>CM021108.1:587072914-587760591 GCA_007115665.2 Sequoiadendron giganteum
TCTCCCCCTATCCCTCCCTCCCTCCACTCCTTATATCCCTCATTCCTTCCTTCTCTCCTTACCTCTAGCCCTCCCATCTTAAAACTCCCTATCTTCATCCTTCCATCTTTCTCTTCCTCCCTCTATTCTCCCACCCTAAATATCCCTATCTCCCTCACACCCTTTCTATCTCTCTCACTACATCCCTCCCACCCTAACACTCCATATATTCCTCCTTCCATATTTATCTCTCCCTCTATCATTCTCACCCCCCACTCCATATATTCCTCCTTCCATATTTCTCTCCCTCCCTCTATACCTCATACCTTACAACTCCCTATCTCCCTCCTTCCATATTTTCCTCCCTTTGTCTATCTCTCCCACCCTATCACTCCTAATCTCCCATGTTCCCTCACTCTCCATCCCTATATCAATCCCACCCTACCACTTCCTATCTACCTCCTCTCTCTCCCTCTCTCCACCTATCCCTCCCTCCCTCCCTAAATATCTTTATAAACCTATACCTCTGACACTACAACTACATATCTCCCCCTTCCCTCTTTCTCTCCTTCCTATCCCTCCCACCCCATCACTTACTATCTCTATCCTTACCTCTCTCTCTCACACACACAAACCATCTGTCCACCTACTCCTCCCTCCCTCACTAACTCTCTTTATGCATATCCATCCCACCCTACCACTCCCTATCTCCCTCTTTCCCTATTTATTTCCCTCACACCCTACCAATCCCTTTGTCTCTACTTCCATTTATGTCTCTATCCATCTATTCTATCCACCTTACCACTCCCTATCTCCATCCTTCACCCTCTCTCTCCCTAGTACATAAAAAACCTCTCTCCACCTACCCCTACCTCTCTACTTAACTCTCTCTATATCTACCTCACCTACCATACCTTTCTTTGTCTCCCTCCTTCCCTCTTTCTCTCGCTCCCTCTATCTCTCCCACTCTACCACTTACTATATCCATCCCATCTCTCTCTTCATCCCTCAAACACTTATAAGATCTCTCCACCTATCCTTCCTTCCATCCCTAACTCTCTATATATACCTATACCTCTGACCCTACCACTCCTTATCTCCCTCCTATGCCTCCTACCCAACTTCCTATCTCCCTCCCTCTCTCCACCTACCTCTCCCTCTCTCACTAACTCTCTCTATGACTACCAATCCCTCCCTACCACTTGCCATCTCCATCCTTACCTCTTTCTCTCCCTCCCTCTATCACTCCCACCCTACCACTCCCTATCTCCTTCATTCCCTCTCTCTCTCCCTCCATCTCACACAACCTCTCTCCACCTACCACTCTATCTATCCCTAACTCTCTATATACCTACACCTTCTACCCTATCTCTCTCTATTTCTCCCTCATTTCCTCTTTCTCTCTCTCCATCTATGCCTCTCACCTTATCACTCCCCATATCCCTACTTCCCTCTTTCTCTCCCTACCTCTATTCCTACCAGCTTACCACTCCATATCTCCCTCCCTCAAACACACACAAAATCTCTCCACATACTCCTCACTCTCTCCCTAACTCTCTCTATACCTAACTCACCTACCCTACTATTTATCTCCCTCCTTCCCTCTCTTTCTCCCTCCCTCTATCCCTCCCACTATATGACTCCCTATATCCCTCCTTCCCCATCTCTTTCCCATATATCCCTTCCACCCTAACAATACATATCTCCATCCTTTCCACACAACCTCTCTCCACCTAACCCTATCTCTCTAAAAAAATTTGTCTATACCTACCTCTCCTACCCTAACTCTCTTTATATCTCCCTCCACTATTTATCTCTCTCCATCTATTTATCCCCTAGTATAACTTCCTATATCCCTCCTTACCTCTTCCTCTCCCTCAATCTATCCCTCTCACCCTACCACTCCCTATCTCCCCCATTCCCTCTCTCTCTCTCTCCTTCCCACACAACCTATCTCCAACTGCCCCTACCTCTCTCCCTAACTCTCTATATACCTACCTCTCCTACCTTACCTCTTTATTTATTCGTACTTCCCTCTTTCACTCTCTCCCTTTATCCTTCCCACACTACCACTCCATATCTCCATAGGTCCACAACATTATACAAACTATTTTTTGAAACAAATAAAAATTTTAAAATATCACAAAGGGCATTTGAACCTTGTAGGCCATTTTATTGTTTTTCTCTTAAAATTAATAATACATGTTGTTATAAATGACATGGGGAGTTTTCTATGTATCATGAGCTATTATGCAATATTCGTTCTACTTTGCATACTAAAAAATTGCTACATGAGTGTGTTGTAATGCAAATACCAAGTTTGTCAAGGGACTTAATGGATTTTTTAGTATGTGCTAGAGATAATGGTTACATTTTCTATAGAAACAATTATTTAAATGAAATTTTTTTTCAATGTAGTAGGTTATAAAATTCTATATCATGTATTAATGAGGGAAGTGAGTATTTTTTGGAAATAAAATGGTTGAAGAAAAGAGATTTGAGATAGTGAAATACAATTTGATGACTAGAGGTGAAGGTTGTAGATGTGAGTTGGTTACAAGAGAGGTAAGTATTGTTGATTTTATTTTTGATTTTAGAAAAAATATTTTTTACAAGTATGCAAGACACAACCACAAGTCTACATGGTTAAATCAAGAAGTCAGGATGTGTAAGGATTTTTTCGCAATTCAAACTATCATCTATGTACTTGATTTCGTAGAAAACTACACATTAGAATCACAAAATGAAGTCTAATCTCAATATCAAAATTCAATTCAAGTTGCAATTTTTATTCACATCACATAAAAATGCCCCTGATAGTACTAAAGAGAACAAGAAGATAGCTAGGGCGTACCATTTTTACATGAGTGATGATCAATCTCATTCATTATAGTATGCACAATACTTTTTTAAATTTTTTTTGAGTTCTTGTAGGAAAAAGATATTATAATGGTTCAAAATCTCATTTGGTTCTAGATAATTGCATCGGTTAGTTCAAGAATTCTCTTTTGTTTTATTTATTAAGTGAAATACACATAGAGAGGGGTATACCTCATATTTATATATTTTTTAGGCTAGGAATAGAAAAAGGGAACATGATGGTGTAGGTGCATGTGTACAAAGGGATCTAGTTAAAGAACAACTAAATATTAGAGATGGTGTTGCATTCATTTATGCAAGTTCAATTGTTGAGTGGTGTAACTATGCATTGTAACAAGGAGGGGCACTTGATTTAGAAGTGCATAGCTTCTTCTAGTTGGTTAATGAAGGTAAAGTGTGTGAGAGATTGGATTCTCATACAATCAAAATATCATGAAAGATGCATTCATTTCAAAGCTCAGATGCAAGTACATGAACTATTTAGACACTAGATTTAAATTGTTTTTCTCAAAGTTATATCAAATATGAGTGAGATAGTTGTGTAGACACTAAAAATTGTCCAAGGCCCATGGCTATAATTTTATTCATAATTCTTCCATCCTTTTCCCTGACACTATTCATAATTAAATAATGTTAATTATTTAATTATTTCCTATGACCATATATCGTCAATTAATTAAATAATTTCAATAATTTAATTAATTCATTCCCATCTTTATTTCCCTTTGACTAATTAAATAAATGTTATTCATTAAATTATGTCACTAACTAAACCTATTGTCTTTCCAAAATCAAATAAATGTTTAATTCCACGCCACTTTCCACTATAATTAAATAATTGTTTTAATTATTTAATTATTCGCTATTTTTTTCCTCTTTTTAATTAATTAGTTTCCATATCTTGATTTTGAATTAAAGATAATTATTTAATTCAAAATGATGATTCTTTCCTTATTATCTATAATTAAATAATTTTTTTAATTATTTAACTCAATTTTTTTCCTCTTTTTAATTAAATAAACCTTTATTTATTTAATTAGATTTCATATCTTGATTTTTTTGAATTAAAATCATGATTTAATTCAAAAACATGATTCTTCTCCCATCACAATCTTCTAAAATTAAATAATATCTTTATTATTTAAAAGATGATTCCTCCTTGTCTCAACTAACCTTCGTCATTGATTAAATTATCTTTTAATTTAATCTTGACCATTTATCTTTCTAATTGAACTCTAACCCTATTCCTTGCCTTATCTTTTAATCATGGCCATCGATTAATAGTCTTTCAATCTTAGCCTCTTATTTGCAATTGGTATTTCTCATAAAGGGACTTTATCATTCTCATTTCAAACCCCCCAAAAAATCTTAGAAGTTTAGACATTTGTAAGAGAGGGGGGCCAACCATTGCAAGGCCCTAGGTCATGAAAGGCCAAGAGCAATAAGGCTGCCCTAACTTACCTTAGTTTAAAGGAGTGTTAGGATGAGCGGGATGAGAATGATGAGGAATAGGAGGTCCTTTAATCACTTTGCAAGCCTAAGGTTTGAAAGGAGACTAGGTGAGTCATTTTTTAGGGTCAACTCTATGTCTCAGGTACCTCTTTATTAGAGGATAGGAGTGTGGTTCTCGGATGACAGTGCAACGCGTTGGTGTCTCACAGGTGCACTGACATCCCTACGGCCAAAAAAACTAGAGAGATGAGGTTTAAGCCCTGAGAAAGGACTATCAACCTAGTTTAGAAGTTTCTAGAATGATATTAAGAAGAGTGAAACATGAAGACGAATGTGATAAAGGAAATAAATCATGGCAAGGGTGACGAAGACAATTTCGCACCAGAACCTTCTCGCCAGCTTGCTCTAATATCTCTCCACCTGCACATAGAATAGCAGGAAAATGTTGGGGGACTATTTTGGGGTCTGCCTCAGTTAGACCCCCATTTTGGTGTTTCCACCTCAAAGGACAACCAAATTTTTAATGATAGAAATAATGATAAAGAAGGTAATATAAGCTACGTAAAAAAAAGATACTACAAAATAGTACGTGCTTACTCAACCAAAATGATAGAGAAGATAAGAGGATCTTACCACCTCCGTCCAAAGCACTCATGACTAGTGGAGGAGAAACTAAGAGGAACTCAAGCCTCTACTACAATGGTGTTTGTCCTACGCTCACACTATTAGAGTGATGGAGTGATACATTATTTTTATGAAGTGTGAAGTGTTTCTACAAATATTGAAGTGAGTGGTTTGGTAAAGTACAGTAGTAAGAAGTAACAAGGTAATAGATGTATACCTGAACTGACGAGGAAGCAGAGCACGGTCTGGAGAGCTCAGAAGTATAGGAGTGGACTCCATAGTTCTGCAGAACTATCAAGCTAAATAATGAAAGAACCTCATAGACTCATGGTCCTATGAGGGATGTATCCTCAAAGAACTCTGACATGAAGGAGACTGAGCAAGGGGGACTCTATAGAATTAGAGATGGTGACATGTTTACCCACAAATAGAACATATTAGGAAGTGACTGTGCAAACCAATGAATAGATAGTCACACAAACCATCGCTAAGTTATAAGACTTTCAAAGGGGTCCCTAAAAAACCCTTCAAAAGGAAGGAGGGTCCACTCTAGGGACACGCTTGAAAAGTGGAGTCTAGTCGGGCTTCCCCCGAGCTAGATGTAAGGATGTGAAGTGTTAGAACTAGAATTTTATATGAAAATCCTAAACATATTTTGCCTATTTGGACCCATTCATTTTCTATCTTTTCCATTTAAAAATCATTTTTCCATTCATATATACCTTGCATCATATACCACTAAATGAACATTCATTAAAATATCACTCACCGCTTTATCGTGGCCTCCCACAATGGGCTAGTGGTATGGGGGTAGCGGCTAAGGAACAAGCATAAAATGCCTACCATGCCACTGCACGCGATCAAAACATTGACCACAGTACTGCGGTGGGTGGTTAGCAACCAACAAGGAAGTACTTTGAAGAGTTACCGTTGTAGCGCGGTGAACAGTTAGCAAGCGACGATGATGAGGTAGACAGTTAAGGGTATGGTTGTAGCAATACCATGGATGGTCAACAAGTTGACCATGGTAAGGCAATGGACAGAGATGGTGGTTAGCTAGCGGCTACCGCTACACCACAGATAGGTGAAATACAGACTGCAGTAAGGTGGTAAACAGTGTAGATAACCGTCGGCAGATGAAATGGAGATCATGGTACCGTGGAGGGAAAAAACATAGTCTGCGGTTGAGCAGTAGGTGGAAGAAGCGAATCCATGATAGTCAGACCGTGGAACCTTCAGGGGTCACAACGAAGCCCATGGTTGAGCGGTAAGACAATGATAAACATGGAGATAACCATGGCTGTAGCACAGTAGACAAGAACAGTGACGGAGCGGCCAAAGTCAAACACCACCATATCGTAGGAAGAGATAAGGTTGACCATGATAGAGCAATAGATGTAGAGAAGGCCATGATGGTTAAGACTGGGGCACTGCTCGTAGTCTAAATTGAGACTGAGGTAGTGCGGTGAGCAGTCAGCAGTTTGCAGGGCAGTTACCACGGTACCACGGATGGGAGAAGGAGAGATGGAAGTTGAGTGGTAATAGGTGGATAGTGGCATCAAGGTCAGACACCATGCACCCGTAAGGAGTCAACAAGTTGACCATGGTAGAGTGGTAAAAACTCAAATCAAATATAAAGAGAGACAATGCACAAAGTGAGAAAAATTAAAGCAAAACTATATTTTATTTCTATCATGCAATATTAAATAGTTTTACCAGTCAAGTGAAGGGTCACGACCCTTGAGATTTACTATATAAATATTTCAGAAAATTAGTTAGGATGGGAGAGAGGGCAGTAAGTAGATTTTGACAGAAAATGAAGATTAGGAGTGGAAATAATGTACAAATCTTTCAGCTGTTATGTTGTAATAATTTATATTCTTTATTTGGTTGTCTCTAGCTTGAAATCCTTTAATTAGGATGTTCAATCACAAGTGTAGGTGGGCACTGGGCCAATTCTTCCTCCTCTTCCAAGGAAATATTTGCGTGGATATAATCAAATGCATTCCTCCTATATCTCTAGGAAAGTGTATTTAATTAGGATATGATATCTTCTTGTTAAGATCCAATCCAATCTAAATCTATCTAAAAAATAGCGAATATGTCATGATGAGGAGGTACCATCTTGTAGCATGATGTGACAAGAATATCAGGTATTAATCAAGTTAAAATATCTTTACAATTTCCCCCAACGAATTCACCAAAAATATGTTAGAAAATGAAAAAGGCTTATCAATGAAATATTCAAACTTTGACTCCAGGCCTAGATTTGGCACCAAATAAATTCCACTAATAGCTTTGAGAAGATCAAATTATATTTGTGATTTCTCTTTGAATTTTGTCAAGGTACAACTCCCTCACTAAATATTCGATGAATTGTCTTATTCAAACACCCTGGGTATGCTTCTAACCAAAAAGTAGGAGAGGTGACAAACACTAGTCCATGAATATGGGGCTAGCTTGAGTGACATAAATCAAACAAAAAACTGTCAATACAAAGATTAAAATTTTATGATCATTAAATTCAAAAGAGGGCCCAAACCATATTACATGAAGATATGAAGCCAACCTTTCAAAGAAGATACAACTACATCATATGTATAATTCCTAGATCAGCATACTAAATTCAGCAATTCATAACACACATATTATAAATTATTACAGTCTACAATAAATGCTTACCCCTTCTTGATAACACCCCCAGGTGTATTCGAAAGTAGGAGAAGAACCCCTTTAGTCTCTACCATTCTAAAATTTATACCATGGCTAATGCCACTGAATAGGTGCTAAAGTTGTTACTAAATCATCAACTTCCTGCATTCCTAATGTTTCTTTAGAGGAAAACATGACTGAAGTCATCTAAATTTGGCAAAGGAATAAACATCAGCAAATAAAACTGATTCAAATCACCAACAGTCACCAAAGGACCAATCATACATATGACTATCAATGCAACATATAGGAATATTAATCAGTGGCATCTATCAGATGCTTGATGGGAAATTGTAATTTAGAGTAGCGTCAGCTAGCCATAAATGGAAACCAAATCAACATCTTATCAAGCTTAGGAGAATGTATTGATGTCCAACCAAAATTCAATAAATTCAACCAGTGTCACCTTCCCTTCACAATCAGTTGCATTAAACATGTCAAGCTCTCAGAGTGATGGAAATTCTACTGATGACTACATTATTCTGGAGGAGATTGAATGCAATTGACTATTCACGCACATCTCAGACCAACTAAAAGAAGTCTTTATAGTGTAGAGAGAAATGAAGGAAGAGGTGTTCCACAACATCCTCGGTGAGGTGTTTTTGATCCAAGATCATGTTCATAAAACAACCATCTTGGAGTGTTTCATTTATACCATCGTCAGACTTATGGTTGTTGTGTCTGGGGTGTGAGCATTGGAATGCCTAGTGAGACCCAAATTTCATCATCGCATCAGAGTGGCAATCAATGGTTCAAATAACTTGGTAAAACACAGCCTAGGTTCAAGGAAACCCGACGAATACAGCCCAAAGCATAACTTGCATGTGAAGTTTCTATGCCTCTAACACCTAACGGTCCCATTAATTGGTTATTAATGTTTGTACGACCACCACAAAAAGATAGTTTCAAAAGAGGGAAGAAAACACCACCCAAGCCCAAATGCAAATAACATGGGTGGTATAATGAGAGGTTCAACGAACATGTGGAAACCCCACTCGAGTTCAAGAAATACAACAAAAGACCGCCCAACCTAGCTTAGGTATTAGACTTAGGCCAAAAGAGAACATAGTTACTAAAGAAAGAAAAGGGGGGTCCCTTTACAAGTAATAATTATATAATAATTCCCAAAATTACAACACTACAAGTTGACATCAGATTAAGGAGGATAAAATACTACCAAGAATTTGAATTAATTTTGATTTTGGGCCACACAGGACTCATTCACCCAAACTGGTGAATGAGTTCCATTAGGCATAATGTATGTGACCAAATTTAAAAATTCTTAGAAATGTGTTAAACAAAGTTTGAGACCCAAAAATATAGGTGTGACCCATTGGGCCAAGGTGGGGAATGAGTCCCAAATCACTGAATTTGGGCCATTCAAGCTTGAAACACCTTAATTATGATTTTCTAATGATTAGTGTCAAGATTTTCCTCAAAAAGATGCAATAATTGAGGCTTGTGAATGAAAAATAGGGCCTATTAAACCATAATAAAGCCCAATTATTAATTAGAACACTAGAAAAGTGTGAAAGTGTGTTACAAAACTCTACAACACTTTAAAATAAATAACGATTAAGGTTTATTTTGGAACAGTTAATTAATAAAATCTTAGAAAAGTGTGAAAGTGAGTTACAACACTTCACAACACTTTAGCAAGGTACCATTTAAATTCATTAGTTCACAAGGGCCTAGGACCTAATGTGAATGTGTCAACTAGATTACAACACTAAATCAAGGCAACATTTAGGCTCAATTCTAGAAGGAGGACCCAAACAAGTGTGAAAATATCCCCAACGATATTTTTTGACACTTTAGATGGTTTAAAGGTTTGGAGTTTAAGGGTTGATGTCTCAAGGATTAGGGTTGAGGGTTTAGAGTTTAATGTATAGGGTTGAGGGATTAGTGTTGAGGGTTGAGGGATAAGGATTTAAGGTATAGGGTTGATGGATTAGGGTAGAGGGTTGTGAGTTTATAGTTGATGCATAATGTTCAAGTTTGAGTGTCTAGGATATATGGTTGAGGGTGTAAGGCATAGGAATGAAGTTTGATGATTTAGGGCATAATTATAGGGTTGAGTGTATAGGGTATAGGGTAGAGGTTTGAAGTTTGAGGGATAATGTTCAAGGTTGAGTGTCCAAGGTTAAGTGTATAGGTTATAGGGTTTAATGGTATCTAGGGGTTGATATTTTAGGTTTTAATGGTTTAAGGATGAAGGGATTAAGGGTTGATGGATTAGGGCTTAAGGCATAGTTTTGAGGGTAGATGGTTTAGGGATAGGATCTATGGTTAAAGTTTTAAGGGTTGAGGGATTAGGGTTGATGGTTGAGGGTTGAGGGTTGAGGGTTGAGGGTTGAGGGTTGAGGGTTGAGGGTTGAGGGTTGAGGATTTAAGGTATAGGGTTGAGGTATTAGAGTATAGGGTTGAGAGATTACATTTAAGAGATAATGCTCAATGTTGAATGTATAAGATATAGGGTTTCGGGTTTAAGGTTGAGGGTATAAGGCATATGGATGAGGGTTGATGTTTTAGGGCATAAGTATAGGGTTGAGGGTATAGGGCAGAGGGTAGAGGTTTGGAGTTTGAGGGATAATGAACAAGGTTGAGTGCCCAAGGTTAAGTGTATAGGGTATGGGGTTTAATGGTTTAAGGTTTAAGGGTTTAAGGTTATCTAGTGGTTGAGAGTTTATGGTTTAAGGGTTTAAGGTTTGAGGGATTAAGGTTTAAATGGTTGAGAGTTTAAGGTTTGAGGGATTATGGTTTAAGGCATAGTGTCAAGGGTAGAGGGTTTAGGGATAGGGTTTAGTGTTGAAGGTTTAAGGGTTGAGGGTTGAGGCTTTAGCGTCAAGGGTTAAGGGTTAAGGGATTAGGGTTTAAGGTTTGAGGTTTGAGGGTTTAAGGGTTGAGATTTTAAGGGTTGAATGATTAAGGTTGAGGGTTGATGGTTTAACATATAGGTTTTAGGGGTTAGGGTTTAGGATTTAAGGTATATGGTTGAGGTATTAGGGTAGATGGTTGAGAGTTTATAGTTGAGAGAAAATGTTCAAGGATGAGTGTTTAAGATATAAGGTTCGAGGTTTAATGCTGAGGGTATAAGGAATATGGAAGAGGGTTGAGGGTTTTGAGCATACATATAGGGTTGAGGGTATAGGGTATAAGGTATAGGTTTGAAGGTTTAAGGTATAGTGTCGAGGGTTGATGGTTTAGGTATAGGGTTTAGGATTTAAGGTTTAAGGGTTGAGGGTTTAGGGTTTAGGGATAGGGTTTAGGGTTTAGGTTTAAGGGATTAGGGTTTAAGGGATTTGTGTTTAAGGTATAGTTTCAAGGGTTGAGGGTTCAGGGATAGGGTTTGGGATTTAAGATTTAAGGATTGAGGTTTGAGGCTTTAGGGATATGGTTTAGGGTTTATGGTTAAGTGAGTGACCTAGATGGTTGAGGAGGGATGGAGAAGTAGATAAGAAAAAACTGAGATACCTAAGGAGGGGAGAGGTAGTGAGGTGAGAGGGAGAAAAAGGTGAGAGATAGAGAGATGAGGGGAGAGATAGAAGAAAATGAGAGTGAATTTGACAACTCAAAGGAAATATGGGTAAGTAGGAGGGAGAGAGATGGACAGGAGGGGAAATAACTAGAGATCCATTTGAGAGATATAGAGGTGAGAGACCTATAGCCTAGGGAGAGAGGGGTGAGATACATAGGGAGAAAGATAGATGGGGGAGAGGGGTGAGTAATGATAAAATGAGTAAGGAAACCTTTAGGAAATCAATTTTTCATAACATGAGCATGTTTTGAAACTATTAAAATATGGTTATTTTGTATATCACGCTAAAATGTGCTCGCATTATAATGTGAGTGTATTATAATGTGCGCACATTTTGGCTTACTCTAAAAATGATAAAATAGCCAAGACACCCATTATCTAGGCCCACATGCTTTTTTATTCTCTTGGTTATGTGTGTGTCCCAACAAAACAAAGATTTTTGATGGTTTTGGGAAGTGAAGATGAAAATTTTACACATTCTACCACCTATGCATGAACTTTCTACCACACTTTTCTGGTTTTCCAACTTAGGAAGGAGGAAATAACATATTTTTCACATTCAATTTGATATATCAATTCAAGTTTCAATTTTTGTAGTTTTTTATTTTCTTAAAATTTTGTAATATATTTAAAAAAATTCATTTTGTGCTTATCTTGCAATCATTGCATTCCATGATACCACATTTCTTTAAGTTATTCCATCAAAAAATTCATGTGTTTTTCTATACTACCACATTTTGTATACATATCTATCTGTGGACATTATATTGGTAGATCATATGTGAGAAAATGGCTAGTTTATGCTTGTTGAACTCTACATTTCTATTTGTGGACATTATATTGGTAGGTCATATGTTATAAAATGGTTAGTTAAAATCACACATGCAATTGGAAATGTACTAGTAGATTTTGGGAAGTATAAAAAATTGGCCTACAATACAAAAGATGGTAAAAATGCAAAGAGGTATGATTTGGTTATTCAAAATATTCCAATGTATTAGTTTATGTCTATATTTCATGACAATATAGTGTATGAGTATGCAAGGCATACCCATAGAGCTTGATGGTTGGACTTGCAATTCAAGTTATGCAAGGATACATTTCCACTTGGTAGCATTGTTTTAATCATCAAATTTCTAGGGAAATATAGTCTACAACCATTGTGTGAGGTGCAATCACAATATTACAACTCCACACAGGTTTCTATATTTGTGCTACATATTACATTCATTCATGCGAATGATAGTACATAGAATGATAAAAATATCATAAGGGAGTATCATTTTTATATTAATGATGATCACAGACATTCTATGGAGTTCATGAAATCCTGCTTTCAAGTGTTCTACAATGATTTGGCTAGAAGGGGAATATCATTTAGTGAACATATCATATGGTCGGATAACTAAACATCACAATTCAAGAACTCACGGATCTTATATTGGTTGAGTAAGATGCATAATAATATAAGTGTTTAGTATATGTGGAAATATTGTGAGTCCAAGCATGGAAAGGGGGAGCATGATGGTGAAGGAGCATGTATCAAAAGAGCCATATAGAAAGAATAGGTAAAGCATAAAGATAATGCAAAGTAGACAAATGAAAAATCAATCGTCAAGTGGTGTAATGCTTTGATGAGTCTAGGTAATGAACTTAAGTCTTTAGTTCATAAATTTTTTTGGTTGATAGATGATACTAACATTGCACCATATGAAGATTGTTGTAAACTAGGAAGATCAATTTAGCAACACTTTTTCAGACACTCAAATTCACATTCATGGAGTATCCATATGTAGAAGATGGTATGCTTTTGTTCTTCATGTACAATTCAAGCCTGGAATGAGTGTGAGTCAAAGGAGTGGGCTTACAAATGGTAGTTAAGTTATCTTAGCCCATTTGGCATGTATCATCCCCCAATGGAATTAAAATTGACAGAGATGGAATCATCAGTTGACTTTGACCACATATCAAATCTAGTTGAATCGGGTAATATATCTACTTGCATAGTTCTTGAAATTCTTTATTTTATCTTACCTTGTAGCTTTTTTTTAATGTTGACTAATTTCATCTAATTGTATGCACATATCAATGTAGGCCATGTTTATGCAAATATTATAGATGAAAACAATGATGAGGGAATAGATTATTACTTGTTTCATGTTGAGGCCAAAAATAAATTGGAGGCCCTAGTTCTGAATGGAGAAAATGTTGAATACCCTAAAATTTCAGTGGTTGTTATTAGAACATGCCTTAGAAGGTACCCACATAAGAGTGTTAATTTTTTGCTATTTTAGGACTTTGACATGCATCAGATGATTATTCATTACTCGAACCTTGTTGTGGCATACAATGTTCATTTGATACACTATCGAGGTATACCTTTGAACAAGACCTTGTGGAAGGTGTGCAAGTCTAACTATCAGGCAATACTTGACACAATAAAGAGTAGAGAAAACCTCAATGGTTTTTTGGATTAATTTATAAGTATGAACATTGATTTTGTAGTCATTTTATTGATATTCATGTATTGCAGTTGATAGTTAGACCTTTGGTTTCTATATTTCAAGTTTATATATGTTTTGGTTCCCAATTTACATGTGTTTGTATTTTTTTATACTGCGGGTTTTTGTTAGAACACAATGATCTACTGAGAGGGGGATGAATTAGTAGATATAAAAAAAAATAAACTTGAAAAACCTATTTACAGATTCAACCTTACAACCCATATGTGCAGATTAACACATAATTCAATATAACAAGCACATGCACATGAAACAAAACATAACGCCAGATATATGTGGAAAACCCAAGATGGGAAAATCGTGGTGACAAAAGATGCTTGAGCCTACTACTCAAATTCAACGTCACAAATGAAATATTTGTTATAATGTTTAGGTCTACAACCCAAGAAAGCTTCAAATCCATAATTTAGAAGCTACAACTTCAAGGATGCTATTACACCCTATTTTAGGAGCTACAAATCCAAGCAGACTACAATCACCTAGTTTGAGCTAGAACTTAGTTCAATGAGGCTATAATATCAATAAAATTACAAATTCATATGTGCATACAATTAGGTTCTACTCAAACTGAAAATGCACAATTATATTTAATGAATTATTGCACATCCTGCAACTTACACTACTGTTGTTGAACCTACACTTTCAACAACACTCCCCTACTCTACACTCTCTTCTCTAATGCATTCTTAGTTGTGTATCTCCTTGTTCAACACTCTATGCACTCATAGAACTCTAACACTCCACCAACAATACTGACTCAACAACTTAGACAATACTTGATTGTCTTTCTTCTTTACCAGCCTGCAATCATTACCTCAAGATTCACTACCTTTTCCAAATTATTCCTCGCATCCTATCGGGTTTTCCCTCACTTACAAACTTCACCAGCAAACTACCAGTTCATTGAGCTACACACTGTCATCAAGTTCATCATAAAGAAATCTGATAAGGTTTATCATATATCACCATACCTATGCATCGAGACACATAACATTTAATTCATTTACAAAGAACCTTCCTTCATTCTCTTTGTCAAACCCTAAAATTAGATATGCATTAAATTCTCTCTTTTAATCCTTCAATCTAATTTTGATCCTTGTACCTATGATATCCTCTACAATCTATGTCATTATTTTGTGCATCAAATCTCATATACATTCATTGGGTGCAGCTGAACCAATTAATTGTTTCCTCTGTGTCAGTTTCCACTTGAAACCCTCTTCACACTGAGTTATACATTTGTGATTACTACATTCAAATCTGGGCCATCAACCTACTAACTTTGTACCATGATCCTATGCTTTCCATTTAGTGTCACAACTTTAATAAATAGTTGTTAAAATCTTTGTCATTGATCATATACTTCATAACCATCGTGTATCACTAAAACACTTAGAACCATCACATCCATTTATGTGATGTAGCGATCCCCATCGCATATCACTATGATAAATTGTTCTTCTCCATTCATTACTGTGATGGGAGGAGATATAACAATCACCGCTAGATTACACACCTTTTGATCTTAGTCATTTACCGCTATCCCATTGGCTCTAACAATGGGTCCCCAAAATATTCATGGGTTGGAGGGATAACACAATGTGTCTATTGCTAACATCATGCTCTACTACCACTCAACACCCATCGCACATCCCTGAAAACTTCAAATCTTAATAATGCATTAGCATGATCTACCTTTGATGTCATTCTCCACTAACATTGCTCATCACTGAAATCTTGACTTCCTTTCATCTCATTATTGTGATGAATTAAGACCCTGTGATGCAATATCATTTGTTTGATGTTCTTTATTTCAATCTCATCCATACATCGCATATCACATAAATCATCTTGTTGCTTCACTTCACAACAACAATGTGAATTGATCGGGTGATATGATGCCACATGTCATTGGTCCCACCAAGGTACTATTCTCCATTATGTATCACTAAAATACAGATCAATTCTCACATTTTTGGTGATGCATGATATCCAATGATAACCATTGGATCTTCATCTTTTGATCACCACCATTCCCTACTAATTGTTGAACTTAAAGAAAACTTCAAATATCTTTCCATGATGGGTGAGATCAAGTGATAGTCATTCATTGTGTATATTTGAACTTACACCACACTCCAACTAGCTTTCTACAATGTGTGATATCAAGCAGTGACAAAGACCAAATAACAAGATGAAGGGGTCAATCATCAAATGAGCTTAAAGGCTTAAGTAGTAACTTAAGAAACCTACAACTACCTTAATTAG
The DNA here is from genome assembly GCA_007115665.2 of Sequoiadendron giganteum. Taxonomy (NCBI): domain Eukaryota; kingdom Viridiplantae; phylum Streptophyta; class Pinopsida; order Cupressales; family Cupressaceae; genus Sequoiadendron; species Sequoiadendron giganteum. Next base: position 587,088,890 of record CM021108.1, read on the forward strand.
TCAATGATTAATTATAAGACCTTTATGTGTCCTTGATTGCTACCCTAGGGTTTGACTAGTAAAACTTAATTCTGACCGAGAGGAAACATAGTTAATTTTTAAGAGTGTTATACATCTTCTATACCCACACATCGCATTTCTGAGAAGTTCTCAAAAAACACATATTAGATCTAATATTTGATTTCTCTGCAAATGCTTGGAAGAATACTCTGCAATTTCATGACAAAAATGTACCATATTGAGCAACATTTTACAATCTACACATCTTCCCTGAGCCAGATCCTCAACATGTCATGTTCCTTTTTGGCATCAACTACATAACTCCCTTTTCTAGCATCAGTTCCATCTCACTCCTGATCCCCTTTTGACATCAATGAAAAAAATGCCAACAATCTCCCCATTTTTCATTGATGGAAAAACTAAATGCTCATACCAATGAGTTGAAATGATTTCATACCAATTGAAAGCAATTTAGATGTGTAACTATTTTAGTTCTATACCAATTGGATAGATAAATCAATACTCCTCCTTTGATATGCATCTCCACCATGCTCATCCTACTCAAATGAATTTTTTTTTATGATATTATCCCCCTTTGATATCAATGGAAAAGGGAAAACTCCCCCTAACACATTAATCCCCCTTTGATAAGCAATTCAAAGAGAAAGTGGGAATCACCCATCAAATCATTAGAAATTTTTAAAATCATTGGTACCTAACATGATCACACTGACCTTATCAAGGAATACAAAATAGTCAGTTAAACTCCCCTTGGATGTACACCCTATCACTAAAATTTAGTGATATGATGTGGGAGAAACCACTCCCAACTGTTTCCTCAAATATTCAAATTTCTTTGTGGGGAGAGGCTTTGTAAATATATCTACCACTTTTTCCTTGGTAGGAATATACTCCATGTTGACTTCCTTATCTACAACCTTTTCTTTGATGAAGTGATAGTTGATTGATATATGCTTAGTTATGGAGTGCATCACTAGATTCTTTGATATGTTAATGGCACTAGAATTATCACAAAGAATAGAGATAGGTTCTTTGTATTCCACTTTGAGGTCTTTTAACTTCTGCTTCATCCATAAGACCTGAGTACAACATGCAGTTGTTGCAACATACTCTACTTCTATTGTAGAAAGAGTGATAGACTTCATTTTTTCTCATCTAGGAACCCAATATGTTCCCCAAGAAGAACACTCCACCATGATTACTCTTTCTATCATCTACAATTATATTCCAATGTGCATTTGTATATGCTATTAAAGTGAAATATTTGCATTTGGGATACCATAAACCATAGTCAATATTAATTTTGATGTATCTAAAGATTCTCCTAATTGGATTAACATGTATTTCTTTAGGTTCTACTTGAAACCTAGCTATCATACAAATCGCTTGCATTATATCAGGTCTAGATGCAGTTAAATATAGTAGATGTCCAATCATAGATCTATATATAGTTTGATTTACATCAGGTGACTCATCAATTTTTATCAATTTTCAGCTTGTAATCATGGGAGTATTGACTGGTCTACAATCTTCCATGCCAAAATTCATAAGCATTTATTTTGCATACTTGGTTTGTGATATAAATATACCTTTACTAGTTTGTGTAATTTGCAAACCAAGAAAAAATCCGACTTCTCCTAGCATGGACATTTCAAAATCATCTTGCATGTTTGTAGAAAGTTTTTTGCACATTACATCATTTCTACCACCAAATATAATATCATCTATATATACTACAACAATGATAATTTTCTTACCTTGATATTTGAGATACATATTGTTATTAGCACAACCTTTCTTGAATCCTTTTTGTTCTAGATATTGATCTAGTCTTGAATACCAATCCCTTGGTGCTTGCTTCAAACCATACAATGCTTTTCTCAATTTGTAGATATAATCATCATTCTCTGATAGCTCAAAACATTTTGGCTGCTCAATATATACTTCATCTTCAAGGTTTCCATCTAGAAATATTTATTTGACATCCATTTGATATACTTTAAATCCTTTATACACAAAAAATGAAAGAAACATCCTAATAGCTTCTAATCTTGCAATTGTCAAGCAATTTTTTCTTCAAAATCAATCCCTTCTACTTGTGCATATCCTTTGCACACTAATATTTCTTTGTTTATTATCGCAACTCCATCTTCATTCAGCTTATTTATGAAAACCACTTAGTGTCAATTACATTCTTGCTTGATGGTCTAGGAACCAATTCCCATGCTTTGTTCTTTTTAATCTGACTGAGTTCTTCTTTCATTTCTTCTATCCAAATTTCATCTTTACTGGCTTCATAAAAGCTTTTTGGTTCAATATCTGATAAGAGGGAAAAGTTCACATGTTCCTTGTTCTTTGCAAGCCTTCTAGTTTGCACACCTTCATTCTTATCACCAATTATTTGATTTGCAGGATGATAATTTTGCACATACTTTGTAGGTGCTCATTCAACCACTTCTTCATTCTCTTCTTCTTGTTCTTCTTCTTCAAATCATGCACCTATGTCATTCTCTTTTGACTCAATTTCAAGGTTGTTTCTACTAGACTTACCTTGATTTTCATTTTCGTCAACCCTGATATGTACGTTCTCTATAATTTTATGTAGTCTCTTGTTGTAACATTTATAGGCTTTAGTTTGATACGAATACACCAAAAATATCCCTTCATCATATCTTGACTCAAAACTTCCCAAATCTTTAGCTTATCTTTTGATACAGCATTTATTGCCGAATACTTTGAAATTCTTGGCTGGTGCACGCCTATCGAACCATAATTCATATAGTATTCTACCAATATTAAATCCAATAAGAGATTTGTTTTCAATGTATATAGTAGTTCATACTACTTATTTCCAAAATGTATTTGTAAAGTTTTCCACATTCAGCATGGCTCTATCCATCTCCTTCACAATCATGTTTCTTCTCTCTACTGCATCATTTTGTTATGGTGTTCTTGGAGCTAAAAAATAGTGTTTGATTCCATGATCTTCACAATATTCCATGAATTCACTTGACATAAATTCTCCACCTCTATCTAACTAGAGACATTTGACTCTCCTCCTAGTCTAATTTTCTACCGACTTCTTATAACCTTTAAATATTTCAAATGCCCCAACATTCTCCCTCAAAAATGTGACATATGCCATTTTGGTATAATCATCAATCAACAACATGAAATATCTTTCTCCTTGAAATTCCCTTGTCCTCATTGGAGCTCATAGATCAGTATGAATTATCTCCAAGGGTTTCAAAGTTGAATAATCCTTTATAGGAAACTTAAACTTTTTTTTCTTTCCTTGCTAGCATCCTTGGAAAATTATATATTTTTCAGACTTTTACAATCTTAGTCATATTTCTGACTAGACATTTTCAGCTTATTTTTACCAAGTTGTCAAAATTGACATGTCCCAATCTTTTATGCCACAACCAAATCTCATATGCTTGGCTGATTAAACATGTTTGGCATTCCAGTTCACATATATTGTAGAGATTACTATCATTCCTTATCCCTTGAGCAATTTTTTTACTATTCATTCTTATCTTATAGCCTTCAGAATCAAATACAACTTTATATCCATTATCAGACATTTGGCTGACACTAAGAAGATTATGTTTTAGAACTTCCACATATAACACATCTTTAGTTTTGTTCTTCCCATCTATGCTTAGAATTCCTTTACCATGAATCTTAATAGTAGTATTATCACCTAGGCTTACTGAGCCTCCTTTTCTCATTTCAACTTTAATGAATTTATTTTTATCCCTAGTCATGTGCTTAGAGAAGCCACTATAAAATACCCATAAGTCTTGTTCCTTTGCATACAATATCATTTGTGAAATCATTGATTGAGTAGGATTCTAATTTTTCTCCTTCCATAGCTTCTTATGTTTATTTTCAACTTTTTCTTCCTTTTTCTCAATGACCTTAGTTTTCTTATTAGCTTTAGAAGATATAGTTTTCTTCTTCTCATGAGATTAAGCATTTTGTCTTCTACAATTATCTCTACAATCTCTAGCTATATGACCAAAATTATTGCAATTTAAAGACACTGCATTCATATCAATTAAAGGAGAAAATGGATTTTTACTTATGAAATTTGTATTTCTACTTGGAATGAATTTACACTCTCTAGCCCTATGACCAAAATTGTTACAAGTATAGAAATACCCATTAAAATATGATGAGTACCTAGTCATGGTGTTTCCTTTAGCTAGATGAGGATATCTTCTTTTCCTAGATCTCCTTAGATAGTGTTTTCTTGTGAAACCATCCTTGTCTATTCTATTAGTGTTGTGCTTCTTCTTTTCCTAATCAAGAATCAACCAGTTAACTTTCTTGTCTTCAATTGGTCTCTTCTCTTCAACAGATTTCTCAGCTACATTTAACTTATTTTCATCTTGAGATGCTTCTCCTTTGTCAAAATTTTCACCATTGGGGACCGATTTTTCTTCTACTCAAAACCTTTCATAGAGCTTTACAAAACTATCAAAAAATTAACTTTTTCCCTTTTCATGTCCCAAGCTTGATTTTTCTTTATTATCAATCTTTTGTGTACTTAACAATTCATCTAGAATATTAGTACCACATTTTAACTATAGAAATTTATTGATCTTCTCATTAGCTTTCTCCAATCCTTTCCTTAAGGAAATTATTTTTGCCTCAATTTTTGAGCATATATCCATCTTTGATTGCAATTTATATTTTATAACATCTTCAACTCTTTTGAGTTCTTCTACATGAACTTTAAGACCAACTATCACCTTATTAGATTCCTCAAATTCTTGAGTTACTCTGTCAGCCTCCTTTTGAGAATTCTTTTTCAATATTTTGTCTTCCTTCTTAAGATCATCATATTTATCTCTTAGCTCATCAAGGTCTTCAAGATCATTGATAAATTCTCCTTCAAAATCAACAACTACCTCCTCTTCTCCTTTATATGAGTCCTCAATTTGTGCATCTTTTTGATCCTTAGTTTCTTTAGCCATGAATAGAAAATCTCTTTTATCTTCTCTCATTACAAGGGCATGGTATTGATTCTCTTCTAAACAATCACTAGCATCAAACACTTCACTTTCTTCGTTGATGTGTAGACTCTTCTTCTTCTTTCAAAAATTCTTCCTTTTTGGATAAACCATTTTCTTCTTTTTTGTTATCTTCTTCTTGCTTGAAACTATCCTCTTTATCATATGGATACTTTCAAGAAAAATGACCTATTTTTCCACAATTAAAACACTTGAAAGGGAGCTTACCTCTATATTTTATGGATCCTCTCCTTAGTATTCCTATGAATTTTGCTTCTTCCTCATTAGTTTCTTCATAATTAGATGCAATAATAGTAGCTTTGTATTTCTTATTAGCTTCATCTTTTCCTTTCTTGACAACTTTAAATGTAGCTTCTCTCTTAGATGAATCAACATTAAACATTCTCATCTCATATGTAATAATTATTCCATGCACCTTATCAAGAGTGAGTTTATCAATTTCTCTTCCCTCTTCGATAGAAAAAATCTTGGTGTCATATTTAGTTGTCATAGACCTAACAAATTTCAACACATCTTATTCTTTCAAATCTACACCATATCCTTTAATGGAATTTACCACATCATTGAATCTCTAAAGATAGTCTGCAATCTTCTCTTCTTTAGACATCTTCAAGCCTTCAATTTTTTCTCTCACCACTTGTAAATTTGCTAGCTTCACTTTGGTGTCAACTTCATAGATCTTCTTCAATTTTTCCCAGACATCGTAATCAGTTTTACAATGCATAAATTTTTTATCCACAAAATCAGATAAACTATTCATAATTATAAACCAAGAAATATTATTGCTCTCATAATCCTTCTTTCATGCAAGAGTAGTAGCAATAGTAGTAGGAATAGTATACTTGGTCTCGACAAACATCCAAACTTCAATTCCAAGAGAAAATGAATATCCTTCCATTAATGAGCTCCACTTAGCATAATTTTTTCCATCAAATCTAGGTGGATTGTTTGAGCCTTCCTAACCTACAATTGTGTTCACCTATCCAAGATCTACCCAAGTTGATTAAGCTTTTCCTAGGGAACCTAGTGCTTTGATACCAATTGTTAGAACAAAATGATCTACTGAGAGGGGGTGAATCAGTAGACATATAAAAATTTAGACTTGAAAAACCTATATGCATATTCAATCTTACAACCTCGATGTTTAGATTAAGACATAAATCAATATAACAATCGCATGCACATGAAACAACAACTCAGAACACCAGATATATGTGGAAAACCCAAGATGGTAAAAGCCATGGTGACAAAATTTTCTTGAGTCTACTACTCAAATCCAATGTCACAAATGAAGCCTATGTTACAAAGTTTAGGGTTGCAGCCCAGGGAAGCTTCAAATACTTAATTAACAAGATATAGCTTCAAGGAGCCTACTACACCATATTTTAGGAGCTACAACTCCAAGGAGACTACAATCACCTAGTTTGAGGTACAACTCAATTCATTGAGGCTACAACCTCAACATAATTACAAAATCATATGTGCATACAATTAGGTTCTACTCGAGCTAAAAATGCACCATTACATTCAATGAATTGGTGCACACCCTGCAACTTACACTACTCCTACTAAAGTTTCACTTTTAGCAACACTCCCCTGCTCTGCACTCTCTTCTACCCTACACTCTCCTCTCTAATGCATTCTTAGTTGTACATATCTCTATTGAGCACTTTATGCACTCACATAATTCTATCACTCCACGAACACTACTGACTCAACTACTTAGACAATACCTGATTTTCTTTCTTTTTTACCAACCTGTAATCATTACCTAGGGATTTGCTACTTCATCCAAATCATCCCTCGCATCCTATTAGGGTTTCCCTCGCTTAAAAATTTCACCAAAAAGCTACCTATTCATCAAGATACACACCATCATTGAGATCATTATAAATACATCTGATAAGGTTTATCAAATATCACCATACCTATGCATTGAGCCACACAACAATTAATTATAATATAAAGAACATTCATTCATTCTCTCTATCAAACCCTAAAATCAGATATGCATTAAATGCTCTCTTCTAATCCTTCAATCTAATTTTGATCCTTGTCTCTACGATCACCTCTGCAATCTGTGGCACTATTTTATGCATCAAATATTATTTATATTGGTCATTAAGTGTGGCTGGACCAATTAATTATTTCCTCTATGTCAGTTTCCAATCGAAACCCTCTTCACACTGATTTAGTCATTTTTGATTACTGCATTCAAGTCTGAGCCATCAATCTACTAAATTCTCACCATGATCCTACACTTTCCATTCATTTTCACAACTTTAAAACACAACCATCCAATAAATTATTGGTTAAATCTTCATCATTGATCATATCCTTCATAACCATCGTGTATCACTAAAACACTTAGAACCATCACATCCATTTCTACAATGTAGCGATCTCCATCACATATCATTGTAACACTTCAAGCTTCTACATTGATTACTACAATGGGAGGAGATATAGCAATCACTATTAGATTACACACCTTTTGATCTATGTTGTTCACCGCTATCCTGTTGGCTCTAACAATGGGTCCATAAAATCTCCATGGGCTGGAGGGCTAATGCCATGTGTCTGTTACCAACATCATGCTCCACTATTGTTTAACACCCATCATGCATTGCTAAAAACTTTTACAATTAACAATGCATTAGCTCAATCTACCTCCAATGTCATTCTCCACTAACATCGCTCATCGTTGAAATCTTGACTTCCTTTCATCTCATTATCATGATGAACTAAGACCCTACAATGAAATATCATTTGTTGGATGTTCCTTATTTAAATCTAATCCATATATCATATATCGCACAAATCATATTCTCACTTCGCTTCACAATAGTGATGTGAAGAAATCAAGTGATATGAAGCCACATGTCATTTTTCCCACCAAGGTATTATTCTCCATTATGTATCACTGAAATACAGACCAGTTCTCAAACACTTTCAGCAATGCATGATATCTAGTGATAATTGTTGGATCTTCATCTTTCGATCACTACCATTCCCCACTGACCATTGAATGTCTTCATTGCATATCACTAAACTTAAAGAAAACTTAAAATTTCTTTCCATGATGGGCAATATCAAGCAATAGTCATTCATCGTGTATCATTGAACTTGCACCACACTCCAACTAGCTATCTATGATGTCTGATATCAAGTGGTGATAAAGATAAAATGACAAGGTCAAGGGGTCGGTCACTAAATGAGCTTAAAGGATTAAGTAGTAACTTAAGAACCTACAACTGCCTTAACTAGTCAATAATGAATTATAAGACCCTTTTACGGCCATGACTACAACCCGAGGGTTTGACAAGTAAACCCTGATTCTGACCGAGAGGAAACATAGTTCATTTTTGAGAGTGTTATACATCTTCTGGACCCACACATCACATTTCTGAGAATCTCTCAGAAAAACCATATCATATATTATCTTTGATTTCTCTTTAGATTCCTAGAATAATACTCTATAATTTCATGAAAATAATGCACTACATTGAGCAACATTTTACAATCTGCACATCTTCCCTAGGCTAGATCCTCAACATGTCATGTTCCTTTTGTAATCAGTGACATAACTCCCTTTGCTGGGATCAATTCCACCTCACTTCTAATCCCCTTTTGACATCAATGGAAATAGTATGCCAACACTTTTACACATATACAATGAATATTGGGTAAATTATATACATATTTATGGTTTCAACATTTGACCATCTAGAGACCTCAATTTAAAAAAATGATCTTTGCAACCCTAGATCAATCTTGGGATACTCTTCCTCAACCATCATTTCACCTAAAACATCAACTATTTCCATCATTTCCATCCAAAATATATCATCTTTTCCTCATCTTAGCATTTTCATCCATTATCATAACTAGTCATCACAACCATCATCCTTAGACCTTGGTCCTTTCATCCATTAGCCCACCCTTATCATCTTATCATTGTCATCATAATTGATTTCATCATTTCCCATCCTTATCTTCCTATCCAATATTTATTATCTTTTATCATATCTCATCACCCAACCATAATCCATATCATATCTTATCAAAATCAATCTTTTCAAGAGTATATGAAATAAAAAAGGAATATTATCTACAAATACATAAAAAGAAGCATACCAAAGTGAATGAGATAGATAATGCATTGAAGGAAGATATTCTTCTTGCTCTTGAGAAGTTTCAAGGAAGGTGCGTAAGTAGTATGTGGAATGGGAAAATGACAATGGAGAAGTGGAAAAAAATCAAGAGGTTTTATATTTGGTAATAATTTATCTAGAAAAAGAAAGTGAGAGATGATGTTATAGGTGGATTTGAACAAATGAAGTCAAATATAATACAACTATGAATAGTTGATAAGGAAGAAGCAATATCAAATGTAAGTGCAAAAAAAAGAGAATCGGTGAAAGTATTCAAGACATTGAAAACTCAATCAAAAAAAGGCAAGTCATTGTCCTAATAATTCATGACAGAGAAGTTGATCTAAATTTCAAAGTAAAAGATATGAAAAAGAAGTTAGAATATCATGAAAAAGAATATCGGGGGGTGTTAATAGGTGAAATAACAAAAAATAGGTTTAAAATGAATGAATGAAAGGGGGTTCATCAAAATTATAATAGATAGACGTATTTTCCTTTATTCTAGTAGGAAATGAGATCCACACAATGAATTGATTATAAACCCTTAGGTGAATCAAATCAAAGTAAGAATATTTAGATTTTTTTTATGATTGAAGGATGAGGGTAAAGGTCAAACAACACATTGGGGAGAAAAACTAAAAATATAAAATCAACACCAAAATGCCATCTAACAATTGAAACAACAATATTAAACTCAATATTTGTAGATCTAGAAAATATAATTCAGATCGCACAAGGGTAGAAACTTGTGTACTAGTCACCTAAAGTGATTTTTAGAAGTTGATCGGGGAATCATTTTCCCATGGGTGATTGGTTCCAAGTATAGGGGTTGCAACAATCCTTTGGGAGCCTTTGGTGTAAATTTGCAGCTTCTGATTTGTCCAACTTTCAGTGTTGGAAAGTCAAAAATTTGATCTATAGGTGAGATTCCATGATTTTACGACAACTTTCACAACATTGTATTTCTTACTCTTCAAAAGGTCTTCAACTCTTCTTCAACCTAAATCTATAATTACAAATACAAGAGATATTTTTTTTTGTTTTGGGTGAATGGGGATTTTCCTTGGTCAAACCCCATTTTAGTAATCAAACCTTGAATTGAGATAATGCATGAAAGAGGGAATGAAGAATGAACAAAGATTTGCTACCACTTAGAAAAACCTTGTATGAAACCTTGATAATGGAGATCTTAAGAGGTCTACAACTTGCATGATATGGCTGAATTAGATGTGGATCTTGAATCCTTCTTGAAATGATACTTTGAATTCTTAACTTGATCATGGACCTACATCACAATGCTAGCTCCAAATATATGCATGATGCAAGAAGACTTTGACATGATGAATGGATTTATAATTCTGAAATAAATCTATGATATATCTTCTCTTGAATGCCTTTAATTTCTCTAGAAATCTTCTTGTAGATCTTGAAAAATGCTAGGTGAAACTTAGTGAAATAACCTTGTATTTATTGATATGTATCCTTAATTTCCCAAAATTCAAATATCGCAAGCCAACATTGAATTATAGATTTAAAATCATTAAAATACCACCAAAAACATAATTTAAATTTAGGTCCAAAGTTTTATGGAGGACCCATTCGCCCATAGGCGAATGGGTTCCAGGTCCATAAGCCTGGAACACACATTTCTCAATGTAAAGTGTTATGTTTAGGAATTAATTATTGTTGGGTTTCCCCTTCGAAAAATGTAATTTATTAGTCTTGTAAATCAATTAGAGGGCCAATTAAGGCATAATTAAGTTCAATTAATTAAGATATCCCAAATAAGTGTGTAAATGTAAAGGGGTACATTTAACAACACTAAATTAAGGCATTATTAAGTCCAATTTAAATAAAGACCCAAGAAAGTGAGAAAATGTAAAGGGTTATATTTTTCTCCACGAAATTTAGCCCCCACTTTAGTGAGAGGATGACCCTACGTCAAACTTGTACTAAAGTAGAAAATCAAGAGAGGTCTAATTGTATAATCATTGGAAAGATGATATGACAAAGATCGAGGATGATCAATCCCCTAAGATCTAAGATCTCATGTAAAAACTAACAAAGGCACAAAGACATACATGCCTATGTTAAACATATGTATGTATGCAGAAATGATAAAATACTCAATTATACAATGCCAAAGACTCAAAGATAGAGAAAAAGGAAAAGAGAAAGAGAAAGTATCAAGCCTCAACTTTCCAACACAATGTGGAACACAACTTAGATATTTGTCCACAAACATTTACAAGTGGGACTCATTTTCCACTATGCAAATAACAATGCACGCTCGCACGGGCTAGTGAAATCCATTGTCCACTAGGTGAGCCTCCAAGGGTGGAAATTGAAAGAATCTTATTAGGCTCCCATACCATACCAAATTTATATCTCTGATAACTTTAATAAGGAACCACACAATACAAAATTCAAGCTTCATAAAGCCTAGCAAGTTGTCTTATGCTAAACACTAATTAACAAACAAGGCACCACATGAAAAAAAATTGTGTTATTCTTGGTGGCCATGAAAAAGGGTTGTAACTTTGAGCTTCATAAGGTTATCAAGATTAATTATGCTAAACACTTATGATAAAAATGCAAATAGGATAAGAAATGTTCAAAGGGGTTTTTCCTAGTTCATGTAAGGTATCCTCTTAGTGAACATTATGCCTAATGTCTCCAATAGAGGACAAGTCTAGGATAAAAGATTCACACCTTAGGGAATACAACGTGTAGCATCACCACTAAGAGGAAATCCGTATGCCAAGAAAGGTCACACTCTTGGAGGACATCAAACCCAATGACACCACCAAGAAGAAGACACGCTACAAGAAGTAAGATGACCCCACAATGAAACATGAGGAATATAGTCCAAGATCTCTAAAAATTATAGTTCCAATAAATGCCCCCACTTTAAAAAAATTTCTAACACCCTACTATAAGAAATTACTTTAAGGTAGCAAATGATTAATGCTAACAATAGAGAAGACAGGAGAGCTTATTTGGAAATCCCTATGCCAAGTCATATGTTTCTAAATGATACTACATCATGAAAAGGGAAGGGGTTACCCCAAAAATGAAATCCCAAACACATAAGGGATCCATAGATTCGGGGTTAGTGTATGTCTTTGCTACAATGATATGATAGAGCTCAAAAATGTTATCATTCCCAAAATAGCTCATGGAATAGGAAGAAAGTCACATAGAGAGTGAAAAGGCTTTTGGGTCAATATGGAAGAGACCTAAATATCTCGATGCCTTGCTTCATCCCAAAAAGGAAATCAAAATACAAAAGAAAATAAATGTTTACAAAATATAGAAGAATAAAGGTACAAATAGAGGAATGAAGATGAAGATACATCAAACTAAATAGTATCATGGATCACATTACACACATGCAATCATAAAAAGAACATGAAAGAAAACAAAGACAAGACTAGAAAGGAACATGCGAGTCAACCTATAGCAAGTTCTTTTCATGACAATCTTGTTCATCATATGTGAAAAGTAGACAACTAGCCAAAGGGACAAAAAACTAGGACAAGCACCAAGTTTAGCACGCAGTTAAACACTCTTTGTAGGAGGATCATCATGATTGTTATCATTTAAGCTCATGGAAGAGGAAAAAAATAAGTTTGACTCTTTATGCACTTCCTCATCAATTTTAGCAATTTCATTATCATCATTCGAGTTGACCATAATAGAAGGTCCAATGATAATATCCATATAAGGTTCTTGATCTTGTTGTGTTTAAGGTTTAGGATTTTATTGTTTCAGAGAAGATGTAAAATCATCATGTATTACTTGAGGTTAAATTTGGATTTTGATTTTCTATGTTGTTATTTTCTTCTTTTTCTTGTAACAAATGAGCAATAGAATGATGTCTATGCCTACGCTCTCTAGAATTTTGGTTCCTTTTCATTCAATTTTCAAGTTGTGATTATGTAGGAGAAGTTTTATCAACCATACATTTATTTTCTTCCCTTAAGGGAGGAACAAAAGGAACCATGGGAGGTTTTTCAACCACTTTCTCTTTAGCTTTGTAAACTTGTTTCATTTTAGGAGGCACAATTAGACTTATTTGGTTATCTCATGGTCTCTTATAGGAAATGGGTGGAGAATTTTCTATGCTTTTATCTTGGTTACTTGGAAAGGATTTTGGTTCAATCATGGGTTGAGGCATATTTCTAAGGAATAATTATACTATGCATTTTTCCTTAAAATTTTGATAATATTTGAAAAAGAAGTTTGCATGAGTCCTAATAGGTTTCATAGGTTTAGGCCAAAGCAAATCTAATGATAAATTCCCATGGGAAGACACAGGATTAAAGCCACTATTATGTACAGTAAATATCTCATTTCCAAATGGAAACTTTTAGCATTTATGCACATCCGATGAGATGAAATTCATGGAAAAAAGCCATGGACAGCCTAACTTCACACAAAATTGGTCCAACAACGAGATGATAGAAAATGAGACGCATAATGTTTATACTACAACTTTCAAAGGAAGAGTTATCGAGCCTATCGTAGGACAAGAAAAACTATTATGCAATTTGATCCATGTTTTCATTTTTTCATAAGTATCTTGATAAAGCTCATGCACACATAAGAGTTCTTTAGTGATCACATTTTGAGCACAAATAGGGTCAATTAATATCCCATTAGTAGGTTTGTCATTGATTCTTCTAGGTATGTAAAGAGGACCATCAAGTGCATGTCTAATTATGTCATGTTGTGAGAAAGAAATGTCAAGTGGCATCTTAGTTAGGCCTTTATGAGGTTGAATTTCAATAAGTCCAATCACATTATTTTTATTCTTGTTTTCATCATTCATGTCAACATTCAGCACATCATTCTTTGTTTCACTATCTTTGACAAAGGAAATGTTATGATTTGGCCTAGGATTAGTAAATATTTGTAAATTTTGATTAGGTGGGGCTACAAAATTATTACCCTGATCATTAACACCACTAGTTCAAATATGGTTAGACTCAATGAGGTTTTTCACGAGATGTTTAAGATGCTTACAATATTCCATATCATGTCCATTTTGATGATGAAAATGGCAATAGGAATTTTGTCTATAGTTGGGAGGTAGAGGCTTAGTAGGATTAGGAGCTCTAATATGAGGTAAGGAAATTAGTTTTTGGTTTAAGAGTTGCAACATGATATTATGAAGGGTATCAAGTAGAGGTGTGAATTGCCTATTTCTATTAAAAAATGTGTATGGATTTGTCATTTTATAGCAGCCACTTGGTTATCAACATGTTGAGTTGGTTGAGGTGTATTAAGCTGTAAAAAGAACTTATTTTGTTTCTTGAATGGTTGATAGTTGTTATGAGATGTGGATTCAATTTTTTTCAAGATGACTAGAGGTATTTTTGAATTCACAACTCTAATAAAATTTTGATAATCATGGAGGGTGGTACACAACTGTGTGAAGGAGGGAAATTTAAACATCTCAAGTTTTTTTTCTGATTTTATTTTTCAAATTGGAAATAAGCATTCTTTGAAGGTCATCATTGGGAATCTTAATGTTTATTTATGATTAAAGCATCTGGTATCATGTTATTAAATCAATGAACTTTTCATTATCCTTTTGTTTACATGTCATTAAATCAACCAAGGTCATCTTAGGACCCATATGTATTTGGAAGTGATTGTAGAAGGCTTCAATAAGTTCATTGAATGAACGTATTGAATTTTTTGGTAAGGAAAAAAACCATTCCAAAGTATTATCCTTCAAGGATTTAGAAAAGAGTTTACCCAAGAGTCTATCCTCAAAAATGAAGTTGCTACATAGGGTTTTATATACAAAAACATGGCTAACAGGATCTCCTTTCCCACCATATTTCTCAAATCTAGGAGTCTTTATACCTTGTGTCATTTTTGTTATCAATATCTCCAAGGACAAGGGATTTATTTTGACATATTGTGAAGGTTTTCCATTTTGATTTTGAATTAATGTAGCAATTTTTTTTTGGAGGGGTGAAACATTTTGCAAGAGTGTGTTAAGGAAAGGATCATTGTTAATGTTGTGAGATGGAGGTGTATATATATGTGGAGGGCAAGTGACTTGTAAGGCTATGAGGGGAGACTAATTATGAGATATGAGATTTAAATGCACAAAGCTAAAGGGAATCCCAATGGAAATACCTAAGGAAGTGTTGACATTGCTAGTAGGTTGTATGGTTATTGTAATATTTGGATTGGTGTATGTCAGAATAGATGTTATGGTTGTGGAAGGAGGAATTGGAATTCCACTTTCAATTTGAGTATAACCCAAAGCTTGAGTACAACTACTTATGGTAGGGACATGTTTATCAATAACATGAGCCAAGCTATGAATAATCTCTATTCCTTGTTCATTTTCAATTATTCTCCTCATGATATCTATCATAGGAACAACATTAGGAGTATTGCTTTCAGAAATCAAAAAATATTGCAATCTATCAAGTTCTTCATTCATTCTTCTAATGTTCTCAAGAGGGAAATTAGCAATCATTGCATCAACATCAGTCACACTAAGTGTAGGTAGGGAAGTCATGGGAAATGAAGTGTTAAGGGTATGATCTCTAGGGGGTTGACTAGTGTAAACACTATGGCCAAAAGAGATAGAAAACCTAAGATCCATAGCGAATGGTGTATCATGGGATGACATGACTCTTGAGTTATGTCTCACAATAGTATTGGAAATAGGACACCAAGTTGTGAAGCTTATAGAAGTTTCACAAACCCAAGGTGCACCCAAAATGGGTAAGAGGTAAAATGCAATGAAATATCTTAGAATGTAAAGTGCAATGCAAGAAATTTTCAAATTTAAAGCAAGATAACTTTATGAGTATGCTATGTAAAAACCTAAAAAATAATGTCTTTTAGATGCAATTTTGAATTAAAAAATGCACTAAATTTGAAAAATTATACTTAATATAAACAATTTCATATAACAAAAATTTAGAAAACTGAAACAACAAACTGAATATAGAAACATAAAAGGTAGAATCAGTGATTTTAATGCTTGGAAATTCAAGAAAAGCCCTGATCAAGGACTCGTTCTCCTTGGGCGAATTTTCCTCACTTCATGGTTTTTAAAAATTAACTTTCAAGTTTCTAAGATGATTTCTATGGTTTTCATATTCTAATTTCAAACAGTGAATTATAGTTTTATTTTTTTGTAAAATGAGGTCTAAATGCAAGTGAAAAATAGTGTTAAATGGCAAGAAAAAGGACCTAATTTGAGATGCAATTTTCAAATGTAAATGATTGATTATGAAATGCTATGTAAGCACTATATAAAATTATTGATATTTTTTAATTTTCTAAATTTTAAATAATGCAAAAATATAAACCTACAACCCTAAATGAGATGAAAACTAGTGCAATGCAATGCAAATGAATGCAAAACCTAGATCTAGGGCTGAAAATGGACTCCAAATCAACAACATATGATGCTCAAACGTCGAGTTCACCAGAATGAAATAACGAAAAAATAGGTTTAAAAATGAATGAATGAAAGGGGGTCCACCAAAATGATAATAGACATACTTATTTTCCTTTATTTCATTAGCAAATGTGATCCACACAATGAATTGATTATCTACCCTTAGGTGAATCAAGTCATAGTGGGAATCTTCAGATTTCCTTATGACTAAAGGACGAGGGTCAAGGTCAAAAAACACTTTGGGGAGAAAAACTAAAAATAGAAAATCAACACCAAAATGCAATCTAACACTTGAAACAACAATATTAAACTCAATATTTGTAGAAATAGAAAATAGAATGCAAATCTGAGAAGGGCAGAAACTTGTGTACAAATCACCAAAAGTGATTTTCAGAAGTTGATCTAAGACTCATTCACCCATGGGAAATAGGGTCCAAGAATAAGGATTGCAACAATATTTTTGGAGCCTTTGGTGCAGATCTAAAGCTTCTAATTTGTCTAGGTTTTAGTGTCAAAAATTCAAAAAATCCAATCTGTAGGTGAGATTTCATGATTTGATACAACATTGACAATTTTTTAACTTTGAAAACTTTGTAAATCTTTCTCTTCAAAAGGTCTTCAAGTCTTCTTCAACCTAAATCTGCAATCACATGTACAAGAGAGAAAAATGTTTCTTTTGGTTGAATGGGGGTTTTCCTTGGTCAAACCTTAGTTTGGTAATCAAACCTTGAATTGAAAATAATGCATGAAAGAGGGAATGAAGAATGAACAAAGGTATGTTACCACTCAAAAAATCCTTGTATAAAACCTTGATAATGGATATCTTAGGAGGTCTGTAACTTGGATGAAATGGTTGAATTGGATGTGGATCTTCAATCTTCAATCTTTCTTGAAATGATACTTTGAATGCATGACTTGATAATGAAACCTACATCACAATGTTAGCTCCAAAAATATGCATGATGCAACAATACTTTGACATGATGAATGGATCTTGAATGTTGTAATAAATATCTAATATATTTGTTATTGAATTCCTTTAATTTCTCTAAAAATTCTCTTGTATATCTTGAAAAATGTTGGGTGAAACTTAGTGAAATAACCTTGTATTTATAGGTATGTATCCTTAATTTCTCAAAATTCAAACATCACAACCTGACATTGAATTATAGATGTGAAATCATTAAAATACCACCAAAAACATAATTTAAATTTAGGTCCAAATGTTTAGGGAGGACCCATTCTCCCATGGGCGAATGGGTCCTATGTCCATAAACATGGAACAAACATTTCTCAATGTAAAGTGTTATGTTTAGGCATTAATTATTATCAGATTTCCCCTTTGGAAAATGTAATTTATTAGGATTGTAAAGGAATTATAGGGCTAATTAAGTCATAATTAAGCTTAATTAATTAAGAGGGCCCAAATAAGTGTGTAAATGTAAAGGGGTGCATTTAAAAACACCAAATTAAGGCATTATTGAGTCTAATTTAAATAAGGAGGGCCCAAACAAGTGATTAATGTAAAGGGTGACATTTTTGTACACTACAATAGGTAGTAGCAGTATAGATGAGGAAAAATGTGTGGATGGTCAAGTTGCAGATGCAAAAGCAATAGTTGAAAGTGTTAAAATTGAAGCAAAAAAACTAAAGACTAAAATTAAGCACTTAGAAAAGGAATTAAAAGAGGTTAATGAAAAGGAGGCTAGTCTTCTCTAAAAACACTTGAAAAAAAGCAGACCAAAATGAATGAGATAGAAAGTGTATTCAATGAAGAGATTATTCCTACTCTTGAGAAATTGAGGAAGGTGCGTGTTTAGATTCTTCTCTATTTATTGTGTGACAAAATCGATAGATCCAACGCATCCATATGGGTACGTTTAGGCTAGGCATGGTCCTATGTTTCACCCAAACATACCGAAATAGTTTGAGCTAAATTATACCAATGATATACCTTAAGTGTCCAAAGTGCAAAAAGGCATCAATCTTTGATGAGCTATTACTCAAAAACCATGTCACTTAGAAACAATTCTTCTAAGGATACAAGATCATGTATGGCTCCTCTACAACAACCTCTCTCAAATTTTGATATCTTTGATGTGTTTTCCCATGGTGTCCAATTTTTAGTTAATGGAAAAAGTGTCAAATGCATGCAGTGTAAATTTGCAAAGGGGTGTAACTTTCATTCTACTCCTCATGTGACCAAGATGAAATTTACAACATGTTTGGATGCGTACGTTTATTCTAGGAATGATCTTATTTTCACCCAAACATGTCAAAATAGTTTGAGCTACATTGTATTGGCAATATCCCTTAAGATTCCAAAGTGCGAAAAGGTGGAAATATTTGACGAGGTGTTACTTGGAAATCATGTCACTTAGAAAAATTCTATTTGAGGCTATGGGATCACATAGAGCCCCTATATAATAATCTCTCTTGATTTTTGATATATCTAAGGTGTTTTCTCATAGTGTTCAATTTTTAGTTGATGGAAACTGGGTCAAATGCATGCAATGTAAATTTGCAAAGGGGTGTAACTTTCCTTCTACTCCTTGTGTAACCAAACTAACAGTTCCAACACATCTAGACAAGTGGTTTTATGCTAGGTAAGGTCCTGTTTCACACCCAAACATGTTGAAACATTTTGAGGTACATTTTACCAGTGAAGTCTCTTAAGAGACCAAAGTGCAAAAAAGTAGCAATCTTTGAGGAGCTATTACTCAAAAAAGTGCTACTTAGAAACAATCTATCTAAGGCTACAAGATCATGTAGGGACCCTCTACAATAACCTCTCAAATACATCATGTCACCTAGAAACATTCTATTTGAGGCTATGGGATCACATAGAGCCCCAATATAATAATCTCTCTTTATTTTTTATATATCTAAGGTGTTTTCATGTGGTGTTCAATTTTCAGTTGATGGAAACTGGGTCAAATGCATGTAGTGTAAAGTTGCAAAGGGGTGTAACTTTCGTTCTACTCCTTGTGTAACCAAACTAACAGTTCCAACACATCTAGATAGGTGGTTTTATGCTAGGTAAGGTCTTGTTCCACACCCAAACATGTTGAAACATTTTGAGGTACATTTTACTAGCGAAGTCTCTTAAGAGACCAAAGTGCAAAAAGGTAGCAATCTTTGAGGAGCTATTACTCAAAAAAAAGTGATACTTAGAAACAATCTATCTAAGGCTACAAGATCATGTAGGGCCCCTCACCAGTAAAAATGTATCTCTGAGGCATTTATTTGTGTTGTCTAGTTTTTAGTTGATGGAAAAAATATCAAATACATGTAGTGTAAAGTTGAAAAGGTGTGTAACTTCTGTTCTGCTCCTTGTGAAACAAAAACGACTATTCCAACATGTCTAAATGGGTATGTTTAGGCTAGAAATGGTCATATTTCACACCCAAAAATTTTGAAACAATCTAAGCTACATTGTGCTGGTGATATCCCTTAAGAGTCCAAAGTGCAAAAAGGAAGAAATCTTTGACAAGTTGTTACTCGAAAACCATGTCAATTAGAAAAATTTCATTTGATGTTATGAGATCATGTAGGGCCCCTCTACAATAAAGTCTCATTTTTTTTAATCTCTGAGGTGTTTTCCTATAGTGTCCAATTTTTAGTTGATAGAAAATAAGTCAGATGCATGCAGTGTAAAGTCGTAAAGGGGTGTAACTTTCATTCTTCTAGTACGACCAAACCAACATATCCAACACATCTAAACTAGTGGGTTTATGCTAGCCAAGGTCTTGTTTTTCACCCAAACACACTGAGATAATCTGAGCTACATTGTATTGGCAAAGTCTCTTAAGAGACCAAAGTGCAAAAAAGAAAAAATCTTTGAGGAGCCATTACCTGAAAACCGTGTCACTTAAAAACAATATAACTAAGGCTACGAGATCATGTAGGGAACCTTTATAATAAACTCTCTTATTTTTTGATATCTCTGAGGTGTTTTCCCACGGTGATTTTTTTTTTGATGCTCCAAAAATTGTTAGATGTAGGTAGTGTAAATTTGCAAGGTAGGCTACTTTTTGTTTTGATCCTTGTAGGGCCAAAATATTAGCACCAACATATATAGTTAGGCACATATACGCTATGCATGGTCACCTCCCTTAATTATAAAAGGGTCATAGTCTTTCCTATTCAAAGGGTCATAAATTTTCACCTTTGAAATGTCACAACCTAAATCATATCATCACTATTTGTGAGAACCTAAATTAATTTATTTGCAATATTTCCCAAGGTTGTATTCTTAATTTTATTCTTCAAGGATGTTATGGATGTCTTTTTCAACAACAAATTTCTCTCCCTTTTATGTTAGTGCTCATCAACGTAGAAATTATTTTGACAAACAACATTTTTAATACACATGGAGCAGTCTTGTTGAAGATACATCCAATCATGAAGCAAAAAAATAGATATATGTAATACACGAAGTGTGAGGCGTACACATGAATACATATAATACATGAAGTATACACAGGAAGCATGAAGAATACATGTGAATACATGTAATACATGAATTCTACATAGGAAGCATGAAGTATACACATGAAAACATGAAGTATACATAGGAAGCATGAATTATACACATGAACACATGAAGTATACTTAAGAAGAATGAAGCATACATGTGGAATGGTAGATGTCTTCCAATAATTATATGAAAAAATTCTAGAGGTATGAGGTCACGTGTAATAATGTCTTTCTCTTTTTTAGTTAAGTACTTCAAAGTGCACTGTATAATTACATAAATTTCCTTACCATACTACAATGATCCTATAGTGTATGGGATTAGATGTGTAGTGGTAGAGAGACCTAGGTGTTATATTGCATCATGTATTATTATACTCATATGATTCATTTAATTTTCAATAATCTTAGAGGAGAAAAATGGTCAAACTTTATATAATTACAATTATATAAAGGAAGAGTGCATGTAATACAATTGGACTTTAAATATTTGAAGTAAACCATCTACAAATATCTATTGAAGCATGGATTTATAATGCAAATATGGAAACCATAAAAAAAAATGTGTATTAACCAAATAGCCATATAGGCTTACAAGAATTCCATATAGGCATACAATGTCATCTATATGCAATAAAAAATATATATCCACAAATGCCATATAGGCATACAACAAAGAAACTCAATAAACAACCATTCCCCTCTAGGTGAAGAAAATATTTCATTGGGTGGCCTTTGATCTTTGAGGGATGGAGACACATATGAGAGTGGTCTACTTGGAATCTAAGGGTTGCTACTCCTGTTTAGTTCATCATGGAGCCTTAGTTGTTACAATAGAAATTATAGATATTAATATATAGAAGTTACATTATAAAAAATGAAATATTTAACAAAATAATCACTTTCCAACTCCAAATGATCTCTCTCCTCATTTTACATAGTAGTAGGATCAAGTTGTAGCATTCTAATGTCCTATAGAAACCATCAAGATAGAAATTAAACTTCAAATCAATAATTATTTTATTTTTCAATAATAAACAAGTATACCAATGAATAAAATTTAAAATTTACTAATTTTCCTCATACCCCCCATCAAAGGCATGGAGCTAATAATTGCAAAAGAAAAACCATGCTTCATTTCCATATCAACATCAGGAGGTGTCTCTGCCTGCATCATCTGAAAATAAAACAACATTATTCAATTACGAAAACTAGAATAGCGATGTAGGTCATGGCTTATAATTTATGAGATAATCAACAAAATTTTGAGTACTTTGGTAAACGTGTATGAAAAATATGGTAGCATAAACAAGGTAGTGAACTGTTTGATTTTTTTTAAGAGAATTGTTTAATAAAATGCTTTGGTATACATGTATGGAAAATGTGATAGCATAAACAAGGTAATGATTTGTTTGAAAATATGCCTCGCCATGAGAATGCGTGTCTTTGAGACATTATTTCAAACAACTCATTCCCTTTTCTATGTTATTTCTTACTATTATGGTTTGATATATTTTTTCCAAGAATCCATAGTTTGTTCAAAAGCACCTATTTTATGACTTTAGCCATAGCAACAAGGAAGTGAACTGTTTGATAAAATGTTTTGGTAGACATGTATAGAAAATGTGGTACCATAGACAAGGCAATGAGCTATTTGAAAAAATTCCTCAAAGAAATGTAGTCTCATGGTGATGTCCACATTTCTTTGATTCATTTTTTCAAGTAGATCATTGCCTTATCCATGCTATTGCTTAGTATTATTCTTTGATACATTTTTCTGAAGCATCCATAGTTAGTTCAAAATAACCTATTTTATGCTTTTAGCCATAGCATCAAGGAAGTAAATTATTTGATAAAATACTTTGGTAGAAATGTATGGAAAATATGATAGCATAGACAAGGAAATGGGTTTTTTAAATAGTTCCCTCGAAGAAATTTGATCTTTTGAGGATTTTTTTAAAATAGCTCACGGTCTTGTCTATGCTACCACATTACTATTATCCTTTGTTAGACTTTTTCAAAGCATCCATAGTTTGTTCAAAAGCACCTATTTTATGATTTTATCCATGGCAGCAAGGAAGTGAACTATTTGATAAATGCTTTGGTAGACATGTATGGACAATGTTGTAGCATAGGCAAGGCAATGAGCTATTTGAAAAAATTCCTTAAATAAATGAGACCACATTTCTTTGAGGCATTTTTTCAAATAGATCATTTTATTTTCTATGTTATAGCTTACTATTATGCTTTAATAGATATTTTCCAAGCATCAATAGCATAGAAAAGGTAGTGACCTATTAAAAAAAATTCCTCAATAAAATGTGGTCTCGTGAAATGTCATGACAATAAAATGCAATTGGTAGTTACTCCTAGTTATTAGTTATGCAATGTGAAGTAATAACTGAAAGAGAGGGGGACCAACCACATCAAGGCCCCAAGTCATGGAGAGCCAAGAGTGGAAAGTTGCCCTAGCTTACCTCACTCTAAAGGGAATTACGAAACAAGGGATGAGAATGATGAGGATTATAAGGTCCTTCTACCACTCTGTAGACCCGAAATCTAAGTCTAGGCTAGGTGAGTTGGTTTACGGGTTCAATATTGCACTTCAATAGCTCTTTTCCCAATGACATAAGCATAGTTTTGGGATGACAGCGTGGCGTGTTGGATTCTCTTGGGTGCATTGGTGTCCATACGACCAGAGGATAGAAAAGGAAATATGAACCACTAGAAAATGAGCTAACGACCTAGCTAAGTACTCCTAAATGAATAAAATAGAACTATGAAGTATGAAAAGTACAAGTGGAGATGGAAAAGTAAATATATGAAAGCTAAAATAATGAAGATAATCTCACCAAGGTGCCAATTCGCTAGCTAGCTCCAAAAACACATCCACCTGCACACAAGAAAGAGGGGAAAATTGTTGGGGATATATAGGGGTCTGCCTTAGTAAGACCCCCACTTTGGTGTCACCTCCACCAGGAGCTCACTAGCCAATGGAGGAGAATGAAGGCTTAAATAGTCAGCATGGCCTCGACTATGATGAAGGGATGTCTCGCAAGACCTCAATCCTATGCTGCAATAGCTTGCTTCACACTTGATTTTTGGAGTTGACAGAGTGTTGTTGTTGCAATGGAGTGCTGAAGTGTTGCTTGAGAGTGAGCAGAGTGTTGTAGCTTGCAAAGATATTTCTTGAGAATGTGTGTAGAGATGAAATGGAATGACAATGAATGAAATTAAAGGCGAATGAGGAAGAATAAGGAATTTCTAGGGTCATTTGGTTGAAGAGAGATGTTATGAATCATCCCTAATCTTGTGGATGTATGTGCACCACATGCAAGTTTCTGACAAATATTCTCCCACTGATACACCAAACAGATACCAAGTGGAAGGAAAACAACTAGGTAATGTGGAATTTTTCCTTTGGATTTGGTTTCTGAAGGTGAGGATGTGTAAAAGGGGAATTTGCATAAGGGGTGAAAATTCACTCCTAGCACGAATATTGATGAGTGATTCGGTAAAGTAAATCAAAGAGTTAGTAGGGTTAGAAATGTATACCTGAATCATCAAGCAAGTAGATTGTGATCTATCGAGATTGAAAGTGCAGGATAGCAGAAAAGACTCCATATCCCAATAGAACCATGAAGTCACGCAAGGTACATAAAATGCCCTCAAACCAGTGATGGAGAAATATCACAAGGTGAGAGCATCTTATAGGCCTGTAAACCTATAAGAAGGTATCCCTCAAGATCTCTCACCTGAAGGAAACCCAAAGAAATAAGCATCTCATAGGATTGCAGACTTGCATGGAGGCAGCCCCCAATATCTCTCAAATGAATGAAGCCTCGTGAACTATGCATCTTATAGGTCCATAGCCCTACAAGAAGGTATCCCTCAAGATCTCTCACATGAAGGAAACCCATATGAAATCATCTTACAGGCTTGCAAACCTACAAGGAGGTGTCCCCCAAGATGTTTCACATGGAGGAAACCCAAAGGAAAGAGAGCCTTATAGATCTGTAGACCTACAAGGAGGAATTCCCCAAATCTCTCACATAGAGGAAAACCAAAGGATGGGACTCCATAGAGTCGCACTAGAAATTGGATTTATAGTTGCACCTACAAAGTGACATGTTTACCCTTAGACAAAGCATGTTCGAAAACAAAGTGGCCATGTAGAAACTCAAGCAGATAGTCACATAGATCATAAAAAATTTATAAATCTTTCAAAGGAGTCCCTTGGGAACCTAGCGTGAAGAGGGGGTCCACTCATGGGTTGTGCTATTTGAAAGTGCAAGAAATATGTTCTCTCTCAAATTGGTCCATCATCTAGGAATCCTTTCGAAAGATGTAGAATATTCCTCCTCATGATGGGAAGGTCAAAGATACTCCCACCTTAGAGGAAATTTCTCAAGTTCTTTCTTTGTGAACCCATGATGAAAGAAGCATGTTTTGTTAGGGGTCCATGTCGAGAATGTGGTCCTTGGAAAAATTTCAAAAGATTATTAAGAAAGATTCATTGGAAATGAATACATTTTTTGAAAATTAGAGTATCATAGAAATGACATTGCCACACATGAGAGGGACAACTCAAGCAAAGAAGAAAAAAAGATAAGAAAAGATCAAAAGGATGTAATCACAAAAAGAGGACACAGGGGGATCTAGTTTCACGGGGTCAGATCTGCTCATGCTTATATAAATAGTAGGTAACTGTGGTGCAAGGTGAAAGAAAATTAATCCCCAAATAGATCAAAGAGAATGCACATAAGACAAAGTGAAAATAAAAAATTGGGTCAACATGGAAAGGGAGCCTAAATGCCCCAAACACTTCGTGCTTTCCCCAATTTTTTCGAAGTTCAAACACAAACATGGAAGACTAATGATATAAATAGAAGAAGGTTTACGACATTAAAATCCACTCATGTGCCCAAGCATCCACAAGGATGACAAGGTTCATCTAGGAGCACATAGCACAATCACAAGAGAACACATCACAACAACACACACATCTATTCTAAAGATAAAGAAGAGGCCTCCCCCTAACACTGATTGACCAAGAGGTCATCCACTTCCCACTCTAGATCATCATAAAGGGAAGGAGGATGAGCCTACAGTGGTGGAATATTAAGCGGATGAGCTTCCAACCCTCCCACAACAAGGGCTAATGAAGAAGCCCCCACAAGGTCTTCTCCACTAAGCTCTTATGGAGCTATGGTCAGAAATTTTGTGAAGATCGCTGACAAGGCCAAAACTTCATCCGGAGAATTAAAAATGTAGTTTACTGAAGTGCCATGTTGTACCTCAATAGATGGAGAAGGTTGCACTTGAGATTCACCACTTGGCTCACTGAGTGATTCAAGAGTGATGACAAACTCGGGGGAAGCTAGAGTAGGTTCCATTACTACTAGGATGAAACATGTTAGTGTGGGACCACCTTTTAGAGAAGTTGGGCTCCTCTTATGCCCTTCATTTATAGAAGGGCCACTTCCTACCTTCTACTCTATTATGGGATGCGAACTCCCCATAAACAAGGCAAGAGGTGTGGAGGAAGAGGAGGAAAAAAGTGTAGCAAATACCAATGAAGTATTCAACATTTCTACATGTTTCAGAAAAGGAGGGATGTTTGGAGGGGACATCAGCAAGGGTGGCTCAGCTGAAGGATCAATGAACACCTGCACCCTTTTGGGGTTAGGTGCACTCACAATAGGAGTCAGAAGTGATATGGAGCTTCATTGAATGGAAGTAGAGTGGGGGAGAAAGGAAACACCAAGAGGCCCTAAAGTTGGTATGATCATCTCCTCATCCTTTCTCTACAAGGCAGCTTGCTTAGCCATGAGATCCTTTTGCTGGTGCTTGTGCTCATGTGTAAGGCGGTTTTTGTGACTCTTTGAGGTAGAGGCCGAAAGCTACAAAGGGATAGAAGGCTCCTACTCAGCCATGGGAGTGTCCACCAAAGCTATTTATAGTGGAGGGATAGACTCTTGGATGGGAGCAAGAGGATCAAGTTTAGAAACAATAGGGGGAATCATCTCTAGTGCCTCAATAGCGAGACACTTCTCATTTATTACTTTGTTAGCAAAATCGGTGGGAGGCCATGGAGGCCGATACATAGAAGATTTCCCATGGGGACCTTTCATCTTTCCATATCAAATGGGCCTAGGCTCTATGGGCAGAATAGGAAGTTTGAATGTGGGATGCTTAGGATTTCACCAAGTAGGCACCATAGGATTATCTTGCAAGCACAAAAAAAAATTTGATAGTTCCACAATAGGGTGAGAAGGAGCATCAGGGTGAACAATGAAAGAGGAAGAAGAGGGATTGTTGGAATTGAAAAAATATCATATTTTTTCAATGGTCTCTACCCACTCACCTTCACATATCACAAACCTTTCCCACATTAATTTTTTGATCAATAATATTTGTGTTACTAGATCCATGTTCTAACATATGTATGTGGCCTCTTTCATACAAATACTTCCTTGGTCACAATCGAGAAAAAATATAGGGCAAATAATCCTTGTTTTTTCTAGAATTTTCCTTGAAATCCCTTTGCTCTTCATTGGCATTTGTCATTTCATCATCCAACTCCATTGTAACTCCCTACCAAGAAAAAATATAGTAGAATTTCTTCTCATGTCATCAATGTTTAATATATGTTTGTAACAATATCATAGGATCCTTCATTTCAATGTTTCCTCAATATTGGGGAGGCATGAGCTAGGTCACAGTGATCAAAGGACCCCAAAAATAACAAGACTACATAATCGGGAGGACAATACCTATCGTCTCACCAATGAAGGTCCATCATCATCAGCAAAGCAACCGGAGAAAAATTTCCAACTCATGCCGAGCTCAAAAGTCACACCGATGGAAGCCCCATCGGCAAAAAACACTTACAATCCTACCGATAAAATTGAAGGATTGTTATATCGGGGAGACGTCTATTATCAGTTGGAATCCCCCATATCTCACTGATCATATGGGTCACACCGATGAAGGGAGTTTTGGGGAGAGTCTTTCCAATCCATATGAATGAATAAAGTGATGGAAAATACATATCAAAGGGACATGTATGATTGGATTGAATCCCTCAAGTCTCTCTAATAACGAAATTCATACCGATGAGAATAATCTAAGGGAAAGTCACATTGACCTTTCTTAGTTAATAAAGCATGTAAATAAAACACGTTGGTAAGACTAAAACACATCGATAGATTATCTTATTTTATTGGTGATGGGTCATGTTAGCTCGATGGTGATAAAAAATTGCTTTTACTCATCGGAAATACACTGGGTGATGGCCGAAGGAACTTCTAAGAAAACTAGACCATTTTAACGTCGGTGAAACTTTCCAATTTTCTCCCCAAAATAATATAAGCTGAAGAACAATAGAAAGGGTCCATTGCACAACGACGGTAAAAGTATTGAATGGTCTTGCCGATGTAGTAAAAGAACTATAGGATATATCCAATCGAAGAGACATTCGGTTATGTTTTGGTGATCAATCATATGTGCATAAATAAATATGGTGCCAAAAGAGAAACACAACTCGGCCTGAGGTTAAGAGGGTCTCGCTGATGTAATCTTTTTTATCACTCTGACAATTCAAATTTTCAAAAGACCATTGCATTTAATTCTAGTGGAAAACATTAATGGCTACACGAATGAACTCCATATGAACATTCATGACCAATAGAAATTAAAAAAAAAAGGAATTATCAAGAGTTGTAGGAAGCAAACATGGAAGGTCGAGCAGAATTCAAGGAGTACAGTGTGATCAACAATTCACAAGTAATCCCACAAACTCCTCTGTAATTAGTAAATTATAATTTGAAAATGGAAGTTCAGAGTATTGGAAAATCCAAAGGTAGAAAACAACAGGGTGAGGGTAGTCAGAGCAAAAGCAAGAAACAATGAACTTAAATAGGGGATGAGCCAAAATCAACAAAAAGGAAGTTTAACCAAGACCTCATCGATCAATTTCCTACGCTAGGGCCGAGGACTAGGAGGTTCACACAACTGAGGGCCGATATAGAAAAATTTGAGGACAAATGTAAACATATAGGAGACACTTGGACTTCTATTAGGGGATACGAGTTATTTGTATTCCATTATCATTGAAGAAATAGGTTTGAACCAGTATGTAATCCATGGAACTTTGATTTAGGAAAACTAGTCATCCAAAATTTATTTGTGAATGTGGAACTAATGAAACTCTTGGCTAAGAATTACAACCTTGGCATAAAGGCTATCTATAATTTACAAGGAAAGCCATTTATATATGTTTCCAAGATTGCAATTTTAGAGGTTTTTAACCTAAGTGACACATGTGATGAGCCAATTGTATATGAGGATTTGGATAGGGAATACTGGAGAATGGCCACAACTTATAAAGGGTGGATATTTCCATTGCATAGACCCACAAAATATGGAAACCTCATCCCACTTGAAGATAACGATGTGCCTCCTTTTCATGTTGATTTATGTGAACCTTAATTGAAGCACACATATCTCTCAGTGTCTTAGATATTGGGGATGAATGCTTCTAAATTCATGTCAATAGGGCCAATGGTGATTGCAATATATTTTCAATTTCATAATGCCAGACAATTTGATTATGCTTCTTACATTTCCAAAGAGATGGACTCAAGGTTGATGGCAATCAAAAATGGATCTCCTACATTGCACTTCAAACATTATTCTATTATTATGCACTTGATATTATATTATGGTCAGGAGATAGGGATGTGACTAGAAGAACTAAAAATTACACAATGTGATAAGGAGGGCTAGCCATTGCCAATACAACTGTGGACTGCTATTTGGGATAGCAGGTTCTTAAATTCTAACAATGTTCTTTTTAAGGAGAATTTTGTTAAAACATTATATAGATTTTTTAATCACCCCTATGAGTATTCCTTAACTAATGATATCAAAATATTTTTGAGGCCCAGATATTTTGATGGACCCACAATTATGGGACATAATTGGGGTGACTGGTACTATTGTGTCGATGCTACCATGATTAGAGTATATGGTTTTGAGGATACACAATTTCTTTCTTTTACCAAAAATTGTGCCAAACAAAGTTGCGTACTTGGAAATTGTAAGGGAGATAGACTACTCGCATGTCATGAATTTAAGTTCCTATGAAAAACAATCATTCGTGCCATGTACATTGTGCTTTGGGGATTTTACTGTTCTATCGGAGGGATATGATCATGAACGATACATTGATGCTGCTAGAAAGAAAGTGATTTTGGGAAAATATGAACATATACCTTACCCAAAAGATGATATAATTAGAAATATGGAGGAAAGGGAGGCTGAATTATCCATCAATGAGTATAACAAGAGGATTGAGAAACAACTAAAAGAGATAGAAGAGGCATAAATTTTATCCTCTGGAAGTGAAGAAGCCACTAGTGAAAAGGAATGTCAAGGTCAGAATGACAAGATCTCTAAGACAAGAATTGAAGAGTGCCAACCTTCCAATAAAGAACAAGAAATTAATGAAGGTTCTGATGCAGATATAAGGAAGCTATCCTATAGATCATTTGTTTCTGATAATGAATTTATAAAATCATCATAATTCAGATCATTCATATACAAACAAAAGGGGAAAGTAATAAGAGACTCTATCACTAGTATCATAGCTATTAATGAGACCCAATTGTTGAAAACTTTGAAACTAGATGTGGACAATGAGATAAAGGATATGACCCCAAAAAGAGGAAGGAAATTGTTTGAAGAATCTAGTGTAATGATCTTTCCTGGTTTGGATTTGAACTCGGCTCTTATTTTTTATAGTTTTTTGCATAATAATAGAGCTACTCACAAACTCAACCTTGAAGAGTCACAAAAGTCTATACAAGATTGAAATATAATCTTGATGAGAATTCCCTCATGCTTTGGGCTTTGCATCCTCTGCACAAGAAATATGTGATCATTGACATAGAAAAATCATTTGGACATGTGATGAAACTGAAAGTGGGTGAAGCTAATCCTGTAGCTACTGTTGACATTGGTATCAATGTGGCCAAGTTGAATAAGGCACAAATTCAAATGTTGATAAAAGAAAGGGATATGTATAAAACCAGTAATGAAATAATACTTAGAGAAAATGAATTTCTGGAGGACACTAAGTTGTTAACACAAGGGGAGAGCTCTCAGTCAAAAGGCAAGCAGGAGGAAGCACAAGTGGCCAAGGAAAAATATGATGCACTCTCTACAGTATTATAGAAAAGCCATAATAACTTAATGATATGGATGAAAAACTTGTGGGGAACTCATTCCTAGATTTATGTTGTAGTTCAAGAGCATAAAAGGGTGAATGACCGAATTTATGAAAAGATCCAAGAAGCACAAAAGAAAGATCCTTCTGAAAGTGGAACCATCACAGCTGTTGAAGAAATTCTAAGGAAAAACAAGGAGTATTATAATGAACTTCAAGTAGACACAATGGAACTCATCGATGTTGCAAAGGAGGGAGTTTCTGTGATGTTCAAAGAGGGTGGTGACTGAAAGATAGGAATGGATGGATAGAGGATTGCAGGTCTTTGTTGTAGGGAGCCTTGGAAGTAGCCAAGAATAAGGACTCAGCGTTAGGTGAGACATGTGAAAACCTAGAGAAGATGGTGATCATGGAGATATCTACAAGGAACGTTGTTGAAGATGTTGATACTCATGGGAGGCAGGATTACCTGGATCACATGAAAAAATTCCATTTATGACTCACTAGAGCTTAATATTCTATGTTTAATTGTTGTTAATTTTAAAAGACTCTCATGAAGAGGCATGTCCCCTTCAAAATAGTGATATTTATGTTGAACTCATGATGATTGAAAAATGTCATCACTACACTTTTATTTTAGAGTAGGCATAGTAAGAAGATAGATTGTGAAATCTTGCTTATATATTCAAGACTTTTGTCATAATGCATACTATTTGAAGAGATATATAAAGGAGAAGAATCTTTAATTTTGTGGCTCAATATTGGTGTCTATTGTTCGTTGAATTAAGCAATTATCTGGTTGTCTCCACATTGTTATTTCTCTATTATTTGAATCTATGTATCCAGGTTGATATTTTAGTTTCATCAAGACACACTTGTTATTTTTGTGTGATCAATTTAATTGGTTTTTGTTAAAGAATTGAAATCATTTTGATTGATTACAATGGCTTGGAAGTAACATCAAGTTGTCTCCACATTTATGTTGTCCTATTATTCAAATTAAGAATCTACTTCATTTGTCAATAAACATTTGTTGTCATTATGTGGTTATTTTAATTGGTTCCTTCAAGGAAGGATTAAAATCCTTTTAATTAATTACAGTAACTTGATAAGATCAATTGGATCAATAAGAAGAGTCTTCCAGTCATAGTCTTCCACGTTTATACAAGGTATAAACAAACATAACTGCCAACCAATTAGAATTGTAGCCAAAATCAAGTCACATATCATTCATCTCTTGACTCCATTAACCCAACATAAGTAGGCACTAGTATTACCCATTCTATTTCAGAACTTTATAAAATCTCATTAAAATATTCACATTTCAAATTCAGTACTTGGAGTAGGAGTAGCTAGTAAGCTTTCATCTATCCCACACTATTTTCCATTTAGGATAGATCCTTTAATTTAACCAAATCATGCATTCCTCTAATCTTCTCCATTGTAAATATCTATCCACCTAGGTATAGCAAAGCCTGAAGTGTAGGGAGTCATCAACCATACAGGTTAGCTCCATTCATTGGTTCAAAGACATTGCAAGTCTGATCATAGAGCCTTTCATCCTCTTAGGATTTGTAACCTGCATTTTTGAGATCCAACAGATTGGTGACTTTGGTGGGAGAAAGCCAATTCTTAACCATAGCCTTCCACTATAGAGTCACTCCAAAATATCATGATAAATTAAAGACTCCACTGGGAAAGAACACATTAATTTTCCTACTTATAAAAGGTAGGTGGTGACTCTGAAATATTTATATGATTGATGAAATAGATATCATATAACAAAGGATAGACAATAGACACCAGAGGTATTTTATATCATCCAAAATGAATTGTAGAAGATCTTTACATCAGGACAGTCCCAAGAAGAACACTATTAGGTGGTCAGATAAACATGGATCTCCTAGTGGAAAAAGAAACACAAATAAGGGCGAAATGATATCTAAATAGCCAGAAGACAATGTGAACACATTAGAGAAACCCTTCAAAACTTTTAATTCTCCTTTCCATGCTAATGATGAAAATCCCAGAACACTACCTAGAAGAAATGATCTAAGTAATATTGTCCTCAATTTCCAACTAGACCCTCAACAAGAAGAAGAATTTAATGCCTAGGCTAAGGAATAAAGAAAACAAAGACAAGAGGAGTATGATAGAGGGCTCACATCACTGCCAAGAGAAGAAAACCAGGAGGGATTCTTTGATCATACTATTATAGATTTTGATGGTATGACCAACCAAAAAATTGAAGTGCATCTAGAATGGAAAAAATAGCAACTTAGAAGGAGGAAACAAATGATACAATAAAGTCAAGAAACTAGATCAACAATTGGCACAATTAAACATTCAAGAATCAAAACCACCAAAATATGTTCCTCCACATAGACAAGGTAGAAATGTTACCTCACAAGGAATACATCAGAGCATTGGTGCTCCATGTACTTCAAGGGTCCCTCATAATGCGGGTAGTAACCTAAGACATAATTCCCAGCATAATGTGCCACCATAAATATTCCAGCCCCAAAACACTGGTAATACTTCCCAATATTATCCAACACTAGGCCAACAATATACACCACATCAGGGTGTGCACCATCAACCACAATACAATATTTATCATCAACCTTAGCATGGACACCATCACTATCCCAATCAACCACCTCTGAATCTACCTCCAATAAACCCTATAAGTAGACAATTTTATTTAACAAAATATCAATTATATCCATACCCAATGGACAACAATTGAAGAAATATGGTTCCTAATTTTAGTGGGAATAATGCAATATCATTTGAAGAGCATATCAAAAATTCCAATGCTTTCATGCAAGATATAAGTATGGAGTACAAGGATGTAAATATGAAACTATTTATGATGTCATTAACTGAAGAAGAAAGGGATTGGTTCAATAGTATACCCAATTTTTTAACTTATTCTATAGCATACTTTCATAATCAATTCATATAAAAATATGGTAATCAATGTGCTCCTAAGTTTGCTTTACATGAATTGATAAGTATCTAAAAATATCAAAATGAATCAATCCATGACTTTAATCATAGGTTCTCCAAGTTGTACAATAAGATACCACATGGGTCCAAACCATCTGACCCAGCAACTTTGAGTATCTATCTAAAAGAATTTGACCCAAAAATAGGATATGAGCTCAGAAATAGATACCCTAGAAGTTTAACAGAGGTACAAAAAATAGCACTGACCATTAAGAACAACAAAAAAATTGTTGGGATGACTAGTAAAAGAGATAACCTTATAATCCCCAAAAATTCTAGTAACTTCCAGAAGCAAGAGAATGCATATAAAAATTAAATACCAAGACTACATGATATGCCATATAATACAAATTCGAAGGATGGAAAACCCATAATTGATAGGGCTAAATATAAGGAGACTCCAGATCCTTTAAAGAAGAAGGAGCATACATGGTTAACAACAATCCTTGGTGACAAGTTTTCAAATTGCCTCATTCCCCATATCATTGTGTTGTAGCCCAATCAATACAAGAAGAAGAAATACCAGTTAACAATGGGGAAGAGGATCATACAATATATTTAACCTCTCATACCCTCCATCTAGTTGAATAGGAATATTCATCTTCAGAAGAGGAAGGTTATGAGTATGATGTTGACAACCAAAGGTACAATATTCATATGAAAGAAAAACAAATATTCTCTGATAAGGAGAGTGAAAGTAATGATGAATCATAGCCTCCTTACATACCACCCAAGTCAAACAAGTCAATATGGAGGAAGCCAACTGAGGAAGAGATCAAAGAGTTAACCAATGCTATAGTAGAACAAGCAAAAAGAAACTATGGGCTCAGGAACAAAATGATAAATGTGGATGAAGGCACTCCAAAGGGATTGTTTATGAAAGAAAAGGGGACAACTCAAGAGAAAATAAAGAAGGTAGAGAATAAAGAACCCAATAAGAGTGAGAAAAGAAATGTTCCCAAAAAGGAAGACAAAGAATTGAAAAACAAACACAAGAATGATGAAAATAATAAAAAGGAGAAAGAAGAAAATAAAGGAGATCCACTCGAAAAAAAGAGGACAACTAAAACTAAGAAAGCCTCTTCAGTTGACTTCACACAAGCTTTGTCTCAAGTGAAGATGTTTGTGCCACTACTAGAAATGATGAAGATAAAGGAATATAGAGGCAGTGCTATTCAACTAAGATCCAAGGGAAAAAATAAAAACACAAGTTTTGAAGATAAAAATAATAACAGGAATGTAGATATAAAAGTCCTTGAAGTTTTCCTTGGTGATGCATTGATGAATCCTCCACAAGTGGATCCATTTTTTACCACATTGCTCATTAACAACACGATGGTGAGAAATTATGTGATTGAATTGGGGGCTACTATTAACATCATGCAAGTGGGACTTATGAAATAACTTGGCATGTGGGTGGACACTAATGGTGGCAAGTGAAATGCCATGAATAGTAGATATTTCCCAATGGTGGGAATCATGAAGGATGTGGAAGTGAAATTAGCCGCTTATCCACAGGAAGTATATACTATTGACATAACTGTAATTGACACGCCCCCTCATTTTGTGATGCTTTTGTCAAGACAATGGACTGCAGCAATGGGAGGAAATGTAAAATTTGACCTATCATATGCCACAATACTAGTAGACGATGAGGAGGTCAAATTGTATAGAGAACCAAGAGTAAATCAAATTGTGGATTATGTTGATAAAAATCAGTTGAATTGCTTCTGTGATGTGGATCTAGGAAGTTTTAGAATAGAGCCTTCACAACTTGAATTACTAGATACTGATTCGATTGATAAGAATGTTTCCAAGAATGAGCATGGTGTCTAGCGAATGTACTTTGATGGAGCATTCAGTAAAGAAGGCAATGGAGCAGGAGTGGTGTTTATTTCACTTGAAGGCACTACATTCAAATACTAATTCTTGTTGGTGTTTGAATGCACTAATAACATAGAAGAGTATTCAACTCTACTAATTGGGATGAATATGGTTGTGAAACACAAGATTAAGCTATTGACAATCTTTGGAGACTCTAAGTTGATCATTTCACAAGTAAGGTCAAAGTATGCTACAAAAAACAAAAGGTTAAAATAATACAAAAATGATGTATGGGACACTATTTAATTATTCGATGCCTTCTTTGTTGAGTGGATAGATAAGTCCAAAAACCTAATGGAAGACTTAGTGGCTAATGTATCTTTGAAAAGAGATGATATCACCCTGGCTAGAGTTTCAAAATTTGAATTCAAAACAAGACCTATCATCCTAGATAACATATATAGTTGGCAAGTATGCAATGATGACACTGATCTGATTAAGTTTCTAATTGATCAATATGAAGCCCAAGAAATTGAATTTAATGCATTTATGGAGGAAATAGATGGAAAATAAATTGTGTTTGGAAAAGAGGTTGTTCAACTCAAAACTGACAAACATCCTAAAGGACTTGTGGCACTAGAAAGGGTATTTGATGGAAATGATCAAGCCCTAATGAAGAAAACACCTATGAAAAGATAAAATATTGAAGAGATCAACCATGGGACAAAATTGGCACCAAAAAGAGTGTACATTGGAAAGAAGATAAGCCCAACAATCAGGAAAATATTGATTACACTGTTAATAAAATGCATGCATGTCTTTGCATGGTCTTATGAGGATATTAAAGCATATAGAGAATATTTGTTCCAACATGAGATTCCATTAAAACTAGGTGCAAAAGCATTCAGGCAAAGACAAAGACCCATAAAACCTACTTTGGAACCTAAAATGCATGAAGAACTCATGAATCTTAGGGAGGGAGGTATTATCAAGCCAATTAGGCATTCATATTGGGTCTCTAATCTAGTGCCAGTTAGAAAGAAAAATGGGGACATAAGGCTTTGTGTAGACTTCAGAAACTTGAATGTATCTTCTCTTAAGGATAATTACCCGCTTCCAAATATGGAGGTTATGTTATAGGGTATGTGCAGGATCATCATGGAAAAAATAGGCCCTTAAGTGGTGATGAAAATTCAAAAAATTAGGGTTAGGAAAATTGATGTAAAAATTTGAATAAGTTATCTATATTATTTCAAAAATATGTAAGAATAGAGTCTATAGCAAATTGAATGTAGTTTCTAAACTAGTAGGTTTATTTAAAAGAAAAAAAACTATTTGGTGAAAATTTCAAATTTGAATGCAATAGTACTTAAATTTCAGGAAAAAAACAAGAAGTAGGTGTCTGTCTGACCACCCTAACCACAATAAAATGACTATTTTTTTTATAATATTTTAGATATAAGTAAAGGACTCATGTCACAATGTGATGCATATTTTTTTGTAATTTTTTTCCAAGTAAATATTTAATTATGATTTTTTTATTACAACTTTAAAAAAATATAAAAACTCGTATGTCTGACCACCTTAACTTGGTCAAAACTTTATGAAATCCAATTTTTTTATTTGAATCCTATAGTATACAAAGCATAGAATGTGATGCATGTTTTGGGTTCAAAAAATGTGATACCATTTGAAAGCTATAGATTTTTTTCAATCAGCCTATCAATCAGTACTTTAGTCATAATTCAAATAGAAAATGAATAATAATTATTTATTAAATTCAAAGTAAAGCACAATTTATATTGGTGGAAAGTTGAGAATCTATTTTAAAAACCCTTTTCATTTCATCAATTTTGGGTAAAAAAAAGTCATTAGCCACATGGGCCATCATATCAATTACATATCGCCACTTTTTGGCCCATCATGATCTTGCACATACCCTACAAAGAGTTATAGGCTATGAGTTACTGTCCATGATGGATGGATTTTCAAGTTACAACCAAGTGAAGGTTAAAGAGTCAAAAAAATACAAGACAAGCTTCACTATGCCATGGGGAACATATGTTTACGTTAGGATGCCATTTGGACTCACAAATGCTGGTGCAAAATTCCAAAGGGCCATGGATGTTGCCTTTGCTAGGATAATTAATGTGATAATGGTAGTATACCAGGATGATTTAACTACATATTCCAAGAAGGCAGAGGACCATATGTCTCATCTTGAGAAAATATTTATGAAGGCATTGGAATATGGCATTTCCTTGAATCCCAAGAAGTGTCATTTTGCAGTGACAAAAGGAAAGTTACTGGGGCATATGGTCTCTAAAGAGGGGGTAAGGATTGATTCAGAAAGAGTGTAGGCCACTGACAAGATACCTATACCCAAGAAAGTTAAAGCTATCCAATTATTTTTTTGATATATTAATTTTTTAAGAAGGTTCATATCAAATTTTGCTAAGATAGTAAAGCCAATCTAAAAGATGATAAAAAAAGGTGCAAAGATTCATTAGATAGCTGAGGCCATAGATGCATTCATATCCATCAAAAGAGAAATCAAGAAGGCCCTAGTGTTGAATTCCCCTGATTTTAATAAGAATTTTCAAATCTTTTCATTTGCATCTTATCACACAGTTGCAGTAGTAATGCTCCAAAAGAATGATGAAGGGCATGAAGAGCCAATCTCCTTCTTTAGCAAATCTCTCCAAAATGCAAAATTAAAATATGATATTGTGGAGAATTGAGCATATGTATTGGTAAGATTTGTCAAGGTGTTTAGACCTTATCTTTTAGGAGAAAAAATAATAGCTTATATGTACCTAACGCTATAGTAAAAGATGTATTCATACAAAGTGAAACAACAGGATGTAGGTGTAGATGGATAAACAGAATCTGAGAGCTTGATATTGAGTTTCAGATCACCAAGCTTGTAAGAGGACAGGGACTAGCCAAATTGATGGCTGAAAAAAATATAGAAGCTACCCAAATATGCAATGAGAATGATGAATAAAACATGGTCACTACTATTGAGCATACACCATGGTACACTAATATTGTGTACTACCTTAAAAATTTGAATGTCTTGAAGGGTTTCATGAAAATAAGAAAAGGACACTCAAATTACAAGCTTCAAAGTATGTATTCATGAAGGGTGACCTCTGCTGGAAAAATAGAGATGGTGTTCTGTTGTTGTGCCTAGATGAAATTCAAGCAAGGAATGTCTTGAAAGAAATGCGTGAAGGAGTATATGGAGGGCATTTCTCTACAAAAAATACTACACATAAGGTGTTAAGGGAAGGTTACTACTGGCCTAAAGTTTTCAATGATGCTTATAATTATACTAGAAGGTGTGAAGCATGTCAGAAGTTTCTAGGGAAATTAAAGTATCAAGGAGCATTGCCACTAAGACCTTTGCAAATTGAGGCTCCATTTCACCAATGTGGAATTTATTTTATAGGAGAC
This sequence comes from Sequoiadendron giganteum, assembly GCA_007115665.2. NCBI lineage: Eukaryota > Viridiplantae > Streptophyta > Pinopsida > Cupressales > Cupressaceae > Sequoiadendron > Sequoiadendron giganteum. Next base: position 587,128,550 of record CM021108.1, read on the forward strand.
ATTGCAGAAAAATCTAGTAGAGGACATAGATGGCTATTGGTAGCCACATATTACTTCACAAAATAGTTAGAGGCTATACCTACTAAACAAGAAACAAGTAGGGTTGTGAAAAACGTCCTATTGGAGAATATCATTACTAGATTTAGGGTCCCAGCAAGAATCATAACTGATAATGGAATGTGCTTTTGGTCAGATGAATTTAAGGAATTTTGTCAATCCTATGGTATAGTGATTTCATATTCTTCACCATATCATCCACAAGAAAATGGACAAGTTGAATCTAGCAACAAAAGCATCCTAAAGATCATAAAAAAGAATACTGGATAACAACAAAAGGGCTTGGGATTCCAAGTCAAGATTAGCCCCATGGGCAGATAGGATCACTGTGAAGAAGGCCATTGGAAAATAACCTTTTGAAATTTTGTATGGGACTCAAGCTAGACTCCCTTTGCATAATTTTTTGCTAGTATGTAGGTTTATCTTGGAAGAAGATCTAGAATTTCTTGAGCCCATGGAGGAAAGGATGGAACAATTGAGGGAACTTGATAAAGCTAGGAACCAAGCTCAGCAACACAATACATAGAAGCAACTACAAATAAAATGCCTACATGACAAAAGGGCCAAAAATAGAAAATTTGAAATGAATGACATCGTCCTCAAGTGGAATTCCAGAAGTTAGGACAAAGGGAAGCATGACAAATTTGAAGCTTTATGGTTGGGACCATTTGACATTATTGGTAAGAGTGGTGAAGATTCATATTATCTTCAAAACATGATAGGAGAAGAACAAGAATTTCCAGTACATGGACAATTCCTGAAACATTTATTTTCTTAAATCTTCCATATAGAGTAGTCTAGGAGAAGGCCAAGAATTTCCAGTGTATGGACAATTCTTGAGAATCCTGTTAAAAAAATTCTCTTCCATGCAAAGTATTATAGGATCCCATTCCACTTTCCATGATTCATAAATTAACCTCCTTCTCCACAAACATATGAATAAGGCACTTGGTCTACTACCCCAGAGGCTTGGATCCTTGCTATACCCAGAGGAGGTATACATCCCCAATCAAATCCATTGTTGGAACTGAAAAATGTCATATTTTTTCAATGGTCTCTACCCACTCATCTTCACATATCAAAAAACTTGAACACATTAAATTTGTGATCAATAATATTTGTGTGACTAGATCCATATTCTCACATATGTATGTGGCCTCTTGCATACAAATACTTCCTTGGTCACAATCAAGCAAAATTGCAGGGCAACCAATCCTTGTTTATTTTAGAATTTTCCTTGAAATCCCTTTTCTCTTCATTGCCATTTGTCATTTCATCATCCAACTCCATTGTCACTCCCTACAAAGCTAAAATATAACAAATTTTCTTCTCATGTCATCAATTTTTAATATATATTTGTAACAATATCATAGGATCCTTCATTTGAATGTCTCCTGCAATATCGAGGAGACATGGGCTAGGTCATAGTGATCAAAAGACCCTAGAAATAACAAGACTACATAATTAGGATGAAAATACCCATCGTCTCACTAATGAAGGTCCATCAGCATGAGTAAAGTAGTAAGAAATTTTTTTCCAAGTCATGCCAAGCTCAAAAGTCACACCGACGGAAGCCCCATCGATGAAAAACACTTATACTCCTACCGATAAAATTGAAGGACTGTTATATCGGGGAGACATCTATTATTGACTGGAATCGCTCATATCTCACTGATCTTATGGGTCACACCGATCAACGTATTTTTGGGGAGAGTCTTTTTGATCCATCTGAATGAATAAAGCAATGGAAAAGACATATCAAAGATACATGTATGATCAGATTGAACCCCTCAAGTTTCTTTGATAACAAAATTCATACCAATGAGAATAATCTCAGGGAAAGTCACATTGAACTTTCATAGTTAACAAAGCATGTAAAGAAAACACATCGGCAGAGCATCTTATTTTCTTGGCAATGGGTCATGTCAGCCCGATGGTGATAAAGAATGGATTATACTCATCAGAAAGACACTAGGTGATGGTCAAAGGAACTTCTAGGAAAACTAGACCATTTTAACGTCGGTGAAACTTTCCAATTTTCTCCCCAAAATAATATAAGTCAAAGAACAATAGAAAGGGGCCTTTGCACAACATCGGTAAAAGTATTGACTAGTCTTGTCGATGTAGTAAAATAAATAAAGGATATCTCCAATCAAAGAGACATTCGGTTATGTCTTGGTGATCGATCATAAGTGTATAAACAAATATGGCACCAAAAGAGAAACACAACTCGTCCTGAGGTTAAGGAGGTCTCACCGATGCAATATTTTGTATTGATCTGACAATTCAAATTTTGAGAAGACTGTTGTATTAAATTATAGTGGAATACATTTATTGCTACATGAATGAACTCCATATGAACATTCATGACCAACATGAATTAAAAAAAAAGGAGTTATTAGGAGTTACAACAAGCGAACATGGAAGGCCGAGTAGAATTCAAGGAGCACAGTGTGATCAACAATTCACAAGTAAGCCCACAAACTCCTCTATAATTAGTAAATTCTAATTCAAAGAATTGAAAAGGGAAGGTTTGAGTTCTAGAAAATCCAAAGGTAGAAAACAATAGGGTGAGGGTAGTCAGAGAAAAAGAAAGAAATAACGAACTGAAATAGGGGATGAGCCAAAATCAATAGAAAGCAAGTTAAACCAAGACATCATCGATCAATTTCCCAGGTCAAAGCCGAGGGCTAGGAGGTCCACACAACTGAGGGCTAATATATAAAAATTTGAGGACAAATGTAGACATATAGGAGACACTTGGACTTCTATTAGGGGATACGAATTATTTATGTTCCATTATCACCAAAGAAATAGGTTTGAACCAGTATGTAATCCATGGAACTTTGATTTGGGAAAATTAGTCATCCCAAATTTATTTTTGAATGTGGAACTAATGAAACTCTTGGCTAAGCATTACAACCCTAGCTTAAAGGCTATCTGTAATTTACATGGAAATCCATTTATATATATGTCCAAGACTACAATTTTAGAGGTTTTTAACCTAAGTGGCACATGTGATGAGCCAATTGTATATGAGGATTTGGAAAGGGAATACTAGAGAATGGACACAACCTCCAAATGGTATATATTTCCATTGCATAGACCCAAAAAAGATGGAAACCTCACCCCACTTATATATAACAATAACCCTCCTTTTCATGTTGATTTATTCAAACTTTACTTGAAGCACACATATCTCTCAGTGTGTTAGATTTTGGGGACAGAGGCTTCTGAATTCATGTCGATAAGGCCAATGGTGATTTCATCATATGTTCAATGTCATAATGCAAGACCATTTTATTAGTCTTCTTACATTTCCAAGGAGATTGACTTAGGGTTGATAGCAATTAAAAATGGATCTCCTGCATTGCACTTCGAGCATTATTCTATTCTTATGCACTTGATATTATATTATGGTCAGGAGATAGGGATGTGCCTAAAAGAACTGAAAATTACACAATGTGATAAGGAGGACAATCCATTGGCAATACAACTATGAACTGCTATTTGGGACAACAGATTTTTGAGGAGCATTTTGTTAAAATAGTTTATAGATTTTTTAATCACCCTTGTGAGTATTCCTTAACTGATGAGATCAAAATATTTTTGGCCCAGAGATTTTGATGGACCCACAACTGTCGGACATAATTGGGGTGACTGGTATTGTTATGTCGATGCTAACATGATCAGAGTATATGGTTTTGAGGAAATACCCTTTCTTTTCCCAAAAACAGTGCCAAACAGAGTTGCGCACTTGGAAATTGTTAGGCAGATGGACTAATTTTATTTTAGAGTAGGCATAGTAAGAATATAGATTGTCAAATCTTTCTTATATATTCGATAATTTTTTCATAATGCATACTATTCGAAGAGATATATAATGGAGAAGAATCTTTAATTTTGTGGCTCAATATTGGTGTCTATTGTTTGTTGAATTAAGCAATTATCTCGTTGTCTCCACATTGTTATTTCTCTATTATTTGAATTTGTGTATCCAAGTTGATATTTTAGTTTCATCCAAACACACTTTTTGTTTTTGTGTGATCAATTTAATTGGTTTATATTAAATAATTAAATCCTTTTGATTGATTACAGTAGCTTGGAAGTAACATTTGGATCAGTAAGAAGAGTTGGGTAGTTGATAATATTGCCAAGCTATCTCCACATTGATGTTGTCTTGTTATTCAAATTAAGAATCTACTTTGTTTGTCAATACACATGTGTTGTCATTGTGTGGTTCTTTTAATTGGTTCCTTCAAGGAAGGATTAAAATCCTTTTAATTAATCAAAGTAACTTGATAAGATCAACTGGATCAATAAGAAGAGTTTTCTATAAAAAAACATAAGTGCCAAACAATTAGAATTGTAGCCTACAATTAGGTCACATATCATTCATCTCTTGACTCCATCAACCCAACATAAGTAGGAAATGGTCTTACCCATTCTATTTCAGAGCTTCATAAAATCTCATTAAAACATTCACATTTCAAATTCAGTACTAGGAGTAGGATTAGCTAGTAAGCTTTCATCTATCCCACACTATTTTCCATTTAGGATAGATCCTTTAATTCAACCAAATCATAAATTCCTATAATATGTTCCATTGTAAAGGTCTACCCACATAGGTCTAGAAAATCGTGAAGTGTAGGGAATCATCAACCATATAGATTAGCTCCATTCATTGGTTCAAAGATGTTGCAAGTCTGATCATAGAGTTTGGCCTGATCATAGAGCTTGGCATCCTCTTAGGATTTGTAACTTGCATTTTTTAGATCCAACAAGGATCTTGATAGGGATTTTCTTCCCTCGCACATGCCTTGGTGAGATCACTGTCATCTTTTAGGAATGCCTTGTGTGAAATAGCATAAGGTGATGGAGGGTATCTCACATTTGACATTAGGCACCCTTTTTTGTACTTTTAATATGTCTGGTACAAGAGGTCTTTCCTAGGTGGAAGAGGACCAATAGGTGTAGGCCAAAAATAATCTATGTAGCTATAACACATGACTGGTGGTTTCTAACCAATTTCGTGAATCAGATGCATTGACCCCCCATGAACGAACTTCAGACATTTGTGTACAACTGAGGGAAATGCATTCATAGCCACTAACTAGGGGATTCCCATCTTCACTCTGAAGAGTTCAAACCCTAGGATTATGTCAAACAACAATTTCATAGACTTAAGTTTGACAAGGATTGACAACATGATACTACCTAGGGGAGGTATGGAAATCCTTTTGTGTGTAAGGATGGTGCTCACAGGTGCATTTTATCCATCTTTATGAAGGAATTTAATAAACATAATCTCCTTGATTATGATATTTACCTGAGATGTTGAGTCAATAAGAACACCCACTACAATGTTGCCATTGATCCACATAGGGATACAAAGAGGAGATGGTTCTCTATTTAATCCCATTGCCAGGTACTATGAGGTGAAGGTTATAATTGTGCCACTACTCACAGGTTGCATAGAGGGGATAGTTTGATTCACAAAATAGGCCATCATGCACACTAGAAAATGCTTTCATAGAGTCCCCAAAGGTTATAGTATAGGACAGTGACCTAATCAAGGTTTCGTCGTGCAACACTTATAGGACCTTTCAACTATGACTACTAGGGGTTACAGGTTGGGTTACAAGGTTAAATCCTCACAACACTCACACCTACAACACTTCTAGAATATGTTGAAAGGAACTTCCAATATCATGAAATGGAACCAAAATGGTTTACGTTGGGTTCACCAAAAATGTAAGAGAGGGGGACCAACCACATCAAGGCCCTAGGTCATGGAGAGCTGAGAATGGAAGGCTACCCTAACTTACCTCACTCTAACTGGATGAGAATGATGAGAAAGTTATAAGGTCCTTCTACCACTATGCAGACCCAAAATCTAAGTCTGGTCTAGGAAAGTTGGCTTTTGGGTTCAATATTGCACTTCAGACAACTCTCTACCTGAGGACATAAGTGTGGTTTTGGGATGATAGCGCAATGCACTGGCATCTCTCAGGTGCACTAGTGTCTGTATGGCTAGAGAACAAAAAAGGAAATATGACCCATTAAAAAATGAGTTGACGACCTAGCTAAGTACTCCTAAATGAACAAAAAAAACTATGAAGTATGAAAATTACAAGTGAAGATGGAAAAATAAATATATGAAAGCTAAAATAATGAAGATAATCTCACCAAGGTGCCAGTTCACCAGCTAGCTCCAAAAACATGCCCAGTTGCACACAAGAAAGAGGGGAAAACTATTGGGGTTGTATAGGGGTCTACCTCAGTCAGACCCCTAGATAGCAATGAGAGAGAAAGAAGGAATGCAAATAACACTACAAAATAGTAAAGATCTACTCTACCAAATCACAAAGGAGAGGAGTGAAATATTACCACCTCCACCAAGAGCTCACTAGCTAATGGAGGATAAATAAGGCTTGAACAATCACTGCAACCTTGACTATGATGAAGGGATTTCTCACAAGACCTCAAGCATATGTTGCAATGGCTTACTTCACACTTGCTTTTTGGATTTGACGTAGTTTTTTTGCTGCAATAGAGTGTTGAAGTGCTACTTGAGAGTGAAGAAAGTTTTGTAGCTTGTAAATAGATTGCTTGAGAATGTGTGTAGAGATAAAATAGAATGAGAATGAATGTTCAATTGAATGGGAATGAGGAATAATAATGAATTTCCAAGGTCGATTGGTCAAAGAGGGACGTTACAAATCAACCCCAATCTAAAGTGTAATGCCTCTGCCAACTTTAGATGTAAACATGCCATGGGGACATCTGTGCACCACGAGTGCATCTCCGACAAATATTCTCCCACCAACACACTAGATAGATGCCAAGTGGAAGGAAAACAATCAGTTGATGTGGAATTTTTCCTTTAGATTTGGTTTCCTAAGGTGAGGATGTGTAGAAGGGGAATTTGTGTAAGGGGTGCAAATTCGCTCCTATACAATTACATAACTGCTTATGTTTACTCTCTAAAAAACTATATTGTAATTGAAATTTTGTCATTTATCAACATCTAGTTATTATGTATGAAATGTGTAATAATTCTTTCAGTTTTAAAGATTTGCAATCAAATGTAATCAATAATATGAATATAAACTACAAAAATCTATTAAGTACAATTCATTAGTTAAACTCTTTATTTTATTACTTGAGTGAAGGTTTGAACTCCACCTCCATTGGGAGGTTTTTCCATGAAATCTCCAAGATTAACATATTCAACATCCAAAAGTAGATATTAGAATACCATTTATATAACAATGCTACTCACATGTAATATTTATAATTGTTTACTAGTTACATACCTCAAAAATACATGTTGTAGTGTAATATGAAGGTGGAGAACCACTAAAAATTAAATGAATGCTTTGACCTTGAAATTTAATTACAATCATTAAACTAAATTAGTTAATCTTGCATTTAAAAAAAGAAATTTAATAAATTAGATTCAATGAACTTGCCAAAATCTGCCTAAGTATCAAGCTCAAAAGCCTCATTCATGAGGGCATGTATCATCACCAAATGTTGAGATACATATGTAGCTTATGCACCTATGTCCTGACTATCCATGGAGTCATAACCATAGCGGCTAACACACAATCCTAAAAAATATGGGGTGGAACCATACTCAAAGTCTCCCTTGACTCACACTATGCTACAGGATTGACATGCTCTATGATGCTCTGTGTCAAGAAAGTAATAGACTATACTGTCTCAACCTTTGCACTCTCCTTCACAATAAAAGGGATAGGCACATGCTCATAGGCTAGTTTGATGAGTGCTCATCTCGATGGTCATTGTGGGTCAATGTGTGCCCTTGGTCTATCTTGTGCTGACCCCCCATCTCTACCCTATAAGTCTCACATACCAAAATTTTTTGTTACTTTATTGAGGAAAAAATTGTAGTAGAGTTTCCTCAAAAAATATTGTGGGACCTCATTATTTTTGCATGGAGAATGGTCAAAAACCATCCACCACCTCTACCAAAAATGGTTCTTTATCCCTTGGTGGTTGCACCAATGTATAGGGAACCTATTTCTTGTAGGGTGTAGAGGTTGATTTATTCATGGGTTTGTAAAAAGGGAACACAAGTCAAATTTTGTATTTTTAAATTTTTGACTTGTTTGTAAGATAACTTTTCCACCTAGAATTGTCTAAACTCTCTCCTCTTATCCGACCAGGTAGATATTTTCTTGCTAATTGAATCTACATTTGATAACATAGATTCAAGAGATTGAGCAAGCACGACTCTATTCAAGGTTGAACTTGTAGGATCTTTCAACCTTGCAATTATGTCCTCAATTTAGTTTTTGTTATTTTTAATTTTTCCCATTAAATTTTCTTATGTTTTAGGGTCATTTTGAGGAATTACTGGAGGTGGTTTTTTTTGGATTGTTCTTCATTAGGTATTTGGTGTTGAGGTGATTGAGGATTTTGGGGATTTTGAGGAGGAGGAGGTTGATTATCAATTCATGTAAATTAAAGAAATTTACATCAAAAAACAACTTAAATCTACTTATTTAGTAACAAATTCACACAAATAAATAAATAAAACTTACTCCTCTCACCTCACCAACATTGTGGAGGCATTTTGATGAAGCATCAGGGATGATTTGGTGAATAATTTTCCCTCCAATAACACAAGTGCACTCTCAAGGGTTTGCAAGACATGGGTTTTCCAAAAAACATAGAAATCATAAATGACAAATATTGATTTTTTGTTATAAAGAGCTATAACGCACTTGAATTATGGCTTTTAAAAAAATTTAAGAATTTTGGCCACTTTTTGGCCCCCCATATCTTTCCACCCACCCAATCATTGATTCGTACTTTCTCTAATCAATCTTAAGGGATTCATAATTCTTGCTGAGCTTGCAACTAGTAACCATATTAGTATATACCAGTTTAGAATCTTCCATTCCAAAATTATTCAACATTTCATTGACATAATTTTATTGTGAAATGAATATACCTTTCTGTATTTGATTACTTTTCAGCCCAAGGAAGAAATTCATCTCCCCAAACATAGAAATCTCAAACTCTTTTTTCATCTCTTCTATAAATCTCTTACACATAGTTTCATTGCCTCCAAAAATTATATCACCAACATACACAACCACAATCAAGATTTGATCTTTTTAAACTTTGAAATAAAGATTACTATATGCGATACCTTTATTGAATCCTTGCTATATCAAGTACTTATCCAACCTTGCATACCAACTGATGGAGCTTATAAAATTCTGAGGAATTTTCTCTTTACCTCCATGGATTTAATATCCATTGCAAAACCCTTGTCCCCATGAATGAGTTGGGTTTTATTCATAAGAGTATGCAAGCATTATTATTTGAGGTTGACCTGTTATGTCGGTCATTGATCCCTTAAGTTGTCTTTTGATTCATCCAGTACGTCATTTTACCGGCCCCCTTAGCCCAAAGCACTGGTCATCAAGTCTCTCGTCAGTTTTAATCCTTTTCCTAAGTCTGGTTTTAAATTTAACCCAGGGACTTAGGCTTAAGTCATTAACCCCAGTGGTCATATTTTCATCGACTAGACCAAGTCTTGTCCATTAAATACTAACATTATGTGAAGTGCAGGTTTCAAGATTTGATGATCTGGGAGGAGATCTGGACCGTACCCCACCAGCCCATGGGAATTAAGTGATGGCAGGATAAATGCAGTGAGACTAGTGAAGGGTGGACATGTGTCTCTGTACAGCTACATGACCCACTCCCCACTACTGCGCTTATGGCCTTACATCTTCAAAAAATAGTTGTGATGCAATCTGTGGAACAATCTTCACCATTCCACGTTGGTTTAGTGGGTGAAAATGAATGATAGTTAAAACTAGCAAAATTAGTGATATATCGACACTTGTCCCGATTTTCTCAGTTTGTGGAGCCCCCACACTATGAAGATGTCATCTGACATGGATGAAAATTATTGGCCATGAACATTTCGGCGAGGCCTTGCTAGAAGTCGAGGTTAGTCAAATGAGGGTCAACCATCTAATGTTCCATCTCAGCAGAGAATCGATGGCTTATATTTAATATTGATGGAAAGCACATGATAGCCATTTTAATTTATGCAACCAGCTCAGAATGATCGAGTCGATCTCAATTCGTGTGGAAACACAGATGTTGGTAATCATGAGAAATAATATGTAGATTTCCATGCAAATAGGGAATTAAATGGTGATAGTACATCTGCTAACAAGCTGCCAGAGTCGTGTATGTGTGCTAAACCTTGATTGTGGATGCCATCAATCCACACAATAAATATTAAAGGAATGGTTGCTATTCATGTCATTCACACTTAGTAGTTAGACGTTTCCTTGAATAAGGAAAGGTACGTTTGAGCAATTGACATTTAAGAAATGTGTGAACTAGTGAGCAGGTCTAATCATCTCCTCCCTCGAGAGCCTGGTTCTAGTATTTCAAAATTTTCCCCAACCATGGAGGCCAACATTCATATTGGTAAGTCTAGACTTGCACCCACAAGGTGTAGTCGAAGGTTACAATTCCAGTGTGAGATTGCAGAGAAGGTTGAAAATAAGGGTAAGCAACCAGTGCAGTATATTATAGGAGTAGAGAGGAAGGTGAGGTATGGCAGTAGCTGCTTTGGATGCCAAAATGTGCTCATTGACCTTAAAAGTAGCTCATCTACTAGAGAAATAGAGACCGATTCCGATTATTGTCGATACCTCAAAATCTTGAGTCAAGGTCTACCCCCTGGTCAAGAGGTAATATTTGTCTTGCCATTGGTTGTCAAAACTCCAAGTGGGAAGACTGGTAGTGTGTTGGGAAAGGAAAATAATGAGGAAGAAGCTGAAGTTTCCTTTCCTCCTCTTGCAATGACTCGGAGCGTGCACATGTATCATGGTCTGGGCACTGGTAAAGGTGGCGTGGCTGGTAAATGAAAAGTTGTTGGGTGTGGGATGCTAATTTTTTGTGTCTGTTGTGGTGGTGGTTTTATTTTTGCATGTGTGGCACATTTTGGTGTTGAACGTTGATCATGTTCCCTTTTGGTGTTATGGATACTTGGTTCTTTTTAGCATGGATAGCGACAAGGGGAATTTTGGTGGCACTTTCCATTTCCCTTTCTGATAGTGATTACAATTTTGGCTCTTCCCATTTTGCACCATTTTCTTGCAGATTCAACACATGGGAATTTTGAGATGCGAAGTAAATATAGATGAAAGTTTGCATGAAATGAAATTTGTAATGAAGTTTCATTTAAGTCTGGAGCTTGTCGCTCCCTTACTCTATAAAAGGGAATTCAGGGCTTATTTGCAAGGGAGAGAAGGGAAGAAAGGGAATAGTAGATAGAATTTTGGTTATGTTTTGGTCAAGTGTATATGAATAGAATGATAGGAATAGAGTAACCAATCTATTTTGAGATTTTTTGGGAGAAACATGTGCATGTTATCTTAAATTGTTATGCAAATTTGACTGATAAGCATAAATGAAAGTATAATTCTAATATATCTTCTCTCCTTGTGTGGATGAGTGAATATTGAGTGGAATGTTAATAATATTTTCATTCTTCATTGAACATTTGTTCAAATGTATGTCTTTGTTTTGTGCTTTGATTCAAGTAATCAATTAAATGCTTAAATAGAGTCATATATTTACAATGATTTGCAGAGGATGTCATAAGTAGTTGTATATCAGAAATTGTGAGCTCCATAATGCAAATTTATTATGAGGGTAGTCTACCCCATTAAATTTTAAGGTTATTTTATGCATTATTGATTCCTGTATATGTGACTACATCACCCAATTTAGTAAGGCACTAGTCTATTCCTTAATGATTCACTTAAAGGGTTAATCAATAATTGTATGGTGACCCGCCTAAGGACAAAATTTAAATTCACTTCAAATTTCATAAATCTTTATACAAAATGTGTGTCAATTACCATGTGGGTTAGCTTTGGATGAATGGGTAGCACATTCCTTAGAAACAAGCCAATTTCGTAATAATTAGTACATAATTGTTCTTCATTAAATTTAATCTGTGAAAATGATGTCTTATGTCAAGTAAAATTCAAATGAACACTAATAGGAATGCCCTCGTTGGCCTCACAGATCCTAAAGTGTAGAAGATCTCAATCTTTGACTAGATCTTGTTCATTGGCCAATCATTTTCAGGAGTTTTAAACATAGGAACTGGCTATTCCTTAGAGGTTCCTTTAGGTGCACTGGAAAATTTACCAACAAAATGGCGACTCTGCTGGGGAAACACTAAATCTCCAATTGCAGACCGATAATTCATAGAGTCATATTATTGTTTTCCATTCTGAATTTAGTTCAAATTCTAAAGGATTTCAAGCATGGAAGAAAATTTGTTGCAGTGGACCTGAAGATTCCATGATCTGTGGTGCTCTTCTAGTGGAAGGAACTGAGAAAGAAGTTTACATGTAAAGGAGCTTCATAATGTTTGAATTTTGGTCCTCTAAGAAGAGAGGTGGTGACTCTATCAGGAAAACCTGTTGAATGTTTGAAGAAAGTTCCAGATTTGTAAATATTTCCAATCAGAAGAACAATTTGCAGCAGTTGCAACATTTCGAGGTAATCCTCATTGATAGTTTTCAATAAAATTGTATATGAAGGCCATATTTGAACATTTTAGGAGATCATAAATGGTTCCCTATTAGATGGATTTGCATTAAGGCAAGGAATAGTAGTAATTCTTTTAATACTTCTTATGTGCAAAGTTTGTAGTTCTTTGAGAAGTATGCTAATCTTTTAAGCATTACCTTTTAGAGAATCTCCCTGTAAAGAAATAAGTAAATTTTGCAAGGTGAAGAAGCCATGTCATGCCCTCAAAGGGATTTTATTATTGAAAGGTATATGCCATTGATTTTTAGTGGTATTAGAGGTTTCCCAAACTTGATTCCTAAGAATATTAGGAAGCATTTGCCCAAATTCACTGGGCAAAGTTTTGAATCAGCCTCTAAACATTTGCAAATATTCATGGATGTTATGGGGGATTATGAGGTGAATCATGAAGATGTTGCCATGAAGCTCTTCATTCAATCCTTGAAGGATGATGCCAGGGATTGTTATTCATATTTTCTAGCGAATTTTGTAGCTTCATGGAATCAGTTCAGAACAAGCTTTGTTGAAAAATACGGTGAATGGGTGAATCCAAGTGTGGTGAGAAAGAACTTCATGGAAATCCACATAAGTGAAGGGGAGTTGCTTCCTACCTTCAATCTCCTATTTTCAAAGGAAATCAAATAAATTCTAGAAGATATAAGGCCTAATGATGCAGAATGTTTGGATGTATATCTAGGATCTTTTGATAAGAAGATGAGCTTCTTGTTAAGAGACAAAGAGCCTGCAACATTACTTCAAGCATATCACATTTCCATTAATATTGATAATAATTTAAGATACTCAATGATGAAAGTTACTGCAACTGATAGTAGTAGTTCTAGCACTACCCCATATTCTGGGCCAAATAGATCATAAGGTAAAAGGATTTGTCAAGGAGGAGATCTCATAAATGGTGTACCCACTTTGTTTCCAATAAATGCAAAATGTGAGCAAGCATCAACTTCACATCAACCAAAGAGGAGAAAATATGATGTAATCCTTACTATCAAGAAGCTATTTGAGATGAGAAGATGTGCAAATGAGTCACCATATGACTAATTTTCAAGATTTGTGGATGATCTAATGGAAATACCCAAGAATCTCAGACCTAGTGATCTAATGTGCATTAACTTTCTTTTTGAAGCATATATGTCAGGCTCAAGCCAATGGTTTGAGGATCTAAAACCTTATAGCCTTGATCAAGTTGTATATTGGATTAATATTGTAGAAAACATGGAGCATGGTCATATTCCTTTATCTGTTACTCATGATGTGAGCAATAGTTGTCATGTTAAAGGAGATCAAAGCTTTAGAATGTCAAATCCAGGAGAAGCACTAGAAGTAGAACAATTGACTGTTGAATGTTGCCATTTCACTAGTAGCTTAGAAATATATGCATGCAATAATGATGAGGATGAAGAGATAGAATATGAAAACAAGGAGGTGGTGTCTAATTATCTTCCTTGGGAATTTATAAGTTGTGAATATACACAAGAAATGAACGTTGAAGCCTTCCAAGTTGGTTCAGCTAGCAGTCATCATGTACCTATCAATGAGGAGAGTGCACTTAGTCTTGATGCTATGGTATACATGAGAAACCAAAGTGCGGAGATCGAGATGGGGTGGTCCACAATCGAATATGAATCTTCATATGAAGTAGAGATGGAATCCCTTGCTTCTAATAGGGGGTATGTTAATAGCATTGAAGGTGTATGTTTCCTAGACATTGAACAATTCTCATCATGTGAAGAATGTTCTGAGTATGGATCAATTGTTGCAGATATGAAAGATGAGGAGAATAGTAAGATTGATTCTTTGTGTTCTTCAAATTAATTTATTGACCTTGAGTGCACTGATAATCTGGATTGTTGGCACCTAGATTTTAAAGATGTTGAGATACATCCAATTAATGTATGGAAAAATGTTTTATTTGATGAAGATGTTTTGGATGACGAAGTTGTAAATTACATTCCTTACTGGTGTAGAAGAAATCCTCTTTTTGAAGAACAATTTAGTGAGCACCTGGAAATTACCATCAATAGATATGTTGTTGATAGTCCATGTGAAGATCAAAGTTGTGTTGAGGGGGGTAGTTCTGTCAGTAAAGATGTTACTTCTTATTTGCTAAGTTTTGAACTACATGAAAGGTATGGGGATGCAAACATCAGTAAAGAAGCTCCCAAGAAAGGTGTTAGCTCTAGATATAATGAAGATAGCCAAAAGGATGCACACAGTTGCATTGACTCTCCTATGGCGAAGGGTGGTATGTTTGAAAAAATAATTGAAAGGTCAATTATTCATATTCCACAGGATGATTGCATAAATATTGCAACAACACAACCTTGTGTTGAGGAGAAGGGATTACCTGATGATTTTGCAAAGTGTACACACATTGCAATACTACCTTTTCATCGAGATGAAGGGCATTCCAAAGACATGTGATTGTGAGAATGATATATGACAGTATGAAGCTATAGTGGAATTCTTCACAGATACTCCTTATTTGATGGATTTTATTATGGAACTTATTTCACCTCATGGGGTTAGCACTTATGGTAAGCATGTGGATAATAGACCTAGTTATACTTTCTTTCTTGAATTCATCGAGGATTGGCTTAATTTGAACTAGAATTTCTATGAGGTTTTCAAGTTTGATGAACAAGCTGAAGATGATTATATACTTCATGACAATGTGGAATATGAAGGATTCACTTTCTTGATTCAGTTTGAGGAACCTATATTGGAAAGAGAGAAAGTTGGCAATGTTTCTCTGAGTGACATAGGTGGTATTGATCATGATGACATTGGTGACTTGGAGTTACATACTTCTCACGTGCATTCACTACAGGGTAAACAGGTTAAATTTTTTGATAGAGGAAAAGGTTGTCCCTGAATTTTGGGGCCTGGTGCCTCTACCTTGTAAAATAATCCAATGTATATTTTGTAAGTATTATATATATGTGGGTCTAGTTTGTTTGCTTCATGTTGGGTTTTCTTGTCTAGTCCGGGTAGGTTCCTTGGTTTTTGGTCCTGTGTCCTGGTCTGCTTCAACCAAAGATCTATTTCGCGCCATACCCACCAGGGGTATGTGTCCCCAAGCATGAGTCGTTGATGGAGCTTATAAAATTCTGAGGAATTTTCTCTTTGCCTCCATGGATTTAGTATCCATTGCAAAACCCTTTTCCCCATGAATGAGTAGGGTTTTATTCATAAGAGCATGCAAGCATTATAATTTGAGGTTGACCTATTTTTTCAGTCACCGATCCCTTAAATTGTCTTTTGATTCATTAAGTATGTCAATTTACCGACCCCATTAGCCCAAAGCATTGGTCATCAAGTCTCTTATCGTTTTTATTCATTTTCCTAAGTCTGATTTTAAATTCAACTCGGGGACTTAGGCTTAAGTCATTAACCCCAGTGGTCATATTATCATTGGCTAGACCAAGTCTCGTCCATTAAATGCTAACATTATGTGAAGTGCAGGTTTCAAGATTTAACAATTTGGGAGGAGATCTGGACCCTGCCCCGCCAGCCCGCGGGAATTAAGTGATGGCCAGATAAATGTAGCGAGACTGGTGAAGGGTGGACGTGTGTCTTTGTACAGTCGCAGGACCCACTCCCCACTATCGTGCTTATGGCCCAACATCTTCATTGAATTGTTGTGATGCAATCCGCAGAATGATCTTCAGTATTCCCCACTGATTTGCTGGGTGAAAATGAATGATGGTTAAAACTAGCGAAATCAGCGATATCTTGACACTTGTCTTGGTTTGCTTAGTTTTTGGAGCCCCCACACTATGAAGATACCATCTGACATGGATGAAAATTATTGGTCGTGAAAATTTCAGCAAGGGCCCATTGGAAGTTGAGGGTAGTAAAACGAGGGTCGGTCATCTGATGTGCCATCTCAACAAAGAATCGATGACTTATATTTAATATTGATGAAAAGCGTATGATAGTCATTTTACGCTATGCAACCAACTCAGAATGATCGAGTCGATATCAATTCATGTGGAAATGTAGATGTTGGTAATCATGAGGAACAATTTGTAGATTTCCATGCAAATGGGGAATTAAACGATGATAATACATCTGCTAACAATCCACCAGGGTCACGTATGTGTGCTAAACCTTGATTGTGGATGCCATCGCTCGAAACAATAAATATTGAAGGAATATTTTATATTCATGTCATTCACACTTAGCAGTTATACGTTTCCTTGAATAAGGCAAGGTAGGTTTGAGCAATTGACAGATAAGAAATGTGTGAACCAGTGAGGAGGTCTTCTCATCTCAGCCCTTGAGATCCTAGTTCTGGTATGTCAAAAGTTGCCTCGACCATGAAGGCTAACATTCTCATTAGTAAGTCCAGACTTGCACCCACAAGGTCTAGTCAAAGGTTACAATTTTAGAGTGCGACTGCAGAGAAGGTTGACGATAAGGGTAAGCAGCTAGTGCAATATATTACATAGGCAAAAAGGACGGTGAGGTATGGGAGTGGGTCCTTTGGATGCCAAAACGCACTCATTGACCATACAAGTAGCTCATCTGCTAGCGAAATAGAGATCGATTCTGACTATTGTCGATATCTCACACTCTTAATTCATGGTCTACCCCTAGTTAGGAGGTAATATATGTCTCACCATTGGCTATCAAAACTCCAAGTGGGCGGACTAGTAGTGTGTTGGGAAAGGAAAATAATGAGGAAGAAGTCGAGGTTTCCTCTCCTCTTGCAATGACTCGAAGTAGGCGTGTGTATCGTTGTCTAGGCATTGGTAAAGGTGGGGTGGCTAGTAAATGAAAAGTTGTTGGGTGTGGGATGTTAACTTTTTGTGTTTGCTATGGTGGTGGTTTTATTTTTGCATGTGTGGAAAATTTTGGTCTTCAATGTTGATCGTATTCCGTTGTGGTGCTATGGATACTTGGTTTGCTGTAGCATGGATGGCAACAAGGGGAATTTTGGAAAAACTTTGCATTTCCTTTTCTAACAACATTTACAATTTTGGCTCTTCCCATTTTGCACCATTTTCTTGCAGATTCAACACATGGGAAGTTTGAGATGGGAAGTAAATGCATATGAAATTTTGCATGAAATGAAATTTGTAATGAAGTTGCATTTAAGCCTGAAGCTTTTCGCTCCCTTACTCTATAAAAGGGAATTCGGGGCTTATTTGCAAGGGAGAGAAGGGAACAAAGGGAATAATAGATAGAATTTTGGTTAGGTTTTGGTCAGGTGTATATGAATAGAATGATAGGAATAGAGTAACCAGTCTATTTTGAGCTTTTCTGGGAGAAACGTGTGCATTTTATCTTAAATTGTTATGCAAATTTGACTGATAAGCACAAATGAAAGTATAATTCTAATATATCTTCTCTCCTTGTGCAAACTTGACTGAATTTTGAGTGGAACGCTAATAATATTTTCATTCTTCTTTGAACATCTATTCAAATGTATGTCTTTGTTTTATGCTTTGATTTAAATAATCAATTAAATGCTTAAATAGAGTCATAGCTTTACAATGATTTGCAAAGGATGTGATAAGTAGTTGTATATCAAAAATTGTGATGTCCATAATGTAAAGTTGTTATGAGGATAGTCCACCCCATTAAATTTTAAGGACATTCTATGCATTACTAATTCCTGTATATGTGACTCCATCACCCAATTTAGTAAGGCACTATTCTATTCCTTAATGATTCACTTAAAGGGTTAATCAATAATTGTATGGTGACCCACCAAAGGATAGAATTTTAATTCACTTCAAATTTCATAAATCTTTATACAAAATGTGTCTCAATTACCATGCGGGTAAGCTTTGGATGAATGGGTAGCACGTTACTTAGAAACAAGCCAATTTCATAGTAATTAGTGCATAATTGTTCTTCATTCAAGTTAATCTATGAAAATGATGTGTTTTGTCAAGTAAAATTCACTTGAACACTAATAGGAACACCCTCCTTGGCCCCACAGAGCCTAAAGTGTAGAAGATCTCAGTCTTTGACTAGATCTTGTTCGTTGGCCAGTCATTTTTAGGAGTTTTGAACATAGGAATTGGCTATTTCTTAGAGGTTCCTTTAGGTACACTGGAAAATTCACCAACACCAACCTCTTGAATCTTACTTCAGTCCATAAGCTCCTTCTTCAATCTGCAGACAATATCTGGTTTGTCTGATAATTGAAATCCTTCTCGTTGTTCAATGTATAATTCTTCTTCCAACTCACCATTCAAGAATGCAAACTTCACATCCATCTAATATGCATTGAAATATTTGTGTGCTGGAAAATCCAAAAACATCTTGATAGCTTCCATTGTTTCCATCAAAGCAAATATCTCCTCAAAATCTATTCCTTCTACTTGTGAGTATCCTTTACACACAAGACTTTCCTTGTTTCTTACTAATTCTCCATTCTCATTCAATTTTTTTTGGAATACCCACTTAGTTCCAATCACATTCTTCTTTGTTGGTCTTGGGACAAGTTCCCAAGTCCAATTCTTCTCAATCTACATTAGTTATTCTTACATAGCCTTGATTCTTCTCAATGTGCATTAGTTCTTCCATAGCCTTGATGCAATACTCATCTTTTTATACTTCAATTTCCATTTTAGGTTCAACTTTAGAAAGTAAACATAGATATACCTATTCCTTAGCAACTTTTCTTCTTGTCAACACACCCTTTCTTTTTTCACCAATGATCTAATCTTTAGAATGATTCTTTTGCACATACTTAGGAGTCTTAGGGATCCTTTCCAAAGCTTATTTCTCTTCAATGTGAACTTCTCTCTCCTTACCCTCATCTCTCATTTTCTCTACAAGAGGAATCACCTATTTCATATCCATCTATCACCACAAAATTATTCTATAAGTCTTCATCCACTTTGCTATTTTCACTTTCAATAATCTTCTTCAATCTCTTGTTGTAGCATCGATAAGAGTTTCTTCTTGTAGAATATCCAAGGATGATACCTTCATCAGATCTTATATCAAACTTTCCTAAGGTTTCTTCATCTCTTATAGTATAGCACTTGCTTCCAAACACTCTAAAGTATTTGATAGTAAAAATACTTCCATACCACAACTCATAACGAGTCTTTGCACTATTTTCTCTTGCTTGAACTTTGTTAACAATGTAGAAAATATTTTGAATTTCTTATCTCCAGTAAACTTCTAATAGGTTTGCATCTTTCATCATTGTTCTTGCAGCTTCCTAAATAGTCTTATTCTTTCTTTCAACTACTCCATTCTATTGATAAGTCCTAGGGGAAGATAAATGCCTCTTTATCCCATGATTCTCACAAAAAATGTTAAACTCATTGTAGGTGAACTCTCCATCTCTATCAAACCTCAAACACTTGATTTTCATATCCATTTCATTCTCAACCATAACTTTGAATTCCTTAAACTTATCTAGAGCTTTTGATTTTTCTTTGAGAAAAGTAACCCATGTCATTCTATAATAATCATCAATCAATAGCATGAAATACCTGTCACCTTGAATACTTCTTAATCTAGTAGGACCACAAAGGTATGTATGCACTAGCTCCAACATTCTAGTAGTAGATTGATCCTTGGCTTTGAAACTTCTTCTTGCTTGCTTCCCAATTTGACATTCCTCACAAACAACATTAATGGGATTTGTAATCCTTGGAAGATCTCTCACAACTTTAACTGAAATGAGCCTCACTAGGCTTTCAAAATTTATATGGTACATCCTTCTATGTCATATCCAACTTTCATTAATCTAAGTAATAAAGAAATGACCATCAACACCTTTAAGATGATGAACATTTCCATTTGTTCTTCTAGCATAAACCACAATTCTAGATATTTTTCTAATCTCACATCCATTGTCCTGAAACATAAGATTATACCCTTTTCTACACATTTTTCCAACACTCAAGAGTTTATTTCTCAAACCCTTAACACAAAGAACATCATCTGTATTATGCTTTCCATCAAAAATTATTGAACCTTTTCCACATATCCTTGTAGATATATCATCACCAAACTTAAATAAACCTCCTTCATATTTCTCAAGTTTATCAGACTTACTTTTGTCACCAGTCATATGATTTGAGCATCCACTATCTATAACTACTATGTATTGTCCTTTCTAGCATGAAGAGTAGTCACCATGTATTGTGACCTACTTCCAAAGAACTTTCCTTTACACATCTGATAGAGTTAGCATAATTAGATTCAAATTTCATAGCCATGAACAAGCATTCACTATCCTCATCATCCCCATAGTTAGATTCATCATCAGATATACTGGAATCTTCTCCAACATAATAGTTTTTCTTAATTTCTTTACCTTTCTTCTCCTTGTTTTTTTCATGAACAAAACTCTATTTGGACATCTTGAAGAACAATGACCTATCTTACCACAATTGAAAAATTTGAAAGATAACTTACCTCTATATTTATCAGTACCCGTTTTCATTCTCCTTACAAAATTATCTTCTTCATCATCAAAATCATCTTGATCTGATTCCTCAATCTTCTTTGATTTTTCAGCCTTAAAAGAAGTCTCAAATTTTGCATTACTTGAACCAAATTATCACAATTCAAAAGAAGATAAAGCACCATACAACTAATCTCTAGAATATTTTCTTAAACCTTGAACTTCCTCAATAGCATAAAATTAATGACTTTAAGATTTAGGAAGTGTGAACCCCAATCTTATTCCTGCATAGACATGACAAACAAACACATTAGTTAGTTGATATGCAAGATAAAAGAGGGATTCCCCATGAAATCCATTAACAAAGCTCAAGAATAGAAATGAAATGAAGAATAATACAAGAAACTAAATCAAATCTATTTAAGCAAGGAAAAATCTTGATCCCATGGGGGAGGTGGTGCTAATTGGTGTGTCAAAATTGGCCCTTTCCCAACTCCTTTGTAATATCTTTGATGATTTGTGGATGATTGAATCTCCTTGATGATATTTTGGCATAATCTAGCTATGAAATGGACAAAATTAGCTCTCAATGTGAAGAGAGTAACTCTTCTCTAAGTGTGGATGTGGATGAAGTTGAGTATAGTAAGTTTATTCAAATTGTGGATATTAGAATGAGAGGAAGAGTCTCTCATTTATAGATTTTCAAAATGGAAGAGAGAGTGTAATTGAGAAATGTGGGATCATTCAACATCCAATGGCCAAGTGCCACTTGTCAAGATGTGAATAGTTGAAGTTTGTGCACATTTTGGCCAAAGTGCCAATAAATGTCATTAGGTGGAATTTGAATTTGAGGAAATGACATGTGAGAGGGAAAGATACATGAAATAAATGCCACTTGGCTCAATGCACAAGGACATGTAAGAGGATTGAATGCCTGTTGGATGTACAAATCCACTTGGATTTTGAATTCAAATTTGAAGGAATATTCCTCATTTATTCCATGTTGAGAGAAAATAGGCAATTAAATAAATCAAAGTAGTTGATTTATTGTGCAAGTTGCATTCTCTAGAGGATTTTAGTGATTGAGATTAAATTTATCAAGATTTGATCAATTTAATGAGGGATTAGATGATTTGACAATTTTGAATCAATTTATGAGTTGATTTAAATCAGAATTGAGAGGAAAGATTTAATTAAATAAATGTTTTTGATTTATTTAACTAAAGGGGATAATGTTAGATTAAATTAAATAAGGTTTAATTTATTTAATTTAATAAGAAGACTTTAGAGACTTGATTTAAATAAAATGAATTATTTAAATAAACATCGATATAAAGTTAATTAAATTAAATTGATTAATTTAATCAACACAAGAGAAAGACTTAATTAAATAAATAATGATTTATCTAATTAAGAGACAAAAGATGATGACAAGCTGAGAGTGTGATTCAGGAAGAAATGTCATTAGTAATTAGGATCAAGTATGCCAGATCAAATTGTATATTTTCCATGTCTACATTTCGGCCCTCTTTGAATCAATGTACTTGTTGCATTGGTTCAAAGAATAAACTGTTGTGATCAAATTTCAAAATTTCTCAATTTTTTTTCAAATGCCCCATAGTTACCTCAACAAAAGGATTATGTTGGTATATTGCCCCCTTGAGAGATCAGATGATTTTTTTAAAAATTTTGGATGATCTCGCGAAAAAAAAGGACAAGGTGCCCGATAGGTCCAAAAATGCCCAAGGATGCCCAAAAAAACATGTTAGGATGCCAAAAAAAAGATATGAAATGGTCCTCGGTTGGACAAAAACAAGATCGGGGAACCAAAACCCTAGACTGATGGCCAAATTAGGTCAAAAAACCCTAATTTGGAGGCTTAAATAGACTTTGAGGGGTCACTTTCAATACATTTGCACCTTTAGCCTTTATAATTTTTTTGCATTTTGAGCTCTGATCCTCGATCAAGATGGCGCAATGATAGCTTCCCAGGCACGTGTCGGAGAGAGTACAAGTGCACCAACGACCAGTCGACGCAGGGCCTGTGGTATGTACCCCCATTCCGACTTTTAATTTCTCATTTTTCATGCATTAAATAGGGTAAAAAACCTTTTTAGGCTAAGTGGCGCTATATAGCATCACTGCAAATGCCAGCCAGTGCCGCACAGTCCTAAATTGGGCTGCATATGTAAATAGAATCGTACGACGTAGTTAGGAGATTAGGGTTCTAGTGGTCAAACTTGGTCGCACATGAAAATAGTGTTAGACGTTGTAGTTAGGGATTTAGATTTGTCAAAGTCCGTCGTGCAGCGTAGTTTAGAACTTTTCAAACTACATCGCATTTGCAAACAGCACCGCACTTGTTGTTTCAAATGTGAAAATTTGACGCGAGAGGTATATTTCTTTACAAGAATTGACATGTTGATTTCCATTGTGCAGGAGGAACTTGATATACTTCATTCGAGGGAGCATAGATGGTCAGTACTCTGCAGATTGCAGGGTATGCATGTGTACCTTCAAGAGCAACTTGGTATTCTTGGCCTCTAGTATGATGTGTACGTCCCTCTTGTTCAGACGCACTTGGGCATGATGACCGCTTTGGCCGAGTGCTAGCACAATGAGACTTCATCCTTCCATCTTCCTACCAGCGACACTACCATCACTCTCGAGGATTTCTGGCGCATTCTCCAATTGCCCATTCATGGAGCTAGAGTGATCTATGATCTAGAGGAGGGCAGCGATGCCTTCTTTGATGTTATGGGTGTTGATGAGCTCATCCTATCTGATGAACAGATTGACTTGGAGTGATACCAGGGTAGAGTGCCCACCTATAGGTTGATCATTGCAGCTATCATTTCTAGTCTTGTGGCACCTGATCGGTGGGGCCGATACTACAGTCCGGACTGGGGACTGGCATGGGAGTGGATCTATGTGTGTTGGGAGTGATTTACTTGGGTGCCAGTGATGTTGGCCTCCTTATACAGGGATTTACATGAGTTCGCATACATGGATAGTCGGGCCCTCGGGGGCGGAGTTACCTTGTTACAGGGTAAACCCATAATAGTGGTGTACAATTTTTATGAGGAAGGAAATTTGAGAAAATTCTCATGCATACAAAATTTCATTTTTTAAAGGGTTCGTTCGAACTAGGGGGTTTGCACGAACCCAAAAGAGGGGTTTGGTCGAACCCCTAGTTCGAGCGAACCCCCTTTTGCATGGTGGGTTTGCTCGAACCCTATTATGCCATGTTCCCTTATGGGGAATTCCAAAAAAAGGGGGTTCAATCGAACCCCCCTTCGAACGAACCCCCCTTCACCCTTTCGAGCGAAGGGGGGTTTGTTCGAAGGGGGGTTCACTCGAACCCCCCTATTTTGCCCTTCTCCCCCTCTTCCTCCAAATTTTAGCAGATTTCTGCCCTTCAAAGCTTGGGTTGAGGGTGAAAATGGAGGAGACTTCACAAACCCAACTGGAAGATGGTAGTCCTCAGAACGAGCTATCCAACGAATTAAATTTTAATATGTTTTGGTTTTATTATGTATGTGTTTTTTTAGTTTTATTAAACATAGGTTTTTCACCGAAAATCAAGCTCTCTATTTTGCACATGTGGAAAAATAGCAGATTATCAAAATAAATTTTTTAAAAATACTTTGAGGCTGGGTATTGATGTCCTTGATCCATTAAAAAAAAAATTGAATTTTGATTCATACAAAAAAAGTTATGTTGTATACAGTCCGCCTATGTCTGAATTGCAATTGATTTAACTTTGAAACTTGATTAAGGAAAAAATATTCAATAAAAAACAATGAGACCAAATTAAAGTGCTAGATATCATAGTTACAAATCTAAATTCGAAAAAATTAGAATTTTATCCTTCATACAAAAAAGGTTATGTTGTATACGGTGAGCGTCACTTTTTTAAAATGTTGTTTTCTGAAAAAAAACCAGCTTTCGTGGGAGATGGAAAAAAGATTGCAATCTGATTCCAAAAATTTTGAGAAAAATATTTTTAGAATCTATAGAGAAAATGTGATGAGACTCTAGTTTTCATCATCTTCAAATCCTTCACAGTTTAGCCACTATAGGTTCCCGAATATGAAGATTTAGTTAAAAATAATAATTACAGTGTCCAGTTTGGCCAAAAATTGTAAACCACTATTGTGGGATCACCCTACACATCTGGGCATGGGAGTGGATTTTGATGCTTTGTCCAGATGTCACACCAATTGTTCTCAATATTGATGACCCTGTTGTTTGGCGGTATAGTGGGGCACAGATCCATTTTACTCACACTAGTACAGGTGGCCTTGCCTATTGGTGACGAGTTCTTGATGAGATGAGGGAGTTCATTTGGAGACCTTGGATGGGCATATACCCATGGTATGATGATGTGGAGTAGCTGTTCTTCACCCAATAGGACAAATGGATGCAAGGTCAAGAGCATACCATGATAGAGAGGTATTTGCCGGACATGGTGGCTCATTAGTTTGGTGAGATTCGAGACAAACCAGATGATCAGTACGTGGCAATGTTCACCCATACTATGAGAGAGACAGCATGGGGCCAGCCCATCTCGACAACTAATGTAGTGTCCTCATTGAGACAGCTTGTGGCCAAGTTGTGGCCATATGATCAAAGGTCAGTAGATGTGGGAGTGACCCAGGCGTATAGAGCATGGTTTAGGCCTCCCTTGAGATTGATAGTTCTAGGCGTGGTACACCCATGATGGAGGCCCAGAGGAAGAACTGTCGGCAGAGGCAGAGGTCAAGGAGGCAGAGGTGGCCAAGATGGGGAAAAGGATGGAGGAGGAGGAGGTGGACCACCTCCTCATCAAACACCTCCCAGAGATCCAACATAGCAATCGCCTCCATGGGTAGGGGTACAAGATGGCCAGCCCAAAGATGGGGATAGCGTAGTCCCACAACAGCGAGTAGATCACAGAGATGTATTGATCCAGCAGTTGCAAGGTTAAATTCAGGTATTGACAACATAGAGGGATTAGGCTCAACAACAGGTTGTGACAGTTATTGCTGAGAGGGACTAGGCTCGATCCAAGAGGGATCAAGAGATTGGTCGGTGGAGGCAGCTGGAGAGTATGACCTCATCATCCCAGGGTCGTTCAGTCTCCCTACAGGAATACAGAGAGGTAGTCAGAGAGGCCAAGTATTATCAACAACACTATAGATAGGCAGTGCCAGCAGCAGGCCAAGTGCTAGACTTTTCTCAGCAGATAGGGATGAGGCTGCCAGAGGACCATGGTGAGAGGTAGGTGGGAGAGGGCAGCAGCCAACAAGGCTAGCGCTTTGATGATAGACAATTTTTATTTTTGATTCATGGGCCTCGATTATTGGCCCTATTGTATTATGAATTTTGAGGCACACTTGACCTAGTTTTGTACCATGATAGTATATTTTTTATGATATATATGAGATGATTCGCCTTTATGATATGTCTTACAATGTATGATATGTAGATGCATTGCTATGAGATTTTTATGAAATTCTTTTATTTTATGCTCATGTGATATGATGTTTGCTTCTATATTATGGATGTATTTTTTTTTGTATCTTTTCTATGTTTTTTTTATGGTGATCTTATGGATGTAATGTATGCTAATGATGGTGTATCAATATGCAAATGACATTTGATATGAAAAATGATTAATGATGGTAATGGATGCTACTGATTTCTATTAAGTCCCTAATGATTCATGCATGATGAATGTGATGTAATTATTTCTTAAGGTACTTAGAATAAAAAATCTATATTATTCCTCATAACTTAGGATTATTATAAGGTGGTATGATCTATATGATATGATATGCACTTATGATGATGATGTGGTGGATGCAGGATGGATGCATTGGCGATGTTCTAATTGACTATCATGATACCATGTTAGTATGGAAAGAAGATACAAGAACTTAGAGATCCCACAAGTCATTTAGAATGATGGTGATTTGCTTACCAGGAGTTAGGATTTTCAAAGGTCTAATTACGTTATGTTTGATAACACACATAGGTACGATGCATCAAGGTATAAAGAACTAGGATGGCATTGTACCTAGTGTGATGGACTTTGAATCAACAATCAGATAGGAGTTATCTTGTTCACACTTAGCATAAATAACTTCATTCAGGATGTAGTTCAAACATTCTAAACATCTTGATCCAAAACATAGAAAATAAAGCTTTCCTATGTGGTCAACAAGATATCTAAAACATCCTCTCCACCTTCCAAATAAAGTATGCATGACTAAGTTATTTTACAAGTGTATCCCACAAGCGCAGTAGATAAAATAGATAATGATCATTGCCCCATTCCTTTCTCTCTAAATTTGTTTTGTTTAGGCAACATCGAGAGGTTCTTGGAATGAGCGCAAAAATAAGATAAGTCAAAAAAGACCAGATAAAGTAAACAATCAATCTAATGTTCTTCATATATCTAGCCAAGACTAAACTATTGCGGGGGTACCTAATGCTTATGTCCAACGTGGGAAGGATACATCCTTGGACATGTTGTGATCAGGGTTTTGGTGAGACTGATTGGGTGATAAGCTATTGATACTCCGAGTTGATCAACTTTCTTGCTTACTGACCGAGACTTGAGACTTTTGAAGATTAGGTGTTCACTTTGGAACCTACTAGACTTGCTTCTAACTGACTCACCAAAGGATGAAAGTGATGATTGATTTATTAGGAATGAGACAATCATGGGTGAAAGCGAGATGAGATGGATGCACCATTTTGGGTTTTTTTCAAATATTTGGATGTTTTTGATGATTTTGAAATATTTTGAGGCTTTTTTTTTATTTTCGGATTTTTTAATTTTTTTGGTATTTTGTGTCTCGAGGGCCGATCGAGAATGGACTTGCCTACATTTAAGCTCAGAGATGACGTAGTTCAGATGACAATTGACTTAACTGTTGATAAGAAAAATGGGCAAACGGATTGCCAGATTGCGATAGACGCCTAAAGAACTGACCTAAACTATGAAATAGATGGATAAACGGATTGCCATTGTGACAGATGGCTAAAGGACTAACCTAAAATGTCTCGGGGGATGATCAAAGATCAAAATTTCCTGCATTCAAGCTCAGAGATGATGCAGTTCAGCTAAAGATCTCACTTTTGATTTTTTGAATGTTTTTGGATTTTTGATTTCGCATGATTTTGACGATTTGGATGATGATATGTGATGATATCAGTGCTCTTTTTGAGATTTTTTTTAAAACCAAGCTAGGTTGATTGATCATATTGATGGATTGATGATGTAACATTGTTGAGGATACACAACAATGCAAGGATAGTGTTAAGCAACACGAGGATTGGGAAGGATATCCTGAGATGATGATTGGATTCGTGATGATAACATTGTTGAGGATACACAACAATGCAAGGATAGTGTTAAGCAACACAAGGGTTGGGAAGGATATCCCAAGATGATGATGGATTGATTGGATTTTGATTGATCAGGATTTTGAAGCTTGATTTGGAACAAAATTGTTTTGATGATTTGATGTGATGCTGAAGTATACATTAGATGCAACTGATATTGATTGTTTGGATTGATGTTCAATGAAAGATAAAGCTTGATAAGGAACATCGTCTTGTCAAAATATACCATGGGCTAGTGATTTGGATTTTGGCTCACAAATGCTTGACCAATTTGATTTCATGTTTTCCAACGTTCAGATTACCACATAAGTTGGAGGGTATATATCAAGATTTATTCCTAAAACAAGATGTAAATATCTGCCCCCAGTGTCTAGCAATGTATGGAAGGCCATGGGTGGATTATGGGATAGGTGTATGGATGGATAGCTATGGTAAGCATGTAAAGGATGCCAAGGATTATCTTGTGACAAGATAAGGTATTCAAATAGAGGATGCTCATTTGGATAATGCTTCAAGGCTCAAATAATGCTGGGTAGGATAGGATAATGAAAATGACCCTTGGCAAGATGTTTAGCATAATCCAGTGTAAAGTGTGCACCAAAATTTGTCAAGATCAAGATAATTTGGAAGATGGATGTAGATAGATGAAGATGGATTGGATAAATGGTTCATGGATTAATGGATTTATTATGGATAAGATGAAGGGAATGTTGGCTTTATTATGGATGTGATAAGATTCTTTCACCTGAACTGGCACACGTGGATGCTCGATTCTACACATAATGCATGTTTTCCAGGTTTTCATCATGGTACCTATCTAAAGTGCCACCGTAGTGGTTTTCACTAGAGGATGATTTTTCTCTTTATTATTTTCAATCCTTTTTGATGTTTTTGGATTTTTATATTTTTCGTTGAAAGATTTCAAGGTCATGCTGAACCACCTGATTTCGTTGATGTAGATGCTTCTTTCATAATGTGCCATCGATATCCTGCTTGAAGAAGCTGCCTTGCCAAGATACATGCATTTGAATACAACTTTTGAGATTCCTGATGTGATTTGCTAATACCGGAGTTAACTTTGTCTTTGTGTGCACATCGCGATAGAGTGCCTTCTGAATCCTTATGATGAAGGATCATTTCCAACACATGGTCAATGTGAGAATTGGATATCATGTGTGGAGGTGTGGATGTAGTATGTTTAGGAATAAAATATGGATTGGTTGACCGTTTGGAACCTTTGACTCTCCAAACTTGGGAAGGTGGGAAATGATGGGTGGATACGGAAATGTGCATGGAATTAGGACCAAATGCTTGATATACTTTGTACATTGCTTGAGAAGCATGATTTTTTCTTTGTGGACATTTTTGATGGATACTTTTCCCTTTTTTTATTTTTCCCCATAGTTTTTTTGACTAATGGAGGTTGATAGGGATAATTTTTTTTGTATTCTTTGCTATCCATATGTATTTGATTTATTTGATATGCTTCTTAGCTTCTTTTTCTTTGATAATGTTCTTCAAAATCGATTCAAATCTTCCTTTTGTTGTTGGTCCCAATTTGTGGATGGGGTGATGGGTGTATGAAGATTCATGATGTGGATGGTTGTAGCATTCGCATTGGTTTCATCAAAAGGATTCTTTGTGCTCCCTATGTTGACATTTGCTTGAGATGAAGTTGCCCTTAGTTTAATAGTCGTATCACTGATATGTTTAGATCCCTTAATTACCGAATAACTAGGACCTTGATGCCTAGGATTGCCAATAATCAGCACTGGTTCTAGGATAACCTATTCATGTAGGCCTAATCCTCTTCTTTGATAATTCATTTGTTGAAACATTTTATTTGCAATAGGATATGATTTACCTTGGAAACAATGTGCTAATCCTTCTAGCGCCAAAATATGAACCCCAATCCTATTCCTACATAGACATGACAAACAAACAAATTAGCTAGTTGATATACAAGATAAAAGAGGGATTCCCCATGAAATCCATTAACAAAGCTCAAGAATAGAAATGAAATGAAGAATAATACAAGAAAATAAATCAAATCTATTTAAGCAAGGAAAACTCTTTATCCCATGGGGGAGGTGGTGCCAATTGGTGTGTCGAAATTGGCCCTTTCCCAAATCCTTTGTAAGCTCTTTGATGATTTGTGGATGATTGAATCTCCTTGATGAGATTTTGGAATAACCTAGCTATGAAATGGACAAAACTATCTTTCAATATGAAGAGAGTAACTTTTCTCTAAGTGTGGATGAGGATGAAGTTGAGTATAGTAAGTTTACTCAAATTGTGGATATTAGAATGAGAGGAAGAGTCTCTCATTTATAGAACTCCAAAATGGAAGAGAGAGTAGAATTGAGCAATGTGGAATCATTCAACATCCAATGGCCAAGTGCCACTTGTCAAGATGTGAATGGTTGAAGTTTGTGCACATTTTGGCCAAAGTGCCAATAAATGTCATTAGGTGGAATTTGAATTTGAGAAAATGACATGTGAAAGGGAAAGAGACATGAAATAAATGCCTTGGCTCAATGCATAAGAACATGTAAGAGGATTGAATGCCTTGTTGGATGTACAAATCCACTTGGATTTTGAATTCAAATTTGAAGGAATATTCCTCATTTATTCCATGTTGAGAGAAAATAGGCAATTAAATAAATCAAAGTAGTTGATTTATTGTGCAAGTTGCATTCTCTAGAGGATTTTAGTGATTGAGATTAAATTAATCAAGATTTGATCAATTTAATGAAGGATTAGATGATTTGACAATTTTGACTCAATTTATGAGTTGATTTAAATCAGAATTGAGAGGAAAGATTTAATTAAATAAATGTTTTTGATTTATTTAACTAAAGAGGATAATATTAGATTAAATTAAATAAGGTTTAATTTATTCAATTTAATAAGAAGACTTTAGAGACTTTATTTAAATAAAATGAGTTATTGAAATAAACAGAGATATAAGGTTAATTAAATTAAATTGATTAATTTAATCAACAGAGGAGAAAGACCTAATTAAATAAATAATGATTTATCTAATTAAGAGATAGAAGATGATAAACTGAGAGTGTGATTCAGGAAGAAATGTCGTTAGTAATCAGGATCAAGTGTGCCAGATCGAATTGTATATTTTCCATGTATACAGGAAGAGTTCTTAGTACCTTATTTACCATTTATTCTTCTTCAAGTTTTCCACAAAGACCTCTAAGGGAATTGAAAACTTTATCCACCTTCTACATGTAGCTTGTAATATTTTTATCTTCAAACATCTGTAGGATCTCAAATGTGATCTTTAGATTCTACATCTTAGATCACTTGACCTTATTATATCCTTCATAAATGCTTTCCAACTTTATCTAGATATCTTTAGCATATTTCAAATTCATAACTTTCACAAGTTTAATGTTTAAAAGACCACTTAAAATAGCACACCTTGCTTTACCATTATTCTCATAGCCTTGATCTCATCATCGGTACTTGGTCCATTAGTATGCATAGTATATGCAATCTCAACATACGTCCAAACTCCAAATCCAAGTGATACCAAGAAACCTTCCATCCTTATCTTCCATAAGCCATAGTATGATCCATCAAATAAAGGAGTATCCCTCTTATGTGCCATCCATATCTACCTCAAGTCGTTAAGCTTTCTTCTAAGGAACCTTGCTCTGATACCAATTCTTGAATGTACAAGACAAAAAAGAGAGGGGGGGTGAATTAGTTGTACATTAAAACATCAAAACCCTCATTAGCATTTTGATACACATCAACTTGTTTAACCCTTAATTTTTTATAATGATTTAGCATGAAAGAAAATAAATGAAACTGAAACACATCAACACCATGTGCATGATAGAACACCAAATTTACATTGAAAACCTAAGAAGGAAAAAACCATGGCGAGGATTAGCTCATAATATAAAGTAATTGCAATAATGAATACAATAGGTTCACTGCCCAAGAGAAAAAATGGCTCGCCTTCAATGGCTCACTACCAGATTACAAAAAAGAATAAAAGAAGAATGTTACAGTGAGAATTCCATCTCAATGCAACATAAAATCCCACCACAACATCACCAACACATTAGTAGTCTTTCTAAAGATTTTAGACACCTTTTTCTCACTGCTTCCAATGGTCTAACTCATTAAAGCTCACAAGTTACACTTCACAACTCTACAATTCGCATCACACACTCTCTACACAATCCTCCATAAACACAATAGTTATTTATACCTTCTTCAACCTTGAAAACATTTTCCAAGGTTGACTATGCACCTCAATCGTGTAAATTCAAATTAGGTCAAGACTAAGAATTCTCACAGTGGAAAGTAATGAAAGCGGACCACACCACATCTTAACTCAAACCCAAATCATACAAATACAACATGGCATGCTTCCACAATCACTGAACCAAATTCACAATTATTGTAAACACCTAATTTTGGTCAAATGTAAACACCATTGAAATTTAAGTATATGCTTCCTAAAATCCAAAGACGACTCACAAACTACAAATAAAATTCAAACACAATCATGAATATTCCACAAAGACCCTGAAATCCAATGAATTCCTTCACAACAACTTTCACTTGATGAATGCACACAGGTCTAGTAAACTCAAACAACCTTCCATACACTATAACTCAAGAAATCAACTCATAGAGCACCAAACCATGAAGTAATTCAACTAAAGCTAGATATAAACCTTCTTAGAACTCTTCCACAATTGCAAGACCAAAAACCAAACTTCAAAGAAATGTAGAGAAAAACCATTTCTCGTAGACAACATTGCAACATAGTTCACACACTAGTGAACACAACTTCTTCTTCACAATGATATAGACCAATAAATTTTGGATATGAAACCTCTGAAAAACTCTAACCAACATAACCAAGCCTTACAATCAGATCTTCAACATAGAAGAAATTTGGAGTAAAAAATTGAATGCCACTTTGTACACCAAAACACCTTTGTAACCCATTGTTTCCTCTTTTATTCAAATTTTCTCAAAAGCACTGGGAAACCAGGCACCAAAAACATATACTCATGTCATCTTCAACACTTTCTCTTCACCATCAAACCAATTGCAACATAACTATACATCCATAAATAGAAGCTTATCAAAGCAACACTAGAGGTTGACACCAATAACACTTACTAATGACAACATAATGAATCTAATCAAAGCAACATCACCACTTCTCTAATATCACTAGTTGACATTAATGACAACACAAACATAATCTTTTTGACATCAATGAAAAAACCTACTCATACTTGCAACACCACCGACATCCATAGCTTCTCCCATAGTACAAACAACTAAATTGTCATCAGAATCGACACCACCAGAATTTCCATCCTCTGAATTGAAATTTGAACTATGAACTCCTAGTTCTTTGCCAACTCCCACTTCTCCACCAACAGTCCCCATTATTTATTAACTTGACAATAACAAATGTTGATTCATTAATATTTTTAAAAAAATACCTTTGAGCAATATAACCTTCACTAGAAGGTATTATTTTATTTTTTATTTATGAAGACCTTCAAATGAAGAGGATCAAGTCACTCGAAGGTTAATCTTCAATTGAAATTCATTATGTGAAGATATTTGAGTGAAATAATTTTTTTGAAGAATTTTTGTTGAATGAAGGTAGTTTAAAATTTTCCTCCCCATCCATTCAAAATTTTCATGTCCTAATTTTGTGACCCATTATTGTGGGATTACCCAAATGAAGATGAAAATTACTTTGAGGGCTTGAGATAAAAGTATCAAAAATTTAAGAATTTGACTATCTATCCTTAAGTTCTTTAGCTTCCTAGATCCAATTGCAAGGTGGAGTTTGACCCAAAAACTCCAAAATTGTAGCCACTTTCTAGATCTAGCAACCACCTCCCAAATTCAAAACCCTTGTAGATCTAACCTCACATGTCTAGTTTGGATAAATAAAAAGACTAACTTAGACACCATAAAATCATTGGTGAACTTATATTTACACCAAAATTCTCTAAAATGAACTTGCAATATAAAACCACAAAGAGGATTCCATAAAAAATTAGTATTCCTATCATTTTTTTATGATTCTCGAAGTCATCATATGATGCAGAAGAAGAGCATACTCAAAATTTTCATGGTCTACCAATATTTGCATGTTAGATATTTTAAAAAATATTAACAAAAAGAAATCCCACAAACTCTATTACCATGTAATAGTTGGTACAGAATAGTCTATGCCATGGAAGATTTGGTTGAAGATGTAGCCACCCATGATCTAGGATATTCAATGAAAGCACAACAAAGATCAAGTATGGGAGAATATTTCTATTATGCCAAAGATGAAAATACACAATAATTATAAAATTGGAATGATTAAGAATACAAAGAGAACCCTTTGGTTATATAGACTAATGTGAGATATAAGATTGTATAAGATTATGACATGTTTCTTGATCTTATGACTTGAGACATAAGGTGAAAACTATCCTATATGTACCTTAATTATAATTAACTAGACTAGTGTGAATAGGACCTATGAGGTGAACTAGTTAGGTAATATTCATATTCACTTCAACAAGTATGTTATCTAGGTAAATGATCAATTGAATTATATCATAAAATATTGTATTATGTAACTTAGGGTGGGTGAGTTCACTTGTGCATTACAAAGGATAGAGGTTTGCTGACCTACAACGCAAAATTTGTATTTATAGAGAATTATAAATCTGAGATACATCACATGTGATAGACCCCTTTTGAACTAGATTAGAGTTGTAAGATGATCTTTGGATGATACAAAGTAGTCATGGATGTGAAAACTATGTTATTGTGGAGAATTTATAAAGAGAACTATAAGGAAATGGTTGTGTTCCTTATCAATCATTAGATGATCTTGGTGGTGGTAGATCAAATAACACAAACTAAGTTTTAAATAAATACTATTACTCTTCTTTTCTAGAACCCATTAGAGTGTGTCATGTGGCATTAGTTATAATAAAACTGATGAGTAGGAATTATTTGGTTAGTAGGGTCCACTAACATTGATTATTGTTGCACCAATCAAATAGGAATTAGATAACTAACATGGAACAACCTTGAAAACTATTAGATCTTCAACTTACTTGGCTCATTTGATGGTGTGCATGCATTGATACTCATTATACTTTTCATATTGCATAGAATCAAAACTATACAACTAAAGGATAGAGATGACCTACCAATATTGTTGATATTATTTCACAAACATGTATAAGGTAAAATAATGATGCTACCTATAGTGAAGAACTCACTACATTCACCATTGAACAAAACTTAACTAGATGACTTCAAACGGAGGTTCACCCCAAAATAATTAAAAAATCAAAAAGGAGACCCAATAATTTTATTTTTAGATTTCCAAAAATGTAAACAAATCTTTGCCCAAATTATAGCTTTGATAGAACTAGTAATGAAATAATTTGCACAATAAAAGAATAAAATTGTAAATATTTGGAAATATAATATAAATTACTTGTTAATGATTGATAATAGTACTAAGCCACTTTGAATTGGCAATCTCCAAAAGTCTTCATTAAGAACATAATTAATAGCATGGCATTAATAAAGTAATCACCACCTCTTATACATACCCCCCTTTTGTCATGGAGACCGCCCAAATTGACTCTTCTACCTATATAACGCTATAGAAATGATCATGATTTAATTAAGTTGTGTAAGGCTTAAGTTGGCTACAAATTCCCATTCATACTATTCCAATTCATACTATAGATTAAGGACATAGCATTCTAGATGAATTCAATGGATATTGAAATTTATTTTAGTACTTCAAAATGAAGTGTTCCTAAAATGATTCTCCTTTCATTACATAAGATTCTTAGATATGATTTGGTTGAGAATTAAGGCATATAGAATGCTTTTCAATACTTCAACAATAACATCTATGCAACTAACAAAATGCACATTTGACTCTATTTATTAATTGAGTACTTACTTTAATCTACACTAGTACAGAAACTGAGATGAATCTAGAAATAACTGTGAACCTACCGTGTGGGTTTCGTTATCAAGAGGAACCTAGGCTATGGTAGGAAAAAGTAAGCCTAAAATTTTGAAAGCTGGCACATGCGAACAGAATTTCAAAGCCAATTAAACTCTTGAAAGGACAACCTGTGCTTGTGAGAAACGAATTTCTTCCCAACTTTTTTACTTCATTTCCCTGTCAGTGTAATCTGTCTAGATCCTCATCACACAAACTTTTAACCGTCTCTATTGCCCAGATCATTTCATAGTTTTTATCCAATGTATAGAGACTAGTTAGTCTTGTTCCAGCACATAAAGTAATGGGTACGGAAAACTTACACTATGTGGCTCAGTTTTGTCCATGTAAAAATGAAGCATTTTCTTTTCTGCAACGTGTAAAGATACTTTCTGATATAGTATAAATTCTCTACGTCAAATCAAATAAATCACCTGAAAGCAATTCCAAAAGCGAATTGGGTATCTGTAAAACTTCCACGTGATTTGTCCTATGAATTCATCATGAACTTGGAATTTCATTTGTTGAATTCCCTACAGTTGGAAGAAGATGACTACCACTTTCCAACTTCCGAGAGAAGAAAAATGAGGAGGATGTCGTAAGCACACACCAAAGGAAGAAAAAATAGAGATTTAGTGCCGCCATTTATGAAATGTCTGTACGTTGATCACAATACACGCACCGTGTAAGTTCGTTCAAATACGTGTTTGTTAAACAGTTTTCGTACCTTGGAGCTTTTGAGAATCCCATGATCGAATTCCTATGCTTTTGGTCTGTGGATTCTTTCTCTCGACCGTATTTCTATTCCTTATCACAACGTGATTAATCACTGTACATTTTGTTTTAAAATTTATCTGGTGTTTGTCGTCTTGTCGACCTATTTCAGTTGAAATTTGCGGCACTTTCTGTTGAAAATGGCCATCTCGCATTTAAATTCTAGACTTTCTGTATACGTTCATTTAATTCTTTAGAGCGGTGCTATCTTTTATAATTATTTGAGATCTCCATTGATTCTACTTTGAGACGTTTGTGAGTCGATAGAGAAAGTATTACAATTACATTAAAAGTACCTACACATTTCAAAGCTAAAAAGATAGAAACGTAACCATTCAAAGTTTTAGCACATGTTTATTCTCTTAACGTTTAGTGTTTAATATATTTAATTGAATCAAAGTATTATAGTTCAAATGGTTGAGTATAATTGGTGATGGTGAGAGTATACTTCTTGATTATGCCATCCATCGAGAGTCAAATCCGTAGAGGTATCATGCCCCAAGTAATTTTGGCATAATGGATACTCCTTAGTCCTTGACTCTTATCCAAAGAGGTATCACCATAATAGGTGAGACGAGGATCATGCCCAAGGTAAAATTGATAGAAAAGATACTCATCAATCCTTGAGTATTAGCCGAAGTGGTATCAACATAGACTCATGCTCGCTTATCAAATCACAAAAAAAACCTATAAATGATATAAAATCCTCTATCAAAAATAAATATAGAAGAATTTATATTTGTGCATGAAGTTTACAAAGACAGATACGAACAATAGAAAGCATGGCTAAAACATTATAATGATTTTGTTCGTCCTATGATAGGTTCATTAACTCTCTCACTCAATGTTGGAACAAAATGGTTGGATGTCTCATTCACCATTATCCCAACGTTAGACCAAGTTTATTTGAAGTTAGGCTATCCATGGTTGCGCTCAATGAATGATGTCCCATCGGTTATGCGTAAATGTATAAAATTCCCCTGTGAAAATGAAATGCACACAGTGTATCATAGTGGATTTAAACCTTTGGCTTTGCATGGAAAATTTTCATGGGATTATTTTTGGCCTATACTTGTTGAACCTATAAAACCTCATGAAGATCATTTTTCATATGGTATCAAAAATTTATTTAGCAAACATATAGCAGAGTTATCCCTTAGCAATATACCACCTGAGGTACCTCAACCCATTGTGACTTGCATAGATATTTCTTCTACCCCAAAGATAATGGAGGAACCTAAGTCCAAACTAAGTATATTCCCTAGATCATTTGGCATGTATGTTGTGGTCCAACCCCCATCATCTTACAAGAGACCTAGAGATAATTATATAATCAACTTTGTACCTTTGAAAAAAAAAAATTATATACCGAAGAACACAATAGTCTCCCAACCCACTATGGTCCTTTAATCAATTCCTCCTCCTTGGAAAGAAGAAAATAGACCTATGTTGGGAAACACATCGGTTAACCCCTCACAAGATGAAACTTATGTAAGAAGAAATAGAAGTGCCAAAGTGTGAAAATATAGATGCCATGCCATCGCTTGATAATTGGTTGAAAAGAATAAGGATGGTCAACCACCCACCCAAACTAACTTCGATCATCCATCTTCATCATCAGCTGATTCCACTCTGTTGCTCTCACCAAACCATGCAATTGAACCTTACATGTATCAAACTAAACAAATAATGAAGAATGAACATGTGGATGATATTATACATAGGCCACCTATTGTGATAAACTTGGATGATGAATATGTAAAAGCTAAGATAGAAGAACAAGTGCATAATGAATTATCTCTTTTCTTCCCCAAATCTATGGATTTAGATGGGGGCAACCGTGATGATCCTCCTAAGGAGAGTGATCCACCACATGTTGAACCTACTGATACTCCTTGTACAACACTTTTTGCAATCCCTTTGGCATATTTTCCACCTTCCATTTATAATGGGCAAGATTGGGATGCAAACTATTTTCTTTAGATTGACTCACATACATGTGATACCCTTTGTGTGTGTTTATTTGTGTTTTCTTACACATGATTTTCTCTCCCATGTTGTGTTTCTTGATTTTTCGTTATGTTTGTGAGTTTTATTTGGATGACCTTGTTGTTCTCATTGACACAAGGATACAAAAAAAAAAGAATCTATCATGAAATCCATCTATTTGTATCTTCATTCTTCTTTATGTTAGAAACATTTGTTGTTATCTTGA
This sequence comes from Sequoiadendron giganteum, assembly GCA_007115665.2. Lineage (NCBI taxonomy): Eukaryota > Viridiplantae > Streptophyta > Pinopsida > Cupressales > Cupressaceae > Sequoiadendron > Sequoiadendron giganteum. The sequence continues at coordinate 587,168,054 of CM021108.1, forward strand.
GTCTTCCTTTTGGGGAGGATGCAAGGTTTTGAGACATTTAGGTTCCTTCCATATTGACCCAAAATATTTGTTGTCATCTTTATGTTTCTTTCATCCATCATGTTCATAGTTCCACGAATATTTGGGGGAATGATGTTGATTTCAATCATAATCATATTACATATTTTCAAAGGTCTATACTGACCCTAAATTTGTGGATCCCTTATGTGTCATCATGTTTCTTGTTATGTGGCATTGTCTTGGGATCAACCCCTTATCATGAGTCAGCTCTACTGGGAACATATCATTGGCATAAGGTTTTCAAATAATCTCTCATGGCCTAGGTTTCTCATATTGCATATATTGTCCTACTCTACCTTAAGGGAAATTGCTCACAATAGTTGTTAGTTATTACTTTAATGTTGGGGAATGCATTCCATTATATTCTTCACTTTATTCACACACATTGGACTTGGTGATGCGTTTTCTTGGAATTTTGATCATTTTGTGTAGCACCTTATTAGATTTATTGGGAATATAACTCTTGGTTTGGTTGACATGGGATCACACCTAGTGAAAACCGGTCCTCACTATCCCTTGTGTGTTTATCATTTTTCTACTTTTAGAAAGCTCACCTAATGAATATCAGACTTCACTAGCCTATGGTGCTTTGGTTTATGATTCATATAACAAATATCGTATATTATTAGCCTGTGAGTAATGAACACCTTGGGTATATTTCTATGAAGCTTGTAACTAGTTTGTGATTTTTATATCCTCCTTTGCATGTGTACATTGTGTTTGCATCTTTGTGTTTATGTTTTGTTTTGTGTTGTATTTATGTTGTGTTTGATTCATGTTTTTCATGTTGCATTACATTTCATATATATTTTTTTCACTATACTTATGTTGTCTTTCCATAAGATCTTGAAGCCTAAGGGCTAGCACATCCACTAGATTCAATACCATCCTCTCTTCAATATTTGGATAATTGAACCCCTCTTGACATATTCTTACTTTAGTTTGAGTTTGAGTATAATTTCATATTACCACTAAAGTGGGGGCTAAATATCACATCAAAAATTGCCCCCCTTGACAATTTCACACTAGGTTTAGCTCCCCACTATTTGGTTGGACCTAATTATGCATTAATTTCCCATTTTTTATATTATTACTGAAAAATAAAATATGAGAAATCAAACTATGCATTTAATATTTTATCCTTGAGACTTTTAATACTTGAACAAGTGGATTTGGTCTAGGGTGTACTTTACCCTAGACCACCTAATTTGGCTCCAAATTTAAATATGTTAGTGTCGGTAATTTATTTTTTTAATTTCCAATTTCAATTGTCAACTATCAACATTTGATTTTCAGAAAATTAGAAAAATTGCATATAAATACAAATTATTTTCACCATTTTAATCCTAAAAATTTGGAGAAAGCAAGTAATATCATTATCAAGCATTTGAGAGCAATCAACAGTATAATTATCAATATTTATTACAACATTCCATCATTTAAGCATCATGCCATATGTCATGTGAGTTTGTATTGATGTTTGCATGCATTTTGTTTATGTTTACTAACACTTGTAGGTGATCAAATCAATTCAAGTAAAATAAAAATTGATCATTGAAGGTGATGAGTGTGACTTTAGTCCATTGAGGAGATCAGATTTGAGTGATGAGTTGTAATAAGTTATCAATTCATTTTTTGTTTATTGTTAGCTTGTATTCAACCAAGGATAAGCTATATTTTATATCTTAACTTTGAATTGTGGAGGTAGTAATACTAACATGAGGTTTGACTTAGGCAAGCCCCTATATGACACAACCCTTCCCCTCTTCTCATGTGTGCAAGGTAACATATCTGAATTGAGTTGAAGGAATATTGAAGGCTATTTGTTTATTCATGCATTCCAATCCTGCAAGTTGCCAAGTCTCAAAATTTGCATTTTCTCATCAACAAATGACATTTTGACAACTCCCAAAAGACTAAAGCTACAAACCGAGGACTTATTCCTATGTTTTTATTTCCTAGAAAAGAGGACAATCTAGGGCATACTACACCCTAGACTACCTAGTTATCATGTATTAAATTTAAATCCTATGTTCCTCTAAGACTACCCTTTGCATTATTGGATCTAAATTTTGTCATTTTACAATCAATTTATCAAAAATCATAACCAAATGTTGCATTTTCATAGTTTTCATAATTAGATATTTGCATTTTAGAAATCATCACATGTCGCACACCCACACCCCCTTATATTATAGATTAAAGATCTGATTTTCCATTTTGTCTCTCTTGAATAGGTTTGTATCAAGTAGCTCTTGAGGTCATCTTTAATCTAATTCGAAAAATTAGGAAGAGGGTGTTCATTCTTTTCCCAATCAAACACTTATCAAAATAATTAATTTGAGAAATGTTGAAACTCATATATATATATATGTCTTTCCCTCCATTTGAACATCTAAGTACTTTGAAAATATTTTGATCACCCAAAAAAAAAATCAAGGCAATTCAAGAGCACAATTAGCAACATTTTTACAACACTCTCAGTCTAGATCATGTTTAGAAAGAATCATCAAATACATACTCATGCGTAGTAAGATGTTTCATATTTTATGTTTATCATTATTGTGATTACTAATATTTTTGTAAGATCTTCAAATAAATATCAAGTTCTCCTTGTATGAGATATTCCAAATGACTTTAGTCCATCAAGGAATGCATATTTGAGTGTTAAGTTACAACATAGTGATTTATCATTCCTTTTTATCCATTTACCTCTATCCAACCTAGGGTAACCACTCTTTATCAACATCATCATAGCTATTTGTAGAGGTGGAAAAACTAAAATGGGGTTTGACTTAGGAAAGCCCCTATAGGGCATAACCCTTCATGTATTCTCTTTCTATCATGTTTTAGAGATAAAGTATATTATAGATTATTCAAGTCATCAAAACATATATCAAGCATGTAAACATATTATTTCATCATTTTAAAGTAAGGTTGATTATCCATTGAATGATGAACTTATAAAGCCAACTCTAAAATAGAAGCACCTATAGATTGTGATGCTCTCCTGCAAACACTAAAACTCAAAAAACACCATTTTTAGCCTAGGGCGTCCTCACCCTTGTTTAATTAGTTTTGAATAAAACTCAAATGTTAGGTTTCATCATTTTTATACTCGAATTCCCTACTTTCTATTTTTTACATCAGTTCTATGTTTTATGAATTTGTGATAGTTTGTTATACTTGCATAGTTTTACCTAGTTATTATCATCAAACAAACACATCACATCATTCAATCCCATCATTTTATCCCACAACAGAATGGGGACCAAAACTATAATTAACTATCCTATCCCTTCCTTGAGGACAATAGACAAGTAGTTTCTTTTGATCATTTTTGTGTCCCATAATGTCAAAGATGGAATGTGTTATTTAGATTACCTACTAGTTTAGATCCATTTCCCTTAAGTTCATTTTTGTGAATCTAACATCTTTTACATTTACAAAATTTTCATTTAAATGTCTATTGTTTTGAAATCTGATTGAATGATAGGATATTTGAAAGTGTTATTCTTGAAAATTCCTTTCATGTTATGTTATACCTTAAAAAAGTGAAGCTTTGAAATTCACTATTCATTTTCAAAAACATAAAATTAATATTTTTCAGCATTTCAAAGATAAATTCAATTACTTTTTGTGTCGCAAAAAAGTGTAACCTTGGCACTTTTCACTCATTTGGGCCTTTTCCCATGGATTTTGGCCTAATTTTTCCTAGATCTAATGTTGTAATGTGGCCAACACATTCACATTAGGCCTTCAATGCTTCCAAATCAACAAGAACCTAATGATGTCTTACAAAGGTGTTGTGAATTGTTGTAACACATTTTGTCACTTTTCTAGGACTTTTCTACAATAATTCATCTAAATAACCCCTTTCCAAGCCTTATTTCAAAGTGTTCTAAAGAGTTGTAACAAACTCTCACACTTTCCTAGGCTTGTCATCAACAAATTAACCCTTTCTTATGATAAAATGGCCCCTTAATGCAGTTACACGTCCTACTTAAGTGTGTTTCGAAAGACAATCTTGACAAACAACAATAATCACCTCTTAATCCTTGAAAACCACTCAAAATTTCTCTGGTGGACTAAGTCGCCACCTTAGGCGACTTAGTCCCAATTGGCATAAAAATCAAACTTAATCTTAATTTCTAGTGGGATTTCATCTCCTAAACCCTAAGGTTAGCCTGTGATGTGTTATTTTTGAGGAATTAGGGCATAACATGTATAAATAAAGGATTTTCTCCTCATTTTATCCCCCCCAACATATTTCATCTTCACAAGCAAGCAAGCATCAAGCATTCAAGCACTAAGCACTTCAAGCAACATCCATTGGAGTTGTTACTTGCATATCTTTAGACTTCTCCATCAAGGGTTTGGTGAGTTGTTGTACTTGCATGTTATTCAATCATCTTTCCATTTTCTTTTCATTTCACTATCTTGGGTTTGATTACCAACATGGCGTTTGACTAAGGCAAACCCCTATTCTCTAATCCTAACCTTTTTCCCCTCTTTGCATGTGTTCTTTGCAAGTTTGTATTCAGATTTGTCAAAGAGAAGAGTTTTAAAAAGGTGTTATCAGCTCTTCAAAGTCACTCAAGTCAACAAAACCCTAATTGAAGCTTGGAGACCTCTTTCATCCCATGTTCTATAGAATTTGAACTGGACACTTGTCAGAAACCCAAGTGTAGACTGAGGGCTTCCATTTCCACTTTCAGATTTTTAGAAAATTCAAAAGTAGACTAAGTCAACAACAGTGGCAACTTAGTCCGACTGAACCAATTTTTGGAGTATTTTGTAGATTTGGACACCCATTTGGTTGAAACAGGTTTTTGGGCAGTTTTTCTAGATTTGGGACTATGTCACCCAAATTGGAACAGGTGTCCCAATCAACATTAGCAATAAATTTTGAAGGTTCCAGAGCCTCTCTGCATCACATTTCATTTCCCAGGTGCACCTCTTTAGTTTTATTAATTTATGTAGCAGTTTGTTTATGTTTCTTAGGTCATTTACATATCACAATGTGATTTCAAGCATAACTCATTTTCTAATTTTAGCATTAGTATTTAATCACTTTCATCCATTTCCAACATTTAAATCATTACACTTAGACATATTTTACATCATTCACACACACACCTTACTTATTCAAACCCCCTATCTTGAATGAACCCTCCAACTTTTGGGTGTGAAAGAAGAAATCTCTTTCCTTTTAGGTGAAAAAACCTAAAAGTGTAAGAATCTCCTTCCCCTAAAATTTTTGGTTCATTTTGGTGAAACCAACTTTTGAATATCTTCTCTTCTGATTTGGAGTCCATTGTCATCCTAGATTTAGTTTTCTTTGCATTTTTCATTTGTTCAATTTGCATTCTAGGGTTTCACATTTTTGCATTAATGAAAGTGGATATAACTTGCATTTTTGCATCTCAAGTCATTAAAAATCATACAAAATCTGCATTTACCTTTCCTATTCTAATCATACAACATCAAAACCCTCAAACCTGGTTGAAATTTTTGGAAAATTTGAAAAAACCTCTAACTAGGACTAATTTGCCATTCTGGGCGACTTAGTCCCTATCCATATTTTTCACTATCTATTAAAGCATCAAAAACCTCATTTTTGTGCTTTCTTAGCCTCCTAGTATCATATACTATAAGTTAGGAAAGTTTCAGAAACATAGGTTTTATGCTTCTAACTCAAAAATCATCAATTTAGGGTAGCCATTCTTGATATACCTTCATCATTAGATCTGAAAATGCTTACATTTCTGAAATTATACATAACATTAATAAAATTACTTTTCACTTTTGCTTATACAATCTTTCTATTCATAAAAAAATTCTTAAGTTTGATAAAAGTGATTTTCATTCTTTCATATACATTGTTTACATTCTTAAAACTTCTAGCATACATTGGATAAAAATGTTTTGTATCTTTGCATACACATTGTTTATATTTTTGAAACATTGCATGAAATGGTTACATGTACCTTTCATTTTGGTTCAAACAACGCTAGTATCACACATATCTAGATATGCTAAGAAACCTCTCCTACCCTCTCCCTATGAGAGTGCTTTAGTGATAGAGAATAAAACCTTGGACATTCCTAACGATCATATTAGTTCTTCTCCTAATATCTCTCCCATGGGTGAAGAAGATATTTTGGTAGAAGAACCAATCAATGACTGTTATGATAATCCTAGTTGTTTCTCTCCTCTTACCTCTCTTAATGAACAAAAAGAAACAACCATAAGGGATCATCACAATAACATTTGTCCTTCTCCTAGTATATCTCCTAGTTGTGAAGAAGATACCTTGTTGTTAGAAAATTCAGTCAATGAACATCATGAGTATCTTAGTTGTCCCCCTTCTCCTAGGGAACCCCTTATTAAATAAAACAATTCCACCATTGATCATTCTCCTAATTGCGATGGAATCCCTTTAGAAGAACCTACCTTTGAATGGCATGATCATTTGGCTTATCGTTCTCTTAAAAATCCTCCTCCTATGGAGAATATCCTGGTGCAAAAACATCTGAACATTAGCACATATCCTTTAAACACTACACCTTCCCTAGGTGCAGATAATAAAGTGACATTAGAATCCCCTTCACTAGCAATTCATGCAACTAAAGACATGATTATTGAGTTTATGATGACACAAGTGGGATCCCTTTAATTGGTGAGCTTCCCAAGTCCCCTCACACTAGTGAATCACACAAAAAATTAAGAGATTTCTTGAAATCCATGATGCAATCTAATCATAACAATTTTTTTCAGCCGCTAATTTGTAACTTAGTGACTCAAACATATAGGGTATCACACATCACTCCTACACCATTACCCTTTTCTCAACCTAGAGTCCCTAGTGTTGATGATCTTAAAAAGACTCTTGCTAATCTATTCTTATGAAAACTCATTCAACTATCACCTATATACAAGTGTCTATTTCAAGAAATCTTACAAATAAAGCAGGAGGAGATCCAATCTTACATAAAATCTAATAATGTCACATCCTCCCCTCGTCCCATCCAAGTAACCCAATCCAAAATTGTATTCCCTAAACATGAATTACCCCCACTTGCAATTCAAAACAAGAATGATCCCTTGCTGATAAAGGTGATCATTAACGAAACCTTAGTTAGACACACTCTCATCGATAATGGAGAAAAAATTAATGTTTGTGGCATGGACCTCCTCAACAAACTTAGCATGGACAAAAATCTCATCCAACTTAATGATGTTCATATTCATGCCTTTGACAATGCTAATAGGCAACCACTAGGGATGATCACATTACCTATCAAGGTTGGACCTATAGTGTTGCCTACCTCTATCGATGAATCATGTAAGGAACCTTTCCATACAATATTCTCCTAGGGAGACCATGGATTCATGCTATGAAAGGAGTCCCATCTACCCTTCACTGTACAATAAAATTTGAGTACAATAACAAGATATACATAGTTGACGTAGATGAATAAAGCTATGAATCAACTCATCACAACATTTCTAACTCCCCTAATCCTTTCATTCCTAGATCAAAACTTGAACCTATACAAGTTGATGTTAACCCTTCATCTACAAAAAAACTCTTTTGTGATCATTGGGGGTCATTATATTCTACACCTCCTTTCAATAAAATTTCCAAAATCTCACCCTCTTAGTCCAAAGAGTCATATACAAAAAAATCATTTTCAGATACAATTTCTAGTAACGATTGGGGTCTTACGCCTCCCTTTAAGGGAGAGAGTGAAATATCACAACCTAAACCAAAACAACCCTATGTTTTATATTCTCATCTTGGTTCTACATCAACACCATTATCCCATGGCTATGATGGGGGCTATGTAACTCCCATCCCTCATGAATGAACAACACATGACACTAAACATGATTTTTGTTCTTGTACATAAACTAATCCTTAAAATAAGCACACAACCCCTTCATTTAACTTGGAAGATTGTTATGGTATCGGCTACTATCTCCGTCCTACACATGGATGCAATGTACACATGACACAAACTAACATATCATACCCTTTCAAGAAAAAATCAGGTTCACCTCCCTTCTCTCCATTTTCTTCAAACAATAAACTTCAAACATCTCACGGAGTGTGGTGCTCTTCCTTGTGTTGAAGCACTGAATTCCTCTCAATGATACATACCTTCATCCTATTTGGCTCACCTTTGTCTTGCACTAAGTGGGAGAAAGGATTTCATTAGCCTTTTCCTCGTATGTCACTTGTTGTTGCCTCTTTTGACTAGTCTTTAACCTTTCATGAATGTATATAAGAGTAAGCCTGGGATGTGGACGACATGCCTTAAGTTGGCTCGCCTATGACATACTATCTTTTTCATGACATAGCCTTACTTGGAAACATATGATTTGGCATAGGGCTTTCCAAGTTGGCTCTCATGTCCTTTCTTTCTTTTTTCATTCTTCATTTTGCTACTTTAAATAAATTTCTCATAGAACGATGTGTAGCAATTCCTTTACAGTGAAGGCATACACTAGCATTATTTCTTTTGCATTTTTATTTTCTTGGTTCTTAGTGCAGCCTTATTACTTCATATGACGTGTTTATCTCTTTGTGGATGATATTGGGTGTAATGTCCTTCATGAAAGTGACCTATTTTAGCATATTACATTCCTCTTAATGGCCTGATGCGACACACTGCATCCCCTAAGTTGTGAATTTTCTATTCTTTGATTGGTCCTCTCTTGGATACATTAAACATAATGTTCCCTAAGTCAAAGACCTTGCATGAACTAAGAAAGACTCCTTTGAGCATCCCTTCTAAATTTTACATGTTGCATTTTTCATTGTGCTATATGGCAACCTTGCATAACATAGCTTGCATGCCTATGGTGCCATTTTTCACTTGTTCATGAGCTCCAAGCACACAAAGCTTGTCTCATGAAGCACAAAAACCCTTGTCTTTTGTGGTGCCTTATCAAAGTTATCAGGAGGTATAACTTTGGTATGGTTAAGCGGGAAGCCCAACTAGTAGCACGAATTTCCCCATAGCCACCTACGTGTGTGTGTGGGTACATACCAGCCATATGTTTCTCACCCTTTTGGGCATTCTCACCCAGCAAACAACCAAAATTTTCATCACCCTAGAGTGAGTACAATTATTTTTAGACAAACAACCTAGATCTGATTCATAACTAGCTAGACAAATGGTCAAAGCTTCATTCGACTTTCCCTCTCTCTTCACTCATTCACATCACCTTCCTTGTGTGATATTTTGTACTACTGTTTGGTTTGCCATGGGATCTTGATCATCCCTCTTGATTATAGTTGTCTCATCTTACTAGCATGAGTGCATTTGGATCCCTCTCGATATACATGTCTTGGCTACTTTAGTGTGAGTTTGAAGCAAGTTCATCCTCTCACTAAAGTGGGGGCTAAATGTGTTGCAAAAAAAGTGTATCCTTGACACCTTTCACTCATTTGGGCCTTTTCCAATGCATTTTGGCTTGATTTTGCTTAGATCTAATGTTGTAATGTGGCCAACACATTCACATTCAGTCTTGAACACTTTCAAATCAACAAGGACCTAATGGAGACTTACAAAGGTGTTGTGAAGTGTTGTAACACATTTCCTCACTTTTCTAGGAATTTTCTACAATAATTCATCTAAATAATCCCTTTCCAAGCTTTATTTCAAAGTGTTCTAAATATTTGTAACAAACTCTCACTTTCCTAGGCTTGTCATCAATTAATTAACCCTTTCTTATTATAAAATGGCCCCTTAATGCACTTATAGGTCCTACTTATGTGTGTTTCGGTAGAGTATCCTGACAACCACTCAAAAGTGCCTAGGTGGACTAAGTTTCCACCTTGGGCGACATAGTCCCAATTGGCATAAAAATCAAATTTAATCTTAATTTCTAGTGGGATTTTGTCTCCTAAACCCTAAGGTTGACCTGTGATGTGTTATTTTCAGGGAATTAGGGCATAACATGTATAAATAAGGGTTTTTCTCCTCATTTTATCCCCCCAAAATCTTTCATCTTCACAAGCAATCTATCTTTTCAAGCAAGCAAGCATCAAACATTCAAGCACTAAGCACTTCAACCAACATCCATTGGAGTTGTTACTTCCATATCTTCAGATTTCTCCATCAAGGGTTTGGTGAGTTGTTGTACTTGCATGTTATTCAATCATCTTTCCCTTTTCATTTCATTTCACTATCTTGGGTTTGATTACCAACATGGGGTTTGACTAAGGCAAACCCATATTCTCTAACCCTAACCTTTTTCCCCTCTTTGCATGTGTGCTTTGCAAGTTTGTTTTCAGATTTTTCAAAGAGAAGAGTGTTAAAAAGGTGTTGTCAAATCATCAAAGTAACTCAGGTCAACAAAGCCATAATTGAAGCTTGGAGACCTCTTTCAGCCCATTTTCTACAAAATCTGAATTAGACAACTGTCAAAAACTGAAGTGCAAACCAAGGGCTTCCATTTTCACTTTCAGATTTTCAAAAATTCACAAGTGGACTAAGTTTCCAACAGTGGAAACTTAGTCCCACTAAACCTATTTTTTGAAGGTTTTTGTATATTTAGACACCCATTTGGTAGAAATGGGGTTTTGTGTAGTTTTTCTAGATCTGGGACTAAGTAGCCCAGATTGGCACAAGTGTCCCAGTCAACATCAACAACAAATTTTGAAGGTTCCAGAGCCTCTCTACATCACATTTCATTTCCTAGTTGAACCTCTTTAAGTTCATTCATTTATGTAGCAGTTTTTTATGTTTCTTAGGTCATTTACATATCACAATGTAATTTTAAGAATAGCTCATTTTCTAAGTTTAACATTAGTATCTAATCACTTTCCTCAATTTACAACAATTAAATCATTGCACTTAGACACATTTTACAACATTCACACAGACACCTTACTTATTCAAACCCCTTATCTTGAATGAACACTCCAAGTTTTAGGTGTGAAAGAAGAAATCTCTTTCCTTTTAGGTGAAAAACCCTAGAAATGTAAGAATCTCCTTCCCCTAAAATTTTTGGTTCAATTTTCATATTTTTCATTTTTGAAATAGTAATTTGTCAAGTTAATTGAACTTATTTTTCGTATTTAAATATTTTAAAAAATATTTAATTTATGTATGCATGTCCTCATATAAACAATTTAAGTTATCTTATATTTCTAGAGTTTTGTTTTCTCTCAAACCTAAACCTTAATATTTGATAATCCATATACACTATCTCATTTTTGCAAACTTTTGAAACATCCAAAATCCATATTCCTAGACTAGGGTGTCCTCAACTTTTTCTTGCGATTTTTAGCCTAAAATTCAATTACAATTCTATCTCTATAACCTCTATTCGAATTTGTCTTTTGTCTCTGAGTATTTTCTCTCCTTATGTCATCATTATATTCCCCTCTCTTCATTTAAAAACACTTATGTGTCTTGGATCTTATCATTAATTCATGATCTCCACAACCTAATGTTCCTGTTAACATATTTTTCCATCTAGCTGAAATTTCATTTTGGAAGTCTTTTTTAAAGGTTTTAAAAAAAGAAAAGGTTATAAATCATTTTCCACAAAAGGATTTCTTTTAGGAAACTTAGGAAACATAAGGAAAAAGGGGTAAAAATATCATTTGTGTTATTCCTCGATGCCAAAAAATGAAAATAGAGGGAAAAGAATAAAGTTTTTTTTACCTTTTGAATCCTCAACCATGTTGCAAGAAGAAATGTAGGGTTTTCATTTTTTCTTCTTGAAGGAGTCCTACATGAAATGGTGTGAGATCAACACTTAGTGATCTATGTTGAAAGAGCATGGTTTGGAGAGAACATTATATCCATGATTGGAGAAAGATAAGGGTCACATTGAAGAAGAAGAAGAGTAGTAACACCACATTTCTAGAATGATGGGAAGGTTTTGATACCTAAAAGAAGAGGGGGAGTAGTTTTAGGAAATCATTACACCACCCCACACATGTTCAAGGTTCAAAAAGATCCAAATCCTTCATGGTAGGTAATATGCACATAGTATTCCATGTTGATTGAAGAAAAAAAAATTTATTTAAAAATTATTGGTGAATAATTAAGACTCTACCCAAATACTGATAAAATGTGCCATTCTCGCATTATTATCCACAATGAGGTATAAAGGTTAACATAATAATTTTTTCATACATCACAATGACGTGTCAATGATGCAAGCTTCCCTCATGAGATCTAAATGTCAAACCTTGTATTCGATAAAACCCTTATTAAGTATGTGATGTAGATGGAGATAGTATTCTACTATGTCAATATCCAATACCATGATCTTCTCATAGGTACATGATAGGTTATGTAAAATTTATGTGGAAGTGGAAATAAAAAACATAAGAAAAGAATATAGAGAAATACTTCTCTGATGATATGAGTTCTAAGCTAAAGTAAACATAAAGAACAGTCATATGTTCATAAATATGAGTAGCAAGATCAATGCAATGATTAATTTTCATAGTGGATGGTGTGATCTTTAATAGGACATAATAATGATAGATCCCATGTGCAATAAGTTAAGAAACATAACAAGCCAAGATTCAATCAAAAGGACCCAACCAAACACTCCTAAAAGAATATTCTTATGATAAAGTCCAATCTTAGAATAAAAGGATAGACCTAGGGCATGATAAGGTAGTCCAATCATGAAATACAAAGAGCAATACATCAAGAAAATGAAAAGAATATGATCAGATAATGGTTTAAGGGGTAGTAGCCCATGATCCTCAAGAGATGGAGTAGCATTGGGAAAGTTTACTTAAAAACATTTTTAAAAACACTTGTATTGTCATTAGTATCCATGATAGGGTTCTTTTTGTTGTGTTCATAAAACCTAGTCAAAACTTGTAAAAAAAACTACCCTTGTCAAGTGACAAACTCCCTACAAGTTATGTATAGATTATTTTCATTGTTTAAGTTTGAGCAATAAGTGATGAATATATACCTAAAACTTATTGAAATCATATCGGTTTTTTAGTATTGATAATATGCAAAGTCATTCACCATTTTGTTAATTTTTACTTTTGTACTACCAATATTAAATTTTGAATACATAGCATTTTAGAGTGCCAAAAGATGAGAGCCTAGAATGAGAAATGAAGTTTAATTATTTTTTAATTGAGAAGAAATGCGTACAGAGGGTCTATCTATGTATGAAACCTTATAAAGTCACCTCACAAGCGTCAATCATGAATATAAGGGTAGTTATAAGATAAAGGGAACACAAGGGATAACCTATAGGTGGATAATTAAAGCTTAACTTATAGTCTATATCTTCAAACAAAAGTGTAGCTACATGCCTTATACAGTTCATAAAAGGGTATATAAGGAAGTAAGCATAAGGCGACTTTAGAAAACATTTTATAGAAGTGTAGACATTCGCAAGAGGAGATATGAGATGGTATATTCATATGCCACAAAAAAGACATAGTAGCTTATCATGACAATGTTGTTTACTATGAGAGAAGACCCCCTAAAAACCTAGTGAAAGGATGACAGACCATGTGAACAATGATAGTGGAAAACTCTTCAACAAGAAAATGATAGAAAGATGATGAACAAGAGGGTAGTCATTCAAGATCTTGAAAGTCCCATAAACCTAGAGGATAGTGCTACAAGACCTCAATACAATATTATTTTCAAATGGAAATATTGTGATGAAGAATGGATGAAAGACAAAAGAGATAATGTCCTCCTTACAAAGTATTAAAACTAAAGGAAAAGGAATAGTAGCCATGTTAGGAAATAAATTTGTTATGAAAATATTTATATAATACCACTATACAGTCCTATCTCTAAAGGATAGTCATGTAAAAAAGGACAATCATGTGTATGTCATGTCAATCCAAAGAATGATGATGTGGATAGTCCATTCCAATGTTGTAAGTATATGAATAGTGGTTATAAAACAAGAAGGAAATGACCTTGGAAACAAAAATTAAATTAAATAATAAAGACACAAAAATCGTGTGGTAGTGGTCATTTGCATGACCAAGGAGCATTCATTCAAAGTGAAACTTTGTACAAAAGGATAGTCTAAGTGGTGTAGAAGGTAGTTTATGATAGCCTTCATGATAGTCAATGTATCATGTTTCATTGTTGAGTATCAAATGATGAGCCCAAGTATGAAAGATCATTAAAATTGTAAATAACCACTCTAATAAAACTATATCATATGATGATAGTCTTGAGAACAACATAATCATTGGTTGTGTCATATTTTCTCTGGTTTCATAAGAGCATTGTTAGGGTTTTTCACTCTCATGTGAGTCTTGTATTCTCATTCATTTCATTTAAATGGCGTGCATGGAGGAGGAAAGTAGATATTATTTTGAGAGTGAACTATGATAGTTCAATAATCCATACAAGTTATAGCAGACAACAGTTTTAACAATGGGTTATGGTTTTCACAGTGACAATGGTCTTCATAATGGACATTATTATACTCAAAGTTGATAGAAGTTGATGATATTTCCAAGATGATAGTAGTACAATAAAGAGGGAAGTGACCTTGTAGAGGTTTATTATACAGTTGGTATTTTGTTGATAAATGTATCTTGGGTTCACCATACTTGCCACCTATCAATGTTGATCACATGGTTTCTCTATTACTCTTTGAAGAGTGCAGGATTTAGTGGTGATGACTATAAATTTTGGTGTCTTTCCTATTTATGGAGGTATTCAAGCTGTAGACCAAATAAGGTGAGAGAAGAGTGGGAACAAAAAAATTTACCAAGGAAGGAATGAAATTCCATCAAGACAAGAAGGTATTGTGAATTGAAGAGATAACTTGAAGACACACCTATAGAGGCCAGGGCCATGGAAATCAAGACATACACACAAAGCTAATGCATGATAGCCATAAAGATAACATGGAAAATGAACAAAGGTTACAACCCTATGCTCCCCAAAGAGTTTCATAACAATCATCCTAGTACATGGATAAAAATGGAGGATAGCTACATGAAGCCCTTGCATAAAGACTATATAGAAGATAGTGTCAAGAACCTAGATAGGATAGTCATGGAAAACTGAAGTGAGAGCTAGAAGACAATGGTATGACAAAGGTTAAGGCCTATCCTAGTCCTATAGATAGTAAATATGGTGAATATTTGGAGATAAGGGTATTTAATAGACTAAAACGTGTGGCAATACTAGTCTAACATTTCTCATATGTCCTCGTAGTGCATTAACTCATTTTAAAGCCTTTTCAAATGCCCTATTATCATCCAAGTGGAAATTTGATGAAGTGATTATTAGTTGTGAGAAGTTAGAGGGTATTTTAAACAAATTGGTTGACTTGTACACTAGTTGGAAAAGATTAAGGAGACAATTGGAGGTAGTTATGACCACATCATAAATAGTTTGATCTTCTTACAATTATTTAGGGAGTCTAAGAATAGATATAGGAGTTGAGGTGAGAGATCTAAGGTCTCCAAAGATCAAATTTCAATTCCCCAATTTTAATTTGGAGTATTTTTTGATAGTCAAAAGGATGTTTGACCTTCCAAGCACCCAAATAAAGATGTAAAAAAAGTCAACATTTTTAGGGAGAACATAATTTATTATTTGACACATTTCCTCAATTCACTAAAGTTATTAACTAGGGATAAAGTGGATATCCAAGTTCATTTTTGAGGTAGTTCTTATTATTTTTGGAGGCAACATTATAACTTAGAAAGTTCTCTTTGTCAAAAATATAGCTTTGTAACTCAAAACTAGTCAATTTTGGTCTGAATATCATGTAATATTTTAATTTTATCAAAGTAATATTAATATTTTTAGGCTATGTACTACTATTATAGTACCTTCCATCAATAAAATTCACTATTTTCCTTCAAAAGCCCTATTATTTACGTGTTATATGATTATTAATTTATGTTATCTATTATTTTCATGACACCCTTAAAAAAATTTCTCAATACAACACCTTTTAATAAGAAAACATATACATTCATGTAGGTTGATAGTTGCGTAATGAATATGAGCAATCATTAGTTTATGAAAATATAATTTTCCTTCTCAAAATTGTTCAAACTAAAACCTTCTCGCAAAATACTAATGCATGAGCTTATGAAATTCTTAGGCTTTGTAAAGAGAGTATGAATTATGGAGAGGATTGTGTGTCAAAATAGTAGCATGAGTCTAAAAATTAGTTTGGTGTATCACCTTATAAATAAGTAGGTTCATTTTATGTTATTTCCCTATCCTTTTTCTCAATGAAGCAATAGTCTAAGTGAGTTTACATTATTACAAGAAAGGGAACCAAACATCTCTAGAGGTCGAATTCACCTCACCAAAGCCCAAAATTTAAGAAATCATCCAATATTTCACTAGATTGCTGAGTAAAGCACTTGGAAAGGGTGAAAATATAATTCATTATATTTTTGGCATGCCTATTGGTATTGATAATTAGTTTTTATTCTAATACAAACTTCATTTCATTATTGTTCTGGTATGTATAATAGTTCTTACAACCTTTGGAGGTGTTTAAATACATATTGATGATTCTAGAGCTCTGGTTTTGGAAAAACATGTAAAAAATTTGAATGAGAAGGATACAAACTAGGGGAAGTTAAGAGACTTTTTCCTACTTACAAATATCTCCACCTAGAAGAAGATGTAGAGAAAATAAGAAATCAAGTCCAGTAGTAAGGAAACTCTCCACAACTCCTCCTGGTAGAACTTTTTACAACATGTATAGATTAGTAACCTTTGGTTCCTATGGTTGCACCTAGGAATCATGATTTTTTACCATTCAATTAGGGTACCCATTACAATTGACTTAACATGATGACATTCCTAAAAAGTATCCCATTTTATGGTGTTGAAGACCAAACTACACCTAGTGGGCACATAAAATGTGTGTCTACACTTTGTGTAGTCCATCATATCACTAAGATAAGGTTGTAGGTAGACTACTAAAAGAATCTTTGAAAGGAAAGGATTTACAATGATTTAGAGCATTAAGAGTGAACCCAATCAACACTTTGGAATATCTAGGTGAGTTACTATACAAGTAGTTTGAAGATAAATTAGAGAATTTATCATTGGTTGAGAAATTGACTACAAACAATAGGGCTCCCCATGAGTACATGATTGATTTTAATAACTATTTTTAAGGAATAGGGATATAATCCAAAAAATGTTAAGACCATCTCCTAAACATGCATTCTTATATTATTTGAGGGATTTCAATAGTGATATTTCAATCATGATATAATCTATGGGTGGGAGGACACTTCTAGATGATTTTGACATAGAAATAAGATCATAAAACAGTCTCATTCAAGCTAGTAAAATTACCCCAAGACTTCCTATGCCTTTCTTCCCTAAAGTACAACTACCTATCTCTTTGCAAATATATTCCATTGCTGCTATTCTAGCTATTAATAGATAAATCCCCACATCTAATAGATTTTTCCCATTACAATATCTTGAGCTATAGGTGATAAAGGGTCTTTTTTAAACCTTTTTAACAAAATTTCTTAACTTAAAGAAGTAGAAAAGTTAGAATTACATACCATATTAGGATTTTAAAACCTTCACACCAAATAAATTAATCCAATAGGTTGTTATAAAATTCAAAAAAAATAAAAAATCAAGGACATAATCAATCCATTCATGTTAGACCTTTCCAATTATATAATCCTAATATTGTAAGTGCTTCAAGGGAGTTGGTACAAGTTTAAAAAATTAGCACAGGACTATGAATGGTGCTTCTCATTCAATCAACCACATAACTAGGTTACATGTTCAAATGGGGTGATTAGTTAGGCTCTAGTGGTAAAAATTAACCCAAGTTTGTATCAAAATATATGTAATGAAGAACCAATATAAAATAAAGGAGACCATCAAAATGAGACAGTTCTTCTAAATTGGCAAGGTGGGGAATTTTTTAGTCTAAAACAAGCCTATCCTTCAGTTGTAGCCAACACTAAAAGAAAGAAAAGAGTTTTATAGTTGGGACAACTAGATGATAAGGAACCTTTTCAAGCCTCCCAATAAAATCAAGGAATTGTTGGTCCATCAACATCCTTAAATTTCCAAATCCCTCAAAGAAATCAACCTGTGACAAGCAAGGAGATTCCTAGGAATCAAGCCCAATTAACACTTATTCAAGGAGAAAATATTGTCTAAAAGAGTCAACCAAAGGTTAGTGTTTTCCAATTTACTATTCTTTAACATATGAAAAAGGTTAGTGTCTCTATATCTATGTGGGATTCACTAACTATTTTGGGGAAAAAATACCTCCAATCTACTTCGTTTAATTTAAGTGTATCAAATGAATCATCCAAAGACTAACCCAATGTAGCACTACAAAGTATACCTAAAACCAATAATAGAAAGAAAAATAAAGAGGTAAAACCACCCCCTTTTTGTGTATCCTTGATCATTGGTAATCACTTGGTCCATAATTGCATCATAGACTCAAGAGCTAGTAGTTTTGTGATGCCTATGCAAATTGTTGATAAGTTGGGTATAGAATACTAGCCATTAGAAAAAGGGGTAGTACAACTAGATGGTACAAATAAACACAATTGGATTAATCAAAGACTTGAGTCTTACCTTACATGCATGCTCAAAATTATCCATATCATATGATATTTATGTCATAGAGATACCACCATATTTCACATTATTCCTATCTAGGGACTTCACTACAAAATAGGTGTTTATCTATCTTCATATTAGTCTCACATTATTTTTAGAACAACATATGGTACTAAAGTGACCATAAAATCAAAACCCATAGCTAAGGACCACATTGAACCATATGTCCCAAGTGTTGTTAATGCTAACTACATTATTTTTTACCATGATGAGTAACTTTATATCCAAGAAAATAAAATTCAAGTGTAGGGAACACCTAATATATTATTGGATGAGTGGAAAACTAAACATTATGAAGATAATTCAAATAAAAAACTAGAATAAGTGGGATTGGGTGTGTATATGATCCATGATCAAGGTTCTATGATTCCTAACCTTGTAAAAGGATAGGATCATCAATACAAACAACAATCTAATGAAGTATGAAAGCTATACTTTGATGGATCAAGAATAAAAAATGGTATAGGTGGAGGTTCTATGCTTATTTTTCCTCAAGGTGAGAGGTGTTACTCAGAATATAGATTTTTTTCACTTGTACTAACAATATTGTTGAGTATGAAGCTCCCATCCATAGCTTGGAAAGAGAGAAAAATAAGGATTGGCTTCTTGCAAGTGTTTGGGAATAATAAATTGATTTTAAATTAGGTGAGAAGTATTCATATGATTAGGAATGATTTACTCAAGTCATATAAGCATATATTTTGGGATATTTTTTAAGATTTTGATGCCTTTAACCTACTGAATATACTAAGAAATTAGAATAAATGTTTTGATAAGCTAGATGCTATAGGTGTTGAGTATGATATTCCAAAATAAATTAGAAATAGTAAGACACAACAATATGTAAAGGTGGTTGTAAGGGTATCAATCATAGATAATGATGTGTATTGTTGATTATTTGATAGTGATGAAAAAATTATAAAAAAATTATTGAAGAAGTTGATTTTATAGCCAGTAACTAATAAAAATTGCACCAACAATTTGGTGATTAGATTCTATAGCTAAATTCAAACAAGACACCAAAGGGGTTGGTGACCTTAGAGTCCATTTTGAATGCATATGATCAAGTACGG
Organism: Sequoiadendron giganteum; assembly: GCA_007115665.2. NCBI lineage: Eukaryota > Viridiplantae > Streptophyta > Pinopsida > Cupressales > Cupressaceae > Sequoiadendron > Sequoiadendron giganteum. Next base: position 587,187,822 of record CM021108.1, read on the forward strand.
AAGGAAAAGGCCAACATTATATTTAAAGAACACTATGAGTTCATTAAAAAATTTAAAAATAAAATTCTCAAACTTGGCAAGGTATGTACCAAAGAGAAAAATCATGCTTTCATTTTTTCTTTTCCAAGAGTACGATGATATTTTTTCATGGGAGTGTCATGATTTAAAAGTATTTACTCCTAAATTAGCACAACATACTATTGATTTGGAACCAAATACAAAACAATTGAGACAAAGGAAGGTTTATTTGAACCCATATCATGAAAATCTCATGAAAAAAGGAGCTAAGCAAGCTAATATAGGGTAATATCATTTTCCCTATGAAGCACACATCATGGGTCTCTAACTTAGTACCTATGACAAAAAATAATGGAGAAATCAGATCCTATGTAGACTTTAGGGACTTAAATAGAGCTTCACTTAAGGACCACTATCTATTTCATTATATGAAGATAATGTTGTAGGTTGTATCAAGTTCAAAGAGGTTCTTTTTGTTGGAAGTTTTTTCAGGTTATAACCAAATTTTGGTCAAGGAGGAAGATAAGTTGGAAATAAATTTTACCACCAAATGGGGTACAATGGCATATAAGAAAATTCCTTTTGTATTGTCTAATTCTAAGAGAGAATTTCAAAGGGCCATGGACATTGGACTTCTAAGGTCTCATGAACAATATTGTTCTTGTATATCTTGATGATATCATTTTTTTTTCAAAATATACCAAGGATCATTTCACCCATATAAGGAATTTTTTTGATAGGTTTAGGGAAAATGATGTATCCCTCAATCCAAAGAAATGCATCTTTTTTGTTCATGAAGGTAATTTTCTTGGTTATGTGGTGTCCAAACATGTTATTACAATTGGTAATGAAAGGGTGAGTACTATCTTACCTTTACCTTTACCAAATCACAAAAAGGGGTTACAATTTTTTTAGGAAGAATCAATTTTGTTAGAAGGTTTATACTTGACAGTGATATTCTCTTGAGGCCATTAACATCCATGTTAAAGAAAAATGTGTTTTTCAGAAGGACAAAGGAAGGAAAATTAAGTTTTGAAGACATGAAAGAATATTTAGTAGCAACACCTACCATCTTAAACCCTAATTTTTCTAAATATTTTACCTTTTATTCTTATGGAAATCTTGACACTATCTTAGCTATGTTAGTGCAAAAAAGTGATGAAGGTTTGGACTAGCCAATAGCCTTTTTAGCCAAGACTTCAAAGAATATGAGAAAATGTATACTTTTGTTGAAAAAAATGTTCTTGTTGTTATTAGGATCCTTAAAAGTTTTAGACGGATAATTTCAAACAACAAAGTTTACTTGATGGTTTCTCATCCTAGTGTTAAGGATTATTTTTAGCAAGGACTTGAATGAAAATAGGGGAGGTTTAATTTCCAAATTTATGGAGTATGATGTAAAAATAAAGGTAGAAAAGTTGGTAAGAGGGAAAGGCTTGTGTCAATAACTAGAAGTTCATGTTGAAGATAAAAAAATGAATAATTCAAGGAGGCTATACTAGCCATCCAAGATGACTTCCAAATAGTTGCACACAATTATCCTCTAAGTTAGGTGAAAGACATGACTTCTTTCCTCCAAATAGGTGAATATCCATAGGGAATGGATAGGGCTAAAATAAGGGGATTTTGGCTGTGATATATTCCATATGTACTCATTAATGACATAGTTTTCAAGAAATATTTCAATCGTGTGTTACTAAGATGTATTGATGTTGACCAAGTTGGCCAAGTTTTGCAAGAATTTTATAATGGAGTAGCTAGTGGACACTTTGCACCTAGATCAATAATATTGAAGATAATGAGGGAAAGATATTATTGGACTATTTTATTTAAGGATGCAAATACATGGGAAGGAGTAAGTAAAAAGTGTGTATTTTTCTCGAGTAAAGAAAAGTTAGCATCTTTACCTTTGTAGCCTATCCAAGTTGAAAAACCCTTCATAAAGTGGGGTATTGACTTTATTGGATCCTTTTATCAATATTCTACTCTAGATCATAAGTGGGTTCTCACTACTAGCTATTTTACTAGACGGACTAAAGTAATTGTATTAAAAAAATCTAGAGAGAGTTGTGTTCTAAACTTTTATGAAGATTTATTGACAAGGTACAGTGTTTTTTATAATGGCTTAGATTTTATGGGTACAAAGATAAGTGAATGGGCTTAAATAATGGTATCTTCTTGAACATGTCTTCAAAATTTTACCCTCAAGGTAATGGACTAGTTAAGTCCACAAACAAAAAATTAATTAGGATTATCAAGTGAACCATTGAAGATAATTAGAGGACATGACATACAAAGTTGAAATCAAATATATGGGTTGATAGGATTACCCCTAAAAGGTCAATTGAAAACTTAGTATATTTGTTGGTTTAATGTAAAGAGGCAAGGTTTCGTATCTCTCTTGAATTTTCAGCTCTTGATTTGGTCAAGCAACATGAAATGATAGAAGAAGAGGTAACGGTAATAAGATTATCAAAGTTGTATGAGTGTGAGGATGTTAGAGATCAAGCCATGAAAACAATGGAGATGCACTAAGAACAAGTAAAAATATATTTTGACAAAAGAATAGTCCCTGTAGCATTGCAAATTTTTGTCGTTAAAAATCTCACACAATGTTTTTATCCCCCCTAGGTGCATGGACGTAATTGAACACCTAATTTCCTAAATTATGAATTTTGTGGCCCATTTAAATATTTACCAAAAAATTGCATATATAAATCAAAAGAATTTATTTAATATTGTGCCCTTGAAACTTTAAGTCCCATAAAATAGGGCTAGGACCTAGTTGCCCAAGGCGTCTAAGTCACCTATTTTTCCTCCAAAATTGAATATGTCAAAGGTGGCATTTTATTATTTGAAATGCAAATATTCAATGTTAGCTATCGAGATGTAACTTTTGGGAAATTAGAATAATTGTATATAAATACCTAGTTATTACATCATTTGAGATTTATCTAGCAAGAATAGGATAATTGAGCAAGAATTATTATCAAGAGAATTATCAAGCAAGTCAAAAGTAGTCAAGAGTAGATTTATTGTAGTTGTAAATCTGGGGCTAAAATTATCAAGGTTAGGCAATAAAGCATGTAAATCAAACCCTAATGAGCAATGAAGTACAAATAAGCATAAAGACATAAAATATGGAACAATATCACCAAAGAGTCTTCACACGACCATTGATTCACCTTCAATGCACTTCTCCATTTTTCTTGAATATGATAATTTCCCTCAGATTTTGAGTGTGCAATAATAAGCCTATGACAATGACTAGAAAAATATTGAAGATTCTCAATGACTATAGATGCACTTGACTTGATAGTAAGATGACTCAAGATAGCATAAGATCACATAAGCTTATGTAGACTCTAGATCGCAAGAGGTTGATGACAAATGAAAATGGCAAGGTCTTTTATAGGAAAGAAAATTTTGAATGAAAGGCTAAGATTGAATGTCAATAATCAGTGGCCAAGAATGAAAGATGTAGTATGGACTAGGGTTAGGGAAAAATTATAAGGATTGACAGTCAAGATTAAATTATAAATAATTTAATCAAGGGTGAAGGTTAATTGAGACATGGATAGATAAGGACTTGATGTGGAAGATAAGATTGGCACAGACAAAGAGGTGATTGGAGATTAAATAATAATAAAATTATTTAATCTAGGTGGCCAATGAATAATTAAAAAATTAAAATAATTATTTAATTATAGAAGAATTTGACAAAGGGAATCTTTTGAATTAAATAATGATTTAATTCAAAATTCAAGAGAGTGGACCAAATTAAATAAATAAAATCTATTTAATTTAAGAGAGAAGAGGCTAATGCATAGTTAAATAATTAAAATAATTATTTAATTATAGAAGAAAGTGGTATAAAAATTAAAGAAATAAGAATTTATTTAACTTTAGAAAGAAAGGGACTTAATTAGTGACATAATTAAATAAATAAAATTTATTTAATTAATCAAGGAGGAATAATGATAGAAAGGAATTAATTAAATAATTAAAATTATTTAATTAATAGAAGGCTTATGACTTTATAAAATAATTAAATAATAAAAATGATTTAATTATCAAAGATAAAAGAAGAAGTGATGAACAATTTAGAAGTCGCAAGCCTAGGACAATTTTTAGTGTCTACATTTTTCCCCTCTTTGATACAATGCAGTTTACCACATGTCAAAGAAATTTAGTAAAAACTATACCCCAATGTGGATAGGGTAGAGGAAGGATGATGAGGAGGTAGCAATATTCCCCCTCAATTGGACATGTAGGTTCAAAGAACATGAGCATGCTCTTGAAATGGATGAGAAGACTAGAGGATGACGGATAGAAGAAATGTTAGCGCAGAAGACTTGGATGTTAGTATGAAAGAAGAATCTTCAATGTTTTTCCCAAATACATAAATAGCTGAACTATATTAATCATCATTGGGTATTAAAATTATACAAAGAGGTAACAAAAACCATGTTATGACATAGAACAAGGTGTGCAAGGTAATCCAATTGCCAAATCAGGAAATCGTAAACAAGGAATGTCTTAACTCGTACTAAGGGAAAAGTTGCCCCAGTATTTTTGCTAAGATAATCCATAAACAACAATCAAAGAAAAGAGTCAAGAGACACCATCGCTCCTCTAAATCCTTCATGGGACATCCTCGAGGAAGCTAGTAACCCAACTCAAAGACAAATCAAGAAAAAAGATAAGACAAAATAGACCACAAGGTCAACAACCATTGAGAGTGTTTGCCAAAATATGATTGTTTGAAAATTTAATTGACTAGGTGATTGATGGGTTGATTGTTTGACTGAGCTTGGTTTTAGGAGAGAAAAATGTTGTATAATATGTCTAGTCTAGTTTCGATCATGTGACCACCTGTATAAAGCAAATTAAATTTTTTGACTAGTGACAATGTCTAGTTTCAGGAAGCTCACATCCTCTATAAGACATAAGTTTGACTATTTGACTATTTTGACAATTTGTTTGGTTTGACTGAGTGACTTTGTTGACCTATTTATCTTGTTGATATGTGGCTTGTCTGATGTTTTGATGATTGTTTCTGTCAAAGTTGATAATGTGTGATTTATTATGACTGACGTGGCAAACCCTAAAGAACTAACCTAGGTGGCCTCGGGGGCTCATCGATAGATGGCCTTGCCTACGTAACAATGCACATAGACCTCATAGTTTGACATGACATGAACTTGTTTTATTTACAAAGGACTAATTCATGATTTTATTTGACAAACCTAAAAGGACTAACATAATGCCTCGGGGGCACATCGACAAATGGCCTTGTATACGTTAAGTCACAGAGGCAACACAGATCGATTGGACTAGGACTAACATGATTGACTTTGACGCTATTTTTAGAATTTTTGCAAGTTATTTGGATGTTTTTGACATGTTTTGATTTTTTTGGATTTTTGTGAATATTTGATATTTTTGTCTTTTTGAAGATATTTAATTTTTTATATATTTTTGACATAGTGATCTCCAATACGAAGCATAGGATCTAGGGATGACATAGGTCAATTACTTGCCCCCAATCAAGTATAAGACCAAATTATTATGCAGTGGAATAGGGTAGGCGTTATGGAAGGTGAAAAGACACACGATGTCAAGTGTTATGATGGAAGATGCAGAGATGATGGAGGATACGTTTGTTATGAATGAAGGGGGACTATAAGGATCATGAAAAATGCATGCCAATAATGCCTACAAGAAAGTGAGAAAGAACACACAAGAATCCAAGGACAACCATGATCTTGCTCCTAGTCAAGCTAAAAACCAATTGATAGGTGATAACGATGATCATGACGTTGTTTGACATGGGAAGGAAATATCTTGAAACAATATGAGGATGAATATAATGTGACTAAAGGATCAAGGTTTGCAATAAAGCTAGGAAAAAAGCCAAGGAATTCTTTGGATGATGCACTAGGATGCATAGCAAGAGTGTATGTATTGGGCTTGTTGCATTTAGAATGATAGAGGGATGTTGGATAAGTGGATTAGAATCCTTAGACCATTGAAAAGGGATTACCAAGGCATGCGATAGGTATGAAAGGATGATGGGTTGATTTTGGTAAGGGATAGGAGACATGAGGATTTTTGGCTGGAAGAATTATCATATTGTTTCCAAGGACTATGTCGAATAAGAATAATTTGTTTTCTCTAAGTTATGGGTTCGGATAATGCTATGAAGGAAATGACATGATATTTCATGAATAGTGTATGACCAAAGGATAAACATGTCAAAAAAATTCACAAAGCATGGTTTATGTTTGTACCTTAGTCCGTATCAAGATCAAAGTAGGTGGGAAAATGGATGGGAATAATATTGATTAAATTCCATAGATGGGAAATGTCATGAGAAAGGTATGGAAGATGAGACAACTTTCCCCTTAGTGTAATAGTCCACATAGATAATCGATCTTACACATGATGCTTGTTTTCTAGGTTTTCATCATGGTACTTATCCAAAGCACAATAAGAATGGTTTTCACTATTGGATGAAATTTTTTTCTTTACTATATTTTTTTTCTTTTTGATGTCACACAAGACGCCTGTTTACCAAGTTTTCATCAAGGTGATGATTTTTTTTGGGTAAAAGCACAAAGTTGTGTCACACTTTATAAAGGAAACGGCCAATGTGATCCAACTTTTAAACTTGAATCACTAAAAAGTAGCATATATGTTTTGAACTTTTAAATGATGTAAACTAGTAAAATATGTATTTTTTAGTATATTTTATGTTTTCTTATTTTTTATAAGAAATTAAAAAATTATTTTAAACTAGTTTTTCATAAATTAACACTATAATTTAGTTGCTGATAAAATGCTAAAAAATGAAGTTAAATGGGACATCAAACTTTTTATAGTAAATTTTATTTTTTTCTTTCAATTTTTTTTTGTGTACTTATAACTTGAAACTTTAGTGCATGGATATATTTTTTCCAATTTTGATAAATATATATTTGTATATAAGTATTGAAATGTGCGTGAATAAAAAACAACTGTTTCCATCGGACGTCAACATTCATATTAAATATGTATCTAAAATGGAAAAAAAATTATACCATCTTGAAATAGATTCTTTAATCTAGTGCATCATATTTTTTTCAAATTTTTTTAATAAGTTTTAGTATGTTTCCTTGGCATGGTAATCAACCTAATATTTTTTTCTAATAACCTACTTTTAGTATAAATAAAAATATAAATAATAATAATAATTAAACTATTAAAATAAATATATATTTGAAAACTACACTTATGGATCTACAAAAGGGTATTTTTACATTTTAAAAAAATGTTATTTACATGAGGAGGAGTTATTAAAACTTCAAATTTTTCAAATATATTTTTTTTTTTGGTAAATTGGACTCAAAGTGGTGCTCCATATATTTTTAGCCAGCAATTTTAGTTGAATAAATTATGGAAGTATCTAACTTAGCTAGAATGAATCTTACTAGGTCATATGTTTTACCAAAATTGAGTTTTAGTTAGAAATACTTAAATTCAATTGTGCTGATATGTTGGCTGAAAGTGTGACACAGCTTTGTGCTTTTACCCTTTTATATTTTTTTATATGGGCTTGATATTTTGGATGATCACTGATTGTCCTGAATCATTTGATGGTGTTGATGTATATGATGGTGTCATGATATGCCAATAGTGACCTTTATGGAGTAGTTGTCTTGTCAAGATCATAGCACTTGCATACAACAGATTAATGTCATTATGATCCTTTTTGATATTTAGGTTAGCCTTATCGGTATATGTGCTGATGGTGTTTTTATGCACTTCACAACACAGGTAATACGTAGGTGCATTACCTCTCTTGAAATACAATTTTCACAATCAAATTGTAGAACACTATCCCAAGGTCTCTCAGATGTCAGGTCATGACAGTACTTGGAATATATCAGTTGTTTGATGTGATTTTGCTGGAATCACAAGGCGGTCTTACGTGGTCTGAAGCTGTAGGAGAATTGGGTCAATGAATGAAGTTCCTCAAATCTGGAATTACTGCACTGCACTGTAGGCTCAGACAACAGTCTTAGACTCCATTGTTTCATTATATTTGGCTTTAAAATGTGCAACGAACCTTAACACAAATTGTTTCTAAAAAAAGCAAAAAGGGGTGAGGAAGAAGGATGTTCCTGGACTTGCAACTACCGATGAACATTGATCATGGAGGTTCCTACTATGGAGAGTTTCCTTAAATATAATTTCACTTATTCTGAATTCTCACAATGTCATGAAATCTATGCTATCTTCTAGGGACTGCAGATATTCATCATTCATTCACCATATAATGTGAACAAAGACAAGGTTTAATTAGCAGCTATGAAATTATAGTCCAGGATAACTTTGCACAGTCATTTACTAGCATCAAATGACCAAAAGTATGGACAAGAAAAACATACACACAACATGAATCTTCAAAACCAAAGACAACATACTAAATCCACTACAACTAACTAAGGAAACTAAAGCAACAAAGTAACTTGAAGCAAAGTCTTAACTAAAGGGAGAAGAATCATGAAACATGTGGAGAAACCCATAAATACACCAGAAAATGACTGTATTTTCTATTATAATTTATGCAGCATGTCTTTACAACAACTCAACTCTCTTAAAATGAGAGGAGGAGAGCCCTATTTATAGTTTTGAAAAAACAAAATGAATGGCCAAGATTTGATTCTATTGTGTGGCCAAGATTCACCTTTTACTAGGGTTTCACCTACCCCTAGATACATTTCATTTATAAGAATTTTCTTGTCTTTTCCCTATTTTGTCATCTAGTGACAACACTATAGCAATTTTGTCCTATAGCTGGTTGCCCTTTGCTATACCTATTCCTTAAGGAATTCTTCATCGATGACTGGGTTGCCTTCGTGCTTCTTCAATGTGGAATACTCCATAAAGCTCAAGATTAGTGGTTGGAACTTTTCCAACTCCATGATGTCGGATCACAAAATCTGATAGCTCTATTCCTGGGAATTGCTAACAAGCTTCTTCCAGTCATCATCATATTTAGCAGCATTATCTCTGAAGAGTTCTGACTATGCCAAGGCTCAGGCAGCAAAGCTCAGGAAGTCAGTTGTGATCTCAGCTGGCATCCCATCTTCCATGATCTTTAAGAAGTGGGGCTTTATACTCTTAGGATTGATCTCGACTGTAGGCAGCTCGTACCCCATCATTAACTTGAGGTACCGTGAGCACTCATCCCTGGTTTCCCTGGCCCATTCGATATCTGGTGCTATACACTCTAGGATCTGCTCTAGCCTCCTCTTCCGGTGATCAAAATCTTGCCTCCATGTATCCACCAGCTAGTGATCATCATCCTTGAGGGAAAGGTCCCTCTCCTAGATTTCGCTTGGCAATGCGAGGATAGCCTCAATCTTCAAGTAGGCTGCTTTTTATTTCCTCGGGAACTCCTCATAGACCTACCTTGTGCCCTCAAGGGTTCTCTATACCTCCAAGAACTTGTTCATTGTTCAGATAGCCAAGTTGATACCTGTGTTCCCCATGTCCAAGACTTGCCGAAACTAGTTTTTCGTAGTCATGTCTAGGTTCCTTCTCTTCTCTAATTTATTGATCTATTCTTGGGACAACAGCTGAGGCGGGGCAGATGACATTGTGGGCTTCTCATCCGGGGATGACCATTGCTGAATATAGGCCGTCAAATCAGCCACTTTCTCTTTGAGTTCTCCCTTGGAGATCTTATCCTGTTGGATAAGATGCAGCACTATGGTGACCAACTCCTAGAGATGATCAACCTTTTGCTCCCTCATGGCCACTCCTAAGTCAAGGGTGGAGACGTTATAAGTGATTCCTTATTCTCCAACCATCGGTGTCGCTATTTGCACTACCCTAGATCCGGAGGCATCCATGGTTACTTTTGATTTGATCTTAGGCTTCTTCTCTTTCTTGGTGCTTATTCGAGCTCTGGCCAGAATGGATTCCAGCCTTGCCTTGGGATCCTTCAAGGTGGGAGTCTTTTGTTTCAACTATTTTTCCAGCCAGTCAAGCATTTGAGGCTCTTCCCGGGGTGATTCACCTTGACTTCTGCTGTCCTCTCTCCCAAGTTCAATGGCTCACACGATAGGAGCCTTCTTCCCAACTTCTGTATCTCCCTTCTCCTCATCGGAGTCCTACTCAAGTGATATATACCTAGGGGGAGACTCGGTGTGTAGCTACTCAAAGAGGGATATTTCCTATCAGTATCCCTTTCCCTTTCATCCTGGCCCTGTTCATGTTCCTTGGGCTTCCCTTCCTACTCAACTCCATGGAGGGATTCCTCCTCATCATGCTCTAGGGTCTGACCATGCCCCTCGGTTGGAGATTTGTTGCCTTTAGTATCTAGGGCAATAGTTTCCTCTTCATGCACAAGCCGATCCTCGGCCTCTTTATCTTCAATCTCCTTGAGATGCTTGCTCCACTCATTGATTTTAGGATCATTTGTTTCTCTTATCAGTTCAACATCCAACTCCTCACTGCTCTCACTGGAGGACTCATAGGCTACCTCATCAATCTCCCGGCGTTCGAACAGTGGATGTTCATGGTACTCAAATTCTTCATCCTCTTGCCTCGTCGTAGCCTCCAACTAGCGTCGTTCAAATTCGTCAGATATTTGCATTGTTGCCTCCATTCTTGGTGGTTCAGAAGGTAGAGGGAGAGCTAGAGCATGAGCCATAGCCTGAGCTATTGCAGCTTGCACTACGGGATTAGTGAGCATCCCCAAAAGCTCAGACGGGACATTCTGCATGTACTTTACAAAAGATTCCATGAGGTTGAGGGTAGGCATTATAGCAGCAGAAATAGAGGGAAGGGAAGGAGATATAGAGGAAGAGGAGATTGGTGAGGTCGTGGCAGAGGAAGAATCCACAGGAATGATTTGCATGATTAGAGAGGTGGAAGCAAGGTGAACAAAGATGTCCACTACAGGTGGGGAAGAAGCGGAAATGGCAAGCGAAGGATGTGAGACAGGGGCAGCAGTAGTAGCGATAGTAATCATAGTAGACGGAGACACTGGTGAGTCAGTCTCTTCTTCCCTACTCTCGAGGGGTGGATTTTTAGCTATGACTGGCATCTTGATGACTCCAGTCGCTTTCCTCTTCTTTTGGGAAGGTTCACCCTTCAATGCCTTGCGGGCATAAACCTTTGGTTTGGGCAGCTGCTCGTTGGTCTCTTTTCTCTTCTTGGTTTTGATAGATGGTGGGGATTTGGAGGTTTCCCTAGTTGTTGCGGTGAGCACACCACCACCAGAGCCACTAGGCTCACTCTCGAGTCCCTTAAATGTTAAGGTGACTCTCTGCGGTTTCAATTAGGCCACCTATTGGTCGATCCATGCACGTGTTTGGATTTCGATGGGTCTAGTGAGCACGTCGATGTCATCAAGTTCTTGCTCATGCCAATCAATTGTAGGTAGCGGTAGATTGGCGATGGCATCATATCCCAGATCTATCATTGTGTCCTCATTGTACTCAAGCTGGTCGAGAACCGAGCACAAATTTATCCTTCACACATACATGGTAGTCATGCACATGTAGTGACGCACCCATACCTCAAGGTCATCCTTGCAGTTGGCCCAAAAATCCTCGATATTGTGGAGGCGGGCATACTCACGTCCTAGTGCCTTTCTAATATGACCATAAGGGTCCATTCTCGGTCGAGTTGTGTACTGTTTGAAGTGGTATTTAGCCATCTCCTTCTCTGAATAACCTGTGCATTGGGATGTGTGGATCTTGTACATTCCCTAACCAAGGCCAATAGGATAAGGTTTCCCCGCCAAGTGCTTGTCACTCAGGATATTATGAATATGTCGTAACTGCCGGGTCAGCTCCAATAGTAAGATCCCATCATTGGGGTATCGGGGAAGCCTATTCAGCTTCTCCGTGAATCCTTGAGTGTGCATGTAAGTAAACTTAGGGAACTGTATGTACAAAAAGGCATAATGCTTAAGGAGGGCCCTGGCCCTGTGGGATACTCTTTTATGAAAATCCCCTACAAGCAGTCAGATGATGTAGGCAATGAAGGCATCATTTACCCTATAGTAGTCCTTCTTAAAGTTCCGGTATTATAGTTGGGGGTATCCGTCATAGGGCTTAAGCTCCCTTTCCAGCACTGCATTGGGTATCATGTTCAATCCATGGTAATGTTGCCGATGAGCAAGCGAGTATACCAGGTAGGATGTCATATAGAATTGTGATGTCATCTTTACATTCAGAAATTGCTTGTGGAAGCAATTGCTAATTATTTCTCCCCAATCGAAGGCAGCGTTGCCATAGAGGATTTGCTCTATAAAGTAAAACATCCATTCCTAGAAGAAAGCTGCAGCAGGAAGACCCCTTACTTTGCTCAACAAGGTCACAAGGTCATGGTAATCCTCTAAGAAATTAATGCGATAGAGGTCCTGTGGGACCTTGTCAGCACTGGCTCGCTTATCCTTCAACTAGTATTGATTGATCAGTTTCTTGCACCCCATAGGATCGTGTTCCCACAACACCTTGCACTCCTCTATGGTTGGTGTTTCCATGGTCTCAAAGTTGGGGATGTGGAAGGTTGTAGCTATCCCAGGAGGGGACATGTCTACAAGAATGTCATTTGGAAGGGAAAATTAAGCATAGAACTCCCAAAGGGGTTTCTCGGTGCTGGATTTGGTCAAATGAGGGTTGGTATAAAGGAAGACCTAATTTTAGCAAGTGGGTCAAAATCCATTTTGGATTTGGAGGTCATTTAATCCTTCATTTGGGAGTTCGGGCCTCAGCTATAGGACAACAGTTCAAAACGGCATAGGGAGGATGGCATTCTAGGAACCAGGTTCTAGATCTTGGGTTGCCGTCATTCGAAAGTCAGTTGGGTCCAGCCGTATAAAATGAAAAAATAGAGATGGCAATCCAAGGAGGGAATTCCGGAAGGAAATCCCCAGAGATGAAATTGGGAGATGGGATAGTCCGGTGGCTACTAGAGGGTTGGGACCCAGATCTCGGAAAGCTGCAATGAATTCGCCGTTCAAAACGATGACAGTGGAATGAAATTTCAAAAGTGGAATTCCGGGGGTCAGGACCCGAAAGAGGCTCAGGCTAGGTCATTTTGCTCAAAATTCTTATAAGGAAAAATGGGAACTGGGGTCCGAGACTCGAAAAGACGTCCCAGGATGATCGTATAAAATGGCGAAAGTGAAACGGAATTTTGTGGACAGAATTCTGGAGGTCGGGATTTGGGTTGCTCACGGAGGATTCTTTCCTGGAGTTCTGAATGGATATTATGCTATCGGGGTTCGAGGTTTGAGAGGACGCTCGTGTCAGGCCATCAGAATGGCGAAGCTAGGAGGGAATTCTAGTAATGGAACTCCGAGGACCAGATTCTGAGGAGAGTTTATTTCTTTTGTCGATTTTAATTCTACAAGTTTCGACATGGATTTCACAAGGCCGGGGTCTGGGTTTCGGAAAATGCCTTGCATTCATCATTTAAAATGGCGGGGAGACAACAAAGACTCGCGAGGGGAAATCTGGATCCCGGGGTTCGAAACAGATTTGGTTGCATGAATTTTTTGAAGTTCGGTTTGGAGTTTGGTAGGCGGCCACAGGAAGGTCCAGGCCCAAGAGATGCTAGTGACTATTTTGAAGAACAGTCGTGGAAAGGTTAAGCTCCAATTTGAATTTGGAGGCCCCAAATAACCGATTTTTAAAATTTCAAGTCATGAGTTTTTAAGGGAGGGTGCTAATTTACTAGTTTTAAACCCAACTTTACATTTTCATTGCTTTAACACCCAGAAATTTGCAAAAAAGGAAATGAGGTGCACGGATGGTGAACATACCTCAAAATCTTGATGAGGGATACTATTGAATGTGTGAGAAAAATAGCTAGTTGAGAGCTCAGGCGCGGAGGCGGAGATTGCCGGAAGTGGGGAGCTCTGCAAATTTCTCCATCACTCGATCGGGTGAAAATGACGACTGGAAAATCTGTTTAAATAGCTAAAATAGCCATTAATGCAATAATTAAATTCAGTCATACGGTAGCTAGTGAGTTGGTGGGTTCAAATTTGCAGATGGTAGTGGGAGGATCGGAGTCCAGTGGCCAGGAAGAAATCCAGCCACGGCCGTGAGAAATGGCAAAGAGTAATCGAATTTCTGGAAAGGGAAATCTGGGATCCGGGGTCTGGGGTCCGGGGCTCAAAAAGATGTTGGGCGCTGGATGCCTGCAACAACAAACCTGCAATGGAAATCCGGAGCAGGAAACCCGAGGTTCCAGACCTAGGAGGGGCCGTGGACATCAGAAAGGGAATTCTGACAAGGGAAACCTGAATTGACTTTAGACTTGGCATTTTTCGAGGGGGTGAAGTTTGGTCAACCCTTATATGTGACTTTGAAGGGTGAGTTGACCAATTAGGGCACAAAAATGGACATGCAAAATGTGGCAGACCAAAAAGGGGTCGATAATCAAAAGAGGGAAGAGAGGGTACCCGTTCTAAACGGGGCATGTGTGCAACAAGTACAACAAATGGCGACTCCGCTGGGAGAATGCTCCTAGTGTTCTAGAGATAAATATTCATTCCAAACCCATGATCTTCGGTTTCACAGACCAAAGCTAAATTTCAAAGCTAGACTAGGAAAATTTTAAGGAAGCTGGGATTAAATCAAATTGCAATATCATCATGGAGGTGTGTGCATGATGAGTTCATTTCCTTTCCTCAGAGAGATCACAAGTAATCACTGCTCGGGAGAGATAAGCTACATAGTTCGTCTAACCCCAAAAGTAACCTAGACATTGCTCTGTTGCCAGTCAGGCATCCATAGCCCCAATGGAGTTGTCACTATGACCCCATGAACATAGCTCTACTGCTAGCTAGGTGTCCATAGCCCCGATAGAGATATTCACACACCCATACAATTGTTATTTTTACTTTATTTATTCTTTTGTTTGATATTTCCTTTTAACACTTTCTCTTTTCTTTCCATTCAACCGCATAAGCAATGAAGCTGACAATGGGCTTGAGAATCACAGTGGTCAGTGGAGCAGACTTTAGATTTTTCACTTATCCCCTCCTCCCAGTAGTCACCATACCATTCTTTGGAAACATTAAAATGTGTTTTGTGTGTTCCATGACAAAAGTAAGGAATTCAAGCAGACAACCATCCTAGGTTAATTCAAAGTTCAAAAGTTGAAAATCAATGCTTAGGAGCTTACAGAGGTTAGCAACAGGGAATGAAGGCTTATCTAAAGAACAACACAAGAGCGGGTAGCGGAGAAAACCATCCGTCGGGCCAAGCACGACCACCACAGTAGAACAGGGAGGCCCTTCCAAGATCAAGACAAAATAGCTGAGACAATGAGAAAAACCGAGAGACAGAGGAGGAAACCTATTCTAACCAATATACAGGTATCTACACAAACAACTCCTAAAAGAGCTCAAGCCTGGAAGTAATGCTTAAGGTGTTGCCCGTTGACCGGCAATGGGATGTCTTCACTCATAAGGGTCTTTAGGCTAAAGGCATTATCTCCAAGGATTTCAACAATCTGAAAGGGGCCAAGCCAAAGCTTGTCGAATTTGTTGTGTCCCCCTTTCTTTTCATGGGCCTTGTCCCAGTAAAGGAATAGATCATAAATGCGGAAGGCCTTAACTTTGGCTCGGCGGTCGAACCATCTCTTGACTACACCTTGATGCTTGGAAAAAATTTCTAATGTACGATCTCGCACTTCTTTGAGGTGCAATAGCTCAGCGAGGCAAGCTTCTCTACGGTCTCCTCCTTCATAAAAATCATTGACAAACTGGAGGGTAGATATTTTCAAATGTATGGGAAAAACAAGCTCTAAGCTGTAGACTAGATGGTACGGGGAACCTCCGAGGGCAGCCTTGTGATGGGTGTGGTCTGCCCACAAGGCAAAACGAAGTTGGGTATGCCAATCCTTGGGATTCCTATCTAGCAGCTTCATGATCACCGTGATCAAGTTATTTTTGGTGGACTCAATAAGGCCATTGCCTTGAGGAAAGTAATTGGATGAGAATTTGAGGGTGATGCCATAGTCAATGGCCCAACTCATGAATTTTAATGAAGCAAACGTAGGGTTGTTATCGCATACTAGAGCATATGGGCAACCAAAATGATTTAAAATAAAAATTTCTAAGAAATTGGTTATGACTTCAGTTGTACATTGCCTACAAGTTATTGCTTCTGTCCATCTAGTGCAGTAATCAAAAGTGGTTAGAATGTACCTGTGTCCTACAGATGATGGAGGGCTTACCGAACCAGTGAAGTTGAGACCCCATTGCACGAAAGGTCTTACCTCTAGAATAGGTTGTAATGGGACAACAACATTCCTTTCTCTGGCGAAAATAGTCTGAGACACGTGGTAGGTACGAACGTGACCGTGGGCATCCTTGAAAATGGTGGGTCAATAATACCCAGCTCTCAATATCTGGTGTGTAGTTGATAGACTCGAGCCATGGCCAGTTTCGAACTTGCCATGGAATTCTTTAAGAACGCGATCAACTTCCTCCTTACCCAGGCATCTCAAATAGATATCTTCATGATTCTTCTTATATAATATGGCACCTTGCAACATGTAGCTACTGCTTTTCAGCCTAAGGGCTTGCCTTTGGACTCCCTGCAGATGAAGGGGACATTTATGGCTCAACAAGTAGTACACTATATCATCGTAACACCCCCCTAGCGAGACATCCTCCAACCGGTACTGATGTACCATGAGTTTAGGTCTAACATCAATAACTACCTCCATCATTTTTTAGGTGAGTGCTTGTCCTCTTACCAGCTTCATCGGCTGGATCTCCATGTCATACTCCTATAGCAATGTGATCCATTTTGCCCTTCATTCCCCTAACTCGTTCTGCATAAGTAAGGTCTTCACTGTGGGATCGAGAACTATAGCAAACATCTTGTTGTGTAAGATATAATGCCTGAAATTTTTGACTCCCTTAACAAGGGCATAGGCCTATTTTTCAACATTATGATAGCATAGTTCAACATCCTTCAGGGGGAACTCATGAAGGCGATTGGATGCTCGCTCCGCTCATCATCCTTTTATGTCAGGATGCTGGCACAGGAATGCTCTGAAGCAAAAGAGTATATGTAGAACAACTTCAGCTAATTAGGGATGACTAGTACAGGGCATCAACGATTGCCCTTTTTATCTCCCCGAAAGCCTTCTTTGCTTTGGGAGTCCACTCAACCTTAGCATCCTGTTTCAGCATGGCATTGAGCGGTTTAACTATTTCCGCAAAGCCTGTAATGAACTTACGGACAAAGTTGATCTTTCCGTAAAAAGACTTTAATTCCTTCTTACTACCTGGCAGCTATATTTTCATGATGGATTGGATACATTTGGGGTCAATAGAGATTCCCCAATCTGACAAGACATTCCCCAGGAGCTTACCCTCAGTGACCCCAAAGATGCACTTCTTCGGGTTAAGAGAAACCCCGAATGCGCGACACCTTTCAAAGACCTTGCATAAGTCAACAACGTGATTACCCCGCTGTTTAGAAAATACTATTAAATCATTCATGTAGATGATTATGCATTTTCCTATCAAGTCCTTCAATGCAATATCCATGGCATGCTGGAAAGTGGCACCAACGTTGATTAGCCCAGATGACATTGTCTTATATGCAAAGGTTCCCCACTTAGTGGTGAATTTTGTCTTATGTCGATCTTCGTACTATACCATGACTTGGTTATATCCCGAATATCCATCCAGGAAGGACATCATCTAGGAGCCATTTCCTACTTGTAACACCTCATCCAATGAGGGTACAGGATAGTTGTCATTCTCTAAGGCTCGATTCAGATTGCGGAAGTCTACGCACAGTCTGATTTCTTCATTTTTCTTTCTGACAAGAACCAAATTTGCTACCCATGTGGAATGTCTGACTAGAAAGATGATCCTGGGTGACAACAACTTTTGTACTTCCTTATATACTATTGGTTCCAATAAAGCATTGATAGGGCGCTCCTGCTACCTAAATGACTTTGCATCTAGTCTGAGAGGGATAGTGTGTGTGATGATCAATGTATCATATGTCTTGAGATTGTCATAGCTTCAGGCGATGATGTCATGATACTTTTGCAAAGCCTCGGTTATCCCTTTTCTTTCTTCATGAGCACATACTTTACCTATTCACACATTCTTGGCACTTTCAGCCATACCTAAATTGTAAGTGTCACATTGGCCACTGATGGTATCCTTTTTAGCTTGTTGATTTTGGTCTCTGATCTGATCGAGGTCAAAGATTCACTCTAATTGGACCATTCCCTTAGGGATGGTGTTGGTCTTTAGGTTAATAATCCCCTCTATATCTAGGTCCACCTCTTGGGGTTCGACCTCGTCGATTATCTGCATGGCAAACACATTTGAACTAGTGATGAAATCTAGAATATGCTTGTCATCATTGAATACCTGGAAATTGGCCACATTATCAAGGACTGATGGGATAGAGGTGAGTTCCACCATGAATCTTTTGAGGCCTGATAGGGCCAACGAATGCAATGTACTTGCTGCCTATGCTAGGGCATTGGCAGTATGATTCTTAGCACGCGGAATCAACTAAATGTTGAATGCATCTAGCCCTTCCAAAAGATCCCATATGCGGTGTCGGTAGTTAGTGAGTCTTTGATCATAGCAGGAATACAATTTCTTGACCTATTTTACAACTAACTCTGAATCTTCGTACACTTGGAGCATTTTGACATCCTTTCTCAATGCCATTAAGAGGCCCAAGACCAAAGCTTCGTACTCTGCTACATTGTTAGTACAATAAAACTATAGCCTATGAGCAACAAAGTATGACTTACCTTTAGGACTAATCATCTCAAAACTTGCCCCAACTCTGTGCTTGGATTTACATCCGTCAAAGCGCAATGTCCAGAAGCTAGGAGAGTCCCTAGATGTAGCACTAGTAGCTTTGACTTCCCTTGTCGATGGAGCTTTCAATTCAGAGACTGCCTTAGGAGATACATAGATGGAATGTGTTTGTTTGGATGATGCAAATTCTTTTTTCTCCATCAGAGTGGCCTATTTTCTAACATGTTCGATTGTTGCTTGACACAGGCAATATTCTAATTTTGAGTGAGAAGCATTGTGTACCCTACACCAATTAGGTAGAAAGAGCTCCCGAAAGTTCATTCGAGTTCCCAAGCTAAGCTGGTCCCTGACACATTTTTCCATGAAGTCCTGGAAACCCTTTGAGCAGTCCCCAAGTGTCATTCTCTCATAGTTCTTCATCATCTGACTTGATGAGCACTTCAGTGCTCTGAGAAACATTGGTGAAATTAGTAGGCGGGCTGCATAGTATGAGGAAGACCTCACTCGTTCCTTCGTCTTTAGGGTATTCCTATTCATTCTGATATGACACTAGGGAATAATTTTGCAAACTTGTTTCAGAATACAATACGTCATTCATGTTGTTATACTCAGTGATCATAAACCTCATTCATGGCTCTCGATCGATCCTCATCTGATTTGGCATTCCTTTCTATGGTAGCCACATATGCAAGTAATCAGTCACGGTGTATCCGTTCAATGCCGTCATGAAATCCCTTCCTAGTATTATACCATAGGTATCTAGGATATCGGCGACTTGTATGTCAATAGTTTGTTGGATTCGAGGGTTGGTAGCAACTTGCATGGGTATTCTGTTAATTTCCCCCACTATGCTGATTTTGATTTTGTCAAGCTACGTTACTTTTCATCAGAAAGGAGTGGGCATGATTCCAAATGATTTGCATATGTTGAGGGGCATAACATTGGCCATGGCTCCTAAATCAAGTAGACAATTGTGGAGGTTCTTCCCGAACACGCGAATGGTGGTAAAAAAGGGAGGAGTTTTGAATTTCCCTTGAAGCAATCCTTTGAAAACATCCACCTGAGCAACTTGGCCCTTATCTTTCTCGCTGCCCTTACTCTGGGTTTGTATATGATTAGTGGCCCTATTGGGTTGTTTGTTTATCTGTTGACCTACTGGCAGGTCAGCCTTACTGCTAAAAATCTATCTGATAACTGGTTCATTTGGTTGATCACTAAAAGAAACCTTATTTACCGAAGCTTCCTGAGCTGACCTCTATGGTGGGGTCCCATTTATCATCTTGAAAAAGACATTCTTGATGGAAAGCACTTTCAGAAGTTCAAATATCGACATGCTTAGCTTTACCTTTTTAAACTCTTTAGTAATATACTCCCCCATTTGCTTGATTTGTTGATCGCAAGACCCATTTTGGGAGGAGGTGGTGGCTTGGCTTTGGCTACCGCCTTGCTGTTTATTTCTGCTGAGGTACTGCATGGGGGTGTGGGGAAAACCTAGGTTATTATTTGCATTCGGATCAGGAGGGGTGCTGAAATTGTTCGGTAGAGTGTAGGTCATAAAAGGACCTCCAACATGACCACCAGCTTGTCTATTTCTCATGTTGTAAGGGGTGTTCTATTGGTGAAACATTTGGACTTCATCCTCACTAGGCTCTTCTTTATCATCTTTGGGACCATTATCTACTGAATTGAAAAGTTGGGCTAAAGGGCTTTCAGAACTTACCTCTTTTGCCACATCGTGATTGCTTGAATCAACATTCTCCAATTCGGGTGCATTACATTCCGCCCTTGGGAAGGGAGTCTGGTTTAGCACCAACACCGAGGAGTCATATGGATCGGATGGGACAATGTCCCTGTATCCTAAATTGTCAACTGTAATCTGAACTTCTACTTGGAAAATCTTGGCGACAGTTTGGAATTTTGAACAATCTAGTTCAGAATGGCAGCTCGTTTTGTGAATACGACACCAATCGGATAATGCAGTCTCTGCCAAGTACAATCCACTTGTGGGGTTTTCATTGCTATTACTGTTGTGATGGTCAAGAGGTGTGGGAATGCCACCATTGTTGGGGCGTGTATTCCACATCTGGTTTTTCCTTTGGAAGGGTCTCTTATTGAAGTTTTTTCCTGAATTCTTATTTTTGTCGTAGTTCTACCCCGATGACATGCTGGCATAGCGATTGTCCTGATTTTCTCACTGATCTTTGTTTTCCCTATTAAGAGTGCCCTGGATACTTTTTTGCGACACCTGTAGTTGGTTGTTCTGATTCCTTAGGTGTGTCATTTCAGTTGACATCTTCTTGATCATTTATGTGAGCTCGTTGATTCTATTCTTTTCAGCATTGTTCAGTGGCGGTGCGGCATTTTGAAGGAACAAGGGTTGTGCCACTGGCTGATTTTGGTGAGCGGGTGGGAATTCTGCTGCTTGGAGCTTGTCGATTCTATCCTTTTCAGCATTGTTTAGTGGTGGTGTGGCGTTTTGAAGGAACACGAGCTATGCCACTGGCTAATTTTGGTGAACGGGCACCTAGGATTGTTGAGGATGCGACTGTTGCTACTGGGGCAACAAGTAGTGAGGTACTGGATATGCCTGGTTCATCGGCTGCCGAGGATGTGGAACCAGAGGTAACTGTGGTACTGGATTTAGCAAGGGCGTCTAATGCTGCAAGGCCTACGTGAGTCCCTGATTAATCTGCATTGGATGCGTGATTTTCCCGAGAGAAGGTAGCGGACCAGATATGTTCTATCCCAAATCCATGTTAGCAATGATGGTTTCAACATATGCATCGACCAACCTGGCTGGTGGTGGTCTCATTCTTTTCACCAAGGCTGAAGTGAGATTGTCCAAAGTTGTATAGTAAACGGGGAGGACGACAACATCGTTGAAGACGTATGGGGCCTGTAGCCGAGTGTACGCTCTATGGAAGCGATCATGGAAGGAACTGATTGGTTCATTGATCTCCCTCTGCACCGACATGAAGTGTCGATATGAATCTATGGGGCTAACCAAGGTCTTGAACTTCTGCAGAAATGCACTCTTCAGAAGAGCCCATGTATTAATAGTTCCCGCTGGTAAATTGGCATACCAGTAAAATGCCTCCTCCCTTAAGGAGTAGGGGAAGAGCATGTAGGCTACATCTTCGTATATTATCTGCATAGTCTTTAGGGCAATTTTGAAAATCTTGACATGCTCCTCGACTGTCCTCTGCGGATCTTGGGAGTTGAATTTCGTGCAAAAATTTTTAGTGTTCTTTTGAATATCATGGTAGAGGTTAAAGGCAAGGGCAGACGAGTTATTACCTAGCCATGCCATTGGGAAAGGTGTTGGAGGTGGCTGCATTAGATTGGTCTGTAACTGCAACGAGATGGCAGCAACTGACAGGGTAGCAGTAGGGTTGGTGATTGTGCTTGGCTGAATGGTAGCATTCGGCCAAAATGGGGAGGTAACCTGGGATGCTGTGTGGATGGGGTGAGTGGAAAGTGGTGCTGCTAGTGAAGTTGAAGGAGACGGAAGTGAAAGGGCAGCAAGCTACTCTGCGAGATCGGTGATGGACGGTTCCCCACTTTTAGCTCTTTTAGCTCGAACAGGGGGCCGTAACTCCTGAAACTCTCCCTTGTTTGGTGTAGACCTCAAGACCTGGTGGAATCTCTCAAGAGAGAATGACCCAATTCGATCTAGCTTTACCCTGTGTCCCTCCTTCTAGTGCCAGTTCTGTTGATGGTGTTTTTATGCACTTCACAACATAGGTAATACGTAGGTGCATTACCTCTCTTGAAAGACAATCTTCGACAATCAAATTGTAGAACACTATCCCAACGTCTCTCAGATGTCAGGTCATGATGGTGCTTGGAATATATCAGTTGTTGGATGTGATTTTACTAGAATCACAAGGCGGTCTTACGTGGTTTGAAGCTGTAGGAGAATTGGGTCAATGAATAGAGTTCTTCAAATCTGGAATTACTGCATTGTGTTGTAGGCTCAGACAATAGTCTTGGACTCAATTGTTTTGTCAAATTTGGCTTTACAATATGCAACAAACCTTAACACAAATTGTTTCTGAAAAAAGGAAAAAAGGGCGAGAAAGAAGGATGGTTCTTGGACCTGCAACTACTGGTGAACATTGATCATGGAGGTTCCTTCTGTGGAGAGTTTTCTTAAACATAATTTCACTTAATCTGAATTCTCACAATGTCATGAAATCTATGCTATCTTCTAGGGACTATAGATATTCATCATTCATTGACCATATAATGTGAACAAAGACAAGGTTTAATGAGTAGCTATGGAATTATAGTCTAGGCTAACTTTGCACAGTCATTTACCAGCAGCAAAAGACCAAAAGTATGGAAAAGGAAAGCATACACACAATATGAATCTTCAAAACCAAAGACAACATACTAAATCCACTACAACTAACTAAGGAAACTAAAGCAGCAAAGTAACTTGAAGCAAATTTTTAACTAAAGGCAGAAGAATCATGAAACATGTGGAGAAACCCATAAATACACCAGAAAATGACTATATTTTCTATTATAATTTATGTAGCATATCTTTACAACATCTCAACTCTCTTAAAACGAGAGGAGGAGAGCCCTATTTATAGTTTTGAAAAAAAAAAATGAATGGCCAAGATTCACCTTACACTAAGGTTTCACCTACCCCCAAATACATTTCATTTATAAGACTTTTCTTGGCTTTTCCCGATTTTGTCATCTAGTGACAACACTATAGTAATTTCGTCTTATAGCTGGTTGCCCTTTGTTGTAGCTATTCCTTAAGGAATTCTTCATCGATGACTGGGTTGCCTTCGCACTTCTTCAATGCAGCATACTCCATAAAGCTCAAGATTAGTTGCTGGAACTTGTCCAACTACATGATGTTGGATCGAAAAATCTGATAGCTCCATTCTTGGGAATTGTTGATGAGCTTCTTCCAGTCATCATCATATTTAACAACATTATCTCTGAAGAGTTCCAACTATGTGAAGGCTCGGGTAGCAAAGCTCAGGAAGTTAGTGGTGACCTCAGCTGACATCCCATCTTCCATGATCTTTAGGAAGTGGGGCTTTATACTCTTAGGATTGATCTCGACTGTAGGCAGCTCATACCCCATCATTAACTTGAGGTATCACGAGCACTCGTCCTTGGTTTCCCTAGCCCATTCGATATCTGGTGCTATACGCTCTAGGATCAGCTCTAGCCTCCTCTTTCGGTGATCTAAATGTCGCCTCCATGTATCCACCAGCCAGTGATCATCATCCTTGAGGGCAAGGTCCATCTCCCAGATTTCGCTTGGCAATGTGAGGATAGCCTCAATCTTTGGATAGGATGCTTTGTATTTCCTTGGGAACTCCTCACAGACCTACCTTGTCCCCTCAAGGGTTCTTTGTACCTCCAAGAACTTGTTCACTATTTTTATAGCCAAGTTGATACCTATGTTCACCATATCCAAGAACTGTCGAAACTAGTTTTCCATAGTCCTGTCTAGGTTCCTTCTCTTCTCTAATTTATTGATCTGTTCTTTGGATAGCAACTGGAGCGGGGCGGACGATGGTATGGGTTGCTCATCTAGGGACGACCATTGCTGAATATAGGCCATCAAGTCAGCCACTTACTCTTTGATTTCTCCCTTGGATATCTTATCCTATTAGATAAGATCCACCACTATGGCGACCAACTCCTAGAGGTGATAAACCTTTTGCTCCCTCGTGGCCACTCCTAAGTCAATGGTGGAGACATTATAAGTGATTCCTTGTTCTCCAACCATCGATGTCACTATTTGCACCGCCCTAGATCTAGAGGCATCCATGGTTACTTTTGATCTGATCTTAGGCTTCTTCTCTTTCTTGGTGCTTATTCGAGCTCTGGCCAGAATGGCTTCCAGCCTTACCTTGGGATCCTTCAAGGTGGGAGTCTTTTGTTTCAACTATTTTTCTAGCTAGTCGGGCATTTGAGGCTCTTCCCGAGGTGGTTCACCTTGACTTCTGTTGTCCTCACTCCCAAGTTCAACAGCTCAGATGACAAGAGCCTTCTTCCCATCTTCTATATCTCCCTTCTCCTCATTGGAGTCCTGCTCAAGCGATATATACCTAGGGGGAGACTCAGTGTGTAGCTGCTCATCAAAGGGATCTTTCCTATTAGTATCCCTTTCCCCTTCATCCTAGCCCTGTTCATGTTCCTGAGGCTTCCCTTCTTGCTCAGGTCCATGGAGGGATTCCTCCTCATTGTGCTCTAGGGTCTTACCATGCCCCTCGGTTGGAGATTTGTTGCCTTTAGTCTCTGGGGCAGCAGTTTCCTCTTCACGTGCAAGCCGATCCTCGACCTCTTTATCTTCAATCTCCTTGAGTTGCTTGCTCCACTCCTCATTGTGTTCAGGATCATTTGTTTCTCTTATGAGTTCAACATCCAACTCCTCGCTGCTCTCACTAGAGGACTCATAGGCTACCTAATCAATCTCCCGGTGTTCGAACAGTGGATGTTCGTGGTACTCAAATTATTTGTCCTCTGGCCTCGTCATAGCCTCCAACTGGCGTCGCTCAACTTCGTCAGATATTTGCATTGTTGCCTCCATTCTTGGTGGTTCAGAAGGTGGAGGGAGAGTTGGAGCTTCAGCCATAGCCTAAGCTATTGCAGCTTGCACTACAAGATTAGTTAGCATCCTTGAAAGCTCGGATGGGACATTCTGCATGTATTTTACAAAAGACTCTAGGAGGCTGAGGGCAAGCATTGTAGCAGTGGAAATAGAGTGAAGGGAAGGAGACATAGAGGAAGAGGAGATTGGTGAGGTCATGGCGGAGGAAGAATCCATGGGAATGATTTACATTATTAGAGAGGTGGAAGCAAGGTGAACAGAGATGT
Organism: Sequoiadendron giganteum; assembly: GCA_007115665.2. Taxonomy (NCBI): domain Eukaryota; kingdom Viridiplantae; phylum Streptophyta; class Pinopsida; order Cupressales; family Cupressaceae; genus Sequoiadendron; species Sequoiadendron giganteum. The sequence goes on from CM021108.1 coordinate 587,213,527, forward strand.
CCACCACAGGAAGGGAAGAAGAGGAAATGAAAAACGAAGCATGTGAGATGGGGGCAGTGATAATCATCGTAGTAGACGGGGACCCCGATGAGTCAATCTCTTCTTCCCTACTCTCGCGGGGTAGATTTTCAGCTATGATTGGCATTTTGATGACTCTGGTCGCTTTCCTTTTCTTTTGGGAAGGATCACCCTCTGATGCCTTGCGGGCATAAAAGTTTAGTTTGGGCAGCTACTCGCTAGCCTCTTTTCTCTTCTTGGCTCTGAAAGATGGTGGGGATTTGGAGGTTTCCCTAGTTGTTGCAGTGGGCACACCACCACCGGAGCCACCAGGCTCACTCTCGAGTCCCTTAAATGTTAAGGCGACTCCCTGTAGTTTCAATCGGGCCACCTATTGGTCGATCCATGTCCGTATTCAGATTTCAATGGGTCTAGTGAGCATGTCGATGTCATCAAGTTCTTGCTCATCCCAATCAATTACAGACAACGGTATATTGGTGACAACATTATATCCCGAATCTATCACTATGTCCTCATCCTCCTCAAGCTGGTCGGGAACCGGGCATAGATTTATCCTTCACACGTACATGGCAATCATGCACATGTAGTTATGCACCTGCACCTCAATGTTGTCTTTGCAGTTGGCCTAGAAATCCTTGATATTGTCGAGGTGGGCCTACTCACGTCCTAGTGCCTTTCTGATATGACCGTAAGCGTCCATTCTCAGCCAAGTTGTGTACTGCTTGAAGTGGTATTCAGCCAGCTCCTTCTCTGAATAACCTGCACATTAGGATGTGTGGATCTTTTATATTCCATGACCAAGGCCAATAGGATAAGGTGTCCCCGCTAAGTGCTTGTCGCTCAAGATATTATGAATATTTCATAGCTGTCGGGTCAGCTCCAATAGTAAGATCCGATCATTGGGGTATCGGGGCAGCATTTTCAGCCTCTTTGTGAATCCTTGAGCGCACATGTAAGTAAACTTAGGGAACTGTATGTACAAAAAGGCATAATGCTTGAGGAGGGCCCTGGCACTGTGGGATACTCTTTTATGAAAATCCCCTCCAAGCAGTCGGATGATGTAGGAGATGAAGGCATCGTTACAGTAGTCCTTCTTAAAGTTTCAGTATTGTAGTTGGGTGTATCAGTCATAGTGCTTAAGCTCCCTTCCAAACACTGCATTGGGTATCATGTTCAATCCATGGTAACGTCATCGATTAGCAAGTGAGTATACGAGGTAGGACATCATATAGAATTGTGATGTCTTCTTTACATTGATAAATTGCTCGTGGAAGCAATTGTTGATTATTTCTCCCCAATCAAAGGCAATGTTGCCACAAAGGATCTTCTCTACAAAGTAAAATGTCCATTCTTGGAATCAAGCCACAGCAGGAAGACCCCTTACTCTCTCAACAAGGTGACAAGGTCATGGTAATCCTCTAAGAAATCACTGCGATAAAGCTCCTACAGGACCTTGCCAGCACTGGCTCGCTTATCCTTCAACCAGTATTGATTGATCAGTTTATTGCACCCCATCAGATCATGTTCCCACAATGCCTTGCACTCCTCTATGGTTGGTGTTTCCATGGTCTCGAAGGTGGGGATGTGGAAGGTTGTAGCTATCCGAAGAGGGGACATGTCTGCAAGAATATTTCCATCTCTATCCACTATGGTTCTGGTTTCAGCCTGATATGCCTCCCGGCAAGCCAATACCAATCTGGGGGTCACCAATGCTGGCGGGAAGCCTGCAGCCTTAGCGAGTCCACTGCTTCTGATTAATTTTGCATTCCCTATCTTTGGGTCCATTCTGGCCTGCCGAGTAAACTCATCAATGTCAACCTGCCCGATGTTTGTATCCGTGATGTCCCTCTGAAGGGTGGTGATCCTAGATTATAATGGTACCCCTTAGAATTGGAACTTCATTTGATCCTTATCCTCCTTACCTTGGGGTGTCTTGGTGGTTCCCTTTCCCTTCCCCTTGGAATCACCAGAAGCTTCTGTGCTGGATTCCATAAATCTTGCACAAAAGACGTGAATTAGTAATTTTAAACATGTAAAATAGTTTCGGAGAAGTTCCTGCACATCAAAGTTAGCCCTGCAATCATTATTCATATTCAACAACCTCATAACATTTGTTAGAACATCACCCATAAGCAAGGCAGGCAATTCGGGTTCCTAGGGCCAAAGTTCCCTTGGCAGAATGTTGTTTGGAAGGGAAAATTAAGCACAAAACTCCCAAAGGGGTTTCCCGGCACTAGATTTGGTCAAATGAGGGTTGGTGTGAAGGAAGACCTAATTTTAGCAAGTGGGATGAAATCCATTTTGGATTTGGAGGTCATTTTATCCTTCATTTGGGAGTTCGGGCATCAGCTACGGGATAACTGTTCAAAATGGTGTAGGGAGGATGGCATTCCGAGAACCGGGTTCTGGATCTCAGGTTGCCATCATCGGGAAGTCAGTCAGGTCCAGCTGTATAAAATGAAAAAATAAAGACAGCAATCCGAGGAGGGAATTCCGGAAGGAAATCCCCAAAGATGAAATCGGGAGATGGGATAGTCTGGTAATGGACAGAGGGTCAGGACCCGGATCTCGGAAAGCTGTAATGAATTCATCGTTCATAATGGCGACAGTGGAACAAAATTCTACAAGTGGAATTCCGGGGGTCGGGACCCGAAAGAGGCTTAGGCTAGGTCGTGTTGCTCATAATTCTTATAAGGCGAAATGGGGACCAAGGTCTAGGACTAGGAAAGACGTCCTGGGACGACCGTATAAAACGGTGAAAGCGACATGAAATTTCACGGACGAAATTTCAGAGGTCGGGATCCAAGTTTCTCACGGATGATTCTTTCCTGGAGTTTTGAATGGATATTATGTGATCGGGGTCCGATGTCTAGGAGGACACTCATGTTAGGCCGTCAGAACGACGAAGCTAGGAGGGAATTTTGGTAATGGAACTCTGAGGACAAGATCCCGAGGAGAGTTTATTTCTTTTGTCAATTTTGATTCTACAAGTTTCGACATGGATTTCGCAAGGCCAGGGTTTGAGACTTGGAAAGACGCCTTGCATTCACCATTTAAAATGACGGGGAGACAATGGAGACCCGCGAGGGGAAATCCGGATCCCAGGGTTTGGAATAGATTTGGCCGCATGAATTTTTTGAAGTTCGGTTTGGAGTTTGGCAAGTGGTCGTGGGAAGGTCCGGGCCCGAGAGATGCCAGTGACTGTTCTGAAGAATCGCCATGACAAGGTTAAGCTCTGGATTGAATTTGGAGGCCCCAAACAATCAATTTTTAAAATTTCAAGTCATGAGTTTTGAGGTGAGGGTGCTAATTTACCCATTTTAAACCCATCTTTACATTGTCATTGCTTTAACACCCGAAAATTTGCAAAAAAGGAGATGAGGTGCGTGGAGGGTGAACATACCTCAAAATACTAATGAAGGATACTGTTGAATGCATGGGAGAAATAGCCAGTCGAGAGCTTGGGTGTAGAGGTGGAGATTGCCAGAAGTGGGGAGCTCTACAAATTTCTCCATCACTCGGTCAAGTGAAAATGACGGCCGAAAAATCTGTTTAAATAGCTAAAATAGCCATTAATGCAGCAATTAAATTTAGTCATACAACAGCTAGTGAGTTGGTGGGTTCAAATTCGCAAACGGCAGTGGGAGGACCAGAGTCCGACAATCGAGAAGACGTCTAGCCACGACCGTGAGAAACGGCAAAGTGCAAGCGGATTTTCGGAAAAGGAAATCTGGGATCTGGGGTCCAGGGTGAGGAAAGATGTCAGGTGTTAGACGCCAGCAACAACAAACCTGTAATAGAAATCCAAAGTAGGAAACCCGAGGGTTTGGACCTGGGAGGGGCCGCAGAAGTCAGAAAGGGCATTCTGACAAGGGAAACCTGAATTGACTTTAGACTTGGCATTTTTCGAGGGGGTCAAGTTTGGTCAAACCTAGTATGTGACTTTGAAGGGTGAGTTGACCAATTAGGGCACAAAAATGGATATGCAAAATGAGGAGGACAAAAAAGGGGCCGATAATCAAAAGAGGGAAGAGAGAGTCCTCGTTCCGAATGGGCCGTGTTTGCAACAGGCACATCAATATGCACATCATAATAGAGTTCCATAAGAATCCTTATGATAAAGAGTTGCTACCAAGATGCAACAGATTTTTGAAGTAGGAGTTTTGGAATGTAGATGATATTTTGGATTATGACGGATGATGGTAGTTGTGGAAGGACTATTTGGACATTTAGATGTAGGAGTTTTTATTTTCCAAACTTGGGATGATGGATGATGAAGTTTGGGATATTGTTTGGAACCATGACTTTTATATACCTTGTGTGATGACCATTTTGAAGGAGGTGAAAATTTATTATATGTGGGAGACCTCTTTTCTTATGGATCCACATTTTGATTGGATTTTGAAATTGAACTCTTTTCTTTATTTGACCCATTTTTCTTTGGGATATACTTCAACTTTATTTGTCCACTTGTATTTTTTCATTCAATGGCCTTTGGTATTTGATTTTAGGATTTAGTCTTGTAATACTTTTGTTTTGTTGGTTCCAATTGATGGGTTTAACTATGTTGGAATGATGGTTTATGGTGTGGATGGAAGGAGTGTTAGAAACAACCTTATGACAAGGACTACTCATGGCCCCCATTTTCATGTTTGTATTGGATAAAGTGTCCCCTAATATCATGGAGGTATCACTAACATCATTTGATCTTCTAATTGAAGAATAGCCAAGACCTTGATGTCTAGTATTTTCATAAAACTATATTGGTTCTCTAATTCCTTTCTCATGTAGTCCTAGTCCTCTTCTTTGATATCACATTCTCTAAAATTTTCTATTTGCGATGGGGTATTTGTCATTTTGGAAGAAATATGAAAACCCATCATTGTGAAAATTGTTTCTTCGAATATTATCTTCTATGACAAAGCCTGATTTGATAAAAGTGGATGATCCTAGTTGATAGGATATTTTGTCTTTATCATTCATCATGCTTGTGCCTACTTGATCATTTGGGATATCGGTTTGTTCCATGGTATATTTTGTCTTTTCTTCTTTGACTTGATCCATAGTAGCTTGTTTAAGTTTGTCTTGATCCATAGTAGCCTTTTTATGTTCTTATGTGACTTGATCCATGCCATTTATTTGATTATCTATGTGTCCAAAGGAGGAAAGTGTCTCATTTTGGAAAATGGAGGTGTTTGGAGTTTGGATAGGATCAAATTCAAATGTTTGATCATGGATGGTATAAAAGTCAGTAAGTGGATCACTTTGGGTTTCTTGTTCAATGGTAGGATCCTTATCAAATATAGGTTTTTCTTGGGTGACATGGTTGTCTAGAAGGACTTTTTGGATAGAATTAAGGATAGGATCATGGGATGCAATAGGATCACAAAAAATACTTTGATCTTGACATAAAGGGGAGTTATGATTTCATGCTTTGTATTTTCCTTTTGACATATATCCAAAGGTTTAGGTGATGGAATGTGATCTTAGACATCGATATAATTTTCATGGCTAAATATATTTTTATTGGATGGGGTCGTAGATTGGGATGGAGTGGATTCAAATGGATTAGTGAATGATGGTGTATAGGGGAAAATTTGAACCCATAATGTAAATTCCCCTTTTACCCCTCTCCACTTTAGAAAACTAAACTCGAAGGCTTAATTCCACATAAGCTTGTTGTTCTTCATCCACTTGACACCTATTTTGAGTGTCAATGAAGGAATTTATGTCAGGGATGCCCACGTGGCACGTAGACGTTTGCATGGCATGCTTAAGTTTCTGGAAGATTCCTACGACTGGAGTTTGCAGATGCATTACACTCCCTATTGGAAGTTGAATAGTAATGCCTCCCTTTGGTTGCTCAGCTAAATAATTCCGTTTCTTCATATCCATTTCTCATTCACTCATTTGAGGGCTAGTTCATCTCTAGTAATCTTCTACACACTTTGAGAATTCATTCCAAGAATTGAAGCAACATTTTGCACTCCATAGCAAAAATCTCTTCACTCCAACACTTGAATAGAGAAAGCGTAGGATAAATCCATTAAAAAATAGGCTTGAGTTTCTCTCATTTCCTCCCCCACTAGCCTTGAGCTCTTTTTGCAGAGTTGGTAAGCTCCTCATTTATCTTCTTTATTACTTGGTTGAGTTAGTACATTACTACTTTTTAGTGTCTTTGTGTACTTTGCTTATATTTCCTTCTTTATCGCTTTATTTCCATATCATGGAAAACTTGTTTTCCATGGAGGTGGAGACACCAAAATGGGGGTCTAACTGAGGTAGACCCCTAAATAGTCCCCCAAAATTTCCCATCTTTTATGTGTGTAGGTGGAGATATCTTGGAGTAAGCTGGTGAACAAGCTATTGTGTGAGATCATCTTCATCACCTTTGAGGTAATATACTTGATTTATCACATTCGTCTTTATGTTTCATATTTCATAGTGTTATTTTGCACCTTTAGATACTCTTAACTAGGTTGTTAGTTCATTTCTTAGTGGTTAGACCTTGTCTCCTAGGTTTTCTAGTCATATAGATTCCTGCGCACCTGAGTGACACTAGCATATTGCGTTGTCATCCTAGAACCATGATTCTATCCTCTGACAGAGAGCTATCTGAGACACATATTTGACCCTAAAAATTGACTCACCTAGTCTCCTTTCAACTCTCAAGTTTTGTAGAGTGGTTGAAGGACCGCATAGTCCTCATCATTCTCATCCCACTTATCCTAACATTCCATTTAACTGAGGTAAGTTAGGGCATCTTATTGCTCTTGGCCTTTCGTGACCTTAGGCCTTGCAATGGTTGGTCCCCCTCTCTTGCATTTTTGGTGAATTCGGCATGAACCATTTTGGTTTCATTTTGCAATAATGAAAGACCCTTTTCTTGTATCCTAAGAGTGTTATAGGTGTGAGTGTTGTGAGGCTTTCTCCTTGTAATCCAACCTATGACCCCTATTAGGCATAGTTGTATGGTCCCGAAAGTTTTGCACAACAAAACCTTGATTGGTTCACCGCCTTATCCCATAACCTCTAGGAGGCTCTATAGAAGTGTTGTTTAGTGTGCATAATGTCCTCTTTCTTAAATCAACCTATCCCCTTTGTGTAGCCTATGAGTAGTGGTATGAGCATAACCTTCACTTCACAAGATCTGCTAGTGGGCTTTAATAGGGAACCATCTCCTCTTTACATTCCTCTGATGATAAATGGGAATACCATAGTAGGTGTTCTCATTGACTGGACATCTTGAGTGAATATCATAATTGAGGAAATCATGTTAATCAAATTTTTGCATAAGGATAGATAATTTAAATCAGCATATCAAGTATATCTCTGATTTATCAAAGTGCACTCTCATTTTGTGTGATTTGGTTGATTGGTGTCTACAAGTTAGATTTAAACTCTTTTAAATAAGTCATAGTAATTTAGGGATTTATTTTGGATGGTCAAAGTAGAACTAGGTTAAGAAACATTCTAGCACAAATTATGCAAGTCATACATTCAGAAAGGTTTTATGTCAATCATAGAATTTTCAAAGTGCCTAACAACTAGAGTTAAGCCAAAGAGGGAAACATACATAGTTTTGATTTTGACTCCATTGCCCATGTGGATAGAAGGCACTGGTCTATCACATCCCAGATCATAAAATTCATAACAAATAACTTATTCAAAATCCTTTCTTTTGTGTAGTAGGAGTAGTTGTAGTGATCTATTTTATCCACTTCCATTTGCCATTCTAGGTAAATCATTTGAGCAGGAAATATATTTCAAATATGCAACATACACATAGGTGCACCCACTTAGGTTTAGCAGAGCCTAAAGAGAAGAAGGTCCAATCATGTCAATTGGCCTTGTACGTTGGCCAAAAATGTTGTGAGATCTTGGAAATCTCTCATGGTTCAAACCTACATTTTTGAGACCCAACAGTTTGGCGACTCCATTGGGACCATACTCAGGAAAGTTTTTTCAGCCTATCCATTTATAGAGTCAACAAAGCTTTACATTTTTTTTGGAGATTCTATTGGGGCAAACCAAGACAATATCATAATCATTTTCATTTTCCTACTTTTGGGAAAAGTACATGGTGATGCTGTTTCATTTTGATAAATAATGCATGGATATTGTGGAAAAGAATTTTTTTGTCAAGATGTCAGAAGAAGAAAGAAGACAACAGTCAATAAGAGTTTTGAAGGAATTGAAACAATGAAGGATAAAATTGGATCCATAGATGCTACAAGTGAACCAACAATCGTTGTAATTGGGAGTCAAAAAGTGTTCCAAATACATCACCAAATAGGGCATCATGTAGTGAGAATGAATACAAAAATTCCAGTAGATCTTGGACACCACAAGTGCCCCATGATGCAAATGAGAACTTTGGTAATAAATGTAATGTACTCTATTCACAACAAAACACTTTTGAGGAGTATATTCAAATTCAAGAGAGAGATAAAAATCTTGTGGATGCCTTTTTTGATATAAGGATATATAAGGGAGAATCTGTGAGTTCTTTATACAACAGGATGGTAGAAATTTGTATGCAATTACCTCCTCATTGTAGGCCTACAAGACCCATGTTTGTTGTAAAACTTATAAGGGAATCAGAGCTTGAATTATTTTATTGGTCAGAATCATCAAAATAGTGTGCCTTTGATGCAATGAATAAACTTATTGATTCCATACTTGGGACGAGATATGTGGACACCACCAACAATGCTTTAGAAGCTGCAAATGAAGAAAGTACCATGCCATCCAACAATAAACATATGGAGAGTTTCTCCTACATAATTGACTGCGGTTCAGATTGTGAAGAAGAACTTGTGAAATTTGATCTACAATGGGGTGATTCTTGTAGTTCTTATGGAGATCAAGAAGAGGAAGAAATAGTAGAAGATATGGAAGCAGAGACCTGTTCACTCAACAGTGAACAAGTTTCAGATTTTATGATATTCCTATCAAGATTCAATCGTGTAGTTTTTGAGTCAAACTCATTGACCCATGATTCATGAGTAGTGGTTCACAAGAACCCATCTCTCATTATAATGAATGGTTCACTTAACACTCATTCCATCTAGGTGATTCTCATAGAGGTGAAGCATTGGTCCGTCCTAGGAGGTGACCCATCCCATTACTGCTCCAGCTCAAGCGTGCTTAACCACAAATTTTCCCCCAAGGTTAATCCCACTTAGCTTGCTACCCCATTTGAAAAACCTTCAGCAAGTGTTATGCCTTATGAACCATTTATTATAGAGCCCTTTTAGCTCATCAATTGATAAGTAGGAGGTTTCTTCCATAACATGTCAAATTATGATATTGCTATCAAGACCCAACCATGTAGTTTTCGAATCAAAATCATTAACCCATTATTCATGAGTAGAGGTTCACAAGAACCCAGCTCCCATGATAATGAATGGTCCACTTAGCACTCATTTCATCTAGGTGAAGCATTGGTCCATCTCGAGAGGTCACCCATCCCAATACTGCTCTAGCTCAAGGGCGCTTAACCACGAGGTTTCCCCCAAGGTTAAGACCACTTAGCTTGCTACCCCATTTGTAAAACCTTCAACAAGTGTTATGCCTTATGACCCATTCATTATAGAGCCCTTTTATCTCATCAATTGATAAATAGGAGGTTTCTTCCACATCGTGTCAAATTATGATATTGCTATTAGGATTCAACCGGGTAGTTTTTCAAATCAAACTCATTTACCCATGATTCATGAGTAGTGGTTCACAAGAACCCATCTCTCATGATAATGAATGGTCCACTTAACACTCATTGCATCTAGGTGATGCTCACAAAGGTGAAGCATTGGTCCGTCCTGGGAGGTCACCCATCCTAGTACTTCTCCAGATCAAGGGCACTTAACCACGGAGTTTCCCCCAAGGTTAAGCCCACTTAGCTTGCTACCCCATTTGCAAAACCTTCAACAAGTATTATGCATTATGAACCATTCATTATAGAGCCCATTTAGCTCATCAATTGATAAGTAGGAGGTTTCTTCCACAACATGTCAAATTATGATATTGCTCTCAGGATTCAACCATGTAGTTTCCGAGTCAAACTCATTGACCCATGATTCGTGAGTAGTGGTTCACAAGAACCCATCTATCATGATAATGAATGTTCCACTTAGCACTCATTTCATTTAGGTGATGCTCACAGAGGTGAAGCATTGGTCCATCCCGGGAGGTCACCCATCCCAATACTTCTCCAGCTCAAGCACGCTTAACCATAGAGTTTCCCCCAAGGTTAAGCCCACTTATCTTGCTACCCCATTTGAAAAACCTTTAGCAAGTGATATGCCTTATGAACCATTCATTATAGAGCCCCTTTAGCTCATCAATTGATAAGTAGGAGGTTTCTTCCATAAATATGCATCTAGGTGTAACCCTTGAATACCAGAAATATGCACACGAAGATGGTTCTAAAGTTTTGTGTCTAGCATATATCTGCTTTGACAGTGAAGATTCTATGTGTAACAATTCATATGACCTCATGTGCATCTCTCATAGTGATGAGGAATTATTTGAAGCATATTAAAGATCCATGTTTGTCCAAGAAGAGGTATGTGACTTGAATATTTTTTGTCTACAAGAGAAAGAAGTTGGTTTGCATATCATTGATGATGAGTGTTCAACATTTGTTGATTCAAGTATGTATGAGGGTGACTGTATGGATCAAAGGTATGTGTCAATGCCAACTAGTAATAGAAAAGAAATGGAAAGTATTTTTGATTCAATTTTTTTCGAAGATGTTGATGAGATCAAATTTTTTGATCTCCATGAGAAGCATTTAGATTTCCAAATTCTAGTATATCTTCTGGATCATTCAACAACATATGATAATGAGCAAGCCTATGAATGTTTTGTTGAATATGGATATACATTGTGTGATGAAGGTGACAAATATTTATTATATGATGAATGGTAGAGTGGTGAAAGGAACATGAATCAGGTTGAATACAATGATTTCCTAAAGGTTTTCAATGATAGTGCATGTTGCAGGGCAGATGGAATGGACAAATTTAAAAGAAACCTAATGAGCTCAAATCAAAATAAAATCTATGACAGAGGAAAGGACAAGTTTTTCTTTTGGGTGGCCTAGGTCCATCCTTTGTGGTTTGAATTTTAAACCATAGAAGATACAGAGGATTAAGGATTTCCAATGCATGGAAAATTCTTAGTAAACCTCTATAAACTTTTTTTTCCATGCACAGTAGTTTAGGAATTCTATTAGGTCTGGGTTTTCCTGTACATGGAAATTCTCATAAATTCCCTTATCAAGGCTTTGTTTTCTTTCCATGTACAGTAGTATAGGGTTTTCCATCATCCATGCTCCATCTTCCATTTTCCATCTCATTCATCTCTTCATCTTCCATTGCTTTCATTTATCATATCCTTTGCTTGATCTACTCTCCAAGAAATATTCTAGATTCTTGCAATGATTGCACAATCACTCATCCCCAACAGGAGCCACTATTCGAACCATAATTTTATATGAAAATCCTAAACGTCTTTTTCCCATTTGGACCCATTCATTAGCTATCTTTTCCTTTAAAAAATCATTTTTCCATTCATATATACCTTGCATCGTATACTGCTGACTTAACATTCATGAAAATCTCACTGATCGCTTTACCGTGGCCTCCCACAATGGGCTCGCAGTATGGTAGTAGTAGTTAAGGAACGAGCATAAAATGCTTACTGCACCATCGCGCGCGGTCAAAACATTGACCCCGGTACCATGGTGGGCAGTTAGCAACTAGTGAGGAAGCAGTTTGAAGAGTTACCGCGGTACTGCTGGCAGTAAAGCTAGTGATCGTGGTAGTGCAGTGAATTGTTAGCAAGTGGTTAGGGTGAGATAGACAGTTAAGGGTATGGTTGCCACAATACCATGGTAAGGTGGTCAACGGTTAGCTAGCGGCTACCACTACACTGTGGAAAGTTAAAATGCAAACAACGGTAAGGCGGTAAATGGTGGAGATAACCATTGGTGGATGAATTGGAGACCACGGTAGTGTAGAGGGAAAAAAAATAGTCTATGGTTGAGCAGTAGGTGGAAGAAGCGAAGCCATGACAGTCAGATCGTGGAACTGCCGAGGGTCACAATGAAGCCCGTGGTTGAGCGGTAAGACAATGATAAACATGGAGATAACCATGGTGGTAGCACAATAGATAGGAATGGTGGCAGAGCGACTAAAGTCAAACACTGCCACACCGCAGGAGGAGATAAGGTTGGTCGTGGTAGAACGATAGGGGCAAAGAAGTCCATGAAATTTAAGACCGTGGTACCGCTAGTAGTCTAAACTGAGACCATCGTAGTGTGGTGAGCAGTTAGTAGATGCGGTCAATGGTTTGCAGGGTGGTTACCACGAATGGTCGAAGGAGAGATGGCGGTTGAGCGGTAAGAGGTGGACAGTGACATCAAGATCAGACACTGTGCAACTACAGGGAGTCAACAAGTTGACCATGGTAGAGTGGTAGAAACTCAAATGAAATATAAAGAGCGACAACGCACAAAGTGAGAAAAATTAAAGAAGAACTATGGTTTAAAATATTTGATTTTTCGATAAGGCAACTTAATCAAATATTTTATTTTTGTCATGGAATATTAAACAGTTTTACCAATCAAGTGAAGGGTCACGACCCTTGAAATTTACTTTATAAATATTTTTGAAAATCAGTTAGGATAGGAGAGAGGGCAGTAAGTAGATTTTGACAGAAAATGAAGATTCAGAATGGAAATAATGTACATATCTTTATTGAAGTGGAATCAATGGAGAAAATGTTTTAAATTGGTGCAATTCTTTTTGGTGTTCAGTTGTTATGTTGTAATAATTTAGATTCTTTATTTGGTTGTATCCAACTTGAAATCCTTTAATTATTTAAATCAACATATCAATTATATCTCTGATTTATCAAAGTGCACTCTCATTTTGTGTGATTTAGTTGATTGGTGTCTGCAAATCAGATTTAAACTCTTTTTAATAAGTCATAGTAAATTAGGGATTTCTTTTGGATGGTTAAAGTACTAGGTTAAGAAACATTCTAGCACAATTTATGCAAGTCATAAATTCAGTAAGTTTTTATGCCAGTCATAGAATTTTCAAAGTACCTTACAACTAGAGTTAAGCCAGAGAGGGAAACATATACAGTTTTTATTTTCTCCATTGCCCATGTGGATAAAAGGCACTGATCTATCAGAACCTAGATGATAAAATTCATAACAAACAACTTATTCAAAATCCTTTCTTTTGTGCAGTAGGAGCAGTTGTAGTGATCTATTTTATCCACTTCCATTTGCCATTATGGGTAAATTATTTGAGCAGGAAATATATTTTAAATCTGCAACATACACACAGGTGCACTAGCCTAGGTTTAGCAGAGCCTGAAGAGAAAAAGGTCTAATCATGTCAATTAGCCTTGTACGTTGGCCAAAAATGTTGTGAGAGCTTGGCAACCTGTCGTGGTTCAAAACTGCATTTTTGAGACCCAACATGAAGTAGGTCTAGTTGGGCTACCCATAGACTAGACGCAAAAATGTTAAACCAACCTAGTCAAGCTGCCCTTGAGCTTGACGCCATAGAACTAGTTGAAATTTTTTGAAGGGATCCCTCAGGAGCCCAACGTGAAAAGAAGGGGTCTATTCAAGGGACACACTATTCAAAAGATATTATCTTCTTTCTCAAATTGATTCATCCTCAAGGAATCCTTTCAAAATATGTTCACTTCATAAAAGCATTTGAAAGGAAAGATATGCCTCCATGCGAGGGGAAGATCAAAGGTAATCCCACTTTGGAGGAAGGTTCCCAAGTCCTTTATTTATGAACCCATGATGAAGGAAACATGTTATGTTAGGATTTCAAGTTGAGAATACAACTCTAAAGAAGAAACATCTAAAGGGTCTCGGGAAAGGATTCATTTTGCAATGAGTGCACTTTCAAAAGACCAAGTAGTGTAGAAGTGGCATTGTCACACATGAAAGGGACAACTCAAGCAAAGAAGAGAGAAAGATCAAGAGTAGGCCAAGGAAAATAAAATACACACAAAGCTCATAGGGGGATCTAGTTTTGCGGTGTGAGATCTACCTTTATCTATAATAGGTAACCATAGAAAGAGGTGAAAGATCATCAATCCCCAGCCAGATCAAGAAGAATGCACAAAAGACAAAGTAAAAATAAAAAATTGGGTCAACATGCAAGGAGGCCTAAATGCTGTTGACGCTTTGCATAATCACCAATTTGCTAAAATTCAATCACAAACATGGAAGAATAATGATACATATAGAGGAAGGTTTACAACATAAACAAAATGTCAGTATCCAAGCACCAATAGGGGTGATGAGGGTTATCAAGAAACAAATAGAACGATCATGAGGGAATCACATCATAACACATGCACACATCTAATCTAAAGATCAAGAAGAGGTTCTCCCCCTTACATTGGTCAACCAAGATGTCATCATCTTCCCACTCTACATCATCATAGAGGGAATGATGATGAGCCTACAATGGTGTAATGTTAAGTGGGGGAGATTTTGATCCTCCTGTGACAAGGACCATGGTAGAGGGACCTGTGAAGTCTCTGTCACTCAAATCTTGTGGATCTAAGGTCAACGACTTCATGAAGATTGCTGAAAAGGTCAGAAATTCATCTACTAAGTTAAACATGCACTTGATGGGAGTGCCATATTTCACCTTGGAGGATGGAGGAGTTTACACCCAAGGTTCATCACAAGGCTCACCGAGGAATTCATGAGCGGTGATAAACTCAGGGGAGGCTAGGATGGGTTATGTTACTAGGACAAAACAAGTGAGCGTGGGGCCACCTTTCAGAGGAGGTGGGATCTTCTTACGTCCTCCATTGCTAGAGGGATCATGATGTACCCTCTTCCTTGTCAGAGGAGGTGAACTCCCTATAGATGAAGAATGGTGGATAGAAGAGGATAAAACCATAGTGAATACAACTGAAGTATTAACCATATCCATGGGATTCAGAAATAGTGAGACATCCAAGATGAAAGTCACCAGAGGTGGATCCATAGAAGGAGTGATAAACACCTACACCTTTCTAGGAATATGTGTGCTCGCAAGAGAAGCTAGAAGAGATTCAAACCTAGTTTGGACAAATGAAGAAGGGGGGAGAGAGGAGGACACAATAGGAGTTGTTGTCATCTCCTCCTCCTTCTATAAGGAGGCTTGCTCAACCAGGAGAGCCTTTTGCCAATGCTTACACTCATGTGCAAGGTGATTCCTATGATGCTTTGAGCTAGAAGTCGGAGCTTGTGAAGGGACAAAAGGTTCCTAATCAACCATGGGATTGTCCTCCATGGCTATTTCTAGTGCAAAGGACAAACTCCTGAATGGGAGCAGAAGGAGCAGATTCGGAAATGGTAGGAGGAATCAACCCTGACGCCTTAGTGGTGGGCCTCTTTCCGCTTGGGGGCATGGGAAGAGGTCTTAGGTAAAATTATCTTTGTGGGAATTTCTTTCTTCCATATAGATAGTACTAAGGTCCAGGAGACCCGTTAAGGAGATCCAATATCTTGATCTTGGGCTTTTTCCAAAGAGGCATCATCAGACTTAGCAGGTAAATCCCAGGCTTGTTCATCAATACTCCTCCTAAGAAAGGAGACTAGACGAGTCTTCCCAAGAGCAAGCGCGCTTCTGCTTTCCATTTTGGGAGGAGGAGGTAACTAGATGTTCTACTATAGTAAGGGTCAACTTCGACTATCCCTTTCCTCCAGTTTTATACTTCACATAGTTCTTGTAAATTAGTTCCATTCTTTGTTAGAGTAGATCGACTGGAGTGGGCCAAAAGTGATCCAATGAGTATCCTCCACGAGACACCATAATTTGATATCGAGTATCATGCACTACGTGCACGAAACCTTCATTGGGAAATTTAAGGCATTTATGAATTATAGAGGCAATTCCATTCATGGAAGCTAGCCAATGTATAGCTAGCTTCACTTTGAATAAGTTTGACTTGAGAATAACATCAAAGACTGTGTCCATGTTCCTGGGTCCAACTAGGATGGATAGTGTTATCAATCCATAAGGTTTAAGAGAAATTCCATCATGCTTACAGATAATGGATTTTGTTTTTTTGTATTCCTCCCTTTGCATGGAGTTTAAGAGTAATGTTTCCTCTGCGATGATTATCACTCTACTTGTGGGGTCAACCAAGGCTCCTGTCATAATGTTTCCATTGAGGTGAGCAGGAATGTAAAGCGAAGAAGGTTTCTCATTTTCTAGCATATCTTGTGAGGTAAATACTATGTCCGACGAATCGGTTGCAAGATGAGGAAAGGGAATAATAGTAACCATGTTAACATATGCCTCAGGGTAAGAAAAAAAATCAGAGGGATCAATAATAATGTTCCCATCAAGAAAAATATTATCATCCTTGATGCAATCCTGTATCTTATGATGCAGGCACATGCAATATACAATATCTTGTCCATTAACTCGATGGTAATAACAATAAGTGTTTTCCTCGTACCAGTTAGGGTATGGTTCCCTAACTGGCCAGGGGTTGGCAAGTTAATGATCTTATCCTTCAACAACTTTTGTAAGATGGAAGAATAGGATAATGGTAACTTTGTAAAATTTCGGTCGCATCTTACACCATTGTTCTCTACAGTGGCTACTACATTCACAATGTCTTTATCTTTTCCAAAGATTGATATGATAGAATTCCCTTCAGGATGGGAGCACAAGAAGGAACCCCCGAACTAAACTACCATTTGTCGGTACTCCCACAATGTTGCACAAAAATGCATAAAAGAATGGTATTTCATAAGCATGAACTTCTCTTTCCAGGGCCTTTGTAAGTTTCCTATGAATACCTTTTGTACATCGGAGTCAAGTAACAAGTGCGATATTTATGAAAAGAGCGCTTGATATCTCGCTATAAAGTTGGTAATCTTCTCATTATCCCCTTGTTTACATCGAACAAGGTTAGAGAAGGTCATCTTCGGCCCGATGTTGGCTTGGAACTATCGTAGGAACTTCTTCACAAGTTGATCAAACGTAAAGATGGAATTTTTAGGAAAGGAACAATACCACTCGGGTGTTGTATCCTTGAGGGATCAAGGACATAGTTTTTCCATTAACACATCATGATGGAAAATTCTATTCATAAGGTGTTAAAGACAAACACATGTGTTTGGGGTCCCCTTTACCACCGTATTTCTCAAATTTAGGAATCTTCATCCCTTGTGGGAAAGGAGTGTTTAGAATTGCAACCAATAATGGGCTATGTCAGAAGAAGGGTTGGAAAATAGGCTGAGTCGAGGCCTGGGAAAGGTTTTACAACTGGTTCTGCATCTTCCCCATATTCTGAAGAAGGGTATTCACAACAGGGTCATTAGAAGAAATAGGACCACTAGAACCACCACTAGGGCCACTGTCATGACTACTTCCAGAGCCACCACCAGTGCCACCACCACTAGTGTGACCTCTACCAGAGCCACCCCCATGACCTCCATTGAAACCACCTCTACCAATACCACCTCCACTTCCAAAGTTTTCACCACAAAATCCCCCACCGATCATCCCGCCAAATCCTCCACCACCGAAGGCGGTAGAAGGGGTGAAGCGGAAACCTAAATGGTTTTTGTTTACTTTGACAGTTTCAAAGTTTTTGGAAGTGGTAGGCACATTGACTGAAGGGACTGTGTCAGCCATGTATATGAATGTAGGAGGCATCAAAATTTCTTGTTGTCTCTCATGTTCCTCAAAGAGGCCACCTCATACAATGTGACTATGGTCGAAGGGGCACATGCTTCAGCCAAAATAGTGAGACTATCCAGGAGTTCTACACCTGTGCGGTCTTTCCCTACCATATATCTTATTTCACTGATCACTTTAGCAGCCCTAGCCAGCTTCGGGTTACCTTCCAGGTGAGTTTCCAATGCACCTAACCCTTTACTAAGACTAACGATGTATTCAGAAGGGATATGGACAGCCTCATGCTCATCTACAAGTGAGGAGGTTGGTGACAAAGGTGGGGTAGGGATGCGATTAGTTTCATCAAGGAACATAGATTCACCCAACAATATATGCTCCTACATAGACAGACCAACCACGAAACTAGAGAAAAAGCCGGTACTGAAACTAGAAGAGACCTTCGTCTTCTCCATTGGAAGGTGTTGCAGACTTCTTCTAACTATGTGCCTAGAGGTCATAGACTAGGTTGTGATGCTCATAAACTTTCACAAGACACAAATGTACAATGACCAAAAGGTATAAGAGAAAAGGCTGAAGACACCGACAAACAATTAGACATTGGTTCAAGTCGGGTTCACCAAAAATGTAAGAGAGGGACCAACCACTATAAGGCCCTAGGTCATGAAAGGCCAAGAGTAGTAAGGTATTCCTAACTTACCTCAGTTTAAAGGAGTGTTAGGATGAGTTAGATGATAATGATGAGGATTATGAGGTCCTTCAATCACTCTGCAAGCCCGAGGTTTGAAAGAAGACTAGGTGAGTCGGTTTTTAGGGTCAACTCTGCATCTCAGGTAGCTCTCTATCACAGGACATGAGTGCAGTTTTGGGATGATAGCGTGGCGCGTTGATGTCTCACAGGTGCGCTGGTATCTGTATGACTAGAAAACTAAAGAGATGAGGTTTAAGCCCTAAGAAAGGACTATCACCCTAGTTTTGAAGTTTCTAGAATTACAAAATGAGATTAAGAAGAGTGAAACATGAAGACGAACGTGATAAAGGAAATAAATTATTGCAAGGGTGACAAAGACAATTTTGCACAACAACCTTCTCACAAGCTTGCTCCAAGATCTCTCCACCTATAGATAGAAAACTAGGAAAATTTTGGGGGGATGTTTAGGGGTTTGTCTCAGTCAGACCCCCATTTTGGTGTTTCCACCTCCATGGATAGCCAAGTTTTCAATGATAGAACTAATGATAAAGAAGGGAATACAAGATACAGAAAGAAAAACCACTACAAAATAGTACATCCTTACTCAACCAAAATGATAGAGAAGATAAGAGGAGCTTACCACTTTCTTACAAAGCACTCAAGGCTAGTGGAGGAGAAAATGAGAGGAACTCAAGCCTCTATTGCAATGGCGTTTTTCCTTCACTCGCACTATCAGAGTGATGGAGTGATAGATTGTTGTTATGAAGTGTGAAGTGCTACTACAAAGCTTGAAGTGAGTGCTCAAAAAGGTGGAGATATTTTGTAGAGATGACCAAAAGATCTTGCAAAAACTCCTTGAATGAATGAAAGAGTGAAGAGTATGAAGGAAGGGAAAGAAATGGCCATATTCGGGTTGGCCAGCCAAAGAAAGGCATTACACTTTGACTCCCAATAGGGAGTGTAACATTTTTGTAGTCTCCATCTCCAAGAATCTGCCAAGGACATAAGAACGTTGCGTGAATGTTCGCACACCGCGCGGGCATCCTTGAAAGGAACGCCTACACTGACACACAAATAGGGTGCCAAGTGTAATGTGAGCAATGAGCTTGAGTGGAATTAAGGCTTTGCCTTAAGGTTTTCAAAAGTGTAATGTGGTAAAGGGGAGTTTTCATTAGGGGTGCAAATTCACGCCTATACAACATCATTGAAATCTTCAATATTTTTCTATTATCATTGACTTTATGTTACACTTGCATACTTAATAAAAATATTAGGGCATTTTTCATACTACAATAAAATGGAGGAGTGTAATAAAGGTGATTCATGGAATGTATAGGGTTTGATAAGATCTTTCATATTTTATGCTTTGTTTTCCATTTGTTCTTCATTATTAGTTTGTGGCTACTTTGATTATGCTTATGATACTAACCTTGGAATTTCCCCATGCTACATTTAGTGAACCTGACGTCTTCTGATCTAATCATACGTAATTGCAGATTTTGTTTGTTACAAAAATTTGTATGTTTTAACCCTCGTCTTGTCAATTTTTGAAAGCGATTTATTTCAGAATTTGAAGTGATTTTGGCAGATGGAACCACATGCACCTTTGGATTTTGAAAATGGATTTTAAATTCAAAAAAATATATTCTGCATTTATTTTTGTATCGACTTTTCAAAAAGTATTTGGGGCACTTATTATATTTTGGCGGATTTATTATATTCCATTGGGTACTTTATTTATATATATTTTTAGGGGGTTTATAATTATCTGCAGACTATGAAATGTTTCTTTTTTATAAAGGTATTCATTTTCTTGATAGGGCACATAGCACCCTTCTCAACCCCCATACCTGTCGACTATCTATCTTACTGGCCATTGAGAAGTCTCTGGTCATTGTTAGTGATTAATTTCCACCGTTGGCCTCCTTTACTATCTGTTGAGGGTTGTGGAAATACTCATTGTCATCCATTCCTACTATGTTGTCCTTTATTTCTCGATGTACGTTGTCTATCACATCGTTGGTCAAACCTTGTAGAAAATTTGCTATTCATTAGGTATATAGACATTTTCTGTCACATCAACGAGTGTGAGCTTCCTCTAAAATCTTTCGACAGCTTCTTCTACATGACATCTAGGCAAGTATTTTATTTAAGTTTGGTTTATATTTTAGAATACATTCCAATTTAATTTAAAAGTAGATTTAGATTTTTAATTAGCTTAGCTTTTAAATTAAATTTTTGAATTAGATTAGATTTAATTTAATTATACTTAAACTAGATTAGACTTAAATTAGATTAAATTAGATTAAATTAGATTAAATTTAATTTTAGTTTTATTTTGATTTAATTAAATTTGATTTAGATTTTAACCTTAATTTAGATTTAAATTTAGACTTTTTGGTTTATAGTTATCTTTTTAACCTTGATTTGATTTTGTAGATTTAATTTAGATTTGATTAATTTAGGATCAGATTAATTTTCTTATTAACTTTTTGATTAATGTCTTTTTATGTTTTAGTTCCATTTTAATTTTAAGGCTAACTTTCATTAAATTGGTTTTGTTTGTAGGGTTTGCATGCTAAGAGCAATTGAAAACAAAAAACAATAGAAACATCTATAACTCCCATTTGTCAAAGACTTGAATTGAAACTATCAATGAAATATGATGTAGGACGCTCATCAAAGAATTGATTTTGAAATAGATTGTTTGTATTAGCATAGAACACATTTCATTTGGTGCCTAAAATGAACAATTTCTTTCTGTGTTTGGTTCTTTTGCACGTTTCTATTTAGATCCCAAACTTAATAACAAAATTATCCTCTCCTCTTCCGCACTTGTGCGATCCTGGGTGCAAGAGAAATTGTTATCAACTTTAGAGAGCTTGCCTCCTCACTTCGAATGGAGGGAACAACCCAAACTGGTAATGAGCTAAAGCCAAGCTACTCCCAACCATTATAAAAAATTGAATGTTGAGGAAATCTAAGCATTACAAGCGCTCCTACAGACAAGCTAGTGAAGTTTCCTTATTAGAGATAATGTTGCCTCTTGTGTGGTTGTCCGAACGGGTACACTGACTAAACACCATTTTTGTATATTTTCCAAAAACCTTCTATCTATTGGCGTAGGAGGTCGGACCTCTGAAGTCATCCCACATACACAAAGTTCTTAGTAGAGATGAAGGGTTTGTCATGGGAGAATCATGAGAAGTCAAAGCTTGGTTGACCCAAGAAGTGAGTTTTGAGTAAGGAGGAGCTAGTGTGGCCAAGCTTCTAAGTCATCCACTAAGAATAAGCGTGACTCGAGAAATCCAAGTGGAAATCTAATAGATATTGTCATTTCCACCCTTAATATTGTAATTATTTGTTTACTTATTTTAAACACTTTGTTTGATGTGTCTTACATGACAGTTAGATCTGATCAAACAAAAACATCCAAAATTTGATCCTAAACAAGTCAGAAACAAAAACCAGATAGATTATCTCTTTAAAAAATTCTCTCTAAACAAAAACCAGATAGATTTTCTCAAACAATAAACCATTACATCTTTTAGTTGATCATTTAGTCTTCAAAAATAGGCATACCATTTGTAAATTGTCATTGCATCTTAGGGTTCATAATCATCTTCAGCTTAGGTGAGCTTTTAAGGACATTACCTTTTACAAATTTTTAAAATAAGCCCACTTTCCACACTTTGTTAAACCATTGCTTCAAGAACAATTTTCATTGGACTAGGTCATTTGTCACGTTTTTGTCTTCTTGTCATTTTGGTTGAGTCTTTTCCCAACTCACAAGTCTAGTTTTGGGAAGCTCACTTTGATCATTTTACTTGGTCCCACACAAGTCCTTTGACAAGTCAAAACTAAAACATTGGTAAAACTTTGGATGGTTAGTGAACCTTTTCTTAATATCTCTTAAAAGTTGATAACCTTTAGAGTTTGCACTTTGGATACCTTATTCCAAAAAACCAAAAAAATAGTTGCATTTCTTTAGGCATACCCTATTTTAAAAGTCTAAAAAACATACTTAATTCATTTACATATCAATTGAATTTGCCCCTTTTGAGAAAATCTTACATGGTCAGAACTAGGTTGAAAAGAAAACAAAGAGATAGTATGGTTGACCCAAAAGGCTTTATCAATCCATTCTCACACCCCTCACAAGGGATTTCAAGACCTCGCAAAACCTTATTGGAATTTTTTTTCACTAGAGACCACAAAGGACAAGTTCTAGTTGAATACATAGAGGCTGATGCTCAAGACCCAAATTTTTCCTCTTTTGTAGATGAATACTTGGCACGTGACTCTCAATTATATTTATTAAAGTTATTGATAGAAGGTACCACATTACCTCCTGGATTTGATATCCATAAATTGAAAACTTCATCTACCCAAGGAAACAACACACCGATCTCTAGTGGCTCCATCCCTCAAGTAAACACATCCATGCCATTTGCGGTATCTACCCAAGCCATGACAATGGTCCACACATCACCCTTTGGCACTTCAAACATGACACAAGGTCTTCAGTTCACCATAGGGGCATCATCATCAAATCCACTTGGCATCAATAGTGCAAGCAAGAGGCCCAAAATTAACATAAATATGACAAATGCCACATCAAACATCAACACTACTAATGTCATACCACAAATAGGGGTTTCACAAATGGGACCTATTCCTCTCATGCAATTTGGAAACCAACACAATCCCTTGCATAACATTCACATTCCCAATGAATGTTAAGTTATAAAATTATCATGCAAAACCAATAACAAAAGAACTATGGATGATTACTATTGTTGATCATGAAGCAATATTGGAAATTGTGAAGATAAGAGATGACCCCTCAAACATGCTTGAGTAGCGGATCTATTTTTTTTATGGTACAAGTATGATTTTTTTCATCTTATTTAGATTCATGCTATTTATATGGGTTGAATAAAAATTACATTAAAGTTTTGCACAACAATTAATTGGTATATTAAAATTAGGGTTTTTTGGAGAACAAAGATATATTTGCAAGTGATTCAGATCAATCCATCCATGATTATTTTGAGTATAATGAGATAATTATGGTAATGCATCACATATAATTCATAAGTAGTGATTCTTAATCTTGCATAATATTTGGTTTGAGAGAATGTTCAGTTAAAAATGTGTAGTTCATGTTGCTTATGATCAACAATTTATCTATATTTATATGTAGGTCTACTACACTCAATTTTGGAGCATGATGAGGTTATAATGATAATAAACCCATTATTTTTTAGTTTCAAATAGGTTGTCAATATTAATTTTCTTAAAAATTCACTTTTATATATGTGTATGGTTTTTGGAGAATAAAGGTATATTTTCAAGCGATTCTAATAAATACATCCACAATTGTCTTATGGGTACAATGAGGTAATGATGATAATGCATCAACATAGAATTCATAAGTAGTGATTCTTAATATTGCATCATATTTGGTTTAGGATAATGTTTAGTTCAAATTTTTTATTTCATATTGCTTATGCTCAACAATTTGTCTATATTTATATATACAAGTCTACTACACTCAATCTTGGAGCATGACAAGGTTTCAATGACAATAAATCCACCATTGTTGAGTTTCAAGTAGGCCTTCAATATTGTTTTTCTTAAAATTTACTATACTAAATGTGTAGGTTTTTTGGAGAATTAGAAGTTGAGGAATGGCTATTGAGATCAATAGTTATAACAATTTCAGTGGTCACATACCATTCATAATGTGACATTCACATATAATTCTTAAGTAGTGATTCCTAATCTTCCATCACCTTCAATTTGAGAGAATGTTCAATTAAAAATTTCTTGTTCATGTGTCTTATGCTCAATAATTTTTATATATTTATATTCAAGTCTACTACACTCAATTTTGGAGTATGAAAAGGTTAAAATGATAATAAATACACCATATAATTCTTAGGTTGACATCTATGGTAGAATTATAAGTAGTGATTCTTAATCTTGCATCGTATTTAATTTATAGTTCATGTTTCTTATGTATAAAAAATTGGCTATATTTATATGCAGGTATATTTTTTTAGATAACTGAGTGAGGGAAAGTGTCTTCTACAAAGATAATGATAGGGAACACCTTAGCCTGGAAAATATAAGAATGACATGTAGCCATATAGAGGTAAATATGTTATGCATAAATTTTTTACACTTTAGGGTGGTAGAAATGAGAATGGAATGTAGCCATAGAGAGGGAAATATTATATGCATAAAATTTGAATTATTTAAGGTGGTAGAGATGATAATGGCATGCATAAATAGAGAGGGAAATATGATATGCATACTATTTATACACCTTAGGGTGGTGCATTGATGTATTAATACATGATTCCAAATGAAAATTTTAATATGCATGTTATTTTTTATATTGACATGATAGATGTCATGTTTTATGTGTATCTAACCTTGTTGTACCAATGAATGTTAAGTTTTTGAAGCATCATGAAAAACCAATAACAAAATAACTATGGATGATTACTATTGTTGATCATGAAGAAATATTGGAAACTGTGAAGATAAGAGATGACTCCTCAAACACACTTGAGTAGCCGATCTAAGTTTTGTATGGGATAGGTATGATATTTTTCATCGTATTTAGATGCATGTTATTTATATGGGTTGAATTAAAATTACATTAAATTTTTTCATAAAAATTAATTGGTATATTAAAATGTAGTTATTTTGGAGAACAAAGATATATTTGCAAGTGATTTAGATCAATACATCCATGATTATTTTGAGTGTAATGAGGTAATGATGGTGATGCATCGACATATAATTCATAACTAGTGATTCTTAATCTTGCATCATATTTGGTTTGAGAGAATGTTCAGTTAAAAATTTGTAGTTCATGTTGCTTACGCTTAATAATTTATCTATATTTATATGCAAGTCTACTACACTTAATTTTGGAGCACGATGAGGTTATAATGATAAAAAATCCACAATTTTTTAGTTTCAAATAGGTCTTCAATATTAGTTTTCTTAACAGTTCACTTGTTTATATGTGTATGGTTTTTGGAGAATAAAGGTATATTTTCAAGCAATTCAGATCAATACATCCACAATTGTCTTATGGGTACAATGAGGTAATGATGGTAATGCATCAACATATAATTCATAAGTAGTGATTCTTAATATTGCATCATATTTGGTTTTAGAGAATGTTTTTCTATATTTATATACAAGTCTACTACACTGAAGCTTGGATCATGAGGAGGTTTCAATGACAATAAATCCACCATTTTTGAGTTTCAAATAGGCATTGAAGACTATTTTCTTAAAATTTACTAGTTTAAATGTGTAGGTTCTTTTGAGAATTAGAAGTTAAGGAATGGATATTGAGATCAATAGTTATAAAAATTTCAATGGTCACATATCATTCATAATGTGACATCCACATATAATTCTTAAGTAGTTATTCCTAATCTTCCATCACATTTAGTTTGAGAGAATGTTCGATTAAAAATTTCTAGTTCATGTTTCTTATGCTCAATAATTTGTGTATATTATATGTAGGTCTACTAAAATCACATTTGGATCATGAAAAGGTTACAATGATAATAAATCCATCATATAATTCTAAATTTGACATCTATGATATAATTATAAGCAATGAATCTTAATCCTGCATCATATTTAATTTGTAGTTCATGTTTCTTATCTATAAAATTTTATCTATATTTATATGCAGGTCTATTTTTTTAGAGAACTCAGTGAGAAAAAAGTGTCTTCTACAAGGATAATGATATGGATCACCTTAGCCTAGAAAATATAAGAATGACATGTAGCCATAGAGAGGTAAATATGTTATGCGTAAAATTTGTACACTTTAGGGTGGTAGAAATCAGAATGCCATGTAGCCATAGAGAGGGAAATATTATATGCATAAAATTTATATTCTTTAAGGTGGTAGAGATGAGAATGACATGTAGCCATAGAGAGGGAAATATGATATGCATACAATTTTTACACCTTAGGGTGGTGCATTGATATATTAATACATGAGTCCAAATGCAAATTTTAATATGCATCTTATTTGTTATATTGACATGATAGATGTGATGTTTTATGTGTATGTGAACTTGTTGTACCAATGAATGTTAAGTTATTGAAGCATCATGCAAAACCAATAATAAAAGAACTATGGATGATTACCATTGTTGATCATCAAGCAATATTGGAAACTGTGAAGATAACATATGACCCCTCAAACACGCTTCAGTAGTGGATCTAATTTTTGTGTGGGATAGGTATGATATTTTTTATCTTATTTAGATTCATGTTATTTATATGGGTTGAATTAAAATTTACATTAAAGTTTTGCATAACAATTAATTGGTATATTTAAATTTAGGTTGTTTGGAGAACAAAGAGATATTTTCAAGTGATTCGGATCAATACATCTATGATTATTTTGAGTATAATGAGGTAATGAAGGTGATGCATCGACATATAATTCATATGTAGTGATTATTAATCTTGCATCATATTTGGTTTGTGAGAATGTCTAGTTAAAAATTTGTAGTTCATGTTGCTTATGCTCAACAATTTTTGTATATTTATATGTAGGTCTTCTACACTCGATTTTGGAGCACAACGAGGTTATAATGATAATAAATCCATATTTTTTAGTTTCAAATAGGTCTTGAATATTAATTTTCTTAACAATTCACTTGTTTATATGTGTATGTTTTTTGGAGAATAAAGGTACATTTTCAAGAGATTCATATCAATATATCCACAATTGTCTTATGGGTATAATGAAGTAATGATGGTAATGCATCAACATAGAGTTCATAAGTAGTGATTCTTAATATTGCATCATATTTGGTTTAAGAGAATGTTTAGTTCAAAATTTTTAGTTCATATTGCTTATTCTCAACAATTTGTCTATATTTATATAAAAGTCTACTACAATGAAGCTTGGAGCATGAGGAGGTTTCAATGACAATAAATCCACCATTTTTGAGTTTCAAGTATGCCTTCAAGACTATTTTTGTTAAAATCTACTAGTTTAAATGTGTAGGTTTTTTCGAGAATTAGAATTTAAGGAATGGATATTGAGATCAATAGTTATAACAATTTCAGTGGTCACATATCATTCATAAGGTCACATCCACATATAATTATTAAGTAGTGATTCCTAATCTTCCATCACATTTGGTTTGAGAGAATGTTCAATTAAAAATTTCTAGTTCATTTTTCTTATGCCCAATAATTTGTGTATATTTATATGCAAGTCTACTACACTCAAGTTTGGAGCACGAAAAGGTTACAATGATAATAAATCCACCATATAATTCTTAAGTTGACATATATGATAGAATTATAAGTAGCGATTCTTAATCTTGCATCATATTTAATTTGTAGTTCATGTTTCTTATTCATAAAAAAATGTCTATATTTATCTGCAGTCTTTTTTTTTGGGAGAACTGAGTGAGGACAAGTGTCTTCTACAAGGATAATGACATGGATCATGTTAGGCTAGAAAAGATAAGAATGAAATGTAGCCAAAGAGAGGTAAATATTTTATGCATAAAATTTGTACACTTTAGGCTGGTAGAAATTAGAATGACATGTAGCCATAGAGAGGGAAATATTATTTAAGGGTGGTAGAGATGAGAATGGCATGTAGCAATATAGAGGGAAATATAATATGCATAGAATTTGTACACCTCAAGGTGGTGCATTGATGTATTATTACATGAGGATATTAAAATTTTAATATGCATGTTATTTGTTATATTGGCATGATAGATGTGATGTTTAATGTGTATGCTAACTAAAACATTGAAAATATGATAGGGGAGTTTCCCAAACTGGAAAAAACGATCCAAAGAGGGAAAAGGGGGCCTACTTCTCTAATTTCATTAGGAAATGAGATCCACATAATGAAATTACTATCAACCTCAAGACGGATCAAGTCAAAGTGTGAATCTATTGATTTCCATTTTATGCAAGGACGGGAGTATGACTCAAACAACACTTTGGGGAGAAAGATTAAAAATAGAAAAACAAATCCAAATTGCAAGCTATAAAGTGCATTTAGAAGATTAAGAATAATATTGAGGAAACCTTATAAAGAATTTAGATAATTTGGAAGGGATAAATCTTGGGCACCTCTCACAAAAATTGCTTTTTCAAGGTTAACAAAGGACTCATTCACCCTATGGCGAACGACTCCTCACTAGGGCTCTTGAAAATATTTTTTTGGGTTTTGTTCGCATGTGTCTACACTCCCAAATCGTCGAGTCTCGTAGTCAAAAAGTTGGAAATAAATTATGTAGGTCAATCTCCATGATTTTGCAAGAATGGTGACAACAAATGCAACTTTGACAACTTTTCAATTTTTGTTCTTCAATAGATCTTCCACCTAAAATTTGCAAACACATATCAAGAGGGAAAAATTGTTAGGTGAATGAGAGTTTTCCTTGGTCAAACCCCGTTTTGGTAATTAAACCTTGAAATGAATAAAATAATGAAAGGAATGATGAATGAAAAAATCTATGTCACAACTCACCAAACCCTTAAATGGTCCTTTGGTAATGGAGGTCTACAACTTGCATGAAATGGATTCAATGGATGTGGATCTTGACTTTGAATCTTTTCTTGAAATGATACTTTGAATGCTTGATTGAATCACGAATCCTACATCAACATATTAGCTCCAAAAACATTCATGACTCCACATAACTTTGACATAATGTTTGGATCTTGATTGTTACAAAAAATGATGAAAAATTCCTCTCTTGAATGTTCTTGACAATAATCTTGGCTCTTGTAATTTATCTCTGAAAAATTTAATCTTGAAAACTTAGACTTTATTTGATGAAATGGCCTTATATATATAGTAATTTATCCTTAATTCAAATCTCAAAAGCCAACATTAAAATATAGATTTGAAAGTATTAAAATACCACCAAAACATAAATTAAATTAGGGTCCTAGGTCTAAGTGAGGAGACATTCACCCTTGGGAAAATGGGTCCTTGGTCACTTATCTAGGACACATTCATTAATGATAAATGTTATGTTATGGCATTAATGAATGTCGGGTTTTCCTTTTTGGAAATTGCAATTAATTAGGCTTGGGTTTGAATTAAAGGGGCCAATTAGGGGAAATTAGGCTCAATTAATTGAAGGATCCCTAAATAAGTTTGAAAGTTTAAATAAATACATCTTACAACACAAGATTAAGGCACAATTAAGTCCATTTTAATAAATAAGGTCCTAAACTTAATGTGAATATGTAAAATGAATATTACAACACAAAACTAAGGCATAATTAAGTTGATTTTAATAAATAAGGTCCTAAACTTAATGTGAATATGTACAATACATATAACAACACTAAATTAAGGAATAATTAAGTTCATTTTAAATTAATTCCAAATTAAGTGTGAAAAAGGGATACTTTTTTCTACACTACATTTAGCCCCCACATTAGTGAGAGGAGGAACCTGCATCAAACTCACACTAAAGTAGTCAAGAGGGGTCCAAGTGTACCAATGTGTATGGTATAGGATGACAAAGATCAAGGAGGGTGAGCAAGCCTCTAGGATCCAAGATCCCATGTCAAACTAGCATAAGCACAAAGGGGCACACATAAGGTGTATGATATGCAACAACAAGACAAGATACACAAACATACAATTTCATAGAATAAAAGAGAAAAAACCATAAAAATAAACAAAAAGGATTCAATCAAGCCTCGACTGTTTGTCTAACTCGATGCAGATCAAGCCTCAGTTGTTTGTCCAAGAATGTTCACAAGTAGAACTTGATGTCCACTATGCAAAAAATGTGCATGATCACTCTAGGATAATGTGTAATGTCCCTCAAATAAAATTTTAATTCAAATATGAAAATATCCATTTTAATCAAACTCAAATTAGAGAAAATTGGGTAATACCGAAATTAGCACAAAATTACACCAAATGGAAATTGAGTAATGTGCAATTGATGTAAAAGATTTTATTATGGATATCCACATGGAATTACATCATTTTTTCTGTTAAATATAGAATATAATAGGAATGCAAAATAAAATAAAATCTGGAAGCTTGGATACCCTAATTTCTATCAAACTAAAAATAGATGTAAATCAGGTAGGATAAACCCTTCACCAAAATACTCAAATATATATCAATAAAGTGTGAAAATGATATTGGATGATGTATGAATGATAATAACATGAAAATTGCATTAGGTTTTTTTCAAAAACCAACTGATAATAGAAAGTTACAGCTCGAGAAAAATACCCAAATAAATCCTCAATTGGTAGCCCAAACTCACTTCCAAACTAGTGCAAACACCACACAAAATCACCCTAGTTTTCATAAAATGTTTCCAAAAAAAAGTAAATATATGAATACTATAACATAATCAAAATATGCTACTCACAACAACAATACCATATGAAACTCAATAATCCACAATATACTCTCCAAACTACACCAAACCCTTGCAAATAAACTAAGATAATTTACCAAACTAATGAACATTCAACACAATGGAAATCTCTAGACGAGATTACACCTAGAGACCATCAAAACCACTTTCTCTAAGCCTCAATATCATTTTTTTACCATACTTGGAGATCCTTTCTTCATCATTTTAACAAAATTTGAAGAAGAGCAAACACTCAGCCAAAATCTGGAACAAGAATGATTCAAAATGAGTTCCAAATTCATGTTTTATTGAAAAATCTTCAATTTCCAAATTGGGGACCCAAAATTCACGACCAAGGAGAGATTTAATTTTTCATGTAGTGCATGTAACCTTTGGTTCAAAGTGTCTATTGATTTCTTCCACCCCATTGTAAGCTACCACCTATCCCAGCTTGTCATAAGCCACTAAATGCCAAAATTGCTCCAAAATAGCTCCTCCAAAATTAAAATTCCCAAATTGGACACTGAATAATAAATTTAAAATATTTATTATTTTGTCTCCCAAAAATGATTTTATAATTTTATCTTGAAAATCCAATTTACCTGATTTATCCATAGGTCCTGATTGGCAATTTGAAAATCGGGTTTACTAAAAATAATAAATGTTATTTTTAGAAAAGGGGACATTACAAGTCATCAATCCAAAAAATTACTTTCCCTCAAGCAATTATAAACATAATGCTTCAAAAAAAATGTGCCAAAACAATATATCATGCCAAATTGTATATGAAGCTTTTTTCTTGTACCAATGAAGAGTTGTAATATTTGCCAAAGAATACTGTGTCAAATTAAGGACTCAAACTCATTTCTTCCATTTCTATGAATCCAAAAAAAAACATGTATGAAATCTAATCACTTGGATATGTAAGTAGTGGAAGAATTTATTCTCATACTTCAACTGAAACCCATCTTCCCACAAAATTTCAGTAAACTTGCCAAATGCACTATCATGTGAGGAGTCAAACCTATAACTTCTAAATCTTCTCTGGATGGTACAAATATGATTTTTTCTGCTTGCAGATCTGATATATGATTTAATGTACTCACAAATATAGAAAAAATGAAATTTGGAAATAAACACCTCTTACCTCCATAACACTGAAATATTCAGTGCAAGAATGTGTTGCAAAAATCCCATGCTCTACCTCAACTTGAGAGATATTACTTTCTACTTCATGGATAGGTCTAAGGTAGAGAAAGTATAGTAGATGAGTGGAAAATAGCATCATACAAAAACAAAATTCACAACACCATTCTCCCAAGTGTGAATTTACAAACAACAACCCATCTAAATAGAAGTTGATGTTCTTCTCGAGTCTATCTATAAGCACAAACTTATCATCCCAATTATGTGATGTATCTCTCTAAATATTTTTCCGAAAAACACCATACAATTTGAGGTACACCCAAGGAAACAACATGTTATAATCCTCGATACATATAAATCCCATCAAATACTCATATAATCTCCAAATCACATAATAATGCCAACATTGTTTTGTTCCAAACTAAAAAAATAAAGCCACAACTTTTGAAGCTGGTATGGATTGAGGAAATAACAATAAGAAAAATATTTTAAAAATAATTAAATTGATCTACAATAGTATCACACTCTCCAATACATAAAACCCATAAATCCTCACACAACTTCGTTAGATACCTGCAAACAACACACATACTGCACTATAGGAACAAATTCCTTGTATATTCTCCAAATAAGTGTTATGTTGGGTGGATTAGTGCTCTCTAATATTATAGATCTTATTCTAACATCAATAAATTATGCTTCCCCCAAACACATCAATCTATAGTTGTTCATAATTGAATTCACCAAAATCAACAAAATGCAACTAATGTAACAACTACCAAAATGATATTAAACCTAAGTAATAGTCATCAATATGTCTAATGTTGAATTAGTGGTATGACATGTGAGGTTTACAAATATATTCACCAATATCAAAACACCTTAAATTTCTTCAAAATCAACAACCCATAAGATATTTTCTTCAACAAGCCAAGTGGTTTTAAGAAGAATTTGAAACTGTTTCTTGAATCTTTGATCTTCATGCTTTCAAATTTCATGGAGCTTATCCTTTGAATTATAACCATTAAAAATCCATTTCCACTTCCCTTGAGTCTCTTCCATTATTGTACCTTCTCATGTGAATACCCCTTAATGGATACATATTGTAGCTCCTCATAAAAAAATAGTGTAGCATATGTCAACCACATGCTTTCAAATTGAATGGAGTATAAAATTTGTGTTAAGGAAGCTCAAATATCATCCCCAAAAACATCATATCCTTCAACAAATGGATCTGAAATGAACAGTAGATGACATGAGTTGTTTACCTTTTCAATCCATTCTAATGATTCTTGTTTACATCCTCTTTAAATCCCTGAACGTCAATATCTCAGTCAATATATGTGACATCATTCTTCCACATAGTTTCCAACTCTATGACATGTTGGATTCCTCTATCCAATGGTATCCCTAAGAATATGTTATTGAAAAGTATGCTATACTGATTTGGAAACTCTTGAAAATGAAAATGAAGGCTATAATCCTTACCATAAAATATGATAGCATGCATATGTTCCATCATCAAAAATATTATCCATGACACTCATCTCTTGCAAAAAGTCTTCAAATATGTGTATAATCCCATTGTTTCCTTAGAAACTCCTTTCAAAACCATATTTTTCCCTTCACATGTATTATTTATTATTCTAAGATGATGATTATGTAGAAAGTCACACATGGAATGCAACCATTGCACACATATAATTATTTGAATACTGGAAGAGTAGAATGCATTCTGTACACATCTAAAAATGGTCACGGTTAACCAAACATGTTAATTAACTAAATATGAATTATTTAATTAATATTCTTAAGTCATCTACATATAAATAAATTTAATTATTTATTTATATTGTTCATTTTTCTAATTATTCTAGTTTAATTAAATAAATAAGTTTATTTAATTAATGCTATCTTCCTCTTAATTAATTAAATAGATTTCACAATTTATTTATATTCTTCTTACACAACTGAGAGCCAACATCTTTTATCAAATCCTTGGAGATAGAGGACGATGGGACAAATTTGAAAAAGTTGTTGTCATTAGAGTTTGCATTTATGCTTTCTAGTTTAGTTTTCTTTCAATCTAATGTCTCTTTGGTGTGTTAGTTTACTGTTTGTTTAATCTACACATTTTTGGCACCCACCATGGGGCATCCCCCCGTTTTAATCTTTTTTATTGCAGAAATTTATGACAGGTGACATATTGGAGTTGCGCTTTAGCGCATACGAGTCTTGGTTTAGCGTATCCCCAGACTATTTTGATGCATCCATAGACTATTTTAGTGCATCCAAAGACTATTTCAGCGCATCTAGGGACTGTTTCGGCGCATCCAAGGACTGTTTTGGCGCATACAGGGACTGTTTTGGCGCATACGATGTCTGCTTTTTTTACTATTGTCAATCTTAAAATGGTCATATCTTGGTCTTTTTCGAAGCTTTTTTTTTTGAAATGGGATAGAATTGCATGAGATATGTAATGGTATAGGTTTTTATCACCTTTGATAGAGTTAAAATTTTCAAATTCTCACTTAATGTCAAACCACAATGAAACTTGGTCTAAATTTTAGGGTTGTTATGCTTAATCGTTTATCTAACCCTCATATCTTCTTGTTTCTTGATTCCATCTAACACTTAGAGCTTGTATTTTAGGTCTTAAAGGACCATGGAGCATGAAAATTAAAAAAAAACATTATCACATGATTGTAACAAGTGTTTTTAAACACTTTGAGAGCAATTATAATCTCATTCTTAAATTGTTGTCTAGATTCGACGCGACCATGGCTAGTGGTTTTATTGATGTATGGGGAATAAAATGAAGCAATCCTAGGATAGAAATTTAAAATCTATAATTTATCAATTCTAGGATAGTCACCACACACTATTTTTGCAGTTAAAATGAGCCCCATGCCTATTGCGAAGCAAAATCTTCACTTAGTTTAGATCATTGCCATTTGGTGCTATAAAAAGAACATTATTTGCTTTGTCTGTGGCAATAGGTCTATGCTCTCCCCTTAACTGGTTGACCAAAATACCAGATTGCCTTTTCATTTTCATGCAATTTTTATGATTTATTACATCCTTTAGAGGGTCTTCTCTTGTGGGAAAAAGTACTCACCCAAGAGGAATGACCTAAGTGGGAACAACCAAACCTAGGTTTTCCAACCCACTATAATCAAAAGTGAATTTGAGGAATGTCCGCAATTCGATGACAGTGTGCAAGATAACCATCCCCAAAATCTTTGTTCTAAAGATTGGGAGGTCTCTTGAGGGAGTTTATCTATTGTTGCACCAAACAAAAATCTTGACTATGAACCATAGTGTAGAAAACTAGCCGTGTCAGTAGCCAAACATTATCTTAATCACGGTGCAAGCAGGGGGAAGAATCTTCCCCCAAGACACTCACCATATAATCACCACAGATCATTTTCTCACGGGATTCGGTATCCACTTCCGTCACCTTGAGTACACACCTAGAAAAGAAAAAAACACGGGCACCCTCTAAGGGGTGACATGGCTGTGTGAGTCGATGCGATTTCAAGTTGTGGGCTATGATTTCTATGATGACCTATTTGACAACTAAGAGTGAGTTTGCTTGGAATGCTTATTTTGTTCAAAACCTATGAAAATCTCAAGAACATACACTCAATGTTTTAGATTCTATGTCTTTAACAACTATTGTCTTCCTATTGTCTTCAAAACATCACAAAGTGCAACATCACCTTTATTTATGATTTCTAGTTTAATTCCCACAATAGGATCATCATCCTTCCAACCAGGGAATCACAGACTAAAAATTAGAAATTTATTTAGTCATAGAATTCTCATTCTATTCTGACTAAGATATCCCACAAATTGTACTCTCATTTTGTGATCAAAGTTAGTTGAAATTTGGTGTAAGCATATGCCTATTTCAAAAAAGTCCTGAAAACAAAGAAGATGAAAGAAGAGATCCACTTTAAAACATGGGTGATAGGGAAGAAAATCTTGTTCATAGGCTTTATGGAAATAGTTCAAATCAAGAGATAATAGAAGAAATGCTTCAAGAAGCTGAACAAGATCCACAGTTTCTCTTAACGATGGAAAAGATCTTAGAGCAAAATAAAGAAGGATACTTTCTTTTATTGGCAAACCAAGGTGCCAAATTGCCCTCTGACTACAATATGGAGAAAATTAAAGAGAATCCTGAAAAGAATGAAACTCCCTTAAATGATCTTAGTACTCTTACCCAACAAGTAAGAGCACAAAGTATCCCATCATCCTCATATCAAGGGCTCATCACACCTCTTTAGGAAATGTCAACATCATTTGATCATATGGTTGAAAACATTGGTAGTTTCTCCACCATAACTATTGGAGACAATGATAAAAATCAATCCATCAATGAGCATTGTGAAGATATGTCTACCCCATCTAGTAATCAAATCAACATTCATCAAGAGCCATTTTTTAGTTATGATCAAGACCCCTCCTACAAAGATCTATTTCAAGGAGTGTTGACGATATTTGATCCTATTGACATAATCCATGATCCATTAACCAATGATCATATTGAAAATGTTTCTACAATGCCTAATGAGTTAGAGGGAATATCTCAAGAACATATTTCAAAGCATGA
The DNA here is from genome assembly GCA_007115665.2 of Sequoiadendron giganteum. Lineage (NCBI taxonomy): Eukaryota > Viridiplantae > Streptophyta > Pinopsida > Cupressales > Cupressaceae > Sequoiadendron > Sequoiadendron giganteum. Next base: position 587,250,124 of record CM021108.1, read on the forward strand.
TCAATAGCTATCACCAAAGTCTAGCAATGGTCCCTCCCAAGGCATATTGACATCCTTCGACCTCACGGTTGTGAAAATTGAAAGAATCCTCAACTCACCATTTGATCCAAGTCCACTCAAAGATCAAGAGGATATTGAGCCACTTCCCATGCCTTATGAGGATGTCCAAAAACCCTTTGAAAGAAATCCACCATTTGAAATCAACCCATGTCAAGAACTTGATCCAAAACATGTCGAAAGTAATTCCAGAATTAGTCAAGATCAAGGATTCGTATCTCCGAGATACTACAATGATCTAGTGGGAACTCTCCTATCTATACAAGATATCGCAAATGATGATCATATCCATATAGCACATACTCCTCCATCTACCCATAATATGTTTTCTTTGGATGGACACATAGATGATCGTCATTCAAAACAAGAGTCTCATACTCTTATCAAGGAACAAGAGTCTCTTACTCTTAAAATTTATACACATGGTCAGAATATAGAGAAATCTAGAGACATGTCAAAAATGGGTCATGAAGAAGGCTTCTACAAAATTTGTGAATCAAAAACATCATGTGAAAGCATATCAAGAATGAATCATGAGGAACACTTTTACAAGGACAGTGAAGCATCAACACCTCTTGAAGGAGAATTACAATCTAATATCTCACAAGATCAAGATAAACATACCAATCAGGCATTCATCCCACTTATGGAAGATCCTATCACTTATAAACTTGGATCACTTACCTTTGTAAGGGAAAATTATCTTATCAATAAGGACGTTGTCACTTTTGAAGATCCACCATAGAGTAGAGAAGGATTACCACTTTGTTTCCAAGGTAAATCATATCCTATTGCAAATAGTTTTTTTCAGCAGACAAATTATCAAAACAAAGGATTAGGCCTACATGAACAAGGTATCCTAGAACCAATGCAGATTATTACAAATCCTAAGGATCAAGGCCTTGGTTATTCTACAATCAAGGGATCTCAACATATTGGTAATACTTTCATAAAATTGGGGGCAACTTCATCTCATGCAAATGTCAACATAGGGGGCACGAAGAATATTTATGATGAAACCAATGCCAATACTACAACCAACCACTTCATAAATCTTCATCCACCCATCACACCATCCACAAATTGGGACCAACGTCAAAAGAAAGACTTGAATCAAAGCATGAAGAACGTTATTAAAGAAAAAGAAGCTAAGAATCATATCAGACAAATCAAATACACTTGGATACCAAAAAATACAAAGAAAGATTATCCCTATCAAACTCCATCAGTCAAAGAAACTATGGGGCAAAATAAAAAGGGGCAAGTATCCATCAAAGATGTCCACAAAGGAAAAATCAAGCTTCTCAAGCAACATACAAAGTGTATCAAGCAGTTGGTCCTAATTCCATGCACACTTCCATATCCACTCATCATTGCTCATCTTCCCAAGTTTGGAGAGTCAAAGGTTCCAAACTTTTAACTAATCCACCTTTTATTCCTAAAAGAACTCCATCTATGCCTCCACACATGATATCCAATTATTTCATTGAACATGTGTTGGCAACAACCGTTCATCATAAGGATTCAGAAGGCACTCTATCGCGATGTGCACACAAAGATGAAGTTAACTCCAGTATCAACAAAGCAGATTAGGGATCTCTAAAGTTGCATTCAAGTGCACGTATCTTGGCAAAACAGCTTCTTCAAGTAGGATATCGATGGCACATTATGACAGAAGCATCAACATCAACACCCCCAGGTGGTTCAACATCAACTTAAAATCTCTCAGAAAATACAAAAAATATCAAAAAATATATAAAAAAAATATATATATATATATAAAAAAAAAGGATTGGAAACAGTAAAGAGAAAAATCGTCCTCTAGCGAAAACCATTTTGAGGGTGCTTTGGACAGGTACCATGATGAAAACCTGGCAAACAGGCATCATGTGTAGAATCGAGCATCTACGTGCGCCAATTCAGAAGAAAGCATCTTATCACATCCATAATAAAACAAACATTCCAACCTTATCATTCATTCATCCATGAACCATTTATCCAGCCCATTACCATCTATTTACATTATCTTGATCTCGACAAAGTTTGGTAAACACTTTACACTTGTTTATGGTAAACATCTTGACATGGGTTATTTTCATTGATCCTATCCAATCCAAACATTATCTTAGCCTTGAAGCACTATCCAAGTGAGCATCCTTTGTTCAAACACCTTATCTTATTGTTGTAATGATCTAAAATATAAATCCTGCAAAAAAAATCTTTATTAGAACATGCATGCAATAATAATAATCATTCAATGGAATGCAAAGGAGAATTATGAAAGAAAATGGAATGAGACTAGAACAGTCTCACCCATTTCTCTCCTCCATGACTACTTCCATTGTACCTCCTCAAGCTTGCTATTATGAAAATGAAATGCCCTTAGCTTTGTGAGCAACTCTAAAATGCCTAGCCTTAGCAAATACCTTTGAAGGATTTTTAAATAAACTAATATGCAAATAGCAATTTAATCCTATTATGCAAATAGTAATATTAAGCCTATGTGTGATATGAAAGATGATAGTGAGCTTATAAAATTCTAAGAAATAATAATGATTCATCCATCCCCTAAAATGAGATCAAGATTGTCATTTTATAGAAAATACAATCTTGAACGGATAGCCAAGATGAGAGCTTTAAGGAATGCCCTAGAATCAAAGTTCAAGATTCAATAAGGCAACTCTCAATTAGGGTTCGGGCGAAATACCCATATGCGCAAATAAGATTTAATTAAATGAATTAAATCCAGACTGAATGTGACAGTTGAGATGAAATTAGTAAAATCAAAAGATAAAGATTGAACAAGAAGAAGATATTTAGAAAATCAAGTTATTTTAGAAATAACTTACTTTGTGGAGAGAAATGCTATTTTGAAATTAATATTTTAAGTTAATTCCAAAATGGTGAATTCATGAGACAGTAAATAATAATAATTTAAAATTATTTACTTGGAAAGAGGGAAGTTGCCAATTTAAATAAAATGCTTTTATTTAAATTTAGAAAGAAAATCAATAAGACAATTTAATAATTAAAATTATTCAATTGTGGAGGAAATTAGACAAGTGGGTAATTTTAAATAAATGATTTTATTTAAAATTAGAAAGAAAGTTGGAGAGGATAATAATTAAATAAATAATAAGAATTTATTTAATTATGAGAAGACATAAATAATTAATGACGTATTAAATAAATAAATAAGATCTATTTATTTAATAATCATGAGGAAGTAATAATTAAATAAATTTAGGAATTTACTTAATTATAGAGTGACATAAGCAATTATGACATATTTAAATAATAAATGTAATTTATTTATTTAAATAGTCAGGAGGAATAAAAGATGTGAATTAATTAAATAATTAAGAATTATTTAATTAATAGTTGACATTAGACTATAGGACATAATTAAATATTTTAATTATGTTGAGATGAAGCATGATATAGAAGAATGTGGTTTGCGGGTCTAGGCCATTTTTATGTGTCTACATTTGCCACTCTTTGTCATAATGCAACTTGTCACGTTATGGCAAAGAAAACAAGTCAAGAATATGCCCCAGTGCAGAAGAGTATGAGGAAGAATGACGAGGAGGTAGCGGTATGCCCCCTCAAGAGGACAGTTGGGTTCCAAGAACACAGGTGTGCTCTCGAAATTGATGAGAAGACTAGAATATGACGAGACAAATAAATGGTAGAATGTTAAGATAGAAGGAAATGCAAGTTAGTGCAGAAAATGAAATGCACATTAAATTCCTTCAATATTTGCCAAGGTACTAATACGTGTTGCTCAAATCATCATTGGGCGGTAAAAATGACACAAATGGACAACAAACACTAGGGTATGACATAGACGAAGGTGTGCAAGGTCATCCACTTGCAAGACAGACAAGGAATGTCCTAACTCATACTAGAGGCCCATTTGCCCTAGTCTTTTTGTCAAGACAATCCACATACAATAGTCAAAGAAAACAAAATAGGTCATGAGACATCATTGCACCTCTAAATCCTCCATGGGACATCCTTGAGGTAGCTAGTAACATGACCAAAGGACAGGTCAATAAAAAGATAAGACAAAATAGCCAAAAAATAATAGCCATTTAATTGTATTGCCAATGTTTGTTTGCCGAAGATTAATTGTTTGAAAGCTTGATAGTTTTGATGGTTCTGACGGTTTGACGATGCTTGAGGTCAGGAAGGATACATCCTAAAAAGGCATATGACACTTTGACGAGGTCCAAATCCAAGAAGGAAACATCTTGAAGAGGACCAAAAAGTGACGAGATAGACATTTTGACTGCATGACTGATTGGACTATGTTGTCTAATTTGGACTTGATTTTGACGGTGACGTTTCAAATGAGTGTCTTGCATCAAGTGCGACTATGTCTTCTTTATTTGACTGATGCGACCATGTTTGACTCATGATTTTATTTGGACAAACCTAAAGGGACTGACCTAATGTCTCAGGGATTCAAAGATGAATCTTGCCTATGTAGCAAATGTCTAGAGACAATGTAGTTCAGACAAATGACAAAGATTGACTGACGTAACTGACCGAACTAATGAGACAAACATTGAATTTGACTCTACTTTTGAGATTTTGACATTGATTTGGATGTTTTGTATTTTCGCAGGACACGTTTTGACTTTTTAGGTTTTTTTTTTTGGGGACTTTTTTAGGACTTTTTCTAATTTTTATGACTTTTTGATGTTTTACGGAAATTGTGACAAATGCATGGGAATGATGTTGATGCACATGAATCCAAGGACAACCATGATTTTTCTGCTAGCCAAGCTGAATATCGATTGACAGGTGACGATGATGAAGACAACGTTGTTTGACGTGGGAAGGACACATCCTGAAACACCATGAAGATGACAATGTTATGACAAGAGTATAAGAATCTGCAGCAAGTCTAGGGACAAAGCCAAGGAATGTTTTGGATAATGTTCTAGGGTGCCATATTGTTGCATTTGAAATGACTTGATGAGGACTGGATAGAATGAAGAAGGATCTGTAAACTATTGACAAGGGAAACCAAGATGGGTGATAGGTATAAGGCAAGAGAGACTGATGACTTGGACTAGGAGAATTATCATATGGTCTCCCAGGATGATGTCGTATAGCAAAAAGGAGGCTATGATGGTAATGACATGATATTTGTGACTAGTGTATGCCCAAAGGATGGACATGTAAAAAGTTTTCCAAAGCATGATTTGTGTTTGTGCCTTAGTCTTTGTCAAGATCAAAATAGGTAGAAAAATGGATGGACATGATAGAGCCAAGATGGATGAATGGAAAATGTTATGGTAAATGCATGGGAGATGAGACAACTTTCCCCCAAGTGTAATGGTCCACATAGATGATTTATTCTACACATAATGTCTATTTTCCAGGTTTTCATCAAGGGACGATTTTTTTGATTTTTGATTTTTTTGTATTTTTGCATTTTTGCCAGATAGCCTTGATGCTTTATATGACCACTGACTGTGCTAAAGCCTTTGACGATGCCGATGTAGAGACTGGTGCCATGACATGCCAATAGTGACCTTTCTGAAGTAGTTTCCTTGTTAGGATGATAGCGCTTGCATACACTTGATTGATGTCATTGTGATCTTTGTTGATACTAGAGTTGGCTTTATCAGAATACGCACATCGCAATAGAGTGCCATGAGAGTCCTTATGATAGAGAGTTGTTGCCAAGATGTGATGGATTTTTTACATGGGATGTTTGGACTTTAAGGATGATGTAGGATTATGATGGATGATGGTGGACGTGGATGGGTTAGTTGTTTTTACTCCCCAAACTTTGGGTGTTGGGTTAGGATGTTGTTTGGAACCAACATTTTCATGTCTTTCTTGATGACCATTTTGACGGAGGTTGACATGTATTGTATGTGGGAATCCTCTTGTGTTGTGGCTCCAAATTTTGATTGAATTTTGAATTTTGCATCTTTTCTTTGCCTGATTCTTGACTTGATCCATTTTGTTTTGGGATCCATTTTAGCTTCATTTGTCCAATTGATTTTTTGTCTGATTTGATGGTCTTTGATGTTTGATTTTGTATTTTGTAAGACTTTTGTTGGTTCCAAAATGGAAGGTTTATTCATGATGGAATGATGGTTTGGGGTGTGGAGGGAAGGGATATTCGCAACAATCTTATGACAAGGACTACTCATGATACCCATTTTGACATTTGTAATAGATAAAGTTGTCCCCAACATCGAGGAGGGACCACTAACATCGTTTGATTTTCTGACTGATGGATAGCCAAGACCTTGATGTCGGTAATGTATTTGAACTTGTATAGGTTCCATAATTCCTTGTTCATGTAGGCCTAATCCTTTGCCTTGATAATGCATGTTTTGACAAATTTTCTTGGCGATGGCATACTTGTTACTTTGGAAGCAAGATGATAACCCATCATTATTGGGGAGATTAATGCTTGAAATCTTCTCCTCTGTAAGAAAGCCTACTCTGAAAAACTTAGATGATCCTAATTGATAGGATGTTGTAGCTTTACGGACATGTTGGATAGGTTTTTTATTAATATCTTCAATCCAATTAGGTGATCTGTCGGATTCTGATGATTCTGTTGGTGCTTCCAAGTCTATGTCAAAACTGTCTTCATGGTCATTATCATAGATCCCACTGAATTCAGCTATAGCTGATCATTTGTAAATATGTCCATGCTAGAAGACTCTTGTTCTAGCGGTAAATCATCTATGTGTCCCATGGAGGCAAGTGTCTCACTTTTGGGAGTGTTAATACTTGAAGTTTGAATGGGATCGTATTCGAGCGTTTCATTGTGAATGGCATAGAGGTCAAGGAGTGGATCTTTGTGGAATTATTTATCAAAGATAGTGTCTTGATCAAAGATGGGTGCCCTTTGAATGCCATGATTGGAAATAGGGTCTTGAATGAGGATAGGTTCCCCTTGAATGACATGGTTTTGGATGAACTCTTGAGCGAGGATAGGCATATTTGGTGTTCCATGATTGTCCAGGAGGACTTCTTGAATGGACGTGAAGACAGAGTTATGGAATGGACTACTATGATCTTGACATGATAGTGATGTTATAATGTTATACTTTGGACTTGCCTCTTGACATGTATCCTCAAGTGTATGCAAGGAGATGGGACTTTGGAGACCATGACTAGATATGTTTTCATGACAAGATGGATTGTATTGGAATGGATTGGTGCATGATAGATTAGGATATGACATGGATTTTTGGACTTGGTTGAGAGATGATGGGCTACAGTAGGACATGAATGTATGACAAGTATTTGTCGTGGATGAAGGGCTAGATTTAGGATTTGATGTGGGTGGAGGACTAGTATATGACGAAGGACTATGATATGACATAAATGGAAGACTCTGATATGACATGGATGGAGGACTAGCATATGATAAAGGACTAGGATATGACATGAATGGAAGATTTTGATATGACGTGGATGAAGGACTAAGATATGATGTGGAGGCTTGGAATGGATTAATGGAGGGTTGGTTTCCCTTGTCAAAGTTAGGGTGGGTATGACTAATGGAAGTTTATTGTGACTCAGTGCCATGGATGGTGTTAGGAGACCCTTGATGGTAGATGGATAGAGGACCAGGGCTATTGGATTTTTGGTAAGAGGGATGGATGGACAGAGGACTAGAGGGTAAGGTGTGTTTGGACTTGCATTGTAGGTATAGCATTTTGAAGTCCCTAGCAAGTTGTGCTTGATCGGTACTATTGAATTTGCATTCAATTTGACTAGCAAGCATGTCATCATGACTTGAAGACATGATGGTGGATGAAATGAGACTAAGACTATGCAAAGTGAAAATGAAAAGTGATAAAAGGGGATGCCTTATGTCGAATGATCTTTAGGAAAGGTTTTCTAACCACTCAAAGTCTGGCCAATGTCTCTGATTAGATTGTCAAAGGAATGATTTGTAGGACAAGATGATAAAATGACAAGGTGAGACTTCCACATAGACTTATGAGTTGGAAGTAGCTCACCAAAGGACAATGACTTGGAGTTGATTTTTGACTTGGTCCAATGACAATGTATTTTTCAAACAAATGGTTTGACAAAGGAAGGAAAGTTTTCCTATCCCAAAGGTGCAAATTTGATGGATTAAGACTTTTCCTATGAAGATGAGGATGATGGATTGAAAGCTAGATGAAGACTAAAATGAAAATATGGATGACTTGGACAAGTGCTTTGGTGGTTTTTGACAGAGGCTAGCGGAAAAGAATGTGAAGAAAATTTGATTGCAAAAGTTTGGCCTCTGGTTTTTGATAGGAAATCTATTTTTCCAAATGACAAGAAAATGCATTGTTTAAGGTCTCAAAAGCAGTGCACTAAAGTAGATGCATTGTAGGATTTTGACTTGTTTTGCAAATTGGAAAATGCGGTGTTTTAGATTGCAAATGTGGTGCGGTATGACGAATGTGTCGTTTGATGAGGCCAATGTGTTGAATGATAGGATACTGCAGTTTTAGGACTGGAAAATGCGGCTTAGAATGTTTGGATACTATTAAATGCGACTTAGTGATAGACAATTGCGGTTTGATAGATCAAATGCAACTCAGTACTAAGCGATTGCGGCTCGGAATGACAAATGTGGCATGACACTAGCGAATGCGACTCAATTTGTTTCAGTTGCGGCTCATCAGAGGGAATGCGGCTCAGGATGAGTCAAATGTGGTGCATCAGAGCGAATACAACTTGATACCTGCTAACTGCGGTTTATCAGAGCGATTGCGTTGCAATGGACAATTTTGTAGAAACCCGAACACTATTTTGTAGTTTTGTCAAGTTTTTATTTTAACCCAGATTTGTGAATTTTCAATTTGTTGAAGTCTTTTTGAAAACATTTGTCAAACATAGATATTAAAAACCTTAAATGTACATTCAATCAGACTCACTCTTAATGGTCAAAAGGTCATCGTAACAATCACAACCCACATCTTAAAATCGCGTCAACTCACACAACCATGTCACCCCCTAGAGGGCACCCGTGTTTTTGTCTTTTCTAGGTGCGTACTCAAGATGACGGAAGTGGATACCGAATACCCTGAGTAAATAGTCTGTGGTGATTATATGGTGAGTGTCTTGGGGGGAGATTCTTCCCTCCCCTTGCACCGTGATTGAGACAATGTCTGGATACTAACTCGACTGGCTTTGACACTATGGTTCTTAGTCAAGGTTTCCGTTTGGTGCAAAAAATAATAAACACCCTCAGGAGACCTCCCAACCTTTAGAACAAAGGTTTTGGGGATGGTTATCTTTGCACACTGCCATCGAATTGCGAAATTTCCCCAAATTAGCTTTTGATTATAGTGGGTTGGAAAACTTGGCTTTGGTTGTTCCCACTTAGGTCGTTCCTATAGGGTGAGTACTTTTTCCCACTACGGCATGCCTTATAAAGGTTGTAATAAAGCATGAAATGCTGAAATATAAAAATGGATAAGTTTGGCTTTTTGATCACCCAGTGAAGGGGAGAGCATATACCTATTATCCAATCAATCATAGTCGACAAGTTGTTCAATTTTAAACCCAAATGAAATTGTTTTATTCTACGTGAAGATATTGCTTCACAAAAACATGGGGTTCATTTTTTTTTTTAACCAAACAAAGTAAGTGTGGTGACTATCCTAGATTGATAAATTCCAAATTAAGATTTTCTATCCTAGGATTGGTAAATTCTGAGTTAAGTGTCTATCCTAGGGTTGGTTTATTTTAATCCCTTAAAAAATAAAGACTGGTCGCGCTCGCGTCGGATCTAGATTACAAATCTAAAAAAAATTGAAGTTTTTACCAGTCAAATGCAGTGCGCTCTAGAAAATGCGGCTCGACAGTTGCGGCTCGACTGTTGCAGCTCTTCAGATGCGACGTAGGATGTCGTTTGTGGTTCTGGTTATAGCAAATGCATGGCACAGTGGTGAATGCATCATTTTCGTGTGTAGATGCAGCCTGACAGAGCAGTTGCGTCGCGTGAGGCTGTGGTTGCGGCTTTCCATGCACCTATTCCTGCAAACAAAAAAAAAAATCTGAAGCCATACGAAACCTACAAATGTGTGTCAGGATGTCGGGTTCACCAATGTAATGACCTAAAATATAAATCTTGCAAAACAGATCTTTGTTAGAACATGCATGCAATAATAATAATCATTCAATGGAATGAGACTAGAACAGTCTCACCCATTTCTCTCCTCCATGACCACTTCCATTGTATCTCCCCAAGCTTGCTGTTATGAAAATGAAATGCCCTCAGCTTTGTGAGCAACTCTAAAATGACTAGCCTTCGCAAATACCTTTGAAGGATTTTTAAATAAACTAATATGCAAATAGCAATTTAATCCTATTATGCAAATAGTAATATTAAGCCTATGTGTGATATGAAAGACGATAGTGAGCTTATAAAAATTCTAAGAAATAATAATGATTCATCCATCCCCTAAAATGAGATCAAAATTGTCATTTTATAGAAAATACAATCTTGAACGGACTGCCAAGATGAGAGCTTTAAGGAATGCCCTAGAATCAAAGTTCAAGATTCAATAAGGCAACTCTCAATTAGGGTTAGGGAAAAATACCCATATGTGCAAATAAGATTTAATTAAATGAATTAAATCTAGACTAAATGTGACAGTTGAGATGAAATTAGTAAAATCCAAAGATAAAGATTGAACAAGAAGAAGGTATTTCAAAAATCAAGTTATTTTAGAAATAACTTACTTTGTGGAGAGAAATGCTATTTTGAAATTAATATTTTATATTAATTCCAAAATGGCGAATTCATGTGACAGTAAATAATAATAATTTAAAATTATTTACTTGGAAAGAGGGAAGTTGCCAATTTAAATAAATTTTTTTTATTTAAATTTAGAAAGAAAATCAATAAGACAATTTAATAATTAAAATTATTCAATTTGGAGGAAATTAGACAAGTGGGTAATTTTAAATAAATGATTTTATTTAAAATTAGAAAGAAAGTTGGAGAGGATAATAATTAAATAAATAATAAGAATTTATTTAATTATGAGAAGACATAAATAATTAATGACGTATTAAATAAATAAATAAGATCTATTTATTTAATAATCATGAGGAAGTAATAATTAAATAAATTTAGGAATTTACTTAATTATAGAGTGACATAAGCAATTAGAGACGTATTTAAATAATAAATGTAATTTATTTATTTAAATAGTTAGGAGGAATAAAAGATATGAATTAATTAAATAATTAAGAATTATTTAATTAATAGTTGACATTGGACTATAGGACATAATTAAATATTTTAATTATGTTGAGATGAAGCATGATATAGAAGAATGTGGTTTGCGGGTCTAAGCCATTTCTATGTGTCTACAATTGCAAGATAATCCTTGAAATCCTTTGCATGCTTACTGTATCTATCCATCTATCCATCTATCTATCCAAGCATCCAACCATGGCATTCCATACATTGCTAGAAATTGGGGGAAAATGTTTACATGTTGCTTCAGGAATGAATCTTGATATATATCCTCCAACTTATGTGGTGATCTGAACATTGGAAGATGTAAAATCAAATTGGTCAAGCATTTGTGAGCCAAAAAATCCAAATCACTAGCCCATGGCATATTTTGATAGGAAGACGCTCCTTATCAAGTTTTATCTTTCGTCAAACATCAATTTGAACAATTCATATCAGTCACATCTAACTTGTGTGTCAATGTCACATCAAATCATCAATTATCACCTTGTTTGACTTAACACACTTAGTCAAACTATCATCTTGTGAATGAGTCTAGTTTAGGATAACACAACTTCCTTGGGTTTACAAGTTCATTATCATCTTTGTTTGGCTTAACACACTTAGTCAAACTATGAATCCTTCAATTTGATCAATCAACCTTAGCTTGGTTTTCAACAAAATCTCAAAAGAGAGCACTGATATCGTCATGCAATTTGCCTCTCGGAGCTTTTCAAGCAGGTAGTTGACAACATGTGTCAAGAATAAAAAATATCAGAAACAACAAAATTTGTCCAATTAGATTGAGTCTACATGACTATTTTGACTAAAAAAAACTGGATGATCTTAATTTGAATAAAATGAATGGTAAACTTAAAGCAATAAGTTACACTTGTTGTTTTGATATTTGATGACATCATATCTTTGGAGTGATTCAATGATGTACTGAACTAGAATCTCAAGGATGAAGTATGATTTTTCTTTGCTTGTTGTTTGTAAGCTAATCATTAGTATTGTGAAAATTTGTCGTGGGACATGCTCTACAACGTATCATTGATGACATTTCAGAATTTGCATAGGAAAATGGTTAACTTTTGTCTATTTATGCAAGCAATACTTAGGTCATCTTGGTTCAATTATACCTCGATGCTTGTATTAAATTGCTATATGAAACAACATGAAAGCAGTACCCAGGTCATCATTGGTGCTAACATACCCTTTGATGCTTGTACTAACTTCCAACATATCAAAAGGCTCAATGATGAAACGTAAAGCATAAAGAAGCTCACAAAATGACAACTTTGCATTTTAGTTTGCATATTAGATAGATTGCATCCATATTAGTTTATGCATGATCATTATCATATCCATCACATTTGATCTGCATAATCTCAATCAATCTATCCTATCATTCTTATCAATTATCATAAATCAATCATCACAAATTCACTATCACATGCTGAATCAATCGAAAAGCATCATCAATCGGGGCAAAATAAAATTTCTTCATCTTCATATCAATCTTTCAATAGGGGTTTTCATCAAATCATCTTTATCGGTCGATGAATCAGATAGCAAATCAGTAACAATTTCCAAAAATCTTCTTTATCTGATTCATCTCTCGAGGGGGTATATAGCATTAGTAATTTCTAAAAATATGGGGCAAAATTATTTGAAGCAATGCGTAGAACACATCACTTCAAAGAGGGAAAAAATGTACACATCTAAAAATGGTCATGGTTAACCAAACCTATTAATTAATTAAATATGACTCATTTAATTAATATTCTTAAGTCATCTACATATAAATAAATTTAATTATTTATTTATATTGTTCATTTTTCCAATTCTTCTAGTTTAATTAAATAAATAAGTTTATTTAATTAATGTTATCTTCCTCTTAATTAATTAAATAGATTTCACAATTTATTTATATTAATTATCACAAGTTTAAATGCTAAATTTAAATGATATTCTTCATTTCACATTTAATTAAATATTTCCAATATTTAATTAAAAGCTTTCTTTCCTCAATAATTAAATATTTCCAATATTTAATTAAAAACCTTCTTTCCTCCATAATTAAATATTATATAATATTTAATTAGAACTTTCATCTTTTCATATTTAATTAAGTATTTTATATATTTAATTAAAATGCCTTTTATCATCTCTCACACATAATTAAATACTTATTTATTTAAATTATGGAAACATCTTCCATCTGTCTCTTAAACTTCTATCTTTTTTTTAAACTTCTCAATCTCTCACCATTCATCTTAACAGGTTTTGAACTCAACCATTGATCCTTGCCAACTGGATTCTTGCCTTCAAAAATCTATAAATACAACCCTCTTGCAAGTTGAAAAGAGAACCTTGAGTTCTATATTTCATACATAGTTACTATAGTTGCATTTCAGTATTATCAACATTCTAGAATCAATAAGCATTTCAATTTCATAGCTTAAATCATATGGTCATGAATATGCATTTTTAATCAATCTCGTTCTCCTAAGTTGCCATTTCAACAAGCTGCTGCTTACACAACTGAGAGCCAACATATTTTATCAAATCCTTGGAGATAGAGGACAATGGGATGAATTTGAAGAAGCTATTGTCATTAGAGTTTGCATTTATGCTTTCTAGTTTAGTTTTCTTTCAATCTAACATCTCATCGGTGTATTAGTTTACTGTTTGTTTAATCTACACATTTTCTAACGACACACATTCCATACCCACTATTTCCGTATTGATATTTGTAATCTCTTTAGTGGTTGTATCAAATTATAATTTCATTCTCCATCATGTCTTTTCTGCACTAATTTTTCATCAATAACACCATGGCTGTCCCAATCCTCATGAACTTCTCCTCTACCCATTTTATGGAAAAAAAGGCTACTATGTTTATGCTCATAGACAAGGCTTATGTGTCTTTTATCAATAACAAGGCTACTATATTTTGGTTCAGAATCAAAATTAAACAATAAAAAATCTGATTTGTATTCAAAATCATCACCATAACTTTCAGCATTAACTTCCTCAATGTTATCCTCCTACCATAACTCTTTCCAAGAGATGAAACTGAAACAATATCAAAATGAAAGGGATATTCATTCCAAAATAGACCCTCAACATGATTAGGTGTTGGCACACCTAGGTATCAAATAAAAGTGGGCTTATTCTTGCAATCAAGGAAAAATTATTTGTTGTGCTTCTCACATTTTCTTTCCTTTTTGAGAGAGTCATGCCACAACTTCTTAGAACTAAAATCTCCCTTTGTTGATTTAGGAGTTCAAGAAATTCACAATAAATTTGTCACTCTTATAATGAATATCATTAGTAGGATAAGGTTGATCTATAGAGTCTATAATGATGTAATTTCCAACAATAGAGCCATAATATTGACCATCCTCACTTGGCACTCTCTTTTTCCATACTTACATTTTCCTGAAATGGAAGCTCACTAGAAAGCACTAAAATATTTTCTTTAATTAAACAGTCGTTACCTTCAACCACTATGGCTTGGAGTGAATCTAGTTGAAATCTCTCTTATTTTTGTAAATCTTATTTTTCTTTATGTTGCATCACCACCATCTCCTATATATCTTGAATTTGTGTCTCAATTGTTTCGATCATTGTCTCAAGTTTTTTATCATCTTTCAACCTTTTTTCTTCAAATCGATCAATCAACCATTTACAAAATTCATCAAATGAATTTACTTGAATGTGATATTGGGTGTTCATGCCTTGGTACCACCAATCATGAGAAAATCATTTAAGACCTTGCCGGATTTCATATTGAGTGGCATCTTTCTCCTACATTGAATAGTAACAGTCTTGCATCTCAAATAGACATGCTCAAGCCAAGATCCTGTCTGACCCATCAAAAGTTGGTGCTGAAGCTTTTATAATTTCTCTTATACTATGTCTTTGGTGATGTTTGTAGCCATTTTCAGCTGAAATCCTTTCAATTAAAGTGAAATAATCACTGTATTGGACTAAAATTCTAAATCCTTGATCTTGATTGGCATAGGTTTCTCTAATGGATACTAGTTCTCTTTCCAAATCTTCCATAGGATCACCAACATCAACCATGTTTAAACTCCTTGTTCTTTTTTGCAAAATATTATCAAACCCTCAAGATGGAAAGATCATGGCTTTGATACCATTGTAATGTCCCTCAAATAAATTTTTAATTCAAATATGAAAATCAACTTTTTAATCAAAATCAAATTAGAGAAAATTGTGTATACCGAAATTAGCATAAAATTACACCAAATGGAAATCAAGAAATGAAAAATTGAAGTAAATTTTTTTGTTACAAATATCCACATGGAATTACATAATTTCTTCTATTAAATACATAATATAATAGGAATTAACATCAACAAAAATTCTAGAAGCTTGGACACCTTGATTTCTATCAAACTGAAAAATAGATGTAAATTAGGTAGGATAAACCCTTCAGCTACATATTCAAATATATATCAATAAAGTGTGCAACTGATATTAGATAATTTATGAATGATAATAACATTAAAATTACATTGGGTTTCTTTCATAAACCAACTGATAATAAAACAATAAAGCTGCGTAAATATACCCAAATAAATCTCCAAATAGTAGTCCAAACTCACTTCCAAACTAGTGTAAACACCACACAAACTCACCCCAATTTTCAGAAAATTTTCCAATGGAAAAGGAAATATATGAATACTATAATATCATAAAAATATGTTTCTCACAACAAAAATACCATTTGAAACTCAAAAATCCACAATATGCACTCCAAACTACACCAAACCCTTGTAAATAAACTAAGACAATTTACCAAACTAATGAGCATTCAACACAATGGAAATATTTGGATGAAATTGCACCTAGAGAACCTCAAAACCAATATCTTTGAGCCTCAATCTCCTTGTTTTACCAGCCTTGGGGATCCTTTATTCTTTTTTTTTTTATCAACCTTTGAAGAAGAGAAAATGCTTAGCCAAAATCTACAACAAAAATGATCCTAAATGAAGCCCAAATTCATTTTTTATTTAAAAATATTATATTTCCAAGTTGGGAACCCAAAATTCATGACCAAGGAGAGATTCCCTTTTTCATGTATTCCATGTAACCTCTAGTGCCAAGTGTCCATTGATTTCTTCCACTCCATTGTAAGTTGCCACTTGTTTCGCCTTGTCATGAGCCACTAAATGCCAAAATTGCTCCAAAATAGCTTCTTTAAAATTACAATTCCCAAAGTGGACCCTTAATAATAAATTTAAAATATTTATTATTTTGTCTCCCAAAAATGGTTTTATAATTTTATCTTGAAAATCCAATTTACCCAAGTTATCTGCAAGTCCTAATTGGCAATTTTGAAACTTGATTTTACTAAAAATAGTAAATGTTATTTTTAGAAAAGGGGACATTACATAATGGAATCTCAAGCCATCCACTAGGTGAGCCCCATAGGAAAGTGGCTTAGTGAGAAAGTCATTCTAGGTCGAGGCTCTCACTATACAATGAGAAAGGCATGTCTTTGTCTCGGCTCTCATTGTACTAACCATACCAAAGCTATCCCTCTGATAACTTCAATAGGGAACCACAAAATGAAACTTTGAGGTTCACAAGGTTAACAAGCTATATTATGCTAAACACTTATGAATGACATGCGAGTTGAGGTTTTTCAAAGGGAATTTGTTTAGTTCATGTAAGGTCTCTTCTTAGGGAACATCGTGCCTAATGTCTCCATGAGAGGACAAGTCAAGGATAAAATAAATATTACGCTCTCAGAGGACATAAAACCCAATCACACAACTAAGAAAAGGACACATCACAAGAAGAAAGAAAATCACATAATGAAACATGAGGAATGATAATGCCAGTGTATGCCCCCCCTTTAAAGAAATTTCTAACACCATTGTTGTGAAAAATTTAATTTAAAGTAGAAGAATACATGAGAGCTTATCTAGAAATCACTATGCCAAGTCATATGTTCCCAAATGAAACTACATAATGAATAAGGGGTTGCCCCCAAAATTCAATGCTAAAGATAACATAGAAATAAAGTACATAAAATATGAGCCAACTTAAGGCATGTCATTCACATCCCAAGCTTGCTCTTATATATACATGGAAGGTGGTCAACTAGCCAAAAGAGATAATGACAAGTGTCATATGAGGACAAGGCTACCTAACCCCTTACCCCCACTTAGTGCAAGATAAGGATGAGCCAAGATGAGTGATGAGAAACATAATAGAATGAAAATTAGTATTGATTAGAGGAACTAGGTGCTTCAACAAAAGGAAGAGCACGAAAATCCTTAAGATGTTGAATTTTATCACTTAAATCCTTACATTCATTAGTAGAATGATCATGAACTCTATGATATGAAAAAAATGAATTATTTTTGTAAAATTTCTTTCATGTTCTTGGAGGGAGAGATATCAAATGATCTTGGAGGAGTCTCAACAAGATACTCTCTTGATCAATAGTAGAAGACGTTCCTTTATTTTATGACAAAGATATCTCTTTCTTAGTACAAGGTGTCATACTTACACAAGACTCTTTAGATTGTGAGATTTTTTACCCTCCTCTTTAAGGGAGATTGTAGAATCTAATGAACTCCAATCATTACTAAGACATGTCCTAGGATTGTATTTCCTGATGACATTGATGTTAACCAATGATTTATTTGATTCTTTCATTTTTTTCGGAGGACAATAACCAAGGGCATTAGTTGTTTCTTGCATGTTAGGCTCTATAGGGACACATATACCCGTTCTTGTAGCACCACACCCTTTTCCACTATACCCAAGTTATTTCATAAGTTCATAACCTCTTCCATAAATATTTTTCATTTATTTTGGATTATGTGGTTTTTCATAATCAACTTCATCAAAGTTTGTTGTGTATTTTTCTTCTTCTTGTAAAGTGGTTGAAGTGATGATTTTGAGTTTTGTGTTGAAATTACCACTTTTTCTTTTCCCTTTTTAGACTCTTTTTTTGTGATCTTTTATTTTCCCATGAATGTAGGTGTGAAATATAAGGAACCCCAATCATCTTCCAATAAATTTGTGACTTTTCAATATTTCTCTCTTTTCCTTTCTCTTGCACGAATTCCACTTGTGTAGTTAGTGTCAATATTTTCAAAGGACTTTCCTTGTCTTTTCTCAGTGTGTAAACAACTTTCTAGTTCAAGGTCAACTTTAATTGTATAAACTTTGTTGTTGTAGACATACTTCATTTTACGATGAAGCATCAAAGGCACCCCATTCATTGCATGAATCCAAGGTCTAGCCAAGAGAAGATTATATGAAAGATTATTAGTCATGAAATGAATAAGATTTTGAAATGTGGCCTTTCCAACCATAATAGGTAATTTTATCACACAAATCAATTTCTTTCCGAACCATAATTTTTTGTATAAGGATGCTCTCTTACACTTCTAGGGTTTTTCACCTAAAAGGAGAAAGATATTCCAAAAACTTGGGGGTTCACTCAAGACTAATGCTAATATGATTAAAATATTCCTATATGGAATTCCCTAAATACAAAGAATTGATAAAAGAGATTGAATACTAATGAAAAACTAATGAGATGTAGATTGCTTGAAAACACATTTTGATATACAGAAAGATAGATTAAATGCAATATAGAACAAGATGGAAAGGCTAAAAAGAAAGAGTGTACCTAGAAGCTAATACAGGCTGAAATGAACATTGCAAATGTCTCTGAAATTCTAGAAAATTTGATTTTATGGCCAACTGGGACACTTACGCAAGTTGGGTGACTTATTCCTTGATTTGGGAAATTGCTCTGGATCTCATTTCAGCCAAGTGGTTATCCGGCTCTATGAAAAATTCTAAAAAACATGTATAGTGGGACTGAGTCACCACTATTGCTGACTTAGTCTAGTCTAGTTTTTCTAAAAATCTAAAAGTGGAAATGGAGGCATATAGCCTACACTCTATTCTCCGACTGAAATGTGGATCAAAACTTGTGAAATCAACTGCAAAATAGAATATAATTTGGTTTCTAATGGGGCGTTTTCCTTGGTTAAACCCCTAGTTGAATATTAAACCTTTAAAGAGATAATTAAATTGATATAAAACCCTAGCCCTAAGTGTATCTAAGACTAGGAAATATGATGTAAGATGCAACCCTATTCTAACATGCAAGAAGAAGATGCATAAATGAATCTAGAATAATGAAAAACTCATTCCAAGAGACCCTAAATTACATTATAAATGAAGCTTAATAACATACAAACCTTCCTTAGGCTGAAAACATAGAGAAAATGGAAGATGGAATCACTTTGAAAAAATTCCTTAGGATTGATTTGATGGCTAGTTTCATCTCCTCAACCTAGATTTCTCTATGATTCTCCATAGGCATCCATAATCAACCCTTTTCAATGTGAGATCTTGGACAAGGAGTGAGCTTGAAGACCTACAAAAACCCTAGCTTGCTTCCCTAAAGGTTCAACTTTGTTGTAGATAGATTAATAAATCTTCTTGTGGAAGATATCCAACACTTGATTCTTGAATTTGTTTGTTGAGAATGACTTAATGTTGTGAAAAATAACCTAAAAATATATATTTATAGGCATGAATACCTAATTGTCTATTATTTAGACCGAAGAGGCCGAAATCCATAAGAGAATTGAATTAATTTGATTGTTTTCCCACTAAAAATTGAAAATTCCCGTAAAAGGGACTAAGTCGCCACCCTAGGCAACTTATTCCCACTAGGGGTTTTTGAGGTGGGTTTTCTAGAATTTGAATAATTTAAATCTTGTTTGTCAAGGTTTGTATGATTTATGGGTGGAATAAGCCTCAAGGTCCAAAATATTGAGTCTTAGGGGCCTATAAATATTGTTTTAAAGGGTGATTAATGCAAGGGTGTCTAGAATAGGACCAAATTAGGCACAAAATTTCCTCTTTCTTCAAGAGTATACAAATTTCGGTGACACATTTAGCCCCCACTTTAGTGACTCTATGACTTTACGTCCATATGCAAGCTAAAGGACTCTAAATAATACACTTTACTTCATAAAAGGATACTCATTGAAAAGATGGGAGAATGAAGCCCCTAGTGTAGTTATCTATAAAACCATAGCATTACGAAACACATCTTGCAACATGACTTCATTAGTTGTCTAAAAATCTTCTTATGAAACTTCTAGAAATGAAATTTTAGGGTAGATGTATGCCCCTCTTGATTCCGCTTTCTTTACGGAGGTGGAATCAAGGAAGCAATCTATCCACATCGAATAAGGAAAATCATATTGCAGGACATATCAAAGTACGATGCCACATAACTATAGATGATTGATGATGTGGGGTGCAGAAGCACAATTTTGAAGGAACAAATAGTGTCAAAAACAGAGTTCACTAGCACATGTTATATTGTTTTGAATAAAAAGCACTTTATTATCTCGAAGGTAGGAAAAACCCTAATTTCATACATGAGAGTGAAAAAGAGTTAAAAGAGTTAAAAATGAAGTAATTTTTCACTTTTTCATTTTACCTTCTTGTAGTGTGTGAGTGATGAGAGAACAATGAAATATGTTGAGCAGATGGGGCTACACACCTGCGAGACTGGACGTGCTACGAGACCAGGTGGCGTGCAGTGAGTGCCATCATGAGGTGAGTCAATTTTGTGACCTTTTTTGTGTTTTTACGTAGTTATTTGATGATTTTTGTGCATTTCTATGTTAATTTAGGATCTTGTTAATTTTTTTTGTAAAGTGTCACCTTTTTTTGCAAAGTGTCCCATTTATTCGCAAAAGCGTCCCTTTTGTTCGCAAATTGTCATGTTTCTTCATGAAGTGTCCCAAAAGGGTTCTAAAGTTTCTAGGGCCTTTAAGAAAGCACAGTAGAAAAAAATTAGTATAGGGTAAAGCCACAATAGTGGTTTATAACTCAAGCGAGGAAAGAAAAAATCATAAAAAATGAATACATGGCAAAAAACTTGATTTTAGGAGTTCGTACGAACCTACTGGTTCAAGCAAACCCATAAGGTTTTCGTTCGAACTAGGGTTTGAGCAAACCCTTTTAATTATTTCCTGCCCAAAATCCCAAAAAAATCCCTTATGGAAGGGTGGTTTGCTCAAACCAGGGTTTGAGCAAATCCTTAGGGGTTCATATGAACCCCTCTTATTCCTCATTCCCCCTGAGACAAAAGAAAACCTAAATTTTGGCACTTCGAAGCTTGGTTTGAGGATGAAAATGGAGGAATCTTCACAAACCCAATTGGAATTAGGTATTCCTTAGAATGAGCTATCCAACGAATATAATTTTTATACGTTGTTGTTTTATTATGTATTTTTTTTTAGTTTTATTAAACATAGGTTTTTCATCGAAAACGAAGGTCTTTGTTCTACACATGTGAAAAAAAATGCAGAATATCAATTTTTTTTTGAAAAATATGAGTGCACCAGTTATTGAAGTCCTTCATCCAACAAAAAATAAATTAAATTTGGATATATACAAAAAACGTTATGGGTTATATGGTTGCGCTATGTCTGAATTGTAATTTGTTTGACTTTGAAACTTGATTAAAGAAAAAATATTCAATAAAAAACTATCTAACGAAGTGGAAGCACTAGATATCAGAGTTACAAATCTAAATTCGAAAGAATTAGAACTGTATCCTTCATGGAAAAAAAATTATGCATTATACAGTGTGCATCACTTTTTAAAAATGTGCTTTTTTAAAAATAAAAGTTTTCATGGGAGATGAAAAAATAATTGCAATTTGATTCCAAATGTTTTTTAAAATATATTTTTAGAATCTAAAAACAAAATGTGACGAGACCCTAGTTTGCATCATCTTAAAATTCCTTACGGTTTAGCCATTATAGGTGCTTGAATGTGAAGATTTAGTTAATAATAATAATTTCAGTGTCCAGTTTGGCCAAAAATTGTAAACCACTATTGTGGGATCACCCTATACTTGCATGATGAATAAAGTAAAAATTAAAGATGCTAGATTGTTTATAGAGAATATTTTTTGTTTTAGATAGGTACCCACACATTCACGTCAGCATCTAGGGGGTAGGCAACTGAGTTTTCTAAGAGATTTAGCCCTGACACTTACAATAGAGGACACAGAGCACCAACAAGCTAAGGGTATATATTGGGCATACCTCATACCCAATATCTATTGCTTGCAAATGGTATCATATTTTTTGAATCCAAAACATGCGTCAAATTGTACGCTTCACATACTATAAGATTAAAAAATAAAAAAATGAATTTCATGAAGTTTTGACCAAGTTAAGTTGGTCAAACATACGAGTCTTTATATTTTTAAAAAGTTGTCATAAAAATTTTATAATTAATTATTTATTTGGAAAAAATTACAATAAAATGTGCATCACATCGGGACATGAGTCCTTTCCTTATATCTAAAATCTTATTAAAAAATATTATCATTTTAATGTGGTTAGGGTGGTTAGACAGACACCTACTTCTTATTTTTTCCCTGAAATTTAAGTACTACTATATTGAAATTTCAAATTTTCACCAAATAAATTTTATATTTTTGTAAATAAACCTAGTAATTTAGAAACTACATTCAATTTTTTTACAAATTCTCTTCTTACATATTTTTGAAATAATATAGATAATTTATTCAAAAAAATTATGTCAAGTTGCCTAACTCTGATTTTTCTAAATTTTTTGCCACTTAAGGGCCTATTTTTTCCATGATGATCCTACACATACCTGAGCGCTAGGATGAAGACATGTGTACATTCCACCTTCCGACCAAGGAGAGAAAAATTAATTTGAAGGACATGCACCACATTCTCTGAGTTCCTATTTGAGGAGAGTTGGTATGCTTCTAGAGAGATCACACCTTGTACGAGTAGAAGGCTGATATGTGGTATTGTCTGGATGGGCCAATGCACAATCAGCGAGTGAGAGGATGGATCGATTTGGTGATGCTACTCTATTCATGAGTGCCAACTGTGAGATGGATCATGATGCATACAATGGCACTAGTACTCATCCCATATTGGTGGGCAATGCACCTTGAGGTAGGACTAGTACACCTACTACATAGGATGGCAGAGCACATGATAGTGTACACTTGGGGATGTTGTATCGTAGTGCATTTATATTATGATCTTGGTTAGTTTGTTTTTTGGGAGGTAGAGAGCATGATGCATCGCACACTTCTACAAGTTTGGTGCCTTGAGCATAGCACATACACTAGGCTACCAACTTCCCATGTCTGACTGCAGTGGGGTATCCTCGGGCCTTTCACTATCCTCTATGAATGTTGTGGCAGTACGAGGATTTACATTTTTGGAGAGTGAGACTAGACCGACTGGAGGAGGATGAGATATTGTGGAGACCTTATCAGCTAACACTTCCATGGCCTGATCACACATGGAAATTGAGGAGATTACAATTAGATAGATTTTTGGTTGGTCGTCATGATCATGTAGCACATCCCTTCTACTATGATTGATTCATGTGACAGTTTGGGTAGATTCAGAGGCCACCCAAGGAACAATCCTTTTTCAAGACTTCAATGTGGAGTGCTCAAATACCAGGTGATATAGTACGACTCATTTTAGATGATGTTGTCATGAGTGAATCCAAGTTCTTAGATCATAACTAGCCTCTAGTTGTTGATATAGATGATGTCAGTGCCACATGGGAGTATGAGGACTGGTGGAAAGTATCATGACCAACTCATGTATATGTATTTGATGAGCCTATAGGAAATGAAGGACCATTGTGAGATGAGGGGGATTGCAAAGAGGATAGGGCCGAGGAGACACGATACAAAGCTGCAGACATATTTATTGATGTCATTCATGAGGAGTGTAGACACCCAAAATTGTCCATGTCATAATATTACCTAGTCGATACATGACCTTGTAAGACATTTTGTAATATTTTAGCCTAGGTCTTTACATTATCCCACTTATCTCATTTATTCCACTTAATCACCGTCCCAATTAATTAAATAAATCTCATTTATTTAATTAATTCCCCCTTCACATGTCTCAAAATAATTCAAATTAAATATTTGAATTAATCACTCACTTATTGTCACTGTGACGTAGATAAAATGGATTGCTACATAGAAAGATGGTTAAATCTAATTTGACAAGTATTAATCTAAATCAAACAACAAAGAACGAAGTAAATAAACTAAAACAATAAAAACAATAACATGAAACAATCTCACTAAATATCAGTCCACCTCTTCAAATTATCTTTATTGTCCTTCTCCATTTTGTTGTATTGGTATTCTTGCCCTCAAATTTTGTGTATGTATGCAAGCATAGCCTGGATGTATTGTCTAAGAAAAATATTGAAGATTATAAGTTCTTCTCAAAAGTATTGATTTCAAGAGAGGAATAATGATAATGACAGGTCCATTTATAGAAATTGGGTTTTTGAACGATCGACTCAGATTCGAAAGAGAGATCAACGATCAAGATTGATGAATTCCATGCAATGTGAGTTAGGAAATTCTGCAGGATAAAGATTAAATTAGAATAATAATTTAATCTGGTGTTGAGACTATTCCAAAATAGAAAGAACATGAGTTCAAGATTAAATAAATGATTTAATATTCAGTGGAAAGTCTTCGAAAAAAGAAGAATCATACTTTAAATGAAAAAGATAAAGTTAGAACTTGAAGAATACTCTGTTCAAATGCACACATGAATTAATTAATTAAATAAATATATTTAATTAATAAATATGTTCATGTATATGAGTTAGAACTAGTTAATTGACTGGTTGTGACAAAGATTCCTTTCGCAGAGATGACTAGATATCAAATCCGGAGATAACTGGAAGATTTAAATAGATCTCGATTCAAAGGGTGAGTGAATAATTAGATAAATGGACAATAGAAGAATGTGATAGAAAAAAAAAATTATTTATTAAATGTTAATTTAATTCAACATTCGAAATTGAAATGATCTAATTAAATAAATAATAATAATTTATTTAATTGACTGTTGAAAATATTAATTGAATAATTAAATAAGGAATATTTAATTATAGTTGAAATATGACAAAGGGGTTAACTAAATAATAAATTATTTAATTAAGAAAGAGAATTAATTAGTTAGCGACATAATTATATAAATATGATTTATTTAATTAATCAAAGTTGAATAAGGGTCATAATGAATTAATTAAATAATCAAAAAGTTATTTACTTAATAGAGGAAAGATGTGTTTAGGAAATAATTGAATAATTAACATTATATAATCATGACCATGGACATTAAAAAATTATGTCGAAAGTGGTACTCACAAGCCTAGACCAATTTTTGGTGTCTACAGTTTCCCCCTCTTCGATACAATGTTGTTTATTGCGTTGTGTCAAAGAAAATATGCCCCGATTATGCCCTAGTATGAAATAGGTTAGGGTATGCCCCCTCGAGAAAATTGACAAATTTTTGAAAAAATTCAAAAAATTCAGGAAATATTCCCGATTAGTCAATTTGATGGTCAAAAAGGTTATGGAGTTCACAGAATTGAATTTGGAAGTGATAGTGACTTGTACAGGTCAATAGAATTCGGAAGTTTACATGACCAATAGACAAGGTCAGAAGAAATGCCACCCAAACCCTAGGTATAAATAGAAATTAGGGTGAAAACCAAGTCATTTGCACCCTAAAGATTAGAAGAAATGACCATTTAGCTTTGAGTATTTGACAAAAATGTCTCCAATTCCCTACATTGTGCATCACGGATATCAGATCCGGAGCTTCCAATGGCCAGCCGACGCAGGACCCCTGGTATGTAGCCTAAAATGACCTTTTGAATTTTCATTTTGCACTTATATTTAGGTCTTTAAAGTTAATTTTGCAAATGTGAGTTTTCTCTTTCAACGCATATGTGTTCGTATGCAACACATCTACTTGTGGAATGACGCATATGTAAAATAACATCTAGGCTTCATTAGTTCATTTAGGCATTGCACACATATGCATTTTAATGCACCGCAATTGGATTAATGCATCACATTTGTTATTAGGATATACGCATGTAGAACAGTGAAATGCATTTGATATTGTGCATCGCATATGCATATTAGGTGGGTAGTTAACTTGTACCACATATGTTATTTCTGAGAGGCATTTGATTATTTTTTGAAATTAAATTGTTTTGCAACGCATTTGAAATATCCGATGCAAATGCTTTGTTTTTTGAAGCACGTGTGATTATGCACCGCATTTGATTCTGTGAACCGCGTTTGACTGTCAATTTTTTTGAAATTTTTTCTCATAAAGACTTGAATGATTTGAAATTTTGACATATTTGTTGAATGCACTTTGCAGGTTATCTTAGATCCTATTTATACCCAGGAGTCACAACATGATACATTTGAGCTGAGAGAGCGATTGGTGAGCGTAGAGACATGTTTGTTATGGAGACTAGGACTACATCATGTATTGACTATGCTCACGATTTGGGCTAATAGAGGTATGCTTACTACCTTGTGTGAGCAATGGAATTCAGAGACCTCATCATTTCATTTGCCTACTGGTGAGGTCATTGTTACCTTAGAGGATGTATATAGGATTCTTAGGTTGCCCATCAAAGGATAGAGGGTGATGTATGACACACAACATGGATATAGTGAGATTACCAAATTTAATGAGTTTGATGATATTAGGAGGTTAGGAATAGAGAATTATGAGATCAGATACCAGGTTTTAGCTAATAGGTATGAGAGGATAGATTGTATTCTATGTACATTTATTGGGGGGATAGTTCTTCCTGACTGACGGGGTCATGGATTTCCTGTTGGGTGGGGAGAGATGCTAGTCAAATGTTGGAGAGAGAGATTGTGTATGCCTTGGGTCCTTGTCTAGTAGATTGAGAAAGTTTGGTGAGGTTCAGGATGAGCCTAGACGGTGAGCAGATTTTTGTCGATCGTCTAGAGAGGTTCCTTTTTGGGGGCCTATGATACTAGTAGCTATCGCAGAGGCAGAGATTCAAGCTTTATAGCCTTTATAGTGGGGATGGAGAGGTAGAGCAACAGATCCTGGGACTATAGTTTCATATGATACCTGGTGGGCAGATCATCATCATGTGCCTTACATAGATTCAAATCAACTGACACCAGTAGAGAGATGAGGGACAAGGCCGAGAGGGTGGTGGTAGAGGTGGTGGCAAGGGTGGAGGCAATGATGGTAGAGGTGATGGTGGTAGATGAGATCAGAGAGGATGGAGAGGTGGTTAGGTAGGGGGATTAACACCTATCCGAGAGGTAGAGGCAAAGGATGTATCGATGTTGGACCTTGGAGGTGGAGCAAAGGCAGAGGTTTGAGATGAGCATGTTGTTGAGGAGGCAGTAGTAGAGGAGCATGCAGAGGTAGAGATTGACAAAGAGGACCTTGTAGAGGAGGAGGAGGTCGAGAGAGAGTACATGGAAATTGATCCTCTTGGTATTCTAGCAGGTTATGGGGAGGATGATGTTGAGGAAGAGGTACCCATGAAGGAGTAGGAGAGAGAGCTCCAAGATCGGATTGTAGAGGGGAGACAGGATGAGGAGGCTCCTAGGGATAGTGATAGGGAGGCATTGGAGGAGAGGCTCAGAGTGGCTACTACAAAGCGAGATGCTTTAAAGATTGATAGAGACAGTGCCTTTATGGAGAGAGATACTGCTTTGATGGAGAGGGACCAGGCAGTAGCCCAAAGGCATGAGACAGAGTAGCATTTCATGGAGATCAGACACCTCTGTAGTGGTACCTCATTTGATGGTTTAGCTCGTGAGCTAGTCAGATCAGTAGAGAGGGCATTGCATTATAGATATATGTATGAGTTAGTTGTGCCAATGGATAGACGAGCTCCTAGCTTTTCAGAGGTTTGTAGCCAAAGATCATAAGGCAGGAGTCAGACTAGGACATAGAGTATAGAGGGTGTGGTAGGACCACTGAGGACAGGTTCATATGATAGGCCTTCCACCTCATAGAGAGTACCTCTTAGGCAGCTTCCTCCATGCTCACCACATGGGAGTAGCAGTAGTGGGACACATTGACACTTTCATATATGTGGACATTGTATTTTGATCAAAGAGCCTACGAGCGCCTTGTTATTTATGGATACATTCTAACATTGGACTGTGACATATTATTTTGAGCAATATATATATAATTTTTGGCGGCTTCTATATGATATGTAGTTCTATTTTATGATGATGCATTTTTTTCTATATGATTATGTTTCCTAGATGATGTATGTACATGTGTTATGGATGATGGTTTCTACATTATGATATATTTATGCAATCTATGATGTTATGATAACTCTATTTATGATGGATGCAATGTACTTTATGATAATGGGATGCAATATTATATATACAATGCTATTTACATGTGATGGTTATATGTACATGCAATGTTTACATTATGTACCTTATGATGATTGAATGCCTATTATGCCATGATTTTCCTAGATATGCAATGAATATTTCTAATGTTCCTATTATTTGAAATGCAATGTAACTATATGATTTACTAAATATAGACATACAAAAATGTTTACATAATGCTTATAGAATGTATGCATGTGCAGATTATTTAATTTTTTTTTGGTGTCACAGGACCCTATCATTATGTCAGACAGGAGAAATGTTAGCATGGATGATTTCAGAATGTTAGTAAGAAACAATGAAGGTTGATTGAAAAAAATATGATCTTCGATATTTTTCCATATACTAAGCTTCTCATTTTATCATCATTGGGCGAGACATGACACAAATGGATAGTACACACCATGATATGAGATAGACCATAGTGTACAAAATCATCCACCTGTGAAAAATAAATAGTCGTAGACAAGGAGTGTCTTAACTCAAACTAAGGACAAGATTTCCCCAGTCGGTTTTTCTAGAAAAATCATAGACAAAAAACAAATAAAATACGGGTCATGAGACATCATTGCTCCTCTAAATCCTTGACAGAACATCCTTGAGGAAACTAGTAACAGTTTTAAAAAGACAGTTGATAGACAAGAGTCAAAGAAAAAGAGTTCTGAGACATCCTTGCTTTCTCTAAATCCTTCAAGGGACATCCTTGAGAAATCTAGTAACAAAACTTATGCACAAATCAATAGAAATATAAGACAAATTAAGATATAAATAAAAAATCCAAATAAAAGTATTTTCCAAAACCTGATCTTGTGTAATTGTTTGATGTTTGACATAGCTAGATGTGAGGGATGACACATACCACATAAGACGTTGAGTCTCATTTTGACCTGGCGACTATCCATGTAAGGCATGAAAAAGCCTGGTTTCAGAAAGACACGTGTCATATAAGACGTTTGAGCTTGATGATGTTGATGTGACAACCTACATGAGGCTATGCCAATTTGATGATGTCTGTCGACAAGAAATACATATCTTGCTTAAGACATAAGCTGATCACTTTGATAATTTGTTTGATTTTGACTTGATAACAATTTTGAGATGTTTTCCTTGTTGGTGCAAGAATTTTTTTGATTCCTTGACTGTTATGAGTAAGTGTGTGTTGGCAGTGTTTGACTTGAGATGATATACCCTAAAGGACTGACCTAACTAACTTAAGATATATACTTAAGTTGATGACATGCAACATATGTGATAGCAAATGTGATAAACGCTATTGGACTGACCTAGTGCGGTCTCGGGGGCTCATCAATTGATTATCCTTGCCTACGTTGTACACGTAGAGACCTCATAGTTCGACATGACCAATGACTTTGAATATACAAAGAGTCAAGATTTTAACGTGTGTGATACATGACAAACCTTGATAGACAAACCTAATGCCTTGGGGGCACATCGACTGATGGTCCTACCTACGTCAAGTTGCAGAGGCAACGTAGTTTGACTATGTCTACAACTGACTTAACAAGACTAACCTTGACTCTGTTTTTGGGATTTTTGACATGTTTTGATTTTTTTGTCTTTTTGGGGTTTTCTAATGTGTTTTGGATTTTTTCAAGACATTTTTCAATGGTGTAATGCTATGTACAAGGTCCACATGACACAGGTCAAGGATTTTCCCCCAATCGGGAATAAGACATACAGGATGGAGTGGGGAATGTGACGGAGTGGACTTGATGTCAATCGTTCCAAACAATGGATAAGACAACCATGCATTATGAGTGAAAGTGAAAATTCTGGTTCAAATGATGGTAGACAAAGGAGCGAAGCTGACTACACATGGCACCTGTTTGCTAGGTTTTCACCATGGTACTTATCCATAGCACCACCGAAGTGGTTTTAAATATTAGACGAATTATTTCAAATTTACTATTTTGTTGATTTTCAAATTTTTTTGGTGTTACAAAGACGCCTGTTTGCCAGGTTTTTATCAAGGTAACCATTTTTTTCTTCCATTTTTTTTGTTGTATTTTTCCAATTAATACAAAGACTCTCAAAATCTAGGCATAGAACCTCTTCAGATGAAGGCTATTGATTGGTGACAATAGTGGTTCTCCTTTAGGGGTAGAGAGTTGGTATGCTCCTAATCCAAAAGCTTCTCTGACAATGTAGGGCCCTAACTAGTTAGGTTCAAACTTACTTGGTTTTTCTCGTTCAACTTGATTCTTGGGATTCTCCATTAAAACCAGGTCACCAATGTCAAAGTGTCAATTTAGAAATTTCCTATTATAGCTATGACGAAGATGATTCTGATATGCTTGCAAATGGTCTAGTGTTTTTTGTCTTCATTCATCTAGTAATTCTAACTCTTGTAATCTGGATACATGGTATTCTTCATCATCAATGTGACCTTTCAAGGATACCCTCATGGAATGAATTTCAACCTCAATAGGTAAGATAGCTTCAGATCCGAATACTAGGGAGTATGGAGTGGCACCAGTGGGAGTATAGATGCTTGTGCGGTAAGCCCATAAGGTAGGATTAAGCTGTAGATGCCAGTCATGACCAATGTCATTGACAGTATTTTTTAGGATTCTAACAATGGTTTTATTAGATGTCTTGGCTTGGTCGTTACCTTGTGGGTAATATGGAGTGGAAAATGATGTTTGATATGAAATTCTTCACATAGATGGCATACTTCTTGGTTTTTGCATGGACAGAAATTGTCTGTGATAATGGATTGGGTACACGATACTGACAAATGATATAGTTTAGGATAAACTTGGATATTTGCGCATCGGTGATGTAGGTCATGGCAATAGCTTCGATCTATTTGGTGAAGTATTCGGTGGTGGTTATGATGAATTTATGGCCATTGGATGATGGAGGGTGTATCTTACCTATGAGGTCAAGTCCCCATTGGGAAAAGGGCCATGGTGAAGTAATCGAACGAAGTTCCTTTGCTAGTGCTCATATCAAATCTCCATGTATCTGACACTATTGAAATTTATTTACAAAGATATATGTGTCTTTTTCCATTATAGGCCAATAATAACCTAATCTCATAATCTTATGGGCTAAAGTAGGACCGCTAAAACGGGATCCACATATACCCTCATGTACCACTCGCAAGGTTGTTTGTGCTTCTTCAGCATTGAGACATCTCATTAGGGTGTTATCTAAGGTATGTCTATACAGGGTATCTGTGATGATGGTGTACTTAGCTAACTTATGGATAAAGGTTCTACGCTGGTTGTTTGACAGGTCTAAAGGTAAGGTTTGGTCATTTAGATAGTCGTATATGTCTTTGTACCAAGGGGAAGTAGGACCAACAATCATACACACCATCACAAAATCAAGGACATTATAGGTAGGGATCAACAGTTGTTCGACCAAAAACTCAAACTTAGACACATTGCTCAGAACATCCAATAAGGAACCCACGGTTTCCATAGCATCTGTTGCCCTGTTTTGAGTACGTGGTATTTTTTGAAAGGTAATGTCATCAAAGTAATTCTTGAAACTATCGGCCATGCGATTGTAGGGGGAAAGTTTCTCATCTTTAGTTTCATAATCATCATTTACTTTCCAAACTACTAGGTGAAAATCTCCATAAACATGTAGACTCTTAATCTTCAATTGGGCTACCATTCTTAGTTCTGTCACTAAGGCTTCATACTCTACTATGTTGTTGGTGCAAGGGAAAGCAATTTTGAGTTATTTAGGAATAGTATCGCCTTGATCTGTAACAAATAGTATGCCTGGTCCTGAACCATGATTAGTATGTGACCCGTCAAAGTATAATTTTCATTTAGTTCTATTGTTAACCTTGAAGATAAAGTCATCAAGAAAATTTTCCACTAAAGGATGGTCTGCCTTCATGGGTGCATCCGCTAACTAATCTAAAATTATTTATCCTTTTATAGCTTTCCTCTCCACATATTGGATGTCATATTCACTAAGTATCATCACCCATTTAGCCAATCATCCTGTTAATGCTGCTTTACTTAGGAAATATTTGAGGGGATCAATCTTT
This sequence comes from Sequoiadendron giganteum, assembly GCA_007115665.2. Lineage (NCBI taxonomy): Eukaryota > Viridiplantae > Streptophyta > Pinopsida > Cupressales > Cupressaceae > Sequoiadendron > Sequoiadendron giganteum. Next base: position 587,282,815 of record CM021108.1, read on the forward strand.
GCAACCAACATGGTTTGGAGGTTTAGCATATAGTGATGAAGTTTTTTTGTAGCAAAGACTATCATAAGATAGGAATGTTCTAGGTTACTATAATTTAATTCATATCCTATAAAGGTATGACCGATATAGTACACTGCTCTTTCATGACCTTGATCATCATTTTGTGCGAGAAGAGCTCCTAATGCTGACTGAGTTGCTGAAATGTATAGTATCATCAGTTTTCCATCTGTAGGTTGCATAAAGATAGGTGGAGTGAGAAGATAATCCTTGATCTGTTGGAAATCTTCCTGACATTTAGGTGTCCATACAAATTATACTCCTTTCTTGAGAAAATGTTGGAATGGGTGTATTTTTTTGCTAGTTATACAATGAAGCACCTGATAGACTGTAATCTTCCCTATAGTGTTCTTAATTGACGAATGTTGACTGGAGGACGCATTTCTACAATAGCTTTTACCTTCTCTAGATCTACTTCAATGCCTCTTCTAGAAATGATATACCCTAGAAATTTCCCTAATTTTACTCCAAAGACACATTTCTTTGGATTTAGTCTGACGTTGTAATTTTCTAGCCTCTGGAATATCTTGTCTAGAACTTTCAAATGATCTTCCCTCATTACTGATTTAGCTATAATATCATCAACATAATCTTCCATGAGATTATATACAAAGTCATGGAAAATAGTCGGAATTGCATGTTGATACATAGCTCCTACATTCTTAAGTCCAAAAGTCATAACATTCCAATAGTATGTTCCCCATGGACATGTGAAAGTTGTCTTGTGTTGGTCTTCAACTACGATTTTGATTTGGTTGTACCCAGAGAAACCATCCATAAGGGATAGCATCTCGTATCCTATTGTAAGGTCTACTATCATGTCAATGTTCGGCAAGGGGAAGTCATCCTTAGGACATGCCTTGTTGATGTCTCTAAAGTCTGTACAAAAACGGATGCCCCCAGTTGGTTTAGTCACTGGCACAAGATTTGATATCCAGTCTGTTTATTCTATGGATCTTATGAATCCGACATCCAATAGTTTCTTAAGTTCTTCTTTGACCAGTAGAGCAATATGTGGATGTATTTTCCTTAGCTTTTGTTTTATGGGCATAATACCTGGTTTTAATGGTAGATGACGTAATATAAGGTCTGGATCCAACCCAGGCATGTCAGCGTATGACCATGCAAAGTTTATCTATCTCTTTGTGAAGAAGTGTTGAAACTCTTGTTTTTTTGTCTCTGTCAAAGAGGTTGCAAGGTATATTACACAAGGGTTTTCTTTTGTGTTTATGTTGACTTCAATAGACTCCTCTACTAACATCGGTGAATTTTCCTGAGCAATGGGGAGAATATTCAAACCTCCATCCTTGGGTTCCTTAGAGATGTTTTCACCCTCAGATACTTCCTTTATTTTTACTATTTCTTCGTCCAAATGCACCTTTCAATTTTCACCTAGGGACTCGTCATTTTTCTCATTTTTGTGACTAGAGGTGTAAATAGACTCCCCAAAATATGCTTTGTCATGTAAGTCTATGGTAAAACCAGCTTTATGATCCCCTCTAGGTATGCCTTCTCGATGTTCCATGAACTCAACTATTGCTTCATAATTCTCGAATATGTCTAAGATGGGTGTACCTTTTTTATCCTAGTTGATAAGTTGGGAATATATGAGAGGCATGTCATCATCAAAGTTATCAAAGGTGGAAGCTGACAAGGAGAATACAAAGTGGTTTTCATAGTCACAAAATTTTTGGACTAAATTCTTCTTGTTCTTTTTCCTGTGGGTAGGTAAACTCTGATGTGGGACTATTGTAATGGCTAGGTCGTTAGAACATGGTTCATCAGGTGCCCAAGATGCATGATCAAGGGTTTCCCCATAATAGTGTTTAAGAAATTATTCTTTGGACAAGGGCATCTTATTACGGGGGCTAGATGGATTTGGTACAGGTTTTATCATTTGGTCCAGTTCTCCAAATAGCTTATCTAGGTTCATGGTACTGGTAGAGGAAAGGGAATCCCATTCATAGTCACTTGAGTAAGGGGATTCATCATAAACTAGGGGAAGTGGTTCGTGAGATATCTTGATGTCTTCATAAGCACTCACTTTCTCTTGAAATGGTGACGCAGTACTAGGAAAGACAATTCTAAGTGGTTGAAACCCTAGCTCTAGGCCTTTCGGTCATGGTGAGACAATGATCGGTTCAGTGCTTCCATTTTCGTGTAGTCCTAACCCACTATGTCCATCATAGCCTTTGATTTGAATTATCTTAAATCCTTTTCTATATTGATCCTTAGCTATTTGAATAGATGGTGAGGAGTATTCATTGTCTTCCTAGTACAACTAGGAGGTAATATCACCTTGGTCCATAATTTCTTCACTTAACTCTCCCCATTTTGTCAATGTCATTGTAGGAGGAACATGAAACGTGACTACGGATTGTATCCTATTTTCCAAGGGTAAGCCATATGCCTTGGGTGGAACCAGCTGACTGACACAATAGGATGCCTTCATGTGATATTCTCCACAGCCCTTGTCTTGGATATCAACCTTAGGAGTTGATGATAGTGGTTTTATTGAAATGGACTTGGTAAGATGTGATGGATCAACGTATAGGGATAAAGTGGATAATGAAGATTCTTGATTAACTGGAACCTATCATTGTGGAATTTCCCTTAGGCTTGTACAATATTCAAAAGGATCTGGATCACCATCAATCATGATCTCAATGCCATTATACGGGAATTTAAGACACTGGTGATATGTGGAAGGTACAAATTTCATTTCATGCATCCAAGGTCTACCTAACAACAAGTTATATGGAAGGGTGAGATCCAAGACTTGGAAGCTAGTGTTCATGACTGTCAGGCCAATTTTGATAGGGAGTGTGACAACTCCTTTGGATGATCTTTCCTCATCATCATAAGCCTTGATGACTAGACTCTTAGAGGTATCTACACATGCTTCTGAGAATCTTAATGCCTTAACCAATTTTAGGGTACATAGGTTCAAACATGCTCCTACATCTACCAAGACTCATTTGACTTTGGATTGATGGACTAGGACTTCAAGATGTAATGGGTCATTATGATCATTCTTTTCTGTTGAATAATCCTATTGAAAAAATGTGGCCTGATGGGATTTGGTTAAATATCCTACCATTTCTTTGAAACAATTGACATCTAAGTTGGTAGGGACAGTTGTGATTTATAAGTCTTTGTCAAGAATGGCTCGATGATTAGGTGATAAAGTTAATAGTTCCAAAATGGATATATGTGCTGGGGTCTTTCTCAATTGATCAAGCATATTGTACTTAGACTTGGAAGACTATGTAGGTGGCTCAAAAGAAGGACCTCGAAGAGTTATCTTAGTTTTGTGTGTATTTACAACACATTCAGGATGCTTCTTGATGGTGATGGTATAAAAAATATTATTTTCATCTCGAAGGTGATTTATGATCATACCTTTTCTATAGTCATACTTGGTATTTGCATAATTGGTCGATCTAGCATTCTTAAATCCTGAACTAAAGGATTTTCCTTTCATGTGATCATGTAATGTGTCTGTGAAGACCTTGTGATCACTGTTCTTGGTATGTTTCTGCCCATTGACCTCTATGGTTCTATCTTCAAAAAAGTCATGTATGATATTCTTTAGTTGTCAACATTGTTGTAGGTTGTGTCCTTTTGTTCGATGGTATTCAAATTTGGTGTTATCATCCCACCATGAGGGTTTAAATTGTCCAGGACATACTCTCTTGGTTCCAATGGGTTTAGGAGATCATGTTTAATCAGTTCTTTCAAAATTGTCTCAATTGGTTGCCCCAAAGGGGTAAATTCACATTTAAGAAATATCCTTTGTGGTTGTTGTTGTTGTGAATTTTGGAAAAAAATTGTTGATTGATCTGGATTACTTGTCATGTCCTAATTGGGGTTGTAACCTCTAAGTGTGATGACTAGTCCCACATGTATGGTTTTAGCATCAACAATACCATCATTGGTAACATTTTTGTTTCTAGACCAAAACTTGTTTCCATGATTGGGTGCGTTTTGATGTTGAACAACTGGATTTCTGCCTGGTAATTTAATTTCTCCTTTGTCAATAAGGCCTTTTTCAAGGATGATGACCTTTCGTACCAAGTATAGGAATAAAGTTAAAAAATGTACCTTTAAGTCACCTCTTAGTTTTGGATTGATATTTTCAAGGAATATCGTGACTTTTTGTTTTTCTAGTATTTCAACTAGACATCTAGTAGGTAAAATTCTCCATCTCTAGAAGAAAGTGGTGAAAGTTTCACCTTCTTCTTGCATTGTGTGACACAAGGTAGCTATAGTTATTGCATTGTCTATGTTAAAGGAAAAGTGTTCGACAAACTTCTCAGCTAATTCACCCCAGGATTGTATGCCATATGGTAATTTGGAGAACCATTGTAGTGCTATCCCAACAAGGGTTTACGGAAATAGTCTTATCAAGTATGTGGGGTCATATGATATGTTGATGCATGTTGTATAGAATTATCTAATGTTTTCTATAGGATTCCTCCTCCCATTATACTTAGGAAAATTTTGTATAATGTATCCATGGGGGAAGGGTGTCATGTATAGCGCTTTGTCAAAAGGACATAGACATAAATCTTACGCTGAGATAGTTCGTTTTCCTAACATAGACATGTCCATCTGTTGTTGAAGCATTTGCATTTGATTTTGGAGAACATCTACTTGTGTCAAGGACATGTTGTTTGTGTTGTTAGGATCAATGTAGGTGTTTTGAAATGCTATGTTCTATGACGGATTGTGATTTAGTGAGGGTATATTTCCTGTTTGAATGTTCTAGTTCTGTATAGGAATATTTCTTGTCTGAATGTTCTGATTTGGTATAGGAATTTTTCCTATTTAAATGTTCTAATTTGGTATAGGAATATTCATGCCTACTTTGGATCTCTTACCAGTAGTGTTTGTGCCAAAGGGGTTTGATGAAATTGCTACTGCAGTAAATTGTAAACCTTGTGTTATCTTGAAAGGGATTATGATCACAATTGATGATGTTTGAGTAGGTATGCTAGTTGGTATCATTGCGGTAATTTGAGGAATAAAAACACTTGACATTATGGTTTGCGTTGGTTGAGCAGATGATGTTTTTAAAGTATGAATATCAAATATTGGTGGTAGTGTGGCACCTCCTACTACAAAATTTGCTAGATATCATTGGGGATCATTTTCCAAACACTCATCCATAAAGGATGCAAACTTAGGATCTTGTACGATGGCGTCTATGTCCAACATAAATTTATCCATGTGTGTCTCTAGTGACGTTTTTTTCAAACAAATTTTTGTGTGGTCTCTCTTTCCCTGATGGTTTGTTTTCGAAAGGATTGAAAAATTTGTTAAGGTCCAACATTGCTTTATGTTTCCTTTTAGACCTTGTTTCAACCATGAAAAGTTGCTCAAAATGGGGTAATGCAAACTATGTCTAAAAATTGATATGTCCTATTTCTATGTTTTTTGGATTTTCTGAATATAAAGGATGTTGCTAAAGATTTCTAAAATGACGTATAATAAGATGACGTATGCTAGGATAGACAATATACAAAGTTTTGAGTAGACTATGATGGTAAATGATTCTAAGATGGGTAAACCTACCACCTATGGAATAAATTCAAGAAATGATCTAACTTTACCAAGGAACCTGATTGTAGGACAAATACAACTGACAAGATGAATTTTCCAAACAAGACTATTGAGCTGGAAAGATTCACTAATAGGATAATAGTGACTAGGTTGAATGATAATGACAAATCGGAGCATGAATGTATCCAATGACGCAGAAAGTTATTCTAGTCTACAATATAAAACTTCCTAGGAAGTATATAAATGTTTGCAACTTAGGATGACTATGACTAGGACATATATGACACCTAATAATGCAAGGGTTTTTTTTTGATAATTTTTTTTCTAATTTATGTCCAAGGTTGATCTTAAGAAACAAAAGCAAAAAAGATATATATTTTTTTTTTGGACTGAGTTTGTAGTTTTTGAACTTCCCTGTTGATAGTCAATTATGGTTCACCTTTCAGATGCATTGATATATTTGACAAATACGTTGCAGGTTTCAGATGCGGTAAATTGACCAAACTAGGTTTTGAATGTTGATAGGCTATTTCAACTTTTTGACAGATGTGGTTTACTTTATGGAAGATGCGACTCACAAATCAGATGTGACTCAGAAATCTAAACTCTATGAAACTAAACATGTTGAAAGACACTTGCAATTTTTTGTTTGATATTTGTGGCTCGTAGATACACATGCAACTCAAAATATGATAGTTGCGGCTCAAAAACTAGACTCTGTGAAACTCCAATTTGTTGACAAACACATGAGACGTTTAGTTCAACAATTGTGACTCTCTAAGACACATGCAACTTGAAATACGACAATTGTGACTCTATTTGACAGTTGTGGTTTTATGAAGATAATGTTATGACTGACTCAGTTTAATGATCAAGATTTTGACAAATACATTAAAATGACAAGCACAAAATACAAAGTATTTTCAGTTTGGGGTGTTTGAATCTGTTAAAACCATAAGACAATTACAACCTAGGTTGTGTTGGAGAGTATTTACTGACTTCTTACTTAGATAAATCCAGCTATGCATATTCAAGGTCGATGACTAGTAGCTTGACCCCACTGGCTCCCCTCCACGACACTCAATTATATGGGGCAGCCAAGCTACTATACCCATGAAACTCCCATGGCATACATCTCATCTCAACACATGAACTGTAAGAATGTAAGACGACTTCAGAAGTATGAACTTGCTGCACCAACAAATAAATAGGATTTTGGCAAAACTACAACATGGTTTTTAGTAAGGGAATTTTGTTCATGGGGCACCATCCAGTACAATGAGCGACCATTTATGCCCTTCTCATCGGAACAGTGAGCGTGATTTTTGGGGTTTCCCCAAAAAATCCACTTTTATATACCGGCTGGAAGTCACTTAGCATCTAGCGTGCTACCGATCTGAGTCATCTTGGGGTGAGTACTTTTTCCCACTAAGATAGGCCCAAGTTCTAGATTCAATAACCATTTCTCTTACATCGAGGATCACATGAATGTGCAAGGGGAGAGGATACTTCGATATACCGAATCATAAAGGGTTACAAAAACATGCTTTCGCACTAGACAAAGCATACACTGGTTATTTTTAATCCAAATGAAATTTTTTTATCTACCAAACACAATTTAAAAAAATAAAAATAAAAAATTCAATGTCTTCACATAACAGTTTGCATGCAACTGATTAGTAATTTATTTGTGTCTTTGGCTTCGTCCTGTAGAAAAGAAGATGTTTTTGGTTTTTTTTTTTGGTCTTCTATGCTTCATCCTACAAAACAATGTTATCCTCCTAAACATAGCTGCAAACAAAACATTAGCGAAAAAAAAACAAGACGAAAAAGAAAAATGAAAAACACGAAAATATGAAAGTTAATAAGAAGACAAAAATTCTTACCAGGTAGACACGGTGTTTAAACTCATAGATGTGTCGAAATGTTGACAGTCGGATGTGGTGAAAAATGTTGTGGATGTGTCTCATGTTTGCAGATGTGTCACAGGATGTGTCATATGCGGTTCACGAGATCAGATGCATTGTTTATTCAATTAGATGTGGTTTGTCATATGATACCTGTAAAACAAAAAAAATGGAAAGGTGGAAAGAAGTCACAAAATTTGAAGCATGCTTCACATCGGGTTCACCAAATGTAATGTAGATAAAATGGATTGCTGCACAAAAATATGGTTAAATCTAATCTAACAAGTATTAATCTAAATCAAACAACAAAGAATGAAGTAAGTAAACTAAAACAATAAAAATGATAACACGAAATAATCTCACCAAATATTAGTCCACCTCTTCAAATTATCTTGATTGTCCTTCTCCATTTTTCTGTATTGGTATTATTTCCCTTAGATGTTTTGTATGTATGCAAGCATAGCCTGGATGTATTGTCTAAGCAAAATATTGAAGATTATAAGTTCTTCTCAAAATTATTGATTTCGGGAGAGGAATAGTGACAATGATAGGTCACTTTATATAAATTGGGTTTTTGAACGATCGGTTCATATTTGAAAGAGAGATCAACGATCAAGATTGATGAATGCCATGCGATGTGAGTTTTGTGTCAGTTAGAATGTGAGTTATGAAATTTTATAGCATAAATATTAAATTAGAATAATAATTTAGTCTGGTGTTAAGATTATTTGAAAAAAGAAAAAATGTGAGTTCAAGATTAAATAAATGATTTAATCTTCAGTGGAAAGTCTTTGAAAATAGAAGAATTAGACTTTAAATGAAAAAGATAAAGTTATAACTCAAAGAATAATATGTTTGAATGCACACATAAATTAATTAATTAAATAAAGATATTTAATAAATATATATGTTCATGCATATGAGTTAGAACTAGTCAACTAACTGGTTGTGACAGAGAGTCATTTTGCAAAGACGACCAGATATCGAATCCGAAGATAACTAACATATTTAAATAGATCTCGAGTCAGATGGTGAGTGAATAATTATTTAACTGGACAATAGAAGAATGTGATAGAAATAATTACTTATGAATTAAATGTTAATTTAATCCAACATTTGAAATTGAAATGATCTAATTAAATAAATAATAATAATTTATTTAATTATAGTTGAAATATGACAAAGGGGTTAATTAAATAATAAATTATTTAATTAATAAAGAGAAATAATTAGTTAGCGACATAATTAAATAAATATGATTTATTTAATTAATCAAAGTTAAATAAGAGTCATAATGAATTAATTAATAATTAAAAGGTTATTTAATTAATAGAGGAAATATGTGTTTAGGAAATAATTAAATAATTAATATTATTTAATTATGACCATGGACATTAGAAAATTATGTCAAAAGTGGTACTCATAGGCCTAGACCAATTTTCGGTGTCTACAGTCACATTGCAACATGTAGTGTCACATAACTACAACTCTTCACATGCACAAATAATTTAACTAATTTTTTATTTAAATTATGAGATTCTCACTCAGATCCTATTTTTACCCCCATTCATTATGCATCATAAGCATCTTTTCTTCAAAAATAAATAAAAGAATCCCACTTATTTCCTCACATCCTAATTTTAGCCTCATGCCATAACCCACTTAATGTGCATCATAGGCACTAAAATAAACTTTTAATCCTAGCCATACATATCACAAATTTGACTTTTAATCTTGGTCATTGAATCAAATCAGCCTTCTGCTATAAATCAAGCCTTTCACAGGCCATTTGGAGAATCTTCTTTTAGCATCCTCACTCTGTCAAAACTTCCTTCAATCTTGTTATCTATCCATCTATTTTTCTTCTATCATATCCATCTTATTGTTATGCTGTGAAAATGAGCAATCAACATATCAAAATAATCAAACCTTCAAAATCTTGCATTCTCATGTAGGTGGAGAAGAGCAATGGAGATAAATGAAATCTAGCTTGGAGATTAGTTTGCATTCATTTGTTATTTTGATTTTCATTCCTTCTTGTACTCTATTGTGCTTGTTAGGATTTGATATCTTGTTGTTTTAATTTTATATCTTATTGTCGCATGAGTATCTGCACTACTACATGTGCTAACCCCTATGCCCTTGTTGATGGATCTGAAGCCATCTTGCCCATCGAGGTCGAGATACCCTCTTTGCGCATCTCTTTGCGTAATCACATTAGTGATGAAGAATACTGAGTTTCTCGTTTACAGGAATTGGAGCTATTAGATGAATGGAGACAAACTACTTTTAACCATCTTAGAGCATATCAACATCGAATGAGTTGAAGTTATAATCAAAAAGTGAAACCATGCACATTTGAGGTTGGAGATCTTGTCCTTCGTGAAAATCCTTGCAATCAACAAGACAAAGAAAAGAAGGGTAAATTTGAGCCTAACTGGTTAGGTCCATAAGTTATCACTATTGTGTATGGATCTGGGGCATACCAGTTATCTACTCCAAAAGGTAAATTTATTAATGATCTCATCAATAGTATCCACATTCGCAAGTTTTATACTTGAGTACTTTAGAGGGTACACTCTCTTAAAGTCCTGAAAATATACAAAAAAATGGAGAAAAGTCCAAAAAAAAAATACAAAAAATTTGAAAAAGGTCCTCAAAAAAATCAGAACATTTCAAAATCTAAAAAAAGTCAAAACATTTTAAAATCCAAAAAAATCAAAATATCCCCAAAAATACAAAAAAGTTAGAAAAAGGGTCTTAAAAAAAAACAAAAAAAACAAATAGCCAACAAAAATCCAAGCAATAAAATCAAACCAAATCACTTCGTCCAATCAATTCAATACATCAATTCAACTTCTTCAAATCAATTTCTTCATCAAATTATTTAATCACATCACTTCTAATCAAATCCATTCTTCTAATCAAATACATTGTTCTAATCAATCCAATCATTATCATCAAATCAAATCATTTCTCCATCAATCCAATCAATCAAAATCATTCCAATTAAATCATTCCTCAATTTAATTCATCAATCATAATTCAAATCTTCAAATCAAGCATCTTCAATCATTCCAAGCAATAATCTAGAGGAAATTTAATCCTTAATCCATACCAACCAAGCTAATCAATCAAGTCAAATTATCCAATCACATTTTGGTCTTGATCCTAATCTTGTTGTAAACCTAATCAAATAATCATCCTTGCGTTGATCTAGGGATATATCATTCCCTGCAATGACAGAACTATCATTATCATCAATCAATCAACCTTGTGTTGATCTAGGGATATATCATTCCCCACAACGACAACACTATCATCATCATTCAATCAATTAACCATCAATTTACAACTTGACAGGGGCAATACCTTTTTTTTTGGTATCATTTGTGCATGCTTTCTTGTGTGTTTTATCATTTCAATTTGCATTTGCATCAAATTTGAATCACTCCTAGCTAATATTCATATCTTGTATCTAGACAAGGTTGTATTACACTGGGGCATGAGACACATCGTCACCTTGGTCCTTATACCTTGGTGCATAATGTCTAGTGCTATATCAAACATATGATTGCTCACTTTATTGCAGCATAGCATTTCATTCTTTTTTTCCATCTACTTCTCTTATTTCATTCATCTTATCCCTCCTTTATCACTTCATTCATTTCGAGAGCATATCCATGTTTATGCAACCCGCCTATCCTCTCGAGGGGGCATCATCATCATTATCATATCCTATATCATCATCCCATTTCTTCATATCTTTTGCATGATCATATTCTTCTATCATCCCTTTCCTTCATTCATCATACTCCTCACTTCTTCAAGTGGTTGGGGCATCATCTTTTTTTCATCTGTCCATACCTTAGCTTCTTTGAAATGATGTTACTCGACATAAATATCACCATCTCAAACATCATCTCAAAGAGGGGCAAAATGTAGACACCCAAAATTGTCCATGTCATAATATTACCTAGTTGATACATTACCTTGTAAGACATTTTGTAACATTTTATCCTAGGTCATTACATTATCCCACTTATCTCATTTATTCCACTTAATCACCTCCGCAATTAATTAAATAAATCTCATTTATTTAATTAATTCTCCCTTCACATGTCTCAAAATAATTCAAATTAAATATTTTAATTAATCGCCCACTTATTATCACATAACTATAACTCTTCACATGCACAAATAATTTTGTTATTTAAATTATGAGATTCCCACTCACATCCTATTTTTACCCCCATTCATTGTGCATCATAAGAATATTTTCTTCCAAAATAAATAAAATAAGCCCACTTATTTCCTCACATCCTAATTTTATCCTCATGTCATAACCCACTTAGTGTGCGTCATAAGCACTAAAATAAACTTTTAATCCTAGCCATACATATCAAAAAAATTACTTTTAATCTTGGCCATTGAATCAAAATAGCCTTCTCCTATATATCAAGCCTTTCATAGGCTATTTGGAGAATATTCTTTTAGCATCCTCACTCTGCCAAAATCTCTTTCAATCTTCTTATCTATCCATCTATTTTTCTTCTATCATATCCATCTTATCTTTATACTATGAAAATGAGCAATCAACATATCAAATAATCAAACCTTCAAAATATTGCATTCTCATGCACATGGAGAAGAGCAATGGAGATAAATCAAATCTAGCTTGGAGATCGTTTTGCATTTGTTTGTTATTTTGATTTCCATGCTTGCTTGTACTCTATTGTGCTTGTTAGGATTTGATATCTTGTTGTTTTAATTTTATATCTGATTTTTTGTAACTACAAGGAGTATGATGAGGATGAAAATCCTAACTATGATGGCCAAGAGGGAGAGGAGGATGAGGAGGATGAGGAGGACCAAGAGGAGGAGGAGGAGGAGCATCCACCCCTGAGTGAGATTGATGAGGCAACAGTTATGGATGAACATGAGTGGGGAGAGCCCTCTCCCATTTGTATGACTAGATCGCAAACATCGGCTACAAAAGGCATTAGTACCCATAGTTGTGGAGAGGCTAGCACATCTTCCATGCCCCTTGCACAGGACATTGTTGATATTTATTAGCCTACTAGAGATATAGGTGATCATTTTTAATTTTATGCATGTACCTTGTTCTTTTGTGTATTATTTTATGTATATATCATGATGTGTATTTATTGTGTATTGTTTCTACCTTGCAGGAGCTACGAGAGATTGGCGGGACCTCTACCATCAAGTAGTTGTATAGATAGTTCTAGCATCTATCAACGAGAAGGAGATGGACTCAGAATATCTTCCCCCACCTATTGTGGAGTAGTACCTAGAGTCACTTAGGCATTTCATGATATTACAAGAAGCATATGAGAGTGTTAGGAGATGAGTCCACCAAGCCAAGACTATAGTAGAGGCACAATCATCCCAGACCCCAGTAGAGGTTGAGAAACTAGAGGCAAAGCTAGTATGGCTAGAGGCAAAGAGGGATCATATAGTAGGGGAGCAACAAGTGGCCCTTGGGACGGATAAAGGGCTTAGATTTTACACTCAGATTCTCACAATCACATACAACCGTCTCTCGATGTCCTACTATCGGATCAACATGAGTACCAGATCCTGAGGGGTCTGGTACCCACAGACGTCAGTGATATTGTATATATTGATGACATGTATATAATTTTTTTTGATATATACATATATATATGAGCATTTGATGTTTTATTACTTGACTTTATGTGTTTTAATGTTAAATGACAATGTGATTAATTAAATAGCCTTTGTAAGATTACTTAATTAATATCTTCATGATTTAACAAAGATTATGTGATCTAATTAAAACTTGTTATAGTTTCATTTAGATACAATATGATGATTAAGTATGTTATGGACTTATGATCTAAGCTAACATAAAACACAAGATGAATTTGAATAGTAGGAAACCTAAATTAATTATAAAAATAAATTAAATAATCACTTTAGTGCTCAAGACACATGCATAACTAGTTGTCAAGAATGAAACAATGTGAAATAATATAGGATATAATCCGATAGCTCTAACAACACTGCTTTATCATTCATACCATTCAAAGGGACTAGACATAATACCTACACAGATGCACAACATTGATAGGGTCTTTGAGAGGTGTACCATCTAGCTTTGTTAATGTGTAAGTGCTAGATCCACAATTTGTATTCATTATATAGGGTCCTAACCATTTAGGATTCAATTTTCCTTATTCAGCGTAGTCGACAATAGTGTTTGGTTGATTTTCATATAAGACTAAATCCCCCTTAGTAAATGTCTGAGGGATGACATAAATATTATGTTTACATTGTAATTTCTTAGTGTAGGCTTGGAGATGATCGAGAGCATTAATGTGCTCTTCATCAAGAATTTCAAACTGATGTAATCTTTGTTCCTTATAAGTGTCATTATCGACAAGACCTTGAAGAGCAATCCTTAATGTCTGAATTTCTAACTCCAAGGGTATGATTGCCTCGGTACCAAAAACAAGGTTGTAAGGCATAGTTCCTATAGATGATCAAACACTTGTGCAATAGTCCCATAATGCATATTGTAATTGCATGTGCCAATCTTTGTGATGTTGATTAAAAAATTTCATGAGGATTTTTTTGAGAATCTTATGAGTACTTTCAGATTGACCATTAGATTGTGGGTAGTACAGTGTTAAAAAGTGATCTTGAATATGAAATGTATCCAGGAAATTCTTCACATCATTATTTTTAAATGGTGTTCCATTGTTTGAAAATAATGTAGAAAGGAGTCCAAAGTGACAAATAATGTGTCCCAATATGAAATTACATATCATATTAGTAGTTGCAGATCGAAGAGGAATAGCTTCTACCCATTTTGTAAAATAATCGGTTGTGGTAATGATAAACGTATGTCTAGCAGAAGAGGGTGGTGAGATTTTTCCAATTAGATCCAGTCCCCATATGGAGAACAACCAAATAGGGATTTGGGCATGAAGCTCAGAAGTAGGAGCATGAATCAAATTTATATGTTCTTGACATTTGTGACATTTCTTAACATACGTATAACAATATTTTTCCATATTTTTCTAGTAGTAGTCATACGAAGGAGTTTTTTCACTAAGGTTTATCCTCCAAAATGACCTCCACAAGTGCCCGCATGATCCTATTCAAGTGCCATATTAATTTTAGAACACCTAAGACATCTAAGTAAAATTCTATCAAAGGATATTATATATAACAAATCGGCAAGGATTATGTACTTGGTTGCTAATTGTTTTAAATGAATTCTAGTGTTTTTTGTTGTAGGCTTAGGAATGTTACCATTTTTTAAATAATTATATATGGCATCATGCCATTCTCTCGAGTTATCCTTGATTTTTGTTAATGTGTCTCCAGATTTATAATTAATTGAGGGTTTCATGATAAGATGAATAGTGAATGTGACGTCCATTGAAGGATCTTGGGGTGATATAAGAGAAGCAACACTCATCATTGTTTTTGTATGCCAATTATATTTTTGTGGGATGTTGTCAATGGTGAATGATTCAAATTGTACCAACAAGGTCATTATAAGATCATTAAATTTTGATAATAATTCATGTTTAGCTTGACAAACTCCATGTATTTGTTTGATCACTAATTGTGAATCACCAAAGATGTTAATATCTTTGATTCCCATGACTAAAGCAACATGTAATCTACCAATTAATGCCTCATATTCAGTTATGTTATTTATAGACAAGAAATTTAAGCGATATGACAAGGGAATGGGCTTTCCTACAAGTGGAATTTATATACCTCTAGGACCAAATTCTGATCTACACTTGGATCTGTCAAAGTATAATTCCCATGTAGGAACCTCTATTGTGAACACACTATCATTAGGAAAAGAGACATTGCTACGTAGGGCTAAAGTAGAAGGAGAATTGGCTAAGTGGTCAGTCAAGTCTTGGCCTTAAATTTCTTTTTGTGAAACAAACTTATGGTGAAATTAAGTCAACAACATTACCCATTTAGCTAGATGTCCTAATAAGTTGGTTTTATTGAAAAGATGTTTGAGAGAATCAAATTTTTTCATGACTTGTATTTACGCATTTAGTAAATAGTGTCACAACTTACTAGTAGCAAATACAAGAGACAATTTTTTTTTTCAATTGTTGTTGTAGACAAGGATTTTGGCACCAAAGACTTTTTAATACTTCTAAGGTTTTTCACCTAAAAGGAGAGAGATAGGAAAAAACGTAAAATTTTCCCATTCAATATTATGCAAATATGGTTGAAGTATGTATAAATGCTGGAAATAGATAAAGGAAATCAAATACTAATGTGAAACCTAGGAAATGGACTTTATTTGAGAACACATTGGGATATGCAAACATGACCCAAAAATGCAAACAAAACTAAATAGAAGACTATGAAACAAAAGGTGTGCACTTGGAATTGTGTTGCAAACTTGAAGCAACTCTGAAATTATGGAAATACTAATTTTTAAGCTTGGCGAGATACTTTTTCCAAATTGTGCAACTTAGTCTAGTTTTGAGAAAAATTTGGAAAATTGCACCAGAGCTTGTTTCAGCCAAAAGGGTATTTGAATCCATAGAAATATCTGAAACACTTGCATAGTTGGAATAAGTTGCTACAACTAGGGGAAGTGTCCTTTTTGTATTTTCTAAAATTTTGAAGGTGGAAACGGAAGCTCTTGACCTACACTTTATGTTCCTCCAAGTATTCAGACTAGAAACCTTGATTTGCAGCTTGTAGGTATCTTTTTGTGTATATCTTGACCTATTCAATAAGGAGATGCCCTCAACAAGTCATTGACCTATTCTTGAATAATCTCCAAGCTTGCAAGGTACCTAAATCTACAAGCACACAAAGAGAGAGAGAGAGAGAGAGAGAGAGAGAGAGAGAGAGAGAGACAAAGAGAGAGAAAATGTGAAATGTTAGTGCATGGGGGTTTGCCTTAGTCAAACCCCTTTTAGGTAATTAAACCAAAAAGAAGAGATAAAAAGTGCAAATGGTTTTTGAAATGTAAAAATTGTATAAGGATTCTTTAAGGGGATTTTTCTTAGTTCATTCTAGGTCTCATCTTAAGGAACATCATTCTTAATCTCTCGAAGAGATGAAAATTAAAAATGATCTCATCTTATTTGTATGAGAGGACAAGTGCAATGTCTCATCAGGGGAAACATTATACCTAATGTTTCCAAGAGAGGTAATTGCAAGAAAAAGAAAATTGCACATTGAAATGTGAGTGTTGGTGTATGCCCCTACTTTAAAGCAGTTGCTAACACCATTATTGTGAGAAATTACATTAAATTAGAAGAAGAAGACACGAGAGCTTGTTCGGAAAGCCCTATGAAAAGTCATATGTTTTCGATAAGATACGTCATGAAAGGGATAGTATGTCACATGTGAGTTAACTTAAGACATGTCATCCACATCCCAAGCTTGCTTAGTACAAGATTCCATACTTACGCAAGGTGCTATAGATTGTGAGATTTTGTATGCTCCTTTAGATGAGTGTGTAAAATCTAAATCATTAATGTTTTGTGAGATTAAATTGACATTAAGCGAAGACTTATTTGGCTAGCGCAAGTTTTTCAAAGGATCACTTTTGAGACCACTAATGTCCATTAGTTAAGGATGCACTAGTGTTAAGGTTCATTTAGAAGAATTGTTTGTGATGGTTTTGACATGAGGTGAAGACTTGTTTATTTTTATCAAAGGAAAATAACCAAGACCATGAGTCATTGTTTGTGTATGAGGCTTGATAGGGTTGTAGATACCTTGTTCATTAGCACCACATCCTTTCAACTATACCCAAGTTGTGCCATAAGCTCATAACCTTTTCCATAAATATTTTTCATTACTTTTGGATCTGGTGGTTGTTCATGATTAAGTTCATTAAGGTTTGTTATGTAATTTGTTGGATTTTGTTATAAGGTGGTTAAGGTGGATGCTTTCAAAGGGTCAGTCAAGTTTTGCATTGACAAAACTATTTTTCCCTTTTTAGAGTCTTTGTTTGTGATCTTGTATTCACCTATTAATGTAGGTGAGAAGTCTAAGGAACTCCAATCATCATCTAATAGCTTCATTATTTTCTCAATATGTTGTTCTTTATTTGGTTATACGGGTTCCATGTATGGTTGGTGTTAATATGTTCAAGGGGTTGTCTTTGTTTTTCTCAAGTTTTAATACACTATAAGGCTCAGAGTTGGTGTTAGAACCCAAATTTTCATTAAAGTCCTTTTGGTTTTTACCCACTTGAACCCATGATTTCATTATCTTTTCATAAAAAAAATTATTTTACCACCTTTAATAATGCTAAAATGCCCCATATCGTTGCCATATTAATCATTTTTAATAGCCTATACCGTTTACCTCTATACTACGGCCTTTTTCAAAGTGGCTCATGGTTTCATGGTTAGCAACAATCATATAACCATTACCACCACATCGCGGGCAATCTGAGTGAAGACCACGATTATGGGGTAGGCGGTGAAGCGAAAGAGGGTGGCAGTTAGAGCATGGTTACCATGATCCTGCATGTGGTGAGAATGGTAACTGTGGTAGCGTGGTGGACAAAGATAAGTGGTGAAGCGACAAAGAGATGGTGGTTAGTGAGAAGTCACCACGATACCACACCCAGTCAAAATAGTGACCGCGGTAGCGTGGTGGGTGTGGAGATAACGGCAGGGAGCAATCACCGCCATACCGCTAGTGGTTAGAATGAAGGCCATGGTAACACAGTAACAATGAAGGTGAGAACAAAAGGTGGATACCATGGTACCACTGGCAGTCAAACCAGAGACCACAATGGAATGGGGGAGGTTGAGTGGTAGAAAGGAACGGGTTAGGATAGTCAAAATCAAAGTATCATGATACCGTGGGGAGATATAAGTTCGACCGTGGTAAGGTGGTAAATATAAATGAATGCTTCACAACAATAATTTAAATGAAATGGATGAAGTGGTAAGAATAATAAAAGCTACATAGGCAATAAAATGAAAAACACAAAGCTATGTTAAAATATTTAATTTGTCGATAAGGCAACTTAATTAAATATTTTGATTTTTTGTCAATGAATACAAATGTTTGTAACAAGAAAATGAAGGGTCACGTCCCTTGGTATGAATTGTATAAATATTTTGAAAAATTAGTTGGACAAAGGGGGAGTGAGAAGAGTTAGATTTTTTAGACTGGGGGGAATGCAAATAATGTACAAACCTTTTGAAGTAGAATCAATGGACAAATTATTTTGAACTAGTGAAACCCATTTTGTGTTCAGTTGTTGTGTTATAATCATTTATATTTCTTATCTAGTTGTCTACAACGTGAATTCCTCAGATCATTTAAGTCAATATATCAAGCATGTGTTTGGTTTATCAAGGTGCAATTTTTCACTTTGTGTGATTTCATTAACTTGTGTCTGCAAGACAAAATTAAATTATTTTAATAAATCACAGTGGCATTAGGATTTCTTTTGGATGTTTAAAGAAGAACTTGGTAAGAAAGTATTCCAACACAATTTATGCAAATCATAAATTTAGTGAAGTTATATTCTAGTCATAGAATTTCAAAGTGCCTAGCAACTTGAATTAAGCTAGAGAGGGAAAAACATACAATTTTTGATTTTTGACTCCATTGCCCATGTGGATAGAAGGCACTGATCTATCACAACCCAGATGATAAAATTCATAATAAACAACATATTTAAATTCTTTATTTTATGCAGTAGGAGTAGTAGTTATCATTTTGTCTATTCACTTCCAATTTCCATTGTGAATAGATTGATTGAGCAAGAAATATATTCCAAATCTGCAACATACACATAGGTGCACTCGCCTTCGTTTAGCAGAGCCTAAAGAGTAGAAGGTTCAATTATGTTAATTGGCCTTGTATGTTGGCCAAAAATGTTGTGAGATCTTGGCAACCTCTCATGGTTCAAACCTACATTTTGAGACCCAACAGTCGACATCAAGTGTGTACACTTTATTGTTGTAGATCTATTTCATTTTATGGTGAAGAGCAGAAGGCACCCCATTCATTGCATGAATTCACGGTCTACCTAACAGAATATTATATGAAATTTTATGACGCATAATGTGGAATTATGTTTCCAATGTGGCCTATTCAATGGTAAGAGGTAAAGTAATCACACCAATCAATTTATTTGTGGTGTTGTCAAATCCCCTAATAGATAAAGAATCAGGTTGAATGTTGGATCGATCAACGCCAAGCCTATGTAGAAGGCTCGCACTAAACACATTAAGGACAAAGTTGGTATCAACAAGAGTTCTCTTGATCCCTTTTCATTTGTATTGAGATATTATAATTAAAGATTCAATTTATTTTTTCACCTCCAAAGGAGGGAGCTCACTTTGGTACAAAAAAATATCAACATTTATTCCTTGAATTATAGTTGTTATGTCATTTGGTTGCACATTAGAAGGGATAGGGACTTGTTGTAGGGAATTTTGTATCATGTTGTGATAGTGAGAGGAGGCTTGAATAAGATCCCATAATGATATCTTAGCAAGAGTATTTCTTAATTGCTCAACAATATCATACTCCTTAATGAGTTAATTTAATCAAGGATCATGAGGCAAAATGAAATTGGGTAAAGGTAAGAGTGATGGGGTTGGTTTTTTTGGTCGTGGATTATTTCTTGTGTAATGTTTGTATAAAACATCAATCTTATGTGGGTAAAGGATAAGTTCAGGTTTGTTATGAGTTTTTTGTTTGTGTGAGATAGGTGGGTAGAGTGTTAGCCTCCTACAATGATTTAACAACTAAGACCTTACAACTATGATTCAGAAATTCGACATGTAACATGAATAGCTATTTCAATCATCATGAAGGTGCATTTAACTTGTCAACCTAGGGATGTAAACTTGAAATGGGTCAGCACAATATGTGCACTAGGAATCTAAAGTAGCCATATTCATAATATAGCTAAGAAAGATACACTGCTGAAATAAAATGGCTTGGAAGGAAATAACATAAGTGTTGAACATCAACAAATAACTATACTCAGCTGAAATTCATGACAAAAATGAAAATTTGAGCGAATGAATAGGAAACTACTATGTCTTCTTTGTCTGCAGGAATAGTCACATAATGGAATTCTAGTGGCTGCAAGAACAGACAGTGCCAAATTCTTAACTAATTTCTTAACATAAAATAAATACTTAACTAACGGATGAAATACTGACCAAGTGGCCCCCCTTGGATGAGTATCGCCTAAAAAAAATGTAAACTTAGATGCATGAACTTATAACTTCATTTCATTCATTAGAAAACATGAGTACAATCGAGCAACATGACTATATTACTGAAAAGCTAAGAGTGTGAGTACATCGTTAGATTGAGAAACCTCTTGGGAAAGAGCATCTAAGCCTTATTTATAAGAAAATCAACTAATAACTAATTACCTAGCAAGGTGGTCAGCTCCATGAGATCTAGAGGACACAACTTTAGGGAAAGCATAAAAAAGTGGAGAGGCGGTTATGCATGCGCAGAATCTAGCCAAGCATGTTTTCCTAAATGCAAACTTAGCACATTAGTAACGCCTATATTCTCTCACAAATAATTAGGACCATTACAAGGTAGTTACAAATTTGATTTGAATATGGAATCTCCCGCTGTAGAGATTCTTTCTTCTTTGAATAACCACCTTGTTGACCAGTATGGTGGATGACCAGCTAGTGAAATATTCCTTAATTGTAGGCCTCTAATTATATCTGCATGACAATATTAGTGTTTACAACAATTGCATATTTGTAACTATCTTAAAGTGGTGTTCATTAATTCACATGTAAAATTAACATAGATAGTTCATATAGCATGTCAATGTCATTTAAAGGTTATGAAAATAAACTCATGTCCAATGTCTATGGTTTTAAAGAAATATCTGAAAAAGGTCAACATCCAAGTATCAAAGTCTATGGAAACTATAGCAAATGGATAGAAAACTCTATAAAAAATGAACCATAAACTAGACTCATCACTCCCCCCAACCTAAGGTTTTGTTGGTTCTCTAGGAGAGGAACAATTATTCTTTTGCTTGGTCAATACCCTGAAATTTGCAACTACCAGTTTTCCTACATCAGTTTTTGTTGTGTGTGAATTAGGGTCCTAATACAACCCTTGTTGTTTTTCCAACTTGCTCCATTTTTGTCTCTCTACAGCTATATTGTATTGGAAATACCTAAAATGGCATAGGCCACAATAGGATAGATGGCTAAAAAGTGAGTGGAAGCCAAAATTGTCCCTTTGTCCTTCCAATCTGTATATATCTATTAAATCTCTTAAGTGTTGCATCATAGTTCTACATAGAATGATGCTCAACTTGTTTCAATTCATCAGTTAGGTTGTTGCACCTTTGTGACAAGTATCCCATTATAGATTCCCCTGTAGTTTTTGCTACCTCCTCATATTCTTTGTAAACTATTTCTCTCTCAAGGAAGATCATATTGCCATAGCTTGGTCCATAAAGAATTATGTGCCAATCCCTAAAAATGTCTCTTCGATTTCTAGATTCAGCCCTTATGGGTAGGGGAGTGTTGGATTCAATTTTCCTACTAACTTCATTATGTATCCAAGACATAAATTCTCTTAATTGGACAAATCCAACATACAACAGTGGATTCCAATCATGTTCTTGGGTCACAACATAATTACGAAAATATAATTCAGACAACAAATTCTTCATTTCAGGAGGAGCAATCTGATAAGCTTTGAAAAATTCAAGAGAGGTCTCAATGGAAGGATTCAAACCTGAAACAATCCTTGTTAGTTTAAAATAAATATGATTTTCCTTCAAATACAAAGCAGAAACCCTTGGAGGAGTCTTGCACTCTAAGATATGAGGTACTAAGGTTGTCATATTATCCACCTTTTTCATTAAAATAACAATCTCTTCATTCTTATCTTCAATTTCTTCATATCTCTTTTGAATTTCCCTCTTTAGCCTATGTTTCTCTGCTTTCAAATCTTCTTCCCTCATTTCCACCTCTTTCCATAAGTTCATAGATACCATGTGCATTGAAGAATTAGAGGGCCTATGTATTCCTAACAAAAAAAATCATCTCACTTTTTCTTGCTCTTGATAGAGTACCAGTTGCAGGGCTTCTGTTTGTTCAGCCAATTTTGACTATAGGGTTGCTAATTGTTGTCCTAGTTCTAGCTAAATGGCCTATAGTTCTTGTTCTTGCTCTTGCTATAGGAAATCTTGATTCTAATCTTATTGCAAGAGCTCCTAATTTTCCTCATACACTTGGCTTTCAACTTATTCTGCACTATCAGCAATATCTACCAGCATCATGCTTGTTGCTTCCTCAAATATTCCCTTTTCCTTGACAATCACCTACCCTATTGGAGATTTTATATCCTCCCATGATGTTTCTTTAGGTTTAGGACTTCCCTCGAGAGATACACCAAAGGCTGGCCCAGTTGGTCTTGATTTTCTAGGAGGGATTTCATTCTTTTCTATTGTTTTATTTCTAGCTTTTCCCTTTCTTATTTTTGTCTTATTTTTTTGTTCCCTAGTTCTCATTTGGATTCCAAGAGGAACATCATTATCAAAATCTGGAGAGGAACCTTCTTTGTCTAAATGTTCAATCTCAAAAGAACTAATCTCTATGGTTTTCTTGGCTGCAGGTGGGTTTACACTAGGGCTCGTGCAAGAAGTTAAGGCTCCAAGAGTGGCCTGAACATTTCTCACTCTCCTACTAATGCTACGAGGTTGAGGCAAAACCCTAGGTCACAAATGCTCTGGTCTAATTTGATCAATATTCAAGAATTCTTCCCAAGTCATTTCAAACACATCATGTAGAGACTTTTCAACTAATAATTTGATCTGACAATGGTGAGAAACATAATTGTCCCTACCTTTCTAGGTCTCGGCCACCATGATTGAAAGAAGGTGGTTTAGCACATTTGGCACATTCATTCTTCTCTCATGTCTCATGTTGTTCAGGAGTTTTAAATGCATAGAATGTGAATTCAACGGACGAACTTCACGGGTAATATACGTCACAACATAAACTACTACATGCTTCTATGGCTCAGGAACATAAATTTTCTTTGCACCCTATTTTTCCACACTCAATGGAGGCTCGCCAAGTTCTATAAATTCAGCCCTAGCTGATCTGGTATCTCTATTAGCATGGTAATGTTCATCGTCGATAGGAAACCCTATAACTTTTGTAATCCTCACTTCAGTGGCTATGACCTTCAACCCTTTTACCATGGAATTTCCTTCAGATAGTGTCTAGGAAAATTCTAATGCAACATCTTCATCAAAACCATTTAGCTTCAAGAAATAATCTAACTATCCATAATTTTTGAACTCAGCTAGGCAAGGTGCATCCTATAGTAATACATCATGAACTATGGGTTCATTTCAAATTAACCCACCTCCCGTTGTTCAATTATCTACAATCAAACAATCACTCTGCAAATTTTTCCTTCTTGTAATCTTTGTCTAAAAGCTGAAAATTCTCCTTCCTCCAATGCTACCAAATTTCCAACACCAGTGTCATCTAAATTTACCTTTTTCGCTTAAGATGATGACAAGAGCAATAAAGGTAGTAAAAGATTAATAAATGAAGGCTATGATTAAGAAGATTGGTGGTGGTTGATGTCATTTCACACATGTGATTCATCATCTCACTCAGAATTCAAATCGGCTCAATAACTTAAACTTTGCTAATGTGAACCAATATGCACAAACACATAGAAATGGTATTCACACTTTTCCCCTGAACCTAGATTTGCATGTGTCCTCACATGCGAGGTGGAATGACAATTTGATAGGGGAAGGGAATAATTAAATGTTATGCATAATTTCCATAGTAATGTACAACAATTAAATGAATATACTAAAAGACAATTAAGATATAACAAAGTGATGTGCACGTACCTGGATTTGTGGGAGATTTATTGTAAAGATTATGGAGAAAGTACCAGTCACTTTTAAGAAATCAATTGAGAAATTAATGAAAGTGGAGTTGAATGAGATGGAATGGAATGGAGTGAAATGATGGCAGCATGATGGAAGAGATAGAAAGGTGTAATGGATGGGCGGATGGGTGAAGAAATAGACCCCCACAAAAGTGGAAGTCTTTATTATGACAAGTTACATACCTTAGTTAGCTAGAAGGAGGGACACTAGGTCCGCTTCCTTCGGTTGTAGGAATTTTGGGTGTTGCATGTTGAGTGAATTAATGCAATAACTCCTCCTTGGAAGTTGGCTTGTGATAGAACCTAAGGCAATGACCATTGACAAACATCTTTAATATGACAGGGTCAATGGTAGTGAGTTGAAAAACTCCATTGGAAAAAACTCCGACAACCTCATATGGTCCTAGCCACCTTGTCTACAATTTTCCTCTATTGTCTTCCTCATCTCATACAAAGCATTCACCTGCATGATTATGTCCCTTTGTTCCTCAGAGATATCCATCCCCAAGTCTACTATAGTCCTAAGAGTGTTATGCTCAAATTCAATGGGCATCATAGTTGTCTTTCCATACAACAACTCAAATGGAGTGAATCATTTAGTTGTTTTCTAGGTAGTTTTGTAGGCCCAAAAAACTTCTGGTAGTCTGCTTGCCCAATCCTTCCTATGGATAGCTAGTGTTTTTTTCATAATGGATTCAATTTCTCTATTGGTCACCTCAACTTGGCCATTGGTCTGAGGGTGATAAGGATTAGACTTCTTGAACCTAATGTTGTACTCATTGACCAGTGTTGTAACAAGAAATTTTGCAACCTTGTTATCTCTTGCATGCTTCATGGCCTTAACTTCTACCCACTTGGTTACATAATCAGTGCATACCAAGATATAGGATTTACCATTTGATGGAGGATCAATGGGTCCTACAAAATCTAGTCCCCACTTATCAATTGGAGTTATTACTGTTAGTGTAGTTAATTAATTAATTATTACACTAGCATAAGTTAACTTAGGTTTTAATTAATCATATAAGTCTTAAGTTGCATTTAATCATTTAATAAAGTTGTTGAGATAAGATTCCCTTCTAGAAGATGAGTTGTCTTTTCTAGAACATATCTCCATCTTGTTATCATTCCCTAGGTAGTTGGTTAGGGTTTCTTGTTGTCACATGAAGTGTGATTTGAACACTTGGGAACATCCTTTTCATTCTAGGTTTAACACTTGCCTATATAATCAGGCATATGTTCTCTTTGTAATCATCTATCCATCAATCAATCAATACTTTCTTTGTGGTTGAATATTTCTTTAAACCCTTGTTTGTTTTCTCCATCCATTCTCTTCCTTGTGACAGGTATCCATTTGCATGCAGGTGATCTTGGAGTGTGAAGTTGGTTTTGACAACTTCTACATGGTATCAAAGCTTTCCTACTACATGTCTGTTCTTGTTTATAGAGTTTCGAGCTATTTGGAGCTACAAGGGTTTGTTGCATGCCATTTTTCATTGGAGCCGTCATCATATTTGCTTCAAAAATCCAATTTTCACTCATTTGCAAGAAAAATAATTTATATGTTTTGTAGCCAGCGTCGAAATATGAACTGGGTATCTTTTAGATTTTGCATATCTTACATAGATCTGGAGAAAATCACAGTTTAAAAAGCGTCGGATGTCATTTTTCTCTTGGTTGAAGGTTAAATTTTTATTTTTTTTTCATCTTCTACTTGTTGGATCAAGAAACGATTTTAGGGAATTAAAACTAGCATCAAAATATTTTTGGGTTTTTATTTTTGTCTACAAACAGTGAGTAGATTTTCCAAAAACCAAATTAGAAATAAACGTTTTTGCTAGAAAACCTGTTTCTTGCAAGCTAAATTCAGTTTTTATTTTATTTTATTTGAGACTATATATTGCTGTTTTATGTCATGGATACACATAATATTGCACTCCTTACTCCATTCAACTATTTTGGTTGGAAAAAACAAATGGAGATTCACTTGAAAAATAAAGGGTTGTACAGGGTAACCATGGTCATAGAAATTGAACCTGCAGGTGCTATTGAAAAGAGAAAGTGGTTTAATAGTTGTGATGAAGCTTATGGTACATTATATTTATCTCTTTCTTCTGACCTTCTTTTTCACATTGAGTCTTGCACTACACCCCATGTGGTTTGGACTACTTTGCAGTCTTTGTTTTGGGAAGCATGATCTATGAGAGGGTTTCAGTTAGAGAATGAGCTTATTGGCTTAAATCCTAGGGATTTTGATAGCATCCAGGAGTTTTTCACCAAACTCAAGTCTCTTAGATTCTAGTTGTCATAGTGTGGTGTTCAGAAGGAAGACTGTCAGTTGATATTGTCCATTCTTTCTAAGCTTGGACCAGATTATTCAGTTTTTGTTTCTACCTTTTATGCTACTAGGGATGCACTTGGTTCTAGATTTACTATGCCTTCTTTTGATGATTTTGCATCTTCTCTCACTCAAGAGTGGGCCAAGTTGGCCAATATGGGCAAGTTGAAGCCCTCTTTATCACAGGAGCTCAGAGATCAGAAGGCTTCTATAGGAAAAGGAATAAAACAAAAACAAAAGGATTCCAAATCTTATGAGCAACAGAAGGAGTCCTCATATTCATCATCCTCTTCTAAGGGGAAATCATTTAGGAAAGAGAAGGGCCCATGTGCATATTGCAAGAAAGAAGGACATGCAGAACATAATTGCCACAAGAAGGACATTGATGAGATGAAGAATCTTCTTTAGAAACAACAGATTGATTTTCCTTCTAGGATGTATGCATCATCTCCTCCCCCTCCTTCTTCTTCTTCTTCTTTAGTACAACATGACAGGGGCACAACTAGTTTACATACTTCATCAGATATGAAGGGACATGCTCTTTGTGCTTCTTCGAGTCTTGGATCAAGAAGATGGCTTCTCAATTCAGGAGCATCTCATCATATGGCTTCTACACAGTCTATGTTCACTTCCTTTGAGTCTCACACTATGTCTCCTATTTTGATGGGAAACAATACCTACATGAGTGTTACAGGGAAGGGGTCTATTAGTTTTGGGGATAACACTTTTAGGGATGTCTTATGTGTTCCTCATTTGACTAACAACCTTCTTTCTATATATCAGATCACACATGGAGGCAATGGGAGGTCTGTGGAGTTCACACCTAATTTAGTTATCATCAGAGACTTGGAGAGTAGAGCGGTTATTGCTACAGGGGTGGTGGATCACTCATCTCAGTTGTATTCCTTTGCAGATTTTGCTACTGATGGTGCTTTTGTTCCTAGATCTGTTCATCACACTTCTAGTGTGAATCATCATTCTAGTGTGAATCATCATTCAGAGGAGAAATTTGGCTTCTTGAACATTGGTGTTCTCACTTCAAATCTTGTTCTTGAGTCATCCTTTCCATCTCCTCCACCTACTGTTGTAGTTGATGATACTTCTACGACTACAAATGTGGTTTCTTCTGTTTCAATGCAGCAGGATCTAGTTGATCATCCATCATTAGAGGTTCATATTCAGTCTTCACCCACTTTGACTTCTTCATTTTTTTAGGTCACACCTGCTTCAGTGGAGACATCATGGGCTACACCTACTTCACCTTTAGAGATTGCTTTCATTCGGCCTCTGCCCTCTCACTTCTTTCAGGAGATGCAGTTTCTCCAATTCTTTTGGGGCTACTTCATTATGGGGGGGATCTGTGGTCTCTTTTTTCCTCTCTTCTAGGGGGGTTATTTCATGTATCTTTGTGATGGATGGTGTCCTTAGGGGTTCTTATGGAGTCCTCCATCCTTCATCACTTAGTTGCTCTTTGCATTCTATTTTGGGGAGGAGTTTTGTTCCCACTAGGTTTTCTCCTTTACCCTGATTAGTTTAGTTTGCATTGCATTTGTACTTGGGTACCTAAAATGGCCATCAGCCAGGACCCATCATCATCATGCATAATCATTGCATTTTTCATTCCCTCCCTAAGTTGCACTTATGGGGGGCTGTTAGTGTAATTAATTAATTAATTATTACACTAGCATAAGTTAACTTAGGTTTTAATTAATCATATAAGTCCTAAGTTGCATTTAATCATTTAATAAAGTTGTTGAGATAAGATTCCCTTCTAGAAGATGAGTTGTATTTTCTAGAACTTATCTCCATCTTGTTATCATTCCCTAGGTAGTTGGTTAGGGTTTCTTGTTGTCACATGAAGTGTGATTTGAACACTTGGCAACATCCTTTTTATTCTAGGTTTAGCACTTTCCTATATAATCATGCATATGTTCTCTTTGTAATTCATCTATCCATCAATCAATCAATACTTTCTTTGTGGTTGAATATTTCTTCAAACCCTTGTTCGTTTTCTCCATCCATTCTCTTCCTTGTGATAGGTATCCATTTGCATCCAGGTGATCTTGGAGTCTAAAGTTGGTTTTGACAACTTCTACAATTACTACCTAGGGGTAAAGTGGCATCTCATCATATTTGGTTGGTTGGCCCATCCTCTAGCATTTTTCACACTTCCTTGTATATCTCCCTGCATCCTTGTGGAGTGTGGACTAGTAATATCATGTGTTCAAGATCTTCATTGTTCTCCTCTTGGCTACACAATTCCCTCCACAGGGTTCATTCATGCATGAAAAATATCATATATCTTACATTCCCTCACACATCTCCCCATGACATTGTCTTTTCTAGTGTAGAAAAAACATCCAACAATTCATGAGAAAGGAAAATATTTTTCAATGAGCACCCTCTTTTCTTTTGGAGAGAAGTGAGGAGGAACTCTCCCTATGACTAGATAATTAGCTATGTCAGCATACTAGGGTATCTGCACACTGATGGAAAATAAATTCTCATCAGAGAAAGAGTCATCTATAACTTGATTGTCCTCTAATGTAGTCAAACTCAAAAGGAAGTTTTCAACAACATTTTCCTTCCTTGGTTTATCCAAAATACTTATGCCAAACTCCTGCATCAGCAATAACCATCGTGCTAGCCTACTTGAGATCAGGGGTTTATTCATGAGGTATCTAATGGTTGCATGATTGTTATGCACAAAGATCTAGTAGCCTATTATGTAGTGTCTAAATTTTTTCAGGGCATAGATCACTACCAATATTTATTTTTTTGTCACTATATAATTGAATTCAACTCCCTATAGATTTTTGCTGACAAAATAAATAGCATTTTTAGTAGCTCCTTCTTTCTATTCTAATATTTCTCCTATAGCATAGTTTGATGCATCTGTATGGATGTGAAAAGGAAGATCCCAATTAGGACCCTTGAGTATAGGAGCATGAGTCAAAGCTTCTTTCAAGTTAGAAAATTCCTTGTCACGGTCTTTTTGTACATTGGAATTCAACATCTTAAGTTAGGAGATTATACAATTGTGTTGCCATTTTGCTAAAGTCTTTGATGAACCTCCTATAATAACTTGCATGTCCTAAGAAACTTCTAACATATTTTTGTTTTGCAGGGATAAGTAGATTGGCGATCACCTCAATCTTTGCAGGATCTACTTGAATTCCTTTATGAGAAATTTAGTGGCAAAGAACTACACCTTCCTGCATCATCATGAAGAACTTTTCTCTATTCAAAGATAGATTATGGTCTTCACATATTTTTAGGACTCTCTTGATATTTTCCAATGCTTCATTGAAATCATCACCATAAGTAGTGAAGTTATTCATATAGATTTTCATGCAATCAAGAGAGATATCTGAAAATATGCTAATGACTGCCCTCTAAAAAATTACAGGTGCATTGCATAAACCAAATGAAATTAATGAGTAGGAATAGGTCCCCCATGGATAGGTAAAGGTGGTCTTCTCCTATTCCTCTAGTGAAATTTGGATCTAGTTATAGGCATTGAATCCATCGAGGAAATATAATTACTTCTTTCTTGGAAGTGAGTCCAAAACTTGATCTATGAAAGGTAAGAGAAAATGGTCCTTTTTGGTGGCAACATTAAGTTCCCTGTAATCAACACAAACTCGCCACTTCCCTAATTTTTTGGGCATAATTACCAATGGGGACACCCATTGGCTATCTAACATGGGGTAGATAAATCCTGCATCTAGAAATTTTTGTAGTTCCCCTTTTACAATTTCTCTCAATGCACGGTTAATTCTTCTTTGAGGTTACCTCACTAGTGTATAGTCATTTCTTATGTATATCTTGAGTGCAAATTATAGGGTCAAATCCCTTCATATCAAGACAATCCCATGAAAATACACACAAGTGAGCCCTTAGTAAGTTTTCCAATGACAACTATTGTTCTTCACTCAGTTTGTTGTTAATATTTAGATATTTTCCTTCTAACACCTACACTTGTGTAGTTAACTCTACCATAGTTTCTTCACTAATGCTTGGTACCTTGATTTCATGTGGAATAAATGTACGATACATACCTATTGTTGCATAAAATTTGGATTCAGGAAGAGCACGCAAGAGTGTCTTTACTATATCAGTAGAACCAGATGCATGAGAGGATGATGCTTCCTCTACCTCATAATGGTTCTGAATTATACTAGAAAATACTTCATCTTCATCTTGAAGCTACATGAAAGGGCTTCTTCTTAACATCATAAGTTGTGCCACAAAATTAACTTCCTTGGCCTCTTCACCAACATGTGGCCATACGAGATCATTCCTTTAATGGGATGGCTAAGTAGGGGGGTAGAGAACAAGATTTTTGGTGCTCTTTCCATTATAAATTGTCATGTCTGCTATTTGGAATCCAATATAGGCATGTATTATTGCTAACCATGGCCTTCCAAGAATAATAGGGTACCTGCCTATTGTGGCCTTGGGAGAAAGAATAATAAAATATGTTGGGTACTCCCAAGAATCTAGAGTTACCACAAGATCCTCTACTATCCCATCAGGACTAATAGTAGAACTATCAACAAGTTGCAAGACAGTAGGAGTAGGTCTCATGCCTGCAATATTTAGTTGTTGCAGGATGTCTTTAGTCATTACATTTATTGTTTCTCCCAAATCAATCAAATAATTATTTATCTGGATCCCATTTATAACAATTCCTACCACAGGACTCCCTGGGTCATTATACTTGGGAACAATAACTTTCCCAAACATGATGCTAGCCAACTGTCTGACCACATGAACTATAGTGGGGTCTTTCTTCTTCCTTCTTGCCTTCTTAAGGCATGCGTCCTTAATTGCTTTTACACATATGGGAACATCTTTTATGGCCTAAAATAGAGGTATTTAGATACATATATGCTTCAACTGATCTAAAATGTCAAAAGTTGTGTCCTCATTCTCTTCCTTTTGTTTCACTGTCTCCAACCTCTGGGGAAATGGTGGTTTTGGTTCAATCTACTTGACTGAGACTAGTTTAGGATTTTTAGGTGCACTTGGATAAATGGGTCCATTCAAAGTCTCCTCCTCTTCCATAAGAAGCTCAGTGATAATGGGTGTGGAAGGAGCTGGCAAAGTAGTTCTTGAATTCAATTGGATGTTACTTACACTCACAACATATGTGGGGAATTTATTTGGATAAACAAAGTATACTGACTACTGTTGTGGTTTATTATTTGGGTTAGGTGTGGGATGAGATGGTAGCTGAGTAGGTTTAGGTGCATTTGAACTAAAACTAGTAGGAGGAGGAATTATATAAGGTTGTTGAGGCTGAGAAGGTGGTTGGATGTAATTGGTTGTTTGGTTTGGCCATTTTTGTCCTCCCCTCCATTGGGATGTTTGTTGCCAATTTCTTGGAGGTGGCTGTTGATTTCCTTGAAACTATCACCAATACCCCTGGGGTTGTTGTCATTGGGGTGGAGAGTTTTGGTGGTTGGGCAAGAAATTTGGAGGGTTATTCCAAGGTTGTGGTGGATATCCTCCATAATTGGATGGATATAGAGGTTTCCATTGGTTACTAGATGAGTAGGAATTGAAATATGGCCCAAGAAAACATAGTGGATTTGGTAGCATGCCTTGTCTTGGAGCCCATGGCCTCCTTTATGCAACATAGTAGACTTAATATTCTTCACCCTAGATTGGCTTGAACTCGAGTGCCATCTACTTGTTAATATTAGCTATCATCTTGCATCTATAGTCCTTCTTCTTTTGTTTTCCATGACAACAATATTCTACCAACATTGCCTTTGCCTCCTCTTGTTTCTTCTTGGCTTGATGTGTATCTAGCTGAGTAGTAGCTAGATTTTTTATGATGTCTTACTTGAATTTTAATAGTAAGTGATTAATCTCCATCCTTGGAACTCCACTGGTAGATGACTTACCCATGGGGATTGGTAAGCTCTCCCTTTCTCTGAAGCTTCCCTAGAATAGTTCTAACATATATTATTGATGTCCTCCCAAGGAACTTGGGTGATATCTCCTCCTCCCATCAGGTCCAAGGAATCTATACAATTGTCATTAATTCCTCTTAAGAAAAAAATATTATGTGATTCTTCATTGACTATATGGTGTGGAGATTTTGTAGGAAAAACATAAACCTTGAAATATAATCTTGCAGGCTCTCATCTTCCTTTTGCTGCATCCTAAAAATGTCACCTCCTCTCATGTCACTACCCTTGCAATAATCCTTGTATTTCTCAAGGAACTTTATCTTCATGTATTCCCAAGTCTCCATAGTATCTCTTCCTAGGCTCATGAACCATCTTAATGCAAATTATTTCATGGTGGTAGGGAATAGATTAAGACTATGGGCAATAGTGGTATAGTCATAACCCCTACAGAGTATATCAAAATCAAACAAGAATATATCAGGATATTCTATCACAAGTCCATAAAACTTAGGAAGGATAGAAGTAGGGATAGTTTTTAGGTTGTCTACTTCATTCTGATGAGCAATGGGGAAAGGAAAAGCTAGTTTTTTAGGTTTGTTTCTATTTGCATCACTCATGCCTGCCTGATGAAGTTCCAAAGCAAGGGGAATCTCAATCAGATTATGACCTTTAGAGGAAACTTCAGAATTGGTTAGATCTGGAAATGTATCAGCAAAGGGGTGTGGCTCTTCTTCTTCTTCTTCATCTCTAGCAGATTCTAATACTCAATTATCTAGAATAGATCAAGATTCTTAGGAAGGAATCTCCCATGAGAATCTCTCCTCCTTTCTTTATGAATACAGTATCAACTCACTATCAGCCAACTTACACAAAGAATTGGAAAAATAATTGGGGGGCCATTACTTTCCTAAATGATGGGTATATTATGAACAACTTCCAAAAATACTACAACAAGAAAAACTATCAATGACTACAAAGAACTCCCTAGTTTGAGACCATCCCCGACAATGACGCCAAAAATGTCAGTCTCCTACAATTATTTGACAACTAAGCCCTTATAGCTATGATTCAGAGATTGGACATATAACCTGAATATCTATTTCAATCATCATGAAGGTGCATTTAACTTGTCAACCTAGGGATGTAAACTTGAAATGGGTTAGCATAGTATGAGCACTATGAATCCAAAGTATCCATATTCATCCTACAACTAAGAAAGACACAATGCTAAAAGTAAATTCCTTGGAAGGAAATAACATAAGTGCTGAACATCAACCAATAACTATACTAAGATGAAATGCATGACAAAAATGAAAATCTGAGCGAACAAACAAAAAAATACTTTGTTTTCTTTGGCTATAGGAAGAGTCACAAAGTGGAATTCTAGTGGTTGTAGGAATAGACAATGCCAGATTCTTAACTAATTACTGAACATAAAATAACTACTTAAATAAGGGATGGAATACTCACCAAGTGGGCCCCCTTGGATGAGTATCGCCTAAAACAAATGTAAACTTAGATGCATGGACTTATAACTTCATTTCATTCATTGGAAAACATGAGTTCAATCAAGCAGCATCACTGTATTACTAAATAACTAAGAGTGTGAGTGCATCATCAGACTGAGCAACCTATTAAGAAGGAGAATTTGAGCCTTATTTATAATAAAATAAACTACTAACTAATCACCTAGCAAGGCAATCAACTCCATCAGATCTAGAGGATGCCACTTTAGGGAAAGCATGAAAATTGGAGAGGCGATTACGCATGCGCAAAATTAGTCCAAGCATGTTTTCCTAACCTTAAACATAGCACACCAGTAATGCCTATATTCACTCAATAGATAATTAAGACCATTACAAGGTAGTTACAACTTCGATTTGAACAAGGAATCTCCTACCTTTGAGAGTCTTTCTTCATTGAATGACCATGTTGTTGACCGGTATGGTAGATGACCAGCTAGTAGAATCTTACTTAATTGCAAGCCTCTAATTATATTTGCATGACAATATTAGTGCGCACAACAACTATATATGTGTAACTATCTTAAAGTGACATTCATTAATTCACATGTAAAATTTACATAGATAGTTCATATAGCATGTCAATTTCATTTAAAGGTTATGAAAATAAACTCATGTCCAATGTTTATGGTTTTAAGGAAAAATCATAAAAAGGTCAACATCCAAGTATCAAAGTCTATGACAATTGCAGCAAATTGATAGAAAAATCTATCAAAATTGAACCATAAACTGGACTCATCATAGAGGATGAGTTGAGGTTGAATAATATTAACGTCCCTTAGTGTGTGAGAGGCTAATGCTATCTCATCATCTTCTTCTAAGGACATAATATTATTATTGTCAATATCTTGCATCATTATATCCTTCCTAGGAGGAGATTTTTTAGGAGAACTACAAACCACATGTTCTTGATATTGGAGGGTTGGTTCTTCTAAAATGACTTCATCACAAGTAGGGGAATGATCAATGATGGGATTATCAATATTGGGATGATTAGGAGAGGGTTATTTTTTATTGTCTTGGTTATTGAAGGTCTCATTTGCTTGTTTAGTGCGATCAACCCTAGTAGGAGAGCTTGTAATATGTTCACCACATTCCATGTTTAAATTTTATAAAATAGCTTTATCATAGGTAGGGGAGGCATCAAGAGAAGGACCACTATGATTTTAAAATATATTGTCCCAAATGGTAGGAGAATTAGGGAAGGGAGAGTCAAGAGTCTCATGACTCTTAAAAGTTGTATTTTCTAACACCAATTGATCCTCTTTGCATTGAGCAGGGATATTAGGAGATGGAAAATGTTGATTGGCATGGTTATAGAGAATAGGAAAGGTGATGTCTAAATTTTTTTTGATGATCACATCTTCATGTTCTTTAATGTCTTCCAAAGGGGGGTGAGGAGAGAGACAATCAAGACCCTCAATTCTTATATCTTCTTTCACCAAGATACCTTTGTCACTAGTAGGAGAGGTATCGAGAGAAGAGAAAGTATTATTTTTATGATTGTAAACACTACCATCCTCATCAATGGGAAATATAATGTTAAGGATTGTGTCAATGGTTTGGTGATTAACATGTCTCTTAATGAACTCATTGTTGTAATCTAAATTAAACTCATAAGAAGGGATGTTGTATTTATGCAATCCATTTGTAACCAAATCAAAGCCACATCTTTTGAAAGTAAACATGCTATCATGGAAATATAAAGAAAGTGAAAT
The DNA here is from genome assembly GCA_007115665.2 of Sequoiadendron giganteum. Lineage (NCBI taxonomy): Eukaryota > Viridiplantae > Streptophyta > Pinopsida > Cupressales > Cupressaceae > Sequoiadendron > Sequoiadendron giganteum. The sequence continues at coordinate 587,318,797 of CM021108.1, forward strand.
GCAATGACTTAAAGTGAAATGTTGAAATACAATTTTTAGATATGAAACAAGGTAATTTTCTGATTATATTATGCAATAATTTGAAAAGGAAATGTTGTAAATGCAAATTTGAATATGAGCAATGCATGAAATGCATGTAATAGAAACATAGACAATTAATACAGATAGGTAGGGCCAGAAAATAGAAGCTTAAAAATAGGGTTTTTGGCTTTGTAAAAGGTTGTTTTAGGGCCATAAAGCAACTAAGTCGCCCAAGGTGGTGAATTAGTCCTACTGGAGATTTTTTCAAAATTTACAGATTTTTTTTGACGGATTTTTATGTTTTTTGTGTTGTATGATGCATACCTAAGATGCAAATATAGAATTTCAGAAAGTTTTAATGATTTAAGATGCAAAAATTCAACCTATATGCACTTTCACTAATGCAAAATTTGAAACCCTAGAATGCAACTTAACTAATGCAAAATGCAATGCAAGCTTATTCTAGGCTGGTGATGGACTCCTAATTAGACAAGAGGGTATTTCAAAATCAGGTTCACCAAAATATAGAAAAGGATTTTGGCACCACAAGACTCTTTAACACTTCTAGGGTTTTTCACCTAAAAGGAGAGAGATAGGCCAAAATGTACAATGGACTTTATTTGAGAACACATTGTGATATGCAAACATGACCTAAAAATGCAAACAAAACTAAATAGAATACTATGAAACAATAGGTGTTTACCTAGAGGTTTGTTGCAGACTGGAAGCAAATCTGAAATTCTAGAAATACTAATTTTTAAGCTTGGAGGGACACTTGTGCCAAACTAGGTGACTTAGTCTAGTTTTGGGAAAATTCTGGAAAACTGCACCGAAGCTTGTTTCAACCAAAAGTGTGTCCAAATCCGCAAAAATCTCTAAAAAAATTGCATAGTGGGACTAAGTCACCACAACTGGGGGAAGCGTCCTTTTTGTCTTTCTGAAAATCTGAAGGTGGAAATGGAAGCTCTTGACTTGCACTTTTTGTTCCTCCAAGTATTCATACTAGAAACCTTGATTTTCAACCAGTAGGTGTTTTTTTGTGTAGATCTTAATCTAGTCAACAAGGAGATGCCCTCAACAAGTCTTCAACCTATTCTTGAATAATCTCCAAGCTTTCAAGGTACCTAAATCTGCAAACACATAAAGAGAGAGAGATAATGTGGAATATTAGGGCATGGGGGTTTTCCTTAGTCAAACCCCTTTTAGGAAGTTAAACAAAAATGAAGAGATAAATAAATAAATCATGAAAAAATGGAGTTAGAAACTTTCCATGAAGATTGATCTTGGATTGCTGTAACAATGGTTGAAGATTAAACCCTTGAATGCTTGCTTGATGAATTAGAATGTTGAAACCCTAGATTTCTTGAGAACAATGATGTATGAGAGATTGAATAATGAAATGAGAGTTGTGAATTAGGGTTTCGACACTTTTATTTATAGGGAATCTACCTAAAACACTCATTAATTTGATCTTCAAGGCCGACATGGAGGAAAAATAAACTTAAACCCTGATTTTTCCTTCTCAAACCTCAAAAATGGCCCAAATGGGACTAAGTCACCAAGTTGGGCGAATTAGTGCACCTGGATAGGACTAATTCATCCAGAAGGGAAACTTGGTCCCATAGGGGCTCTTTTGCTTGATGGATTGTCTGGGAATGAAGAAATCAGGTTTATATGATGATTTTATCAGGTATTTGATCAAAATAAACCTTGGGATGCACAATATGGGGTCATAGGGGTGAATTAATGATGACGTAAAGGGTAATTAGGGCTAGGGACACAAATTTCAATGTGAAAGTGTGATTAAAGACACTTTTTAACATTAAAATGAGATCCACTTGGCCTAGAAAGATACAAGATCTAATGTGAATATGTAGAACACATTACAACATGAGGTTTAATTGACAATATTGAATTAGAAGAAAGTTAATAAATTTTGGCTTAAAATGGGCCCAAGACCTAGTGTGGATTTGTAAAACACCTCACAACACTAAATCAAGGTGATATTAAGTCCAATTTCTCATTGATTATTCCCAAATCAAGCAAGGAAAAAGGGATACATTTTAATACATTACAATTGTGTATTATGTTTCATAGTCTATTAGAGTTTGGCTAATGTAATAAAAAGGATATTCTTTATCATTGTCAGCTTGCTCAACTAACAATTTTACAAGAGTATGGGTGGATGTGGCTATATAAAGGATGAATGATTTTTTTGACATAGTGGGTTGTAAAATGAGCAGAGTTTCAAGGTATTATTTCAAACTCTCAAAGGCCTATTTACAATCCTCATTCCAATCAAAATGTACATCCTTTTTTAGTAGATGTGTGAAACGTAAGGTTCGATCAACTAAGGAGGTGATAAAATGATGGATGCCTTGAATTCTTTCTTGTAACATGCGTAATTGTGAGATGTTTCTAGGAGGTGGCATGGTAATTATAGCATCAATTTTCTTTGTGTCCACCTCAATGCCTCTGTGAGATATGACAAACCATAAAAATAAATTTCACTATCTACTCCAAAGACACTTTTTTGGATTTAGTTGCATGTTGTATTTACACATTTGTTCAAAAATTTCTTGAAGTAAATTCATATTACCTTGTCATGTTAAGGACTTGGCTAGAATTTCATCAACATAATCTTCCAATATTTTATGTATGTAATCATGAAATATCAATGTCATTGCTCGTTGATAAGTTGTGCCCGCATTCTTTAATCCAAAAAGAATCATAACCCAACAAAATGTTCCCCAAATAGATGTAAATATTGTCTTATATTGATCTTGTGGGTTAATAAAGATTTGATTATAACCAAAAAACCCATCCATAAATGACAATAGAGCATGTCTTACAGTTGAATCCACTATCATGTCTATTTTAGGAAGGGGAAAATAATGCTTTAAAGAGGCTTTATTCAAGTCATCAAAATTTGTACATATCCTAATAAAATTATCAAGTTTAGCAACTGTGAAAATGTTTGATATCCAAGGAGAATAATCAATATATCGAACAAAACCTGCATCAAGGAGTCTTTCAAGTTCTTCTTTAACAAGAAAGGTTATTTTAGGGTTCATCTTTTGTATCTATTGGTGAACATGCTTATCATTTTTAGCAAGAACAATGTTAGGTGTCACTATCTTCAGATCTATTCCTGGCATATCCAAATATTTACAAGATTTTTTTTTAGTAAATTCATGAAGAAAGGTTGCATTATCCACTTGTTCTTCATCATCAAGGCACTTCCCAATCTTAATGAAATTTTCTTTATCATCTATGTCCATTGGTATATCAATTGTATCCCCTAAGGGGAGTGCATTTGACCTAGGAAATGTCAGATCATATGGTTCCATGCTTGTGGTTGTCTCATTAGTATCAATAAAATTTTTCTTGGTACTTATCAGAGCACGGGTAACTTTTCTCTTGGAAACAAATATCTTATAAGAAGCATCTAACATTTGTTTCAAAGCTTCATCGTTGTCAAAGTATTCGCATGACGGTGGTAAATCCATATCAAGGAATTTAGGATGTTTTAGTGTGATATTGATTCTTGGTTTGCATGTGATGGTATTGATGTTGAGCAATGGTTGTTGAGTTGCTTTTGTTATCTTAGAAAAAGAATATCATAAACTAGTTTTTGTCTCTTGTGTATTAGGTTTTATGGTAACTCGAATTCCTTTTTCATGTTTTCCACATCCTTTACCATTGTATCCCAATTTTTTCACAAGCTCGTAACCTTGTCCATAAAGTCTTTCCATTTATTTTGGGTTGGGTGGTTGTTGATAGTCTATCTCATCAAAATTTGTTGTGTATGTTGTATTTTCTTCCAAAGTAGATGAGGTAGATTCTTGGGAAGATTCTTTTGAATTTTGATCTGGCATAACTATTGGTTGTTTTTGTTTTTCAGCCTCTTTTTGTGTGATTATGTATTCGCCCATAAATGAAGGTGTGAATTCTAATGATCCCCAATCATCACCTAATAATTTAGATATATGTTCTTCTTGCTTCTTAGTCTCAAGAGGTTCTATGTTGGAGGTTGGAATCAATGTGTGTAGAGGACTTGTTGTTCCTATATTAGGTTATAAGCAACTTTCAGGCTCGAGGTCTATTTTAACTTGATAAACTTTGTTTTTATAGACATATTTCATTATTCAATGAAGGGTTGAAGGCACCGCATGCATCTCATGAATCCATGGTCTTCCCAAAAGAAGATTATAGGAAAGATCATAGGGCATGACATGAATAGGATTTTGTAGAGTAGCCATGTTGACTATAATAGGTAAAGTAATTACCAAAGAGGTTGATTTGTGATATTTTCAAATCCTCTAATTGATAAGGAATTTGATTTGATTTACAATTTTCACACTGCAGACATTAAGGGTAGAGCCATTGTCAACAAGGGTCCATTTGATTCATATTCGATTGAATTGAGCGATTATCATAAAGGCCACATTTTGTTTCCTTAATTCCAATGGAGGGAGCTCATGTTGGTGGAAGGTAATGTCTGCATTAGCTGCATTCATTGCTTGTATTAGATCTGAATTTTCATTTGTACCAAAAGGAACCACTATTTGTTGCAATGTTGTTTGGAGCATAGAGTGGTAGTTTGGAAAATTCTAAAGAAGGTGGCAAAGGGATATCTTTATAGGAGTATTCTTAGGTTGGTCAACAAGATCATACTCCCTAAGGTGTGAATTTAAGTGAGGAGAAATAAGCAATATGGGGTTGGGTAAAGGTAAGGGTTTTGTCGTTGACTTGTTGTGGCTACGGATTAAGTGTAATGTGTGTGAGCAACAACATCATTCTTAGGTGGGTAAACGGTAAACTCGGGTTTAGATGGAGGTTGAGGTTTATGTCAAGGTGGGTAGAGAATGAGTTGTGGTTGAATTACATTGACATATTTTGTTGTAGGGTGCTCACAAAAAACTATAGTGGATGACCTTGGTGAGATGAATTCCTAAAGGGCTTCATCTAACATGTCCAATTCAGCACAACTAAATGGTTTAGGTGATAATTTATCATTGGTTGGTTTGGGTTTTTCATCGCAAACCTTAGAGGGTGAACTTAATGAGAGGAAGCCCTATAGAGATTCATTTAACTTATCCAATTCATCACTACTAAAGGGTTTGAAAGATATAGTTTTTCTAAAGTGAAGAATTGTGTTGATTGTTTCATTTGATAATTCTAGTGCTTTATTTTCATGTTCTGATGAATTTGACCTAAATGAACTAGGAACTAATGTTGAAAATGAAACTTGCAAAAATCTAATGATATAAATAAATTTCATGAAATTAAATGATGCTTGTTCTAATGATTGCAATATAACAGAAACTAACATAACTAAAATAGAAAATTTATTGGAATAAACAACTTCAAAAATTGGAAATTGAATGCGAAAAATATTGATGCAAAATGTGAATTGGGACTAAGTCACCCAGGGTATTGAATTAGTCTTAGTCGGGGTATTTTTTAAGTTTTTTTGAATTTTAAAATGGATTCTTATGTGTTTTGTATTGTATAATGCAAATCTAAAGTTTAGATGGAAAATTTCACTATTGTTCAAGGAAATGAGGTGCAAAAATGAGCATTTCACTAATGCAAAGTATGAAAACCTAGAATGAAAATTTAAACAATGAAACATGCAATGCAATGTGAATAGAAGCTATTCCTAGGATATAAATGGACACTAAATCAAATATAGGATGTTCTAAATTTAGTTTCACCAAAATGAACTACAAATTTTTGTAGAAGGATGCTCTCTTACACTTCTAGGGTTTTTCACCTAAAACAAGAAATATATTCTACAAAAAAATGGGGGTTCACTCAAGACTTATGCTAATATAATTAAAATATGGCTAAATGAAATTCCCTAAATGCAAAGAATTGATAAAAGATATTGAATACTAATGCAAAAGTATTGAGATATAGACTGTTTGAAAACACATTATGATATGCAGAAAGATAGATTAAATGCAATATATAAAAAGATGGAAAGGCTAAACAAAAATAGTGCACCTGGAAGCTGACAGAGGCTGAAATGATGATTGCAAATGTCTATAAAATTCCAGAATATCTAATTTTTCGACCAACTAGGACACTTACACCAAGTTGGGTGACTTGGTCCCAGATCTGAGAAACTACTCCAGAGCTCGTTTCAGCCAAATGGGTATCCAAGTCTACAAATGTTTTGGAAAAAAAATTATAGTGGGGATAAGTCACCACTTTTGGTGACTTAGTACACTCTATCTTCTCTAAAAATATGAAAGTGGAAACAAAAGCCTACAATCTGCACTTTGTTCTCTGACTGAGATCTGGATCCAAACCTATGAAATCACCTGCAAAAAAAATATAATTTGGTTTATAATGGAGGGTTTTCCTTGGTCAAACCCCTAGTTGGTATTTAAATCTTGAAAGAAATAATGAAATATACATAAAACCCTAGCCCTAAGTGAATCTAAGACTAGGAAATCTGAAGTAAGATGCAACCCTATTTTAAAATGCAAGAATAAGATGCATAAATGAAACAAGAATAATGCAAGACTCATTCCAAGAGACCCTAAATCACATTAGAAATGAATCTTAATAACATGCAAACCTTCTTTAGGCTAAAAATAGAGAGAAAATGGAAGATGGAATCACTTTAGAAAACAAGTCCTTGGGATTGATTTCATGGCTAGTTGCATCTCCTCAACCTAGATTTCTTCTTAATTCTCCATAGGCATCCATAATCAACCATTTTCAATTGATATCTTGGAAAAAAAATGAGCTTGAAGACCTGCAAAAACGTTAGCTTGCTGCCCTAAACCTTCAAATTTGTTGTAGATAGATTAATAAATCTTCTTGTGGAAGATATCCAACACTAGACTCTTGAATTTTTTTGTTGAGAATGACTTAATGTTGTGAAAAATGACCTAAAAATATATATTTATAGGAATTAATACCTAACTGTCCATTATTTAGACCTAAGAGGCCGACATCCACAAGATATTTGAATTAAGTCAATTTTTTTCCCACTCAAAATTGAAAATTCCCCCAAAAGGGACTAAGTCGACACCCTAGGTGACTTAGTCCCACTAGGCATTTTTGAGGTGGATTTTCAAGAATTTGAATAATTTGAATGTTGTTTGTTAGGATTTGTATGATTTATGGGTGGAATAAGCCTCAAGGTCCAAAATAATGAGTCTTAGGGGCCTATAAATGTTGTTTTAAAGGGTGATTAATGCAAGGGTGTCTAAAATAGGACCAAATTAGGCACAAAATTTCTTCTTTATTCAAGAGTATACATTTTTTGGCAACACACTTTCCTATGTTATCGAATCCACAAATTGATAAATAATTTGGTTGTATATGGCTTTTGTCTGCTCCAAGATTGTCCAAAAGGTTTATGCTACACACATTAAGGCCTAATCCATTGTCAACAAGGGTTATTTTTATCCAATTCCTATTATATAGATCTATTATCATGAAATCTTCATTCTGATTTTACATTGCTAATGAAGGTAGCTCATCTTGGTGGAAAGTAATGTCCAAGTTGACCAAATTCATACCTTGAATTTGGGTTGCCATATCATTTTGTTATACATTAGGAGGGGTAGGAAGTTGTAAATCACTTTGAAGCATGCTATGATAACTAGGTGAGGTTTGAATAAGGTCCCATAAGGATATCTTAGTAGGAGTATTTTTTAGTTGTTCAACAAGATCATACTCATTTCCATTATGTGAGGGAAAATGAGGAGCATTAGTCAAGTTGTTAGTCTTGGTTGTGAATTATTTATATTGTTATATGTATGAGAAATTTTATTGTAATTAACCTGGTTGTTATGAAACATTATCATTATCAATGTGCCTTGTATGTGGTTCTAAGATAAGCACAAGATTTTTTTGAACTTGTGGTTGTTGTGAGGGTGGATAGAGGATAAGTTGAGGATTAGGTGGTTCAATAATTGAATGATTTGTAGGAGATCCAAGAATTAAAAGACTTTATGGATTTCTAACATTCATAACCTCAACAAACTTATCCTTATTTTCATGATATCTTAGTGACGGGGAGTCTAATGTCACTTCATCATCTTCATCTAAGGGAGCCACATCACTGTTTCTTGAAATATATGTGCCAATGATATCATTTTCTTCCACCATGATATCTTCCCTAGTAGGAGATTTTTTAGGAGACAAAAAAACTAGATTTTCATGGCATCCAATGGTTGGTTCTTCTAAAATAACTTCATCATAAGTAGGGGACTCATCAGTTTTCTTGTTTATCTTTTATCAAATCATTATCACAAATAGGAGAAATAGGAAAAGTAGTATTATGGGATGTCTAAATGGTCTCATCCTTGTATCGAACAATGTCTTCCCAATTACGAGAGGTAGGGGAAGAGAGAAAAATAGGACTCTCATAATTCTCATTGGTTTGATCTTCTAATGCCAAAATATCTTCTTCAAAAATAGGATAGATATTGGGAGGAGACCAAGTTTGATTGTCATGATTGTCCATTATTGTATTCTCTTTCACTAAATTTTTTCTCATAAGGGGGGAGATGAAATTTTTCTTAACATTCTTAGAAAGGTAAGATACTAACATTGTGTGCCCAAAAATAGGATAGGGGAGTTTCCAAAAGTGAAACATAGAAAAATAGGATAAGGGATTTTCCCAAAATGGAAAAGTGGATCCAAAGAGGGGAAAGGGGTCCTAATTCTCTAATTTCATTAGGAAATGAGATCCAAAAAATGAAATGACTATCAACCTCAAGGTGAATCAAGTGAAACTATGAATCTACTAATTTCCATTTTATACAAGGATGAGGATATGAGTAAAACATCACTTTGGGGAGAAAGATTAAAAATAGAAAAACAACTACAAATTGCAAGACATAAAGTGCATTTAGAAAATTAAGTATAATACTGAGGGAACCTATAAAGCATTTAGACAATCTAGAAGGGATAAATCTTGCATACCTCTCACAATTTTTTTCAAGGATAACTAAGGACACATTCACCCTATGGTGAATGAGTCTTGGCTAGGGCTCTTGATTTTTTTGGGGGGTTTTGTTCTCCTATGTCCGCACTCCCAGATTCCTAAGTATCACAATTAGAAAGTTGGAAATAAATTCTATAGGTCAATTTATCTGATTTCACAAGAATGGTGACAACAAATGCAACTTTGACAACTTTGTAATTTTTGTTTTTCAATAGATCTTCCACCTAAAATTTTCAAAAACACATCAAGAGGGAAACATATTTGCTAAGTGAATGGGGGTTTACCTTGGTCAAAAACTATTTTGGTAATTAAACCTTGAAATTAATAAAAGCATGAAAGGAATGATGAATGAAAAACTCTATGTCACAACTAATCAAACCATTGATGGACCTTTGGTAATGGAGGTCTACAACATGCATGAAATGAATTCAATGGATGTGGTTCTTGACTTTGCATCTTTTCTTGAAGTGATACTTTGAATTTTTTATTGAATCATGAAACCTACACCATCATATTAGCTCCAAAAACATACATGACTCCACATAACTTTGCCATAATGTTTCGATCTTGATTTCTACAAAAGATGATGAAGAAATCCTCTCTTGAATGCTCTTGGAAATAATCTTGGCTCTTGTAATTGATCTCTCAAAAATATAATCTTGAAAAATTAGACTTGATTTGATGAAATAACCTTGGATTTATAGTATTTTATCCTTAATTCAAATACCACAATCCGAAATTGAAATATAGATTTGAAAATATTCAAATATCACCAAAAACATAATTTAATTTAGGGTCCTAGGTCTAAGTGAGGACCCATTCGCCCTTGGGTGAATGGGTTTTAGGTCACTTACCTAGGACACACATTCTCCAATGATAAATCTAATGTTATGGCATTAATGAATGTCAGGTTTTCCTCTTTGGAAATTGCAATTAATTAGGGTTGTATCTGAATTAAAGGGGCCAATTAAGGGCAATTAATCTCCTTTAATTGAAGGAGACCTAAATGAGTGTGAAAGTTTAAATAAATAAATTTTACAACACTAGATTAAAGCATAATTAAGTCCATTTTAATAAATAAGGTCCTAAACTTAATGTGAATATGTAAAATACATGTTACAACACTAAATTAAGGTATAATTAAGTTCATTTTAATAAATAAGGTCCTAAACATAATGTGAATATGAAAAATACATATTACAACACTAAATTAAGGGAGAATTAAGTTTATTTTAAATTAATTCCAAATTAAGTGTGAAAAGGGATACTTTTTCCTACACTACACTAATAATGCACATGGTATGTAGCTACATTGATCATGGATATGATGTTTTATGCGTATTCTAGCAATTCACATGGTATGTAACTAGATTGATTAGATTTGGATTGTCATAGGTAAACAATTTCACAATCTATGTATTGTTGGAATCAAGGAACACTAAGAGGGGGGGTGAATCAGTGTTCTGCACTTTTGCAGTTCATTAATTTGATCATTAAAGCACTTATAACATTCGACCAAAATAAATAACCATGAATATAAGACAAACAACCATAACACCATAACACAAGGATTTTTACGTGGAAACCCTGTTAGGGGAAAAACCATGGTGGAAGGCCAATCCACAATATGAGTATACTCATAAATAAGTGTTTACAAAAATGGGAATGCACTTGAATTCAGACACAATACCTAGAGCTCACTACTTAGAAATGAAGACTCACTATCTTACAAAATAATTAATATTAAATCCATCTAAAGATTTGAATTGAAAGAGTAGCATCTATTAATTCTTGATCACAGTTCCAGTTAGGCTCACCAATTGAATTCTTGACCTTCTATATGATTCTACTCTTTTTCTCTTCTCTACTTCAATTCACATCACAAATCCTTTTATGCATAATTGAAACTGTACATAATCGCTCTATAATCCTTTTGATATTCACATCTCGCATACATACTTTGATTCTATATAAAAATGGTATAATCAATCACTTATATATATCCACCACTAAGGATTTAATCGCTACCTGTCAGCTCTAACAAAAATATGAAAGTTTTTACAAACCATTAGCTCAATCCATGATCAATTTTCAATGAGCACCAACCAAAGTTGTCCATAGCATAGTAATGACCCAAATTAGCAATATCAAACATGAAAATACTTAAACAATTACTCCTTGATTATCCACAACATATTATATTCATGAAGTCAGCTTTCTATATTGATAAACAGGAAATTAATCAAATCGATCTTCTAACCTGCACACCAATGAATGTGAATCCTAATGATTCTTGGGTAAGATAGTGCATACACCAAAATACCTTCCCTGAGATTCAACACTCAAAATGATAATAGGAAATTGCATATCAATCAATGAACACAATTATGTCGGATGCTCTATTCTTGCTTGACACTTAATTACAAAACTTTGATCTGACTTTTGATATGAGAAAATTTTGGTATGTGGATCAAATCATTGACTAGGGTTGCCATCAATGACAACATCAAATAATGTTTTCAGTGTATCTTTCCAACAATCTCCCCCTTTGGCATTGATGGCAACACTTAGTGAAAAATTACTAAGTGTCGAATTAGTACCAACATGAATTACACCACCAACCTTCAAAATTCAAAAACACAACTCCCTCTAAGATGATTAAGTAATTTTTCATTGTCCAATTCTCCCCCTTTGACATCAATGGCAAAGGTAGGAATCTGCATACCAAAAATCAAACAAAACTATTATGACCAAAATGTATATGTACAAACAAGTTTCTACAACTTACATAAGCTTGAATAGATCTGAAAAATTGTTCTTCAACAAGCTCAAACTCGTGTCCCAAACCTTCTTGAGACTCTCCAAGATAACCACCTGACCATAGAATAAGTAAGATTTCATTTCTGCGGATTCAAGGTTTGTCGGATCATTGATCGCCATAGCATCTTGTGCTTCCTTTAATGCACTTAACATAGTTTCCATCTTAGGACCAATTAGTCCTCTAAGTTCACAAACTCTTTCAACCATTTTAATTTCTTCATGCTTTAATATTTTGATCTTGTCAAGCAAGGATATGACTTGACCTTTTTTCTTTCCAACAGAGATAGATAGAGGATCGAATGCTTGAGTGATATCTGATAACTATTTTTCACATTATTTTATTTTCTTTTCAAAGTCCTCAGTGAACTTAGATAAAGATAGACATTATTTATAAATGTTACCACCTTCAGTCAAAGCACTTTGAATTTTCTTTATACAAGTATCTACCAAATATTTATCCCTAGCTATCATCCCTTTCAATCTATTGAATCTTTTATCATCAAACTCCTTATGTACCTTATCCTCAATTGATTTCTCAAGGGACACAAAATGAGTACTTACAACATTAATAAGTTTCTTCAACTCACTAGAGGGAGAACCGGATGGATCCTTAACATCTATAGGAATCATCTTCTCCAGAATACTGGATGCAAGATTCAACAACTCACTATCTTCAATATGTGATTTCAGAATTTCTTACCTTGCCTTGTTCTGAGTGAATGAAGCTACCTTCATTTTTTGAATAGGGGATAAAGTGTCCAAGTTGATAGGACCTTTTAGTAGTTCATAATCAAATTATTCATGTTGTTCTTCCAAAAATTATTTCACTGCCTTAGCAGTGTCTCTTTCTTTCACTAGAACTTCCTTTATTTCAACCTTCTTTTCCTCAATCGCTATTTCTTCAACTACAGATTCTTGCTTATCTGTAGGAATCTCAGATTCTTCAACCGACACGACCTTAGGAGCTTTAGTATCCATAGGAAATTCAGCATCATGCATGTCAAGAGGATTTAGAATGTACTCAAATGTATGTTATTTTCCTTCTTTTTCTATCAGACCAAGTGAAGAATCTCCATCATGCAATTCCTCAAAAACAACATCGATTTTGTTCCTTAACAAACCTTGGACTTTAGAATTTTTTCAGTTTCTTTTTCAACTTCTTTAGTGTGACCAATCAGGAGCTTGTTTAATCTTTTTTTTCTCTTGAAGTATTTCTTAGCACCATTCATAATTGTCTTCATTTCCTCAACAGACATCACTGGACATAAATCTACAATAATTTTCTCTCTCAACTGCTCATCTTTAGTTCTTGCATTTACTCTTCTCATATCTAAAATTTCATAAAGACTTTTGGGTAATGCAGAAATTATTTCAATAAGTGCTTTATTATAATTATTCAAGTACTTTATTGAGGCTTCCTCAAGAACTCTTTGACAGGCACTGTCAAAGGTGTCATACAATTTATGAAGAGGCCTAATATTGTCATCCTTAATCAATTATTTATCCACTTCTTCTATAAACATACTTGTTTTTTTAGTTCTCATCTTCTTCTTTCCTTTCACTTCTTCACCAGAAAGATTTTCCTTTGAGAATGTTGTTGCCTTTGTACCCTGATGCTTAATTTATCTCACTTCTTCATCAGATTCTATTTCTTCATCTTCAGAAATAACAACATAAACTCTCTTTTTTTGTCCTTTCTTCTTTTTCCTTTCTTACCGGATGACTTCACTTGAGTTTTCACGAGACTTGATTTCTTTGCAGGACCAAAAGGGAGAGTAGAGATTCTTGTAGATCTAGTTTAGGTGGAGGATACTACTGGACTAGTAGATTTAGTTCCAATTGTCTCTCCTACTTCAGCTTGTTCTCTCTTTCTTCTATATCCTCTCATAGCTTCTGCAGATATACCGATGCTTTCTACAAAGGCTTCCACTTCTCTTCTTACTCTCCTGACTATTACAGGATTCCTTAGTTGATTATGTACTTGTATATCCTTTTCCAGAAAAAGTACCAAACCTTTCTTCAATCGGATCTCATGGTTTTCTCAACAAATGTTCAGGATACATTTCCAAAATATGTTCTTCAACTTCATAGCCCATAGGCATAATCCATACTATTCTAGGATATGCAGCTTCCATCAAGCATTGATAAATTTCAAACATAAAATAGATAGTGTCTTTGTACTTCTCTACAATAGACAAGAATTTTTTCTATTGCTTGCATCTCATTCTGAAAGTTCTTGAAATAACCCCAGATTGTAGTATTCCTTGTCTTTTCTATCACCCAATCTGTGCAAGATATCTCTAATTTGAGCAGCTACAGGTTTATTACCTTGCCATTGTACTTTTCCAAATCATGGAACTTCATTCATAAAGTAACATAACAAACAAAACAACAGATTACCATATTTGAAGGAGTTCTTCTTATCTTTCTTGATTTTACCAAGATTTTCGATTAAATGGCATCTTAGTAACTCACATAGATCATACTCTATATTCTCTTTCACGATCTGATATGTTGCATATATAGATTTTTTGGATACAAGATTATCTTTGTTGGAATGATATATTTTGTAACCAATGACCATCAATGACAATTTGCCATCCACTTCAATAATATCAGTAATTGTCATATCTCTTGTATCATACACTAAATCGGTTGCATCAATAACTGTTTGATTCTTCACGGACTTCAAGATTGGCAACCCACTGGAGGAATTTAAATGAGTAACAATGCTTATGGATTATTTTTAAATCTTAAATGGTTGATTCAACCACATAAATTCAGCATGAGCTCAGCTCAAAATATACCAAACCCACTCGCTTTCTTCAAACATGGGAAATTTTACAATCTACATGAATTTCCTCTCTTCTATGGTTTTGAATTCAGGTTTGACACATAAATCCTCTCCTATAATTTGATTATTGTACAAATTCAATAATTGTGAGCTCCCTAACTCCTCAATTTTTTCATGAATGTACTCCCTACTGTCTTCAATATGCAAGATGCCATACGAATCAGACAAAAGTGCACCTAAGAGCTTTGTCTCAACAAATTTGAAAGGATGCTGATTGAATCTTGGATGGGGTCTATCCTTAGCATTAACTACCAATGGAGTAGCCATTTTTACAAATTCACAAGTTCACAAGTTTTCCTAATAAATACCTTTTCATCAGATTAGGGGTTTTATCGTCAAATCGCCTTCACACTTGAATCTTAGCCAAATTTTGCCAAAGTTCACTTCAAAGCTTTCCAAACTTCTCTTTCTCAAAGTGAAAAGTGATAAATGAAGAATGCAAATGACCTTTTATCATTTGCACACCTAATTTTTTCTCGCAATAAATTTTTTTGCCCTAACTTATCTAGATACCACGTTTCCATACATTGTGAAAGATAACTCCTCTACAAACCTTCAATTTTGATTAAATACTTTCTCCAACTATTTCAGCAGCTTTGGTAGATCATAAATGCAATCACTGCACTCATGCATATCCCGGTACCAACTACCGACAAGGGGTTTGAAGGATTTTATTGAGAACTACCCCTAGGCCAAAAGCCTTGATCTAATTCCCGAAGGAATTACCAAAACCAGATTCAAGTGCTAGCTCATTTTCTACAATAGAGGGACTCTTCTTCACCCATATCTTCTTCATTTCCTCCTTGATCTCACCTGTAGAGAATTTCCCTTTTCCTTTTTCATTATTCCGCATGTTTCTTCTTTGATTTACCAGACCCTTTTTGTTTCTATAGAATCTAGCAATGTGATCAGATTTGTTGCAATTGTAGCACACCACATTTCTTTGTCCAGACCAATTATTCCATTGATTTTATCTTGACCTCAACTGGTTAGCAATATGGCCAAATCTATTGCATGCATAACATCTGACATCTTTATTTCAAAATTTGTTTCACATATTTCTACATTGAACTAACTTATGACCATACTTATTACAATTGAAACACTGACCAAAAAATGATGGACCACTTGAGTTCATTCTACTTCTACATTGAGTAGCCATGTGACCAATTTTGTTGCAAACAAAATAGTAACCATTGAACTTTTGAGCATTAGGTTTTCTTACCAGATACCTTTCGGATTTGTTCATTCAAATTGCTTGCCTAAATCTCATTTGTCCAAATTTGGAACTTTCCCCTTCCTCATATCCAAGACCTCGCTTGTCACCTTCAATCCTCTGACTTTTAATTAGTTCATCAAGCTTAAATAATCTGATCTTGAACTGCTCCTTGAATTCATTTACAATAATAAATTCATCTCTTAGGGTAATAATTTGTCTTTCAAGTTCTTCTTCATTATTTCTAGATTGTTGTAATTCAAGTGCTATATTAATGAATCCATCATTAATTTTGTCGCATTATTCAAATTTATCTTTCAAGTACTTAGCAAGGTTCTCTTCATTCTTCTTTCTATCTTCAATCTCATTGGTCATCCTCATAATAATAGATTCCATCTCATTCTTTATGACTGTATTATCTCTAGTAAGCTTTTCACATTCTTCTATCTTTTGTTTCAAGGCTTGACTTAGTTTTTCATCTTCCATGCTTTTATCATCATTCTGCTTAATCTGATCATATAGTTACCTTCTCTTCTCCCTAGACTTATTGATTTTATCTTTCAAAGACTCAATGAATTTCTCAACATCCATGACATTTTCTTGCAATTTCTGAACTTCAGATTTTGATTGATCAAGATCATCTAGGGCCACCAAGAGTTGTTGTTGAATATTTTCTAAGTCCTATGAATTACTTTCTTGGATCTTCCCCAAGCTGATAAAATTATTTTGAGGAACTTGGCTCTGATACCAATTGTTGGAATCAAGGAGCACTAAGAGGGGGGGTGAATCAATGTTCTACACTTTTTCATTTCATTAATCTGATCATTAAAGAACTTATAACATTCAACCAAAAGAAATAAGAATGAATATAAGAAAAACAACCATAACATGATAACACAAGTATTTTTTGCATGGAAACCCAATTAGGGGAAAAACCATGGTGGAAGGCCAATCCACAATATGAGTATACTCAGAAATAAGTGTTTACAAAAATGGGAACACACTTGCATTCAAGTACACTGCCTAGAGATCACTACTCAGAAATGAAGACTCGTTGTATTACAAAATAATTCAGATTAAATCCATTTAAGGATTTGCACTGAAAGAGTAGCATCTATTAATGCCTGATCACAGTTCCAGTTAGGCTAAACAATCGAGTTCTTGACCTTTTGTCTTATTTTGCTCTTCTTCTTTGCTCAGCTTCAATTCGCATCAAAAAACCTTTTATGCACAAGTGAAACTATGCATAATCGCTCTATAATCCTTTTGATATTCACATCTCACATACATACTTCACTTCTATATGAAAATGATATAATCAATCACTTATATATATATGCCACTAAGGATTTAATCGCTACCTGTCAGCTCCAACAAAAATATGAAAGTGTTTACAAACTACCGGATCAATCTATGATCAATTCTCAATGTGCACCAACCAAAGTTGGCCATAGCATAGTAATGACCCCAATCAACATGATCAAACATGAAAATACTTAAACAATTACTCCTTGATTATCTGCAACATATTATATTCATGAAGTTAGCTTTATGTACTGATAAATAGGAAATTAATCAACTGGATCTTCTAACCTACACACAAATGAAAGTGAATCTTGATGATTCTTAGATAAGATAGTACGTACACCAAAATACCTTCCCTGAGATTCATAACTCAAAATGATAATAGGAAATTGCATATGAATAAATGAACACAATTTTGTTGGATGCTTTGTTCTTGCTTGACATTTAATTACAAAACTTCAATCTGACTTCTAGTATGATAAAATGATGTCATGTGGATCAAATCACTGAGTAGAGTTTCCATCAATGACACCACCAAATAACATTTGGTCTCTCTTGCAACATGTATGTGTGTTCATGAACCTCAAGTGTAATATCATGTGTATTTATGTATGTACATGAATGACAAGTGTAATATCATGGGTATATGTATGTATGTTCATGAATGTCAAGTGTATTCTTGTTCATGTGTAAGGATCTCATTTGTATGCTCAAAAGGCTCTTAAGAGACTATTTCAGAATAGTGCACTCAGATTTGATCAAGTGACTTAGAGAACAAACAGAGGCCTTCTTTAGATTTTAGTTGCCAAATTGGATGTGTTGGCACAATTGGTTTTGGTTCAAGAAGAAAAAAAAATGCTTCTTTCCAAATTTGCACTTCTCTCTATTGAAACTTTTTGTGAGTTTGCATTCTAAGTTGGCATGGTAAAATGGTGTTGAGCTAACGAAATCAAAGAGAGGTTAATGTGGAGGGATTCTATATGGACTTTATCATATAGACACAAAATTATTAGGTGCCACAAGCTCTGATAACCACTATCATAGCTTGGAATTTTTTTTCTCTTAGTGCTAAGAGACTACACTAGAATAGTGCACTCTGAAATGGTCAGGTGACTTGTAGAACAAATAAATCCCTTCCCTAGAATTTAGTCGCCCACTTGGATATGTTGGTGTAATTAGTTTTGTTTCAAAAATCACAAAACAAAAATATGTTGGATTTTGTGGTTGTGTTACTGATATGTGGTTGTCATTGATTTCACGACTATTAGAACTAATTTCTTTAAGACTTTTTATTTTGAGCATATTAAGAAAATTGTTATAAAATAAGTTGTAGGTTGTATGTGAAGCAGTGAAGATCAGTATGATGGAAAGCTCAGTATGTTGACAATGAGAAGTTGCAGATTAAAGGGTTTGTTTTCAAGCATATCTAGTTTATCCACCAAAAATTTTAGAGGTGTGTATGAAGATTTGAGCAAGCTATGAGTTTTTGTGTTCCGATAGTTATTCTATTACTATAGCTAGTATTCCTGGAAGAAGTTAATGTGATTTTGGTAATCTAAGTTGTTGTGTAGGCTCCTATAGTTTTTGTGGATGTTTCTAGATCATTCTCTATTTGTGTTGCACATCTGAATTGATCATTGTGCTTGCGGTCAATTCTTTTCTCTTGTGTGTTCATGTTTTTCATGTTCATGGCTGATAAGGATGATTGTAGTGTGTTGTGGATCTTCAAGGAAAAATATTTGAAGGTGTTTTGTGTTTGAGTACATTTTTTTTGGTCTTACTATGTTGTGTCCCACCTTGGTAGAATTTCATTAATAATATTTATTGTTTTGGGTTGACAGTTTATATTCATGTCTTATTATATTGTTGAAGCTGAGATAAAGCAATGTAATTCCTTGTTGCGGATATATATAAGAGATTTTTTTTCCATTTGAAAGAGAAGGTGTGTGAGCGAGCAAGTGTGTGTGTGTAAATAATGTTCTAAATCTTTCGAAGGTAGAGCAGAGTGTGAAGAAGAGTGAAGAAGAGTGAAGAAGTGTTCATGGGCTTAACCAAAACTGTAATCAAGCATTAGCGGATGCTAGTTTCTTAGTTCAAGATCTTCAAATGTATTTAATCTAAATATTTTGTAAGAAAGTGAGTCTTCCCTTAGACAATAAACTCTTTTGTAATTGAGCAGTGAGCTCTAGGAATTGTGCCTTAATGCATGTGCATTCCCCATTTATTCTTCTTATACTTTTAACAGATTATAAACTTGTGGATTAACCTCCACCATGGTTTTTCCTCTAGTAGGGTTTCCATGCAAAAATCTTGGTGTCATGTGTATTTTTGATGTTGTTGGTTTATGCATTTATGGTTATTAATCAGATCTGAGAATAAGGGTTAATAAAGTTAATAAGTTTAAAATTCTATGACAACTGATTCAAACCCCCCCTCTTAGTTGTCTGACCTTGTGTTGCCAACAATTGGTATCAGAGAAAGTTCCTTGGATGAAGTTTAACAATTTGAGGCGGTTTGGGATGGTGACATATTAGAAGGATTGTCTGAGATTTGATGAAACAAACTATTCTTTGTGGAAGACTCGAATGGAGTGTCATCTGAGATGTAGTGGTGAATCTTACTAGAACATTACAAGTAATAGGTATGTTATTCCTCAAAATGGTCCTACTACTACTGTTCAGATTAGGGATGTTGAATACAATATCAGGGCTAAGGAAGCATTGTTGAGTGCTTTCACTCATTCTGAGATGATGAATGTTATGGATCTAAAGACCGCTTATGAGATCTGGAACAAGTTGGAAACTTTGTATGAAGGTGATGCTAATGTGAATATTTCTAAGCTACAGAGTCTAAAATGGAAATATGAACTATTGAAAATGGGTAATGATGAGAATATTACAACTTTCAAGCAAAGAGTGAATGAACTTGTGTGTGGTATCAAATATAGTGGTGGATAGTTGGATGAATCAAAGATTGTTGCTAGAGTTCTTAGATCCTTGCCTAATGCATACAAAATCAAAGCTATAGTTATTGAAGAGCTCTGAACTATGATAAATGTAACCAGAGATATGTTGATTGGTAAACTTACTACTTTTGAGTTGAGTGAATTCAGTGATTCCCTTCCTAAGATAGAATCCACATTCAATACTACTACCTCTGAAAGAGATAAGTAGAGATATGATCTAGGTGAAAGTTATTCTAGAAAGCTATTCAAGTATGAAGAAGAAGAAAGATAACTGAATGAGCTTGAAGCACTTATTGTCAAAAGAGAAGCCAAAGGATAAGTACAAAGGAAATTTTCCTACTAAATGTTTTTCTTGCAATAAGATAGGTCATTTTTCATCAAGGTGTCTGAAAAGAGTCCCTAAGCCAAGATATAAAAAAGCCTAGATTTCAAAAGAAGTGTTATTACATTGTTGATGAAGGTGTGCTAGATGATGAATCTAATAAAGGGAATGTAAGTGAAGATGATTTTTTTTTTATTGCTATCAAGTAAAATAATCATGTGTCTACTAAATTTTCTAGTTGTACAAATGTGGAGAAAGCCCTAGCTACTCAAGTTGAAGAGAAGGATGAATTGGTAATTGACAGTGGATGTTCACATCACATGACAAGTGATAAAATAAAATTTGTGAGCCTAGAAAATTATGATGGTGGTGTAATATTTGGTGATAAAAATGGTGATATAATCCATGGCAGAGGATGCATTTATTTTTATGGTAAGCATAATATTGATGATGTTCTTTATGTGGAAGGTTTGAAGCATAATATTTTAAGTTTCAGATAGATGTTTGATAAGCGATACAATCTTCAATTCAAGGATGGAAAGTGTAGAATATTTGCAAGTTCTGGAAATGTGATTGCTTCAAGTACAAAACCAAAAGGTAACATTTTTCACTTGAATGTTGGGTGATCCCACAAAGCTAGTTTACAATTTCTTAGAGGAACTGATTTTTGTTGAAATCACATAGTTTTAGAAAATATAATGATTTAAGCCTTAAAAAGTTCCATTTTAAGGATTCCAATTGAAGAGAGTCTGATAAAACCACCTTAGATCAAACCCTCTTGGATAGAACCTCGCTAGTTTTAAACCATACCTATAAATGAGTCTCCTTTACACCTATCAAAATACCAAAAAAAAATCACTTTTGATTTACCTTTTGGGGAATAAATGAATTCATTTAAAATTTATTTGAAATGATTATGGTATTCCGTAGAATGAGCTATCCAACAAATATAATTTTAATATGTTTTGGTTTTATTATGTATTTGTTTTTTAAGTTTTATTAAACATAGGTTTTTCATCAAAAATGAAGGTCTTTGTTCTGTACATGTGGAAAAATGGTAGATTATCAAAAAAAATTTGAAAAATATGAGTGCACTAGATATTGAAGTCCTTGATCCAACAAAAAAAAAAAAGAATTTTGATATAGACAAGAAATGTTACGTGTTATACGGTCGCGCTATGTCTGAATTGTAATTGGTTTGACTTTGAAACTTGATTAAAGAAAAAATATTCAATAAAAAACTATCTAACCTAGTGGAAGCACTAGATATTGGAGTTAAAAATCTACATTCAAAAGAATTATAATTTTCCCATTCATGGAAAAAAAATTATGTATTATATGGTGTGCGTAACTTTTTTTAAATGTTGTTTTATGAAAAAACTAGTTTTAATGGGAGATGGAAAAAGAAGTGCAATCTAATTCCAAAAATTTTGAATTTTTTTTTTGGAATCTACAAAAAAAATGTGACAAGACTCTAGTTTGCATCATCTCATAATTCCTCATGGTTTAATTGCTATAGGTGCCCGAATGTGAAGATCTAGTTAAAAATAATAATTTTAGTGTCTAGTTTGCCCAAAAATTGTAAACCACTATTGTGGGATCACCCTGTTGCTAGTAAAAGTTGTTTGATTGCTCAAGTTGATGAAAGTTGGTTGTGGCATAGGAGAATGTGTCATGTAAACATTCACAATATTATCAAGATAAGTTCTACTCAGGTAGTGAGAGATCTTCCTAAGTAGGTAAAACCGTCTAATGCCATATGCAAGGAATGTCAGTTAGGAAAGCAAACTAGAATTTCATTTCGAAGTAAACACCATTGTTCAAATGAATTGTTGGAGCTTGTGCATACTGACTTGTGTGGTCCTCCTAGAATTAGAATTTTGCAAGGTTACAAATATTTTTTGTTGCTTAGTGATGATTATTCTAGGATGATGTGGGTTACTTTCTTAAGGGAAAAATATGAAGCTCTAGAGAAGTTCAAGATTTTCAAGGCTATGGTTGAGATAGAGATGGGTCTGAAGATTAAATGTATAAGATCAAATAGAGGTGGTGAATTCACTTCCATTGAGTTTAATTCTATTTGTGAAGTGCATGGGATAAAGAGACAATTATCTGCACTGTGAACCCCTCAATAAAATGGATTGTGGAAAGGAAGAACAGGACAATTCAAGATGTTGCTAGAACTATAATTTTAGAAGGAAATGTTCCTCATACCTATTGGAGAGAAGTTGTGAGTACTGTTGTTTATATCCTCAACCACGTAGAAATCAAAGGTGGTACTAGTAAGACCCCTTTTGAGCTATGGTTTGGTCATTATCCTACTATTAGATATTTCAAAATCTTTGGGAGTAAATGCTAAATCAGAAGAGATGAAGATATAGGAAAGTTTGATGCTAGGAGTGATGAAGGAATCTTTCTTGGTTATTCTACTAAGAGCATGGCCTACTAGTGCTACAAGAAGAGATTGAATAAAATTATTGAAATTGCAAATGTTAAGGTTGATGAAGACATTGCTAGACCATCCAAAAACTGTGGATATGATTCTGATTATCAGAATGACAGTACAAACAAAGGCCAGACTTCAAATCAAGCTCATATAATTTTAGTGAATCAAGAAGATCAAGAGGAAGGAGAAACTAGTGAAAGTAGAGAAGAGAGATCATAGGACCCTAAAGTTCAAGAACATCCTAAGACTCCAAGGTATGTGAGATTAAATCATTCAAAAAATCAGATTATAGGTGATAAGAACAAAGGTGTCCAAACTAGGAGAAGAATTCCAAAAGAATATTGTTTGATAACAAAGACTAGGCCAAGTAATGTGAAGGATGCATAGATGAACATTATATTGA
This sequence comes from Sequoiadendron giganteum, assembly GCA_007115665.2. Lineage (NCBI taxonomy): Eukaryota > Viridiplantae > Streptophyta > Pinopsida > Cupressales > Cupressaceae > Sequoiadendron > Sequoiadendron giganteum. Next base: position 587,342,126 of record CM021108.1, read on the forward strand.
AGCAATGAAAGAATAACTGCAGCTAATTGAGAATAATACATGGATTCTTGTTCCTAGAGCTAAGGATAAAAATGTAATTAGAGCTAAATGAGTCTTTAGAAACAAACTAAATGAGAAAGGTGAAATTATTAGAAACAAAGCAAGACTTGTATGTAAAGGATATTCTCATATGGAAGGAATTGACTTTCAAGAGACTTTTTCCCATGTTGCTACAATTGAAGCTATGAGACTGTTTCTTGCTTATGTTGCTTACAAAAACTACAAGGTTTATCAGATGGATGTCAAGTCAACATTTCTAAATGGTGAATTGGAAGAAGAAGTGTACATTGAGAAACCTGATGGATTTCAATTGACTAATCAGGGAGATATGGTGTTTCGGTTGAAGAAACCATTGTATGGACTCAAGCGAGCCCCTAGATCTTGGTATGCTAGATTGGACAAGTATTTGTTGAAGCTTGGATTTAACAAAGGTATTTCTGATAGTAATCTGCATTCCAAGATTGCTGATAAAGATTTAATTGTGGAAGTCTTTGTTGATGATATAATTTTTTGAGGAGATGATGGTTTGTGCATGAAGTTTGTTGATGAGATGCATAATGAGTTTGAGATGTCAATGATTGGAGAGATGAAATTATTTTTGGGATTGAAAATTACTTAGTTAGATAAAGGGATCTTTATATCTCAATCCAAGTATGTGAAATAATTGCTAAAGAAATTTTGTATGGAAGATTCAAAGCCAGTTGGTACACCCATGGTGACCAGATGCAAGTTGACAACAAACAATGATTCTTCAAAAGGAAAATTAGACTAGATACATATCAATGATTGTTAGATTGCTTTATTTGATTCAAGCTAGACCTGATATCATGAATGTTGTATGTATTGTTGTAATATTTCAAGTTGATCCTAAGGAATCTCATGTGACTACTATAAAAAGAATTTTCAAATACTTTAAGGGAACAATTGATCTTGGCCTGTGGTATCCTAAAGATGATTATCTTACTTTGAGTTCCTTTAATGATACTGATTGGGTAGGAGATGTGAATGACAAGAAAAGTACTATTGGTGGCACATTTTTCTTGGGAAAGAAGTTGATTTCATGGTTAAGTAAAAATTAGAATGCCATTTCTTTGTCTACTGCAAAGGCAGAATACATTGTTGCTACGAAGAATTGTACTCAAGTATTGTGGCTGAAGAAGATGTTGAAAGATATCAGAGTTATGTATGATGAGCCTATTTTTATATTTTGTGATAATTCAAGTCCAATTAACAGTTCTAAGAATCTAGTGTTGCATTCAAAGACCAAGCATATATCTATCAAGTTTCCCTTTTTGAGAGAGAAGGTGAGTGAAAAGGAAGTCAGATTGGAGTATGTGCCTACTAAGGAATAGAATGGAGACATCTTTACCAAGTTGTTGTTGAAGGATACTTTTGAGTATCTCATAGGGAAGTTAGGGGTGATTATCCCTCCTAATCATAACTAAGATGCATTGTCTTGCATCAGTCTGTGTATTTCATAGTCATATCTTTATTTAGATTGATTTTGTGGTTGGTGCTACTCACAGGGAGTAGTTAGATGATTCAGATATATGGTTCAGAGCTTGTGTGTACCTTTTCCATTGATTTCAAAGGGGGAGAAGAGAAATGTGAAAAACTAGGAATTATCTGAGGAGAAAAGAGTCAAAACCTAAGGGGGAGTAACTGTTGAAGTTAGTTGTGTTGATGGTGTTTTTCACATCATGTGTTTCCATCAGTGCCAAAGGGGGAGATTGTTGGATGTTGTGGTTGGAATTGATGTCAACACTATTATCACTAATTTATTTAAGATTGTATATGTCTACGATATTAAGAAAATTGTAATAAAATAAGTTGCAGGTTGTCTATGAAGTAGTGAAGATCAGTATGATGGAAATTTCAGTATGTTGATGGTGAGAAGTTGAAGATTAAAGGGTTTGTTTTCAAGCATATCTAGTTTATCCACCAAAAATTTTAGAGGTGTACATGAAGATTTGAGAAAGCTATGTAGTGATATTTTTGGTGGCTAATAGTTGAAATTTGGGAATCCAAAATTGGCTAATAGTTTGAGCTACAATGTGACTTGAATCGCCACATTTTTACAAAAAAATATTTTAGTTTTATTGAAATCATCAAATAATTTATTTTATTAAAAAAATTAACTCAAAAATTCGCCACAATATTCGATACATGATTAGATCAAATTTGCCTAAATTTTATAAATTATAGTAGAAATCTATATTAATTCGCCAATAGTCTATCATAATAATTAGTTGATTTAAGACCATATTTCTAATCTTTAGTTTCCACCATTGATTTATAATATAATCTAATAACCCTTGTTGTATTCCACAAGTAAAATGTACCCATGATCTATAATGCTAATGGGCCACATAAAGTTGGATCTCATGAGCATTATAGATTATGGGTAGATTTTACCTTATAGAGTACAATGAGGGCCATTACATTATATTTAAAAAAAAAAGGTGGAAAGTAAATATTAGAATCTATGCCTTCAACCCATTGGTAATTACACCCTCGAGCCCTTACCTTTCCATGAAAATTATTTTTAGATTGGATATATTCACCATCATAATTAATGCACTTTCCTATTATTTTTCAAGATTCACCCAAATTTTCTACAAAATTGTAGTGATGTAAAAAAAATCGCCAATAAAATTTATTATTTTTTCAAAAAAAGGAAAGATTCACCAATAGAAATTAATATTTTTTCCTAAAAAAATGAAAGATTCGCTAAGATTTTATATCTTTTTTTGAAGGGGGTTTCTTAAATTTATCACTAAAGCTATGAGTTTTTGTATTCTAACAGTTATTTTGTTACTGTATTTGGTATTCCTGGAAGAAGATAACGTGCTTCTGGTAATCTAAGTTATTGTAGTGTTTGTGGATGTATCTAGATCATTCTCTATCTATGTGCATGTCTGCATTGATCATTGTTCTCGCGGTCGATGATTTTCTCTTGCGTGTTCATGTTTTTCATGTTAATGGCCAACAAGGTGATTTTAGTGTTTTGTGGATCTTCAAGGAGAAACCTTTGAAGGTGTTTTGTGTTTGAAGAAATTTTTTTGGGTCTCTCCTATGTTGTGGCTGACCTTGGTAGATTCAGATTAATAATCTTTGTTGTTTTGGGCCAATAGTTTATATTCATCTTATTATTTTTTTGAAGCCGACATGAAGCAATGTAATTCCTTGTTGTGGATATTTATAAGTGATTTTTTTTAATTTGAACGAGAAGGTGTGTGAGCGAGCAAGTGTGTGTGTGTGAATAATCTTCTAAATCTTTTGAAGGCAGAGAAGAGTGTGAAGAGGATTGAATAAGAGTGGAGAAGAGTGGAGAAGTGTTCATGGGATTAACTAGAACTATAATCAGGCATTAGCAGATGCTACTTTCTGAGTTCAAGATCTTTAGATGGATTTAATCTAAATATTTTCATAAGATAGTGAGTCTTCCCTTGGGCAGTAATCCTTTTGTAATTGAGCAATGAGCTCTAGGAAGTGTGCCTGAATGCATGTGTATTCCCCATTTATTCTTCTTATACATTTAATAGCATATAAACTTGTGGATTAACCTCCACTGTGGATTTTCCCCTAACAAGGTTTCCACACAAAAATCTTGGTGTCATGTTTATTTCTAATGTGTTGTTGATTTATGCTTTCATGGTTATTAATCAGATCTGAGAATAAGGTTTAATAAAGTTAATAAGTTTGAAATTATGTGACAACTGATTCACCCCCCCCCCCCCTCTCAATTTTATGCCCTTGTGTTGCCAACGAAATATGATTCTTTCCAAATTTGCACTACTCTCTACTATTACTTTTTGCAAGTTTTCATTCAATGATGGCATGGTCTAATGGTGTTAAGTTGATCAAAACTAAGATAATTTAATATGGATGGATTCCATGTGGACTTGTACATGTATACAAAATATTCTTAGGTGCCATGAACTTCAAGAACTACTATGTCATAGTTTTACAATTTTTCTCTTAAGGCTCTTAAGAGACTATGCTAGAAATAGTGCACTCTGAAATAATCAGGTAACTTGGAGAACAAATAGATCCATTCCCTAGTATTTAGCTACTCACTCAGACATGTTGGTGCAATAGGTTTCTGTTGAGGAAGAAAAAATATAAAATATGCTTCTTTCCAAATTTGCACTACTCTTTACTAACACTTTTTGCAAGTTTGCATTCAATGATGGCATGATAAAATGGTGTTGATTTGACAAAAAATGAGATATTTTAATGTGGAGGGAATCCATATGGACGTGTATGTGTATAAAAACATTCTTAGGCTCTACAAGCTCTAATAACCACTTTATCATAGTTTGGCAATTTTGTTCTCTTAGGGCTCTTAAGAGACTATGCCAGAATAGTGCACTCTGAAATGATTAGGTGACTTGGATAAAAAATAGATCCCTTCCCTACCATTTACCTACCCATTTGAATGTGTTGGTGGAGTCAGGTTTGGTCTAGGATGCACAAAACAAAAAATATTTTTATGGCTAAATTTGTATTGCTCTTTACGGACACATTTTGCAAGTTTTAATTCTAAGTTGGCATGGCCAAACAATATTGAGTTGACAAAAAATGAGATATGTTTATGTGGATGGATTTCATATGTAATTGTACATGTAGATAAAAAACATTTAGGCTCCACAAGCTCCAAGAACCACTCTATCATAGTTTGGTGGTTTTTTGCTCTTAGTGCTCTTAAGAGACTATGTCAGAATAGTGAACTCCAAAATGATCGGGTGACTTGGTGAACAAACAGATCCCTTCCCTAAAATTTACCTACCCACTTATATGTCTTGGAGAAGTTGGTTTTGGTCCATAATTTAAGAAACAAAAAATGTTCTTATTGCTAAATTTTCATTGTTGTCTACTGCCACTTTTTACAAGTTTGCATTCTAAGTTGGCATGGAAAACTGGTGTCGAGTTGACCAAAAATTAGAGAGGTTTATGTGGAGGGATTTCATATGGACTTGTATGTGTATATGAAACATTTTTAGGTTCTACAAGCTCCAAGAACCACTTTGTCATAGTTTTATATTTTTTTTCTCTTAGGGCTCTTAAGAGACTACATCAAAATAGTGCACTCCCAAATGATCAAGTGACATGGAGAATGAATAGATCCCTTCCCTACAATTTACTAGCCCACTCAAATATGTTAGTGTATTCAATTATTTTCCATGATGTAGGAAAGAAAAAATATTCTTATTTCCAAATTTCAACTACTCTCTACTAACCATGTTTATGAATGACACTCATTACTTTTATTGGTTTCATTTATGGTTGTAAAAAAATAGACTTAACATTGTCATTTGAGTTTATACTATTACTTTATTATGCTTTTAAATTGAGTAATCACTTAAATGTATCTAGAGAGGTTAACAAAATACATAATGGGGGTTAGTAAGGTTTATCATGCTTTGGAATGATTTCTTGACATATACTCAATTATTTTATAAACAAGGTAGATGTATGTTGCTTAGCTTGGATATCCCCATTAGTGATTATCTCATGGTTATTCTCCTTGATCTTGAAAATTTTATTAGTTGAAGAATTTTCCCCATATAGGTCTTATGGACTCTATTAATTTTGGACCATATAGATTTTGTTCATTTATTTTTCCATATACATTGTATTATAGGGATAGCAGCTCTAGGGAGATCTTGGAAATTTTAAATCTTCTTTGAATTAGTAATATTCTTACATGATAGCCTTAAAATTGGGTGGGGATGGTGTTAGGAGGCTCTTGGATAACCTTAATGAACTTGAGGTTGGTGAGGCTATTGTCAACAATGCGAAAGGATAATGATATGAACATGACCTTTGGATTAAGGTTGAATTGATTGACCTTTGATGATTTGTCCTGTGGGATAGGAAAATTTAGGTTAAGGTAATGTGATGGTGATTGAGATTGTAATGATAAGGATTTATTTAATTTATATTGTTGATAATTTATATTGAAAGTGAGAATGAACCCCAAAGGGTGTTTATGAGGTGATTTCATTAAGTAAATATTTGGGATGATTTTTGGGATTATGTGGATAGGATATTAGTACCTAAGTATTATTAATTGTACTAAATATATATTAAATGATTTTATGTGAGAGATTCAAATTAACTTTTAAGATCCCAATTATTTTCCTTTAAATTTTATAGTTTGATGACTCTTAAGAGGATAAAAAAGTTGGAGTGGGGGTTGGTTTGAAGTTCAAGGATGACCTAAGGATCTAAAGGATCAGATATGATTTGATTTTTATATATTTTGGGGTTAATTTGGATGGTGATTATGGATTAAGACCCTATATATTAGGATTGACTTTATGGACTAAGGTTTCAAAGGGGTTTTATTGATGTGATGCTTAGGGAATGTAATAAATTTTGTATCATGGATCTAGGTAAGTATTTGGATGGGGGAAAAGGTTTGATTTGGATGGTTTAGAAATGGTTTAAGGTTTAGAATGATTTAATTTGGTATGAATGAGATATTTATGCTTGTATTAATAGTTTAAGAATGCATTAAGGTTTGAGTTTGATTAATTGGGATAGGGAGATATGGACTAAGGTTATTATGAACTAATTTTATAACATTATTTTGAATCTTTCTTAATGAGAATATGTGATTTGTTAATGATTTATAAATAACTTATAGTATGATCTATTGTTGATTTATTCATGTTACATTATGAGACATATGTTTCTTACAATACATGCATCTTATAAAAACAATAAATTATTTGAATTCTTAGAAAGTAGTGTATCTTTCATTTAACTCTTTTGAATATATGGCTATTATGTTGCATTGTGTTCTTATCAACATGCAAAAATAAAGCCAAAATAATGGGTTTTTATATGTAATATTGTACCAAAATTTTCATTATGTGTCCTTTGTTTTGATGCACTAATTTCAAAAGGAAAATTAAAATTGAAAGATCCATCATTGCTAAAGGAGAAATATAAATTTATTGAGAGGATAAAAACTAAAATGAAACTATAGAGACTAAGGATGCTAACAGATCAAGGAATAAAATAGTAAAGGATGTTTCAACTATAGATACTAAGGATAAAGGGATCAAATTTGGTGAATTTTGTTGCATAGATGATTGTGTTGCATCAAAAGATTAACCTATTAATTCCTAATACAATTACCAGAGTTAATGAATCCACAAGAGGTGGTTAATCCATGTCATGAACCTGAGTGCTACACTGCACAACACAAGGAGACCAAGGTTGCACACCTTGAAATAATACCACCATGGGGAGAAATGGGTTTGAACCTATTACCTAAGCCCTTATACCAATTGTTGCACAAATGGTTTATTTTGTATCAAAAGATCAACCTGTTAATGCTTGATACAATTGCTAGAGTTAATGGATCCATTGGAGATAATTAAGCCATGTCATGAACCTGAGTGTTGCACTACACAACACAAAGATACCAAGGGTGCACACCTTGCAAAAAAGTTACATAAGGCAACCAAATTTAAGAGTAGTATAACATGAGTGAAAATGATATGTCATTCAAAAACTATTAAAGTACCAAATTTCAATAAATTAATAGATATAGCATTTTATTCATCATAGTTCAACCATTATAGAGTTATTATACATTTAAGATTTAAGTTTCAAAGTAGGAAAACATGCACAAAATGAAAAATATATAAAATATCATTTTTTATATATAAAAGTGTAGAGTAATTATGTACATGTATATATACAAATTTGGCATGTATGCCAACTCAAAATTATATTTAGAAAATATGGCATATGTCATCTAAAGGTCTATATACAATGTATATCTCAAATAGTTATGCCATGTCAAGAAAATCTTAAAATTATAGAAAATCATCAAAATGTAGCCTCTTCATGCCACCTAATGGATGAGAATTTTGTTGCACAATAACACTTCAAACCAAAAATTATATTAATTAGCTCAATGGTAAATAACATACACTACTAAATAGAAAATTATCTAATATTAGTTATAACTTTAAAAGTAACATCTAATCATTGTACTACTCTATAATTTTGTAGTGACTCTTAGTGTGACCCAAGTTCAAATTCTAAAGGGACATCTAATTTGGAATTATAAGTTGTGACTCTTGATCTTCCATAGTTGGATTCAAATGTGGAAGTGGTTTCCAAAACTAGGTGGATTTCTAAGTTGTACTCTTGGTCATCCATAGGTTATTTCTAGCATGGTTTCTTAAAAGGAGCTATTATTATTCTCATGGTTGTGCTAACAAGAGATTTTTTGGATCTCAGCTTGATGCCTGAATGAGTAAAATAAATAACATGGTAATCGATTATCAATATAAAAAAATCCTTTAAAGCCATATCCAATTATTCATTACATCAAGCCATTTTTTCTAAAAATGTTCAACAAATTATTGTCCCTTAGGATGATTGAGAATCCTACCATATTGAAATGGTAGATGATCCACATAATTAATAGATAATTGTTGAGAAACAAACATAGACAATATATATCTACATATATATCTAGAGCTTATATATCTACTAGATATAAAATAACTAGGGTGTGTGCAAGAAGTTGAGTCCACTTTTTTGGCCAAAGGGTGGAAGTGTTTTCCTTGATTTTAATAATTTTTCACATTTGACCTAAAGATTTGAAGCACTTAAAGATTGAATCTTAAAAAAAGTCACTAATATGAAATGTAGTACTTTGAGTCTAGTTTTCAAATTTGTAATTTATTTTAATACCCAGATGATACAAATTGATTTTCAATAGGCATGTCTAAAAACCACTATTTAAAAGTTACTTTTTTTACCATACCATGCACATGTATGTCAACCATATTTTGACCTAAATAATTATATTTTTTTGAATCCTTTTGGGAAAAGATTTATAACACACTAAATATTTTGCATAATATTTTTTGTAATTTCTTTTTGAATATTTTTTTATTAATCTTTTATTGACCGTAATTGTTGTTTTGATAATCCCTCGTGTACGTCACACATAAGATGGCCTAAACTTGTAATTTTTTGATATTTTTCAAATTGAAATATTTTTTTGAAGATTTTTCACATTTCATTTGTTTTTCCAAAAAATATTTTAATAAAAAAATAAAATAATAAGAAAACTTGATGTTTCAAGTTTATGACCCAGTTTCATCAAAAATTATTTGAAAAATAGACAAAAAAAATCCAATTATAAAAAATACATATTTGGAATCTACACAATCTCATATATGATGGGCTTTAATTTCATCAAAATTTTTTGCAAAAAACATCTTCAGACATATGTCCAAAGTCACTATTTTCTAGTGACACTAACATGACCTTCAAATTGTAGGTCAAAGCAAGTCCAAAGCTAAGGGTCAAGTCACCAAGCCTTTTTCAAACCTGTTTAGTTTTTAAGAAAATTTAAGCCTTTATGAAATGGGATCCCATTTTTGGCTCGGGTCTTGAAGTGAAAAGAGATCCCATTTGCAAAATAATGGGATCCCATTTTGTTTTTCTTGATTTCAAATTTTTGGCTAAGTTTGAAACTTCCATGAGAAGTGGACTCATCTTCTTTCTTCTACCCACCATATACCCAAATTAGTGATGCAATTGAGATTTTTTGAGAAGAACTCGACAAGGATAAAATAACATCAAATTCATGTACATTAAATATGGAAAGAATGTAAGACTAAAAATGTATTTACGTATAACCATAATATATTTGAAATTGACATGTAAATCACTACAATAAGTTGTATAAGTTCTAACTAAAGTATTCATTCAATTAAAATTTAGTTTAATTACCTTGATTGTGACTCGTTCTACAAATAATAGTTTATGAGGACAATTAGATGTTTTAGCATATGACATGGTAAAAGGTGTCACATCACTCACATTTGGAGTACACTAAAAAAGTAATATAAGATCAAGATATAAATTAGTATGTATTTAGTTAATCACAATTTAAATGAATTGAATACAATAAAAAAAATGCATGTACAAAAAGATATACCATTCTAGGCCAAATTGAATGGTTGAAAGAGTACCATGATGTAATTCGCTAATCTTATCCTTGATCATCAACTATTCATTCCACTTAAATGTACATTATTAATGTACTATTTGCTATAATAATTTTAAATGAAATGCACTATGAAATAAATTTATTTTTTATGTATACATAAGATTATTTGTGTTTCTCCTCATCTCCATTTGTGGCCAGCTCTCCATATGTTCTTCTCTCACACATCTTTTTGTATGTAGTATACACTACTTCCACATCTCCTACAAGTATGACATCATGCACCTCATACTCAGCTATGTATAGTGGAGGCTTGGTGGTATCTCCCATAAGACCTAGACATATATGACTACACATACTACAATGATAAGGCACACAAATATGTCTAGATGTTGATGCTCCATCAACATAAAATGAACCACTAGGGGTATCACTATCAAGTATTTGGGAAAACTATGAAAATTGTGTAATCAAATGGACATTCAAAGAGTGTATGACCAAGAGACTATGCATTATTTCATTTACAACAATGTTTGGATGGGATACTCAAGGTGGGGGAGGGATACAAGGAGGGAAAAAATATGGACCTTGCATCTGATCCATTTCCCCAAGACTATCTTAGGGGATTCCTATACTACTCCCTAAAAATGCCTAAAATCAAAATAGTTCGCATGTTAACAAACTCAACATATAATTCTGTAGAAAATAAAGAGGGACATTAATATTTTTATTGGGTGGTTTATCATGCTAGATGATTAGGAAAAATGAGAGGGGTGAATTAGTTGTATACTTTAAGACATCAAAAACCTTCATTAACATTCAGATATGTATTAGCCCTTAAACCCTTAACAACCATTAAACCATTATCATACATTAGAAAAATGTAAATATATGAAATAGTAATGCAAAAAAATATAAGCACATCAGAACACCATATTTACATGGAAAACCCAAGGAGGGAAAACCATAGTGAGGATTAGCTCACTAGTATCAGAATTGTAATACCGAATACAATAAGGCTCACTGCCCAGAAAGATAAAGAAAGTCTCACTACCACAAGACTCATTGTCTAGAAGAAAGAAGAATAGAAGAAGGGGTGGCTCACTACCTATTTGATCTAATAACAATGCATCTCTCATATGTTGAAGGTATAGCTCCACTGAAGCACAAACAACTCATCAAACAAACTGAAATGTAGATACCTTCTGCTCATTGCTTTAGGAAGTCATAGGCCTTGAGGATCACACTCATATCAACACACTTGATCACATTCACATATTTCACATCACACACTCTAATCTTAATCCACACAATAATTCTCCTTACAATTATACCCTCTACAACCTAAAATAATCTCAATTAGGTCAACCTAAAGGAAATTTATACACCTCAATCGTGCAACATGAAATAGATCAGCACCAGACACTTCCACCGAGGAAATAAGTGAAGGAATACGATGCCACTACTTAATTGGAACCCAAATCTACACCAATATGCTTCTCAACACTTCCTCAAACAACAATTGTTCTCCATAATTAGTGCTAGCATGCTAGGTTGGCAAAACCTGAACTAACACTAACAAGCAACTCCAAATACACCTCTCAAGGTCTAGGAACATCTTGCAAACCACACAAAAACCTTCCAAAATATCCATACAACATATCAAAATATTCCATCATCAAAATATTCAACATAACTACTACAACCACCTGAAAATCAAGAACACCTTCATTCTTTGTAACCAAACACATTAGCACATACATCCAACACATCAAAAAACCTTGCAGAGCACCACAACACCTGAAACTTCAAGGGAAGATGGATATAATCAATATAAGCATGTTGCTAGATCCACAACACCAAAAAATGCATTATAGATAAATGCGAAGAAATATCATTTCTCCTAGACACCCTATTTCACTAGACATGCATATTATCAAACAAAAATTCTACTGTAGTATCATTCAAAACCTAACACTCTTGATATGACTCCTTTAAACACCTTTGATCATAACATCCAAACCACATGAGCATATATTCAATCATAAAAAAATGTGGAGTAAACATTGAACACCACTCTATCACACTAAACTCTCTTTTATTCAAATTTTCTCAAAAGCACTTATAAACCAAGTGAACTAAATTCTTTAGCAACATTACTAACATATTTGTAATAGATCTATAGAATTTTCAACATGCAAAAATTTCCAACTACAACAATCTCCCCAAACACAAGTCAAGCCATCAACCTCTACAACTATACTGAAGTAGGACATCATGACAACACTAGCATGTGTTGACATCAATACCAATAACATTCCAACACTCTCTTTATACAAGAGGTTTAAATAAATGATAATACCAAAGAAACTCATGCAAAAAACTCAAGCTTCTAACATATGATCCAAACTTCTAGTGATCTCCCCCTTTATCATTGATGGCAACACCTACTTTCTAAAAAACCATCAACAAAAAAAGAAACCAAAATCAATACTGCAATAAGCAGTACTCCCCATGACCGAGACATCACTTTACTCTTCATCCTCTCTCTTCAAATACTTCTTCTCCTACAGAACTTGCAATACCTACACTCTAGATCATTCTCATCCTTTTATCCTTAGACAATACTTTTTGATACTCTCTCCCCCTTATGGTCTTCAAACTATATTCACTTTTGCACTATGGTTTTGTAACCAACTGTCTCCATGTTTTTCTTTCTTTCCTTATTGTTTTTAAACCACTTTAACTCTCTTCATTTTTGTCATATTCTCTCCCCCTTTTAAGTCAATGGAAAAGGGCTAGATCATCATTTTCTTTCCTCAGCACTTTCTTTTCTATATTGATTTATTTTTCTCTCCCCTTTTGATAATATTCAAAGGGAAATACCTACATACAGCACTTTGACACTACTTGCAACACCAGCAAGCAACTACACTTTTTCTTTACTATACTAAATTTTCTACACACTCTCCCTTAGGGGCACAAAATATGCTCCACTTGACTACACCATCAAACAACCACTACTACCTACTCCCCCTAAGAGGTAGCCTTGAACATTAGTCCAGGACCAAGAATGTATCTTGAAATGCTTACTTGGAATATGCACACACTCATGCATCTAATTGAAAGGAGGGGTAATAACCCCTAACTTCTCTTGGAGATACTCAAAAGTATATTTTGGAGGACTTTGTGACAATATTGAATAACTTGATCCTTAGTAGGCACATACTCCAACTTCCCCTCATTCTCTACAAATTTATCTCTCAAGAAGTGATACTAGATTGACATATTTTTTTTCTTGAATGCATTACTAGATTCTTTGAAATATTGATTTCACTCGTATTTTCACACATGATAGAAATAGGTTCATCATATGAAACTATGATATCCTTCAATTTTTGCTTCATCCACAAAAACTATGTATAGCATGATGCTACTACAACATGTTATGATTCTATAGTAGATAATGACACTAAATCCTACTTCGTACTAAACCATGAAACCAACTTGATTCCGAGAAAGAAAGAACCACCACTTGTAATTTTCATGTCATCTACGCATCCAACTGAATCTGTATCGATATATACACTCAAGGAGAAATCAATATCCTTAGGATACCTCAAACCATAATTTGGAGTGCCCTTCAAATATCTGAATATCCTCTTCACTATTTCAACATGAGATGAGCTCTAGGATCTTCTTGAAATCTAGCCACAAGAAAAATTGAATGCATGATATTTGGTCTAGTAGCAGTAAGGTACAATAGTACACCAATCATTGATTTATACTTGCTATTATCTATCTTAGGATATTCATCATTCTCACTCAACGTACAACCAATAACCATAGGAGTACATACTAGTTTAGATTCATCCATTCCAAAAGTTTTTAACATTTCCTTAACATACTTAGATAGTGATATGAATATACCTTTCTTTAATTGACTGATCTACAAACCAAGGAATAAATTCATCTCACCACAAATTAACATATCAAAATCCTTATATATTTCCTCTACAAACCTTTTGCACATACCTTCATTTCCTCTAAATATTATTTCATCAACATATACTACCACAATTAGTATTTGTTCTCCTTCAAATTTGAAATATATATTTCTTTTTATAGTACCTTTCATGAACCCTTTATGAAACAAGTACTTATCTAAACTTGCATACCAAGCACTGGGAGCTTTCTTCAGTCCATATAATGCTTTCTTCAATTTTCAGATCATACTAGCATGTTCTGACAACTAAAGACCTTTGGGTTGTTCAATGTATACCTCAACTTCCAATTCACCATTCAAAAATGTAGAATTCATATCCATATGATAAAATTTAAATTCTTAATATGTTGAAAAAGCTAAAAACTTCCTTATAGCTTCCATTCTTTCAACCGAAGCAAATATTTCCTCAAAATATATACATTCAACCTCTGTGTAACCCTTACACATTAGTCTAGCCTTGTTCTTGACAACTTTTCCATATTCATTCTGCTTGTTCTAGAATACCCACTTAGTACCAATCACATTCTTGTTTTTTGGTCTTGGGACTAATTCCCAAGTAAAATTCTTCTCTATGTATTCTAACTCTCCCTTCATTGCTTTGAACCAATTCTCATCTTTGCATCCTATGTTCACTATGTTTAGTTCCACCTTAGAAAGTAAACAGAAATTTACTTTTTCCTTTTCCATAGCAACTTTTCTTCTTGTCAACACACCTTTTCTCTTATCTCCAATGATCTAATCTTCTAAAAAAAAATTTCACATACTTCTCGAGTCTTAGGATTTTTTTTTACGCTTCTTCCTCTTCAACTATAAACTCTTTTCCTTTGTCTTTATCTTTTTATTTTTCATTGTAAATGGATTCATATAATTCATATAATTTTATTAGTATTGAACTTTGATGTGGTTCTTCATCCATTTTGACACTTGCACTCTCAAAAATATTCTTCAATATTTTGTTGTAGCACTTGTAGGCCTTGCTTCTTGTAGAGTATCCAAGGAATATTACTTCATCAAATCTTGCATCATTTTTCTATTTTTTCTTTCATCTCTTTTGATATAACATTTTCTTCCAAAAATTCTAAAATATTTCATAGTAGGAGGCTTACCATACCCCAACTCAAAGGGATTATTTGAACTATTCGCTCTTGCTTGACATATGTTGAGAATGTAGACTACAATATGAATTTCTTCTCTCCAATAAACATTTGGAAGACTAGATTCCTTCGTCATTGTCCTAGCTACTTCCTAAACTATTATGTTTTCCCTTTCCACAACTCCATTTTTTTGAGTAATTTTAGTGTCTGATAAATTCCTTCTTATTCCATGATCTTCACAAAATATGTCAAACTCATTTGAAGTAAACTCACTGCTTCTATCAAATCTCAGACATTTTATTTTCAGACTCATTTCATTCTCAACCATAGCCTTAAATTATTTGAACTTGTCTAGAGCTTCTTATTTTTCTTTGTGAAATGTAACCCAAGCCATTCTAGAGTAACCATCAATTAATAACATGAAATACTTGTCACCACATGACCTTCTAATCATGGCAGGTCCACATAGATTTGTATACACTAACTCCAAGGGACCTATGGTAGAATATTATTTTTTCTTGAATCTTGTCTTTTTTTTCCTCCCAACTTGATATTATTTCTAGTTTACATTGATAGGCTTTGTAATCTTTGAAAAATCTCTCACAGCATCAGTGGAACTTATCCTCACTAGGCTATCAAAAGTAATGTGACTGATTCTTCTATGTCATAGCCAGCTTACATTAGTTTGAGACATATAACACTTTGCACCACTACCTTTGAGTTCATAGACATTACCTCTTGTCCTTGTTTCAATAGCAACTAAAGTACTAGAGCTTCCATTTATAATTTCACAACCACCATTCTAAAATACAAGATTATATCCTTTATTACATATTTTTCCTACACTTAGAAGATTACGTTTAAGACCCTTGACATTAAGAACATCATTTGTTTTATGCTTTCCATCAAAACTAATTGAACATTTTCCATAAATCTTAGTAGATGTATCATCACCAAAATTAACAATGGTCACCTAATTTTAGCATCCACTATCGATGGTCTAGTAATTCTTCTCCTCTCTAGCATGTGAATAGTAGTCAGCATAGTTCCTTCAATCTTATGACCTATTTTTGAAGAA
The DNA here is from genome assembly GCA_007115665.2 of Sequoiadendron giganteum. Lineage (NCBI taxonomy): Eukaryota > Viridiplantae > Streptophyta > Pinopsida > Cupressales > Cupressaceae > Sequoiadendron > Sequoiadendron giganteum. The sequence goes on from CM021108.1 coordinate 587,358,337, forward strand.
CCTTCCTTCAGACATCTATCAAGATTAGTAGAATTAGTTTCAACATTTAAATCCATTAACATGCATTCATTACTTTCTTCATCTACTTTGATACTTTCACTTTCAACTATCTTCTTCAGCCTCTTATTGTAGCACCAGTAAGCCTTACTTCTTGTAAAATATCCAAGAAATATTCCTTCATCTAATCTTGCATCAAACTTTCCCAAGATTTCTTCATCTCTCTTGATATAACAATTTCTTCCAAACACTCTAAAATATTTGACAGAAGGAGTTCTTCCATACCATAGTTCATAGGGAGTATTTGAACTATTTACTCTTTCTTGTACACTAGATGTTGAGTATGTATATTGTATTATGAATAGATTCTCTCCAATAGACATGGAACGTGACTTACCATGAAAGTAGATTAAAAAAATAGAATCAAATCAAGACCATGCACAATGAAACACCATATTTACATGGAAAACCCAAGAAGGGAAAAACCACAGTGATGATTAGCTCACAATATAAAGTTATATCAACACCAATTGCAAAGGGCTCACTGTCAGAGGACTCACTACATAGAAGAAACAAAGGCTCACTACCAAGGGCTCACTAGTAAATTAGGAAAGAGGACAAAGAAGAATGTTACAATGAGAAATACATCTCAATGCAACAAAAAAAATCCACCACAATATCACCAACACCTTTGCAGTCTTACTAAAGAATTGTAAACACCTTGTGCTCACTCCATCGAGTAATCTAACACATAAAAGGTCACACTACACTTCACAAATTTTCACCTCACAACTCTAAAATTCACAACATTCACATCTCTCACATTTATCTTATCATCCCTCAACAACTCAACACTTATTTATACCATTTTCAACCCTGAAAACATTCTCCAAGGTCAGCTATGCACCTCAATAATGCAAATTCAAATTAGGTCAATACCAAAACATTCCTGTAGTGGAAAGGAATGAAGGTGAACCACAATACACCCTAGCTAGGACCTAATTCCATGCATACATTCCACGCCATGCTTCCATAAACATTGAAGAAAATTTGCAAGTATGTAAACAAACAAGGTCGGTCAGCCCTATGTAAACACCATTAGACAATCAAATAAACGCTTCCTCATATCCAAATATGACTCATGAAAATCTCACCATTCTTGAAAATAATCTAGAATATTCCAAAACACCCTAAAATCCAACAAATTCCTTCACAACAATTTTCACTTGAAGAATGTACACCCAATATATTCAAACAACTCTATCATACACTACAATTCAAGATACAAACTTCCAAAGCACAAAACCATAAACAACTTCAACTAAAGAAATATACAAACACTATAATCATACTTCTAGATCCACAAGAACTAAAATCATATGGCAAAGAAATGTAGAGAAAAAACATTTCTCCTAGACACCTCTGTGATGCATAGTTCACACACAAGTGAACATAACTTTCTTTGCACAATGATCCAGTGCACCAAATTTTGGATATAACATCACTGAACACCTCTGATCAACATATCCAAACCACACAAGTATATATTGAATACAAAAAAAATGTGGAGAAAAACTAGAATGCTATTATGTAACACAAAATACCATTACAACACACTGTTTCCTCTATTTATTCATTTTTTCTCAAAATCACTTGGAAACCAAGCACCAGAGACATATCTTCAACAGCTTCAACACTTCCTCTTCACCACCAAGCCAATTTCAGCATATAAACTAGATCATACATCTATATGTAAAATCTTATCAAAGCAACACTAGAGGATGACACTAGTAGCTTACTAATGACAACATAATGCAACTAATCAAAGCATCATCAGAAACAACACCAACTTCACATCCTTGCAACAAACTCCTTTTCCTACTATTGACACCAATGACAACACATAAGCTTGTTAACATCAATGACAACACTAACTACACATACTTACAACATATTTTCCATAAGAGAATGATGTTTTTGAGTAAAATAATGAGAGATGATTAGATGTTAATTTTAAATTTCTTGAAAAGAATCCTAGATATTAGCACATCAAACTAAGATTTTCTTTATGGGAAAAAAAACTAGGGCCAATGATTATTTATCAACATCACCCTACCAGCTTATTGATGGCCTTAACCTTATGTTCCCAATCAAGATGAGAATCCCAACCTTACCATTTATAAAATATTAAATGGAAATAGATGATAGAGTGGAGGAAATAATTTCACTTTTACTAAAATTAGAGGAAAAGAGATAGTTAGCATTAGATCATGTTTTAAAATATCAAGCAAAAACTAAGAGATGGTTTCATTAGAGGATGAAAGTGAAATAATTTAGGATATTTGACCTAGTTTGCATCATTTGGGATAAAGAAAGAGAAAATAAGGGAGATCATCCCAAGTTTTAGAGGTTATGGTTAGGCTATTTTTGGATATCTAAAATCTTAGGATATAATAAATTTAATATTAGTTCATTACCTAGAGAGCTTAACCCATTACAAATTAATAGACAGTTTCTCATATTTTTTTTAATTCCTAGGCATCTAGTTAAATCTTTATACATAATTAGGTTAGGTCTTTCATTTCCTTTCTTGTTGCAAGTTAATTTTTTTTATTTTATGTTGATTTATCTTGAGTTATCTTCTCCTATTTTTCCACTAATATGTTTGGTTTTGTGAAGCCTATTTTGGTAGTATTTATCTTGGGTCTATTGCTACTATTTATTTTTGTTATATATGTATTTTGGGTTCTTTTCTTAAGGGTTGTCCTCCACTTTCTATCAAATTGAACTTGTCTCAAATTGGTAAGAAAAGAGTGACTTGAATGTGATTTCACTATTAGTATTTTTAAATATTTGGATTGGTCATTGACTTGGTGTCTTTAATTCTATATTCATTCATTTCAAACTTAAGATTATTAGTTTTTGTTAAGAACTAAGAAATAATGAGGTTAAAGGAGGAAATTTTTGAGATCTTACACTTTATATACATATTAATTATTTATAATTTATTTAGAATTAGGTGTTGTGTCTCAACTCAAGTAAAAAATTAAATCTTACACTCTTCGAGCTAGGAAAATATTTAATTAACCTTTAGTTGATATAACTTTATAAAATGGGATTACTATTGGAATAATGGATGAACAATGTCCCTCAAGCTACAACCTTTAAGAGGACCTTTCCAAAGAAGAAATTCACCCACACAGAAAGTGTTGCAACTAAGGGCATGCAAATAGAGATTATTTGATTGTTATCTAGAATATGTTTACAAATATACATATGCCCTAATTATATAGGCAAGAGAGAAACCTAGAATGCACAATATATTTCCAAGTGTCTTGATCTAATAACATGTGACAACATGTAAACCATAAAAACCCACCTAGGGAACGATAAAGTGATTGAGATAAGTTCTAGAAAAGACAACTCATCTTCTAGAAGGAATCTTATCTTCTAAATACATGGAAAGGGTAATCACCCCATTATTTATGATTTTCTAGTGATGCAACCTAGGACTTAATTAAATAAATAAAATACCTAAGTTAGCTTATGCTAGTGTAATAAATAACTAATTACACTAACACCCCCCCCCCATAAATGCAGCTTAGAGGGGAAATGGAAAATGAAATGATGATGATGGATGATGGGTCCCAGCTACATGATGGCCATTTTAGGTACCCATTTACAAATGACAGATGAAATGCAAAAAATCTCCCACAAACGAAGCAAAGGGGAAAACCCAATGGGAGGAAAACCCCTCTCCAAAAGGAGATGAAATGCAGATAAGTGAGGAAGGATGGAGGAAACCCAAATACCCCCCAAGTACACCATCTATCACATGGATACAATACAATCAAGAGCCCCCCCATAGGGACGAAATAGAGAGACTATATAGCCCCCCCAGAATATGTGATCACCTAAAAAAATGCTAATTTCTTGTAGATAAAACAAGATCCAATGTCGACAAACAACATGTCTCCCTTTCGAAAGAAACAAAACCAAGTGTAGGTGCAGGGATGCTTCCCATTCTAGATAGGAATTGAAGGAAAGATTAATATGGTGTTGGAAAATGGTCAGCACTCCCCTCGAGATTCGTGACATGGCCTAACCACCTCTCATGGATCTGTTAACTTTGGCAGTTGTATCAAGAATTAACAGGTTGATATTTGGGTGCAACAACAATTGTAGGGCCAACAAGTGGTATCAGAGCCAAAGGTGTATGGTTTGAATCCCCTTGGGTAATGTGTTGGTTGTTTTTACTATAACCAAGTTGATCTTCTAATCTACCTATGGAATTGTGAATTCCAATCAAGGGCAGCTCGAAGGACTTGGACCAACTAACAAGGATTTTAAATACCTCCTATGCGTTGGGCTCTACAAGACCTAGGAGGGTGATCCCTTAATGTGTTTATAACCTCTACACCATAATTATAAACAACATTAACCATAAAAAATAATCTCACTTAATAGCTAAAAAAAATAGGATAATACTGCATAGAAATGGTTGTTCATCAATAATATCAACCATTTGGAGCATGATATAATTACAACAATACTTCACAGTAAAAGATATTCATTGATTTTCAATTTGTAGCAAGCTCTAGGTGAACACAAATAAATACTGAATCTCACAAATAGATGCAACTTAGATCAGTGCCTTATATCCATTGGAGGAGTCAAATTCCCAAATACCTAAGGGTTTATAATAGATTCAACACATAGCATATAAGATCTTCGGTAACATTTCCTTACAATATCATCAATATGCACCCTAATTCAATACTACTTATCAAATCATTGTACATATCATATCAACCTACAATCTCATTTAAGCACTTTAATTAATTCTTTGAATTAAAGCTAAAACAAGAATTGCACACACCACAACATTGAGATGAACAACATAACCCTTGATCATTTTATTTAAAATTCAAATATTCTTGTACACAGGAGAGACATGAGCTTGAATTTATCAGTTTAATTCAAAATGTTAGTATTGTCATAAAAAAACATATCTTCATGAATTCAAAACCTACAACAAATGACTCAAAACATAACTTGCATTTTCTCTATAACTATCAGACTTTACAATTGCCTTGCAACTTCACCTTGACTCGACCAAAATATTTCTAACTTGCTAACCCATACTTCTAACCTTGAAATCATTCTTATAGAAAATGAAGGAGAAAACAAGCATCAAGCCAGAAATAACACATGTCACTAGCCACTTGGACCACTTTGTGACCTTTCAAAATTTGGTTACAACAGCAACCTCCCCAGAGAATCTTCTTGCTCCAGCAACAACAAATCTTCAAGAACTTCACGCTTAGACTGCCACCAAAACAAAAATGGAAATTGTTATAACTGCAACAATTGGTTAGTTAACTGCTAGCAACCTACTCTCGATGCCCTCTTCCTCAGTTAAGTATATATTCACCTAATGTTGGTACTCTTCATCACTTGGCCAATTAAAACTGATTACCTCATTTACTTTGATATTATAAGGCGTATATTTAACTGCCACTTGGTTTTCCTCTCATTCAAAAGACTTAAGGAATGAGCTAGTGCTGATAATTTTATCCATGCAACTCACTAATAAATCAAAATTTGAGTCATCACAAATTAAAGTAATTTGAGCATTGATAACCTCATTAGCCCAATCCTGTCATTGTTGAAGTGACCTGATATTACTCTACTCATCAATTATGTCAGGCAGTAGTGTGTCACTCCAATCATCAAAATTCTTTACCAATTCTTTGATCTTCCTACTCAAGTCATCTAGTAAGGCTTGAAAACCTTCCAATGACTTAACCAACACTTGAGTAGGTCTTAATGATTGGGGTCTATTATTGACATCAAACCTTGAGGCCTTATACATTACATCTAAATCATTGGACCTAGGGATCCACTTCTCAATTAATGGTATTGCTACCTCTTGATCCCTATCAATGTTCTTTATTGCACCCAATAATAAAGAATAAGAAGAATATATAGCTGATAATATCTCATCAACCTTCTCATTTAAATGTTGCAAAACAGCAGTAAAAATCTCCTTTTGTCTTGAAAATATCCTCTCCTCACTCACCTTCAAAGATACCTATAGCTCTACAACTTTTTTCACTAACTACTTCTTTGGTGGATCAACATAGCATTCTAACTCTTCCTCAATTGGTTCCAATGTATGGTTGAGGGAAGGAGTCTGACTAGGAGAGCCTGGTGTAGAGACAATGGGGGAAGCACAAGGCAATGATCTTGATGTGGAAGGCAATGATTTAATCCCTAGAGAAACTGGTGTTTCCCCAATATTCATGTATTTTAACCTATCCACTTTTGTTTGCAGTTCAATATTCCTTTGTTGCACCTTATTATATTATCCAATCATAAAATTATATTTTTCCATGAGGCTCATTTTTTCAGCTTCCTCTCTCTCTGGAGTCTTTTGTGCCAATTTGGCCACATTCATAGTTAAATTTATGGCCTCTATGGTTGAGGTCTCTAAAGCTCTTTTTATTATTAACCCCCCTCTCAAATTCAGGTTAATATCAATAATATTTGGCTTTCTTCCTTGGGGGGCCAAAGCCCATATTGCCAAGGTTTCATATTTCTCACTAAAGGCAAAATCTTGCAATGTTGTCTTGACCTCTTCTTCAAAATTTTGGAGGGGATGCTTGGACTTCAAAATAGCATTGAAATCTACTACATCAACAATATCCTACTCAGGTAAAATTAAGACACCAGCTTGATTGACTAACTATCTCCCTTCCTCTAGAGTGATGTTCTTGAATTCATTCATTACCTCAGCCTTTACCTCATCATCATTCTCCCGATATGACCTTTTAGTCCTCAGTTCTCTTCTCTTCTTACACTTCTCCTGATATTCTTCCAACTTCATTCTCCATACCAGTTGCAAGAAGACTGGTGTTTTCACAAAGGCATCATCATCTAAACATTCTTTATAGCCTCCATCCTTACATCTTGTACACATTTACCTTTCATATACAGGTCTGATAAAACCAACTCAACTGGTCTTGGAGGAGAAGGCATGCCCATTTTCATATCATGATCAGTAACAATAATCTCATCCACCAAGTCCTCGTGAGACTACTCAAACCTTTTCTTATTGAGGCTTGGCCCTAATGGTGGTGATGAGGGACTTCTCTTAGGTGATGACTCCAAATCAATTATTTTTATTACCTCAGGTGCTTTGAGATGTAGACCTGGTTGTTCATGCAATTTCATTATCTACTTTCCCTTTCTATCTTCTTTTTCATCACTTTTGTCATCCCTTTTCCTACTGTAAATAGGCCTGTCATTTGGAGGTTAGTAAGTTTTCCTCTCTTCAAGTGGCCTTGTAGCTTTTTCCTGTATGCCCAAGTCCAAGTCCAGATTTATTTTCTTGGTCATCAAAATACTCATGATTTCTTTGAAATTCTCCATCAAAAAGCCAATCTTTTTATGATACGGATTGAATTCCATCAATGGATCATACTTTGGATCCATCTTGTGCACAATGGCCAATAGCTTATCATAAGCTACCCATTTCTCTTTGTTCAACTCCTTCTTATTCAAATCAAATTCATTTCTGACCAAGTCCTTGGGGAAATTGAACTCATGAAAAAATTTGGCACCTTTTATTATTTGTCTAAATAGAGAAAACAAACCCTCAGGATCATGTTGCATCCTAGGACCAAAACTCAAATGGTATACTTCAAAAAAAATTCTAAAATGAACCCAACCTCCCTTTGAAATTACAAAATCAAAAATTTTCGTATAGTCTGGGTAAAAATTCCCCTTACCCTTTCTTGTAAGGTTATCTTCATGAATACATCCAATCTACCACATAACCTTAGCAAATCCAACTCTTGGTGGCACATTATAAGGAAAAATATGTGAGGTCCCCTAAAAACCATATACCCTCAAAATAGTGTTAACCGAGTATGGGATAATGTCACCCCAATTATGGAAAATCTTCAAATATGGCCTCCTCCCCTTTGGCCTAAGGAAATCATGCAACTCCTCAAGAACCCTAGGTAAATTTACCATCAATCTGGCTCTCAGTCTTGATGCAAAGAAATTGTCTAACTATACATAGCTGGCATTCTCCCTATTGTATGAAAGGTCAGCAGTCCACAGTTGTACTGGTAGCCTTTCTCCATTCACAAACTACTTCAATGTCATATTCTTAGAGAAAAAAATAGAACTCTTGAACAAAAACATGTGCATTAACATAGAGTACCAGTAAAAGGGGGTCCCTGCATCATTTTGCTACAATTTCAACAACCCTTCATGTATCTTTTCAACCAAGAAGGAAGCAAAATCATATATTACAGAGAAATTGGGGTGTTGTATCTGCACCCCCATGAACATATAAGCTATAGGCATCACTGTTAGGGCTAAAACCCAAAATTTGGCACAATGAATAGAAAGTGGCCAAGAAGTGTTTGACAAAACAATCCAATCTAAAAGGCTCTTGGTCACTAGGGCTAATATGAACACTTGAACTTCTTGCCCTAGCCAAATGAGGTGGGAACATCTTAGCTCTGAAAATGGATTTCATCTTCTCATACTCTTGTTTCATTCCTTCAAGCTTAATAGGGACCAAGAATACACTGGGCTCACTCAAATCAAAGACCTTTTCAAACTCCTCTTTGTTAATACTTAACATAACCTTTCCATCATTATCTCTAACCACCTGTGTGACAAGATCATATCTTGCGGCCACTACCTTGAGAAAATCCACATCAAGGAACACATTTGGAACTATCATTTTCCCCATATCATACATCCAACCATTTGAAAAAGGATGGCACAAATTTCTCTATCCAAACCATAGTCTGAACATCTCCAAACCCTTAAGGGGAACCCTAGCATCAACTATATTAAATAAATTATACAAGAATCCCTCCCCTACATTTTTCCTCACATTAAAACCAGCTCCTTTTTCCTATGATTTGCTGACAACCAAAATTGATCTAGTAAATCATCATACAGGTTTCTATTCAAAAAGTCAATCTAGCCAGAATGATGTTTTAATGGTGCCATCTTGAGAAAACTAGGGCTTCCTTGTATTTCAAACCTTAAACAAACTAGGGCTTTACGAAACTACGAAATTACAAAACAAATACTTTGCAATTTCCCACAATTTAGCTCACCTATAGTCCTAAAACAATTTTCAACAAGCTTTCCAACAACCAAACAAAAAATTCCCCCAAATTTAGATTATAATTTGACGAGGAGATGCAAAATTCAACTTATGGATTTGTGCTTCGCAGAAACCCTAATTCTTCACTGAAACAGCTCATGAATTTTTCCCCAGCTTTAAAATTGCTTTGTGAAACTACTCGAATGCTTTTTGATGAACAGGAAAATGGCCACTTTATTTCAATTAAATCATGCTAGAAAATGTCTCATCCGCCATTAAAGCTCACTCGCGCGCTGCACCAATGACTCCAATCACATTTGATGCAGATTCAAATATTACCCTTCGATCTTTCACTTTGGTTGGTTCATCGAATGGATGCCTTCAAATGAATCTAGCACAACCACCCACCGTAGCAAAATAGCCCACCACATTCTACGTCACCAAGGAAATCCATATGGCAGTCGCCTGTGATATCGCAATTAGTAAAAACCTTGCAACTTCCAATCACGCAATGGTGGGAAACCATGGATCTCAATCATTGAAGATCAAGTTCATTCAAAATAGCAGCCAACTCTGTCGTTAAACATCAAGCACCTTTCCTACCGAGATTAAAATATCTTCGTCTACTTGAACCACGTGCATATTATAATTGCTTTAGTAACCCGCCAAATAATGTATCAAAGTTGGATTAATGTATTGAAGTATTCCCCTCATTCCTTCGGATTCACTAGATGTGATATGTGGTGTTCGCCTGTGATACCGTGATCAACAAAAACTGTGTGGTGGGATCATCACGGGATAGCGGGGAACGAATGAGATCAAACAATGATTCATCAATGGTCATGCAAATTTATCCCTCTGCAAAATATAAAAAAAAATTAAAACAAGAGGGGAAATTACTAGGTTGACGATAAATGATGACATAAGTTTTTTTTTAAAAGAGGGAGTGCGGGGCCAACCTAGACATAGGAAGAATAAATTCTAGCAAAAGAAATAAAACGACGGATCAAAAGGGGGCCAAACCTAGACGAATCAATGGGGCATAAGTTGTTCTTAAAACCCTCCTCCAAAAGTAACGACCAAATAGATCCCAACCATGGTATAAGATAAGACATTAGGGTTTTGCATAAATACATGAGAACAAATGTAAAACCCCAACCATAGGCTTTTCTTAAACATCATGTAGAACGAAAAAACGTAGGAATGATAAAATGGAACTTATATAATAGAAAATGAAGTTTCATCAGTGGCTCCAGTTGAGGATGTTCATTCCACTGGAATGAAGCGAGATCTCAGAATCTTAGGTTTAGCAGACCAATTGCAGAGACGACCAAAAGGGGTTGCCCAAACAAAACAACTGAGGAGGAAAGAAACCTACCACTAACATATATACAAACCTAAACTACTGTTCATGGAAAAAAATACTTCAGGTGAAGTACAACTTCAAGAACTATCCATGAACTAGCAATTCAAGAATATCCCCTGTCATATCTTGGAGGAAGTATGAATCTTCACCCCACTTATTGTTGATCAAAAATGGACCCAACCAGATTGCATCAAATTTCCCATTTTCTCCTTTATCTTCTAATCTGGTATTCCACATTAGGAACAAATCTCCATCTTGGAAGCTCCTTGTAGTTTCCTTTTTTTCATACAAGTTCTTTACTTGCAACTACAATTTTTCATTTTTGATTTGAGCCTCCCTCCTAGTTTCATCTAATTCTATGAGAGCTTCTACTCTCAATTGCATTTCATCATCAATTTCATTGCCATATGTCTAGACAAAACTATACATCTCCATCAGATTATTTTGGGGTAAACTTGCATTTATCCCATAGACCAAGTCAAATGGGGTGCAACCTATTGCTTTCTTCACAGTTACGCTATCTACCCAAACTGCTAATCTCAACTTAGAATCCCATGCCTTCTTATTTTTATCTAGGATTCTCTTGATGATTTTCATCAAGCTTTTATTGCTTGATTTTTCTTGTCCATTTCCCTGTGGGTGATATGGTGATGAGTAAAAAATTTGGATCCCATGCTTCTCACAAAATTTTGTGTATTCTTTAGATCTGAAACACATTGCATTATCTGAAACAATCCTTTCTGGACATCCAAACCTAGTCAATATGTTGCTCATCAGGAAGTCAATTACCACTTTACTAGTTTCCCTCTTCGTTGGAATTTCTTCCACCCACTTGGTAAACTAATCAATGGCCACCAATATCCATGAGTGGCCTCCAATATACTTACATGCTATCTTTCCGAAAAAATCAGTACCCCATTGCTGAAATGGAGATTGCACTGTAACTGGCTTTAGAGGCAAGTTACCAGATAATTTTAACTTACCAGAGAAATGCTGACAAGCATCACATGTCTTTACCAGTTGGTGTGCATCTTTGAAAATAGTAGGCCACCCAAATCCAGCCCTCAGTATCTTATGGGCAGTTGTTTTGGCCATGTAATGCCCTCCACAAACTCCACTCTGCATCTCAATCAGAATTTCTTGTGCTTGATTTTGATCTACACACTTTAGCGTGACACCTTCCCCATTTATCCACCAAATCTTACTAGCTACACTAACATACTTGATAGCATGTAATTTAAATGTCCTTTTCTCATTGTCACTCAAGTTATCAAGACACTTCATCTTTCGCAAATAATAAATCACACCTTTATACCATTCAGAATGTTCCATATCACATATGTGTGATCTATTCTCCTCTTCTTGCCAATTTATCTGATTTTCTTCTAGATTACTTTGGGCCATAAGCTTGGCCAATCCTTGTCCTCTTACCAGCTTAGTAATGTGGATCATAATATTGAATTCCTGGATCCTATTGATCCATCTACACCGTCTTCTTGACAATTCATGTTGTGTGAAGATATCTTTGACAGTTGCACTAGGTACATATGCAATCACAATAGCTCCCATAAAATAAGGCCTAAAGTATTTTACTGCCTTCACCAATGCATATGCTTGTTTCTCATTTATATCATACTTGAGTTTCGCAACTTGCAAATATTTACTGAAAAAGGTTATAGGTTGTTCAAAACCTTCTGCATTCTTTTGCAACAACACAACTGCAATTGTGTGGAAAGAAGCAAATGAAAAGATCTATAAGGGTTTAGAAAAATCAAGGGTTTTCAATATAGGAGCCTCCTTTATTTATTTTTTAATGGCTTGGAAGGCCTTATAAACTCCTCTCCCCATTCAACCTTAGCTCCATTCTTAAGCATCTTTAAAATTGAGCGAACTATCTCAGCAAAACTTGTCACAAACCTCCCTAGGAAATTTATTTTTACAAAGAAAGATTGTATACCTTTGACATTGCGGGGTTGTGAGATTTTTTCTATTGTAATTACTCTCTGTGGATCAATTCTGACTCCATCCTTAGAAACAATATGTCCCAACAATTTTCCCTCTCTTACCCCAAATTCACATTTCTTTGGATGTAAAGAGATACCATAGTCCAAGGCTCTACTAAATACCTTCTCCAAATGCTCACAATGATCCTCTTCATTTTTGGAGTATGTTGTCAAGTCATCTTGGTATATCACCAAAAACAAGTTAATGAAATCTGAAAATTCCACATCCATGGCTCTTTGGAAAGTAGCCCTTGCATTTGTCAGACCAAAATGCATTCTCACATAAACATATGTTCCCCAGGGTGTAGTGAATGTTGTTTTATATTGCTCAAACTCCTTGACCATGATTTGGTTGTAACCAGAGAACCCATCCATCATAGACATCAATTCACATCTTGTCACCCTTTGCAACATGGCTTCCATATTTGGTAATGGATAGTTGTCTTTTAATGAAAACACATTAAAAATTATGAAGTCTACACATAATCTAATGTCTCCATTTTTCTTTCTTACTGGCACTAAATTTGACACCCAAGATGAATGTTTGATGGCTTGATGATCCCTGCATCCCTTAGCTTCATTAATTCTTCTTGCATTTTGGGAGCTAAGATAGGATTAATAGGCCTTTTTTTCCTAAATGGTTTGGCACCATCACTCAAGGGAATTTCATGTTGGAACAGATCCTCCCTATATGCCTTAAGATCATCATAGGACCATACAAACACATGTCTAAACTTCCTTAATAAATCAATTAGCATCCTTCTCACCTTTGGTGATAGTTTCTTTCCAATATATACCTTTTTTGGTGATGCTTTTGTTCCAAGATTTATCTCTTCCAAGTCAGCAGGATGTGAAGCACTATGATTAGCCTTTGTCCTATATTGATTGTCAAATACTCTTTCTAATACAACTAAACCCTTAGGAATTGTATTTTTTTTAACTGAATTACTTCATTTCCAAATACAGTATCTTTACCATCAATTTTTTCTACAAAAGCTCCAAAGTCAATTTCTTGACTTTCATATTCATCCACACAATTCAAAAATCTTAGTATGTCATCAACATTATCAAAAACTTTCCAATTTTTGATATTATCATGAACTGAAGGCTTGGTTTTCACTTCAACATTTGAGATCCCAACAAAGGTTATATCATCTGGTTTTAGCGCAATGTTTGCTAATAAATCTGCCACTTTGTTGTGGCCTCTCTCCATCCAACCTATGCCAAATGCATCAAATTTTTACAGCTCATCCCAAACAACATTCCTATACTATTTCAACCTCTTATTCTTTGATACATACCTGGCCCTAACTTGGAAAACCACAAGCTCAGAATTACCTTGAGCTTCTTAATCCCATGCTTTTCAACCAATCTTAACCCCAATAATAGTACCTCATACTCTGCCACATTATTGGTGTAATCAAATGATAGAGTGAAAGAGAACCTGAATGTCTTTCCACTCGGTGATCGTAACAAAACACCTACACCAAATCCTTCTTTTGAACTTGCACCATCAAATTACATATTCCACAAGTCATCACACTCTGATTTTTTTTTACTTCTATATTGATCGGTGCAGTGGGCTTATCACAATTGCTAGGGAACTCCTCAACTCTGAATTCATTTATGCCATTGTGAATAAAACATGTCATATTTTCAGTTGGATCATGCTCAATCATATGGGGCACTTTTGATTCTCTCTCAATCTTGACATTCTTTCCATCAATGGTGAAAGTAGCAAATGATATGTCACACTGCATGTTTCAAGTGCTTTCTCAGGTTAAAGTTACTATACCTTTGCTAGAAATTATCGGAATAGATGAACATAAGGAAAAGATAATGGCCTTGATCACAAGTGTTGTTGTTAATAGGGTTGAACAAGGTAGTTGTAAAGAAGCAAAGTATCAAGGAGAAATAGAAGAGAAAGAAGTGGAGGGAATTGTGTCACAATGTCCCCTTGTATATTTAGGGAATTCCATTAATATGTGCCTTGAAAACATAAACCCCTTTTTCTTTAGTGTTGTTATAAATGGGAAGACTTTAAGGAATTGAATGATACATTCATGGGCATCAAAAAATGTTATTCCAGTCAAGATCATGGAGGCAATGGGCTTGACAATTGATACTACTCAAGGTAAATTCTATGCAATGGATTCATGGGAGGTGCCAATTATTGGGACTATCAGAGAATTAACTTATAAATTGACTCAATATCCTTAGAAGGACTTAGCCATGACTGTACAAGTTGCAAACATCCCACCACATTTTGGGATGCTATTGTTAAGAAAGTGAAATGCATCAATGGGGGGTAACATGCAGTATGACCTGTCATTTGCTACTTTCTCAATTGATGCAAAGAATGTCAATATTGAGAGAGAATAAAAAGTGCCCCATGTGATTGAGCATGATCCAACTGGAGATATGATGTTTTATGACACTATTGGCATTTTGAATTAAACTAATAAATTTGAGCTCATGTCTCTCATGTGTAAAAGCATATTTGAATTTTGAATAAAATGATCAAGGGTTATGTTGTTCATCTCAATGTTGTAGTGTGTGCAATTATATTTTTAGCTTTAATTCAAAGAAATTAATTAAAGTGCTTAAATGAGATTGTAGGTTGATATGTTTTGTACAAGGATTTGATAAGTAGTATTGAGTTAGGGTGCATATTGGTGATATTGTAAGTCAATGTTACCGAATATCTTATATGATATGTGTTGAATCTTTTATAAACCCTTAGGTATTTGTGAAGTTGACTCCTCCAATGGATATAAGGCACTAAGCTAAGTTGCATCTATTTGTGAGATTCAGTATTTGTTTGTGTTCAACTAGAGCTTGCTACAAATTTAAAATCAATGAATATCTTTTACTATGAATTATTGTTGTAATTGTCTTATGCTCCAAATGGTTGATATTATTGATGAACAACCATTTCTATATAGTATTATCTCATTTTGTTGAGCTATTAAGTGATATTATCTGTTATGGTTAATGTTGTTTATAATTATGGTGTAGAGGTTATAAACACATTAAAAGATCACCTGCTTGGGTCTTGTAGAGCCCAAAGCATAGGAGGTCTTTAAAATCCTCTTCAGTTGATCCAGGTCCTTCGAGCTTCCCTTGATTGGAATTGGCAATTCCATAGGTAGATTAGAAGATCAACTTGGTTACAGTAAAAACAACCAACATAATGTTGAGGGGGAGATTGTTGGAAAATTGTCAGCACTCCCCTCAAGATTCGTGACATGGCTTAACCACCTCCTATGGATCCATTAACTATGGCAGTTATATCAAGAATTAAGAGGTCAATCTTTTGGTGCAACAACAACTATAGGGCCAACATATGGATGTTGATGATGTCTCTAAAATTTGATCATGTGTCTCCTTGCTTGATGAAGATGAAGATGCCAAAATCAATGTAGGTATATGCCCAATCAATGTAGAAGGTGACAAATCATAACCACGTAGAAACTGATTTTGAACAAGATCCAAAGACTGCAAAACAATGATCCTTCCATTAAAGGAATAGATGTAGACTAGATTTCCCCCCCTAGAATGAAGTATCCTCAAAACCACTGAGAGAAGACGGAAGCCAATCCAATGGTGGATGTAGTAGAATTTTTTATTCCAAAATGAAATGAGAGGGAAGAAATCTCATACATGAAATCTCTGAAGAGAAAACAAGGGCCTCCAAGGTAGTCTCTGGATCCCCAATCAAGGTCGAGACAAAGGAATGTGGAGACTCAATAAAACTCTCCAAAGTAGGATCTGAATAGAGGAATGATCTCCCCTCAATAATTTCCTCCAAACCTATAGAAGTTGCCAAGTCAACAATCCCTGAAACAAAGCCATTGTATGATGTCAAGTCTGGAGAACTAAACGTGTCATGATGAATGATGGAAGTCTCAATCAATGAATTTGGACAAGGAATCACTGAATGTGGAGGGATACCAACTATCTTTGATGGAGAAGAAGCATTTTTAGAACTCTTGACATCCTTATTTAAGGAATCAAGGCATTCCAAATCTATAAACTCCTGAATAGCAATATCATCATGGGGTACCTCATCTGAAGAATGACATTCTGAATCATGACCATTGGGAAAGGGTGGAGTGTGAGAATCTCCATATAGCTCCCAAATCTTAGACCAAAGGATATGAGGACAATAAAAATGATCAATGGATTTCAAAACATCACAATCAACTTGCATTGAAATGATCTCTAAGATAGTATATTTGTTGCAACTCCAAGGAAATTCTTGAATTTACCTTCACTTGAATGGTGAACTATACCATACAAATGTGGAAATAATTCAAGTGATTGGAGATGATGTATGATCCCATCTCACCATTGTTTATAGTTTCCCTAGTGCAACATAACTAGAGAAGGAGTATATGCAAGCCCCATAATGTACTATGAAATTTCTCCAAAACATTCAAAAGACAATGACATTCAATAGCAAAAACATACTTCCAAATATGATATGCAACTAAAGAGATGCCACCTGAACCAAAAAACCTTTTCCCAAGCTTCAGGATATCCAATTTGTTGAAAAAATGATCAAAATGAACAAAACTATTGAAAGAGTACTTGGAGCTGAAATTGATCAAAGTGACTAGGCTTATGAAAAAAGCTCTGAAATATCTTCTAAATGTCACTGGAATCATTAGATTTTGAGTCTAGAATAAATGGTTGACTTTAGTTGACTTGAACTTTTGATAGCAGCAAAATTCTACAAAATCAGTTACACCACTGGAAAGTAGGACGAATCCTCTTTCTGATGATATCTTGTTTGTCAGATTTTGACACTATGGCACAAAAATATGGTGATTTGAAAAAATCTACCTTATGAGGGCCTGCAAAATAACCAAGTGCAAAAATAAAGGATAAAATGGAGCAAAATTCCATCCCCTAGGCGTAGGCCAATGGTTCCCAATATGACCACCCCTCACACTATTACAAAAAAAGAAGCACCTCTTGAAGGGCAGTAACAGAGTGGAGAATCGGCGGTGGAAGGGTGGCGTCACTCCCTAGTGCCATCAATTGTCGATGAGCCCATCAAGGCAGGCGATATGACCTCGAGCTCAAGCGAAACACTCGACGGGTAGTCAGTGGTTGAGAACTCTGGTAGGATCAGTCGAAATTACACCGATAGTAGCAGAGAGTGAGTTAGCTGGGACGGTCGGTGGGTCCAGGTGGATGGACTATGTGACCACTGACATGGCCAACAAGATCTCCCTCTGCAAATGTTTTAAAATATATTTTTCTATAGACAATTTTATTGAGAATTTTGACAACAAAGATTTTGTTGATTTTTGATATTGCTTAAAAGCAATTAAAAATCAAGATAAATATAATGTCAATTTATAACACTATATTCACAGAAAAAAAAAAACCCTTTATTGCATTTCGACGGAGAAATTGATAAAGTTGATGGAGTATTAAAATCAAACCCCAAAAATAATGTCGATGGAAAAATATATGATGTCGACCACTGATTTAATTGAAGGTCACTCCAATTAGTTTTTTCATAACTATATAAAATTGTCTGCTCGATATATTTGTTTTGCCAAACTAATTCAAAAAAAGCCTTGATTTTTTCTAAAAAGAAAAATGGCCTACAACTAAACAAAAATTTCCATAGAGGACAATTGACAGGGAGGATTTTCTTTACTACAAATTGTACGGATCGTACCAATTGATTTTGCAAACCCTAAAATACCTCTGATGGCTCTCGAGTTGATGTATCTGATTTTGATGTTCAATGAACATGCAATTCTAGGATTTTGAGGCCTTCTAAAGACAATGGCAACCTCGGATCTGACTCAATCTGCTCTAGAAATTAGCTTGGTCCCCAGGTGGAGTCAAGTAGCCTACAATAAATCTCTCTAGCCCAACTTCCTTGATCATGGGATGAAGCTTCAATGGAATGGCTCTAATACCATGTTAGAATAATGGATGCTCAATGTCCCTAAAGCTACAACCTTCAAGAGGACCTTTGCCAAGAATAACTTCACCCACATAGAAAGTGTTACAACTAAGGGCATGCAAATAGAGATTATCTTATTGATATCTAGAATATGTTTACAAATGTACATATGCCCTAATTATATACGCAAGAGAGAAACCTAGAATGCACAAGATGTTTACAAGTGTCTTGATCTAAAAACATGTGACAACATGTAAACCCTAACGACCTACCTAGGGAATGATAAAGTGATTGAGATAAGTTCTAGAAAATACAACTCATCTTCTAGAAGGAATCTTAACTCCTAAATACATGGAAAGGGTAATGACCCCATTATTTATGATTTTCTAATGATGCAACCTAGGACTTAATTAAATAAATAAAAGACCTAAGTTAACTTATGCTATTGTAATAAATAATTAATTACACTAATACTTAAAAATGTTAGGAAATCATTACATTCAACCCACAATCTCAATCCATTTCCTACATAACCCATGAGAGATAAACATGCATACAAATTGCCAAAGTGCATAGATCAAATAGACAAGCCACAAGATAACACAAGATATACCTTGGGAAAAACCTAGCCTCCAAAAACATCCATACTCCATCATATTATTTAGCAATAAACCAATACAAGACTTACAATGAATACCTCTAAAGCATCAAGCCCTCTGATGTATTCCCATTTGTCCAAGCATGAATCCACACATATCATGACATGCTTCATAAATGCACTCCTTAGAAAGACTCAATAATGATAGCCAACCCACTTAGCCAACCTAAACCACTACACATGTGTTTGATTTTATAGACACAAGCTCACACAAAATACAACTAGTGGTAAGGTAAAACCATGTACCACAAAGCCATGTGAATACAAAACCACTAACCCTTTATTTAATATTGGGTACTAAGACTTCACTTTATTTAATATTTCCCCAATATTAAATTATTATCACATGTCTCCAACACATTAAATAATAATACAATATAACAATACAACATCAAGTGGATCCCAAATAATTACCTAGTGTGATTAAACACACCACCAAGGTGCATCACAACTAATAATTATTTAATTAAAAAATTATAATAAATCATTTTATGCAATGGTGTACAACACCATATCCCAACAACAAAGTATTCAAAAAATAAAGAAACAAAGAGAGAGAGAGAGAGAGAGAGAGAGAGAGAGAGAGAGAGAGAGAGATATTTAAAAATGAAGAAAGAGAAAAAGTTGAAATACCATAAGAAACTATTTTTTTGATTCAAGAAAACTCAACCAAGGTTGTGAATGCTCATTTTGAAGAAGAGATTTGTTATGAGTGGAGGACCAAAGGTAACTCTATTGAGACTCTGGATGTCTAGTTTTAAACAAATAAATTCATCAATTATTCATAATTATACCTACTTAATTGTATGATATTATCTAATAGAATTAATTACATGATATTATCTAATAGACCCTGATTAGTTGAAGTTGTAACTATAAATATGTATCTTGATGTGGACTTCCCCTTATTTTAATCTAAGATTCACTCTTTAAGGAATGAATCATTTGCATGCATTATGGGATCTCACCATTCATTGACACGTACCTTATGATATTTTGTTTCTTTGATGGCACTTGTTCTCTTTTATTTCTTTTGGTGAATCAAAATGAAAGATGTTGGGCTCTTGAAGGGTTGATGTATCTTAACATTCTTAGGATCATTTTCCCAGTAGAGTTTTCATTTTGTATACCTCACACATATGCCCCATCTTTGTTAATTGTGATGAGGACTTGGAACCCATTTTTCACATATATATATCTGTGTGTTATATTTTCATTTATGTTATATTTTCATTCCCTTTTCTTCGTAGATTTTAGGTCATTTTATCTTTTAATATTTTATGTTTTCTTGGTATTATGTGTTTGAAATCTTAAAAAAACCATAGTGTGTTTTGAGTAGGCTAAAGTCTATTAAGTTTTCATTTTCTATCATTCACAAGTTTTTACGTTCACTCGAGAATTTGAGACATGTCCCAATTCCTTCTATTTGCCCACTCCTTCCTTTGTTTACTTCAGTTTCTTTTTTAGGGTTGTTGGGAGTCTTAAGTACTTTTGGATGCAGTCTTAGGTCCTTATGTCCCTCTACTTCCTACTTTTTAGGTTTCTAGTTTTTGTCTCAAACCCTATTTCTACCAAAATTAATGCGCTCATGTGCAATGGATGGGTGGCTTTACATTGATTTTTTACGTCATTTGACAATTTTGATTCTTTCTTTCATTCACAAATCTTTATAAGAATATCATTTGCACTCCTATGACCATTCATGCATGATTCTTGCAATTTTTCACTATTTGTTGCTTGGAATTGGTGCCTGAGGCTTGTTAATCCTTAAGGACCTTCATTCCCTACACATGGTCTTTGTTGTTTGCTTATTTTCTAGATTGGTATTTCATTTTTTTCTTATAAATATCATATGTGAAGTCCAATTTGGAGTAGCTTTGTGTATAAGAAGGTCCTATTTGGATTACACTCGATCGTGACTAAGATTTTTTATAAGTTTCAAAGCTAGGTTTTGTTGTTAGCTCTAGATGCCCCTTTAGGTTTTGATCATAGATCTAAATTTAAGGTGTTTTAACACAATCGTTATGTGATGGGTTGATGCAAAGGTGTTTAATTGGATAGCAAATTGTTTAATTTTAATAGTTTGTATAAATTTTGGTTCATTTTGTTTTTGTGGTGTTGAACTTGTAAAATGGTCTATGGTCATTAGATCGCTCTAATCCTCGTGAACTCTCAAAACTAAGGCTTGTAGGAAGGCAGATTTTGGACGAACCTTGTACTTCTGCACACCATTGTCCTTAATACCTTTGTCACTCCACTTCCCACTAAAACTACACTAAGCTAATATATTCTTACATGCTTATGGACCTCACAAACACTCTTGAACTTGGTCCTAAATGTCTATGTCCCTCTACATCTCACAAACCCACAACAACACAAAATACTCATAATTTCATAAATATTTTCAAATTAAAACAAAATAACAAATTTCTGAAAAAAAATAAATCTTAATAGCGCTAAAAGAGTCTTTAAATCAAATTTAAAACTAATAATACACATGGAAAAAATTAAAGGAATACTTAAAAGAAAAGCAATTGATTTTAGTGATCCTTTTGTTCCTTTAAAAAAAGGATACGTTCACAATTATTAATAGTCCTAAAATCTCCACCTCTTTTAAACGACTTTCCTCTTTTGACAACATCAAAACCTAGGATGAAGACCTTTTCGCTAGTCATACAAGTTGTTTGGATTCACACAGCTAGATCACATATCTCTTTGGCTTTACATGCCCCACAAAATGGAACCTTTGTAGGCCCAACGTTTCATTTTCACAAAAAATAGATCATCAATGGGTAAATCTTTTTACAAAAATAATAACATTGCAGGAAAAGCTTAGATTATTATTCTTAGTAGCGATCAGAAAAACAATATTTTCTATTATTTCATATAATCCGCCGAAATTGACATTGTCAAATCCAAGTTTATATCATTCTCTGCTTCAAAGCCATCATGAATTGGCCCACCATAATTCATTGGACATGTATTCATTGTTTCAGTCTCAATTCTAAGAGTTAAATTATTGTCAATCCGATCACATTGTTTTGTGCTCTCTTCAGATGCAGCTGCTTTTCCACTTTCTTGACTTAGACTTTCTACCAATGATAATTTTGAAGGGACCCTCCTCGGCAATGGTGGTTGCATCTTTCTTTGTTCACACTGTTCATTTGAAACCAATAAATGAACCAAATTCTCAACCTCACTGGCCTGTCAAAGATTAACAACAAATTGAAGAGAATCGGTCAGTTAAATTATTACGTTCTGGAAGGCGAGACTTTAGTTTTGTATACGTATCAAAGAGAGAGACTGTCTATAATAAATCTAAAAGCCTTGAATAACAAGGCCCATTTCAAATATTTTTTTGTTACGAAAGTATATAATATACCAAACTCAAAGAATATAATTGTAATTAGAAACTACGAATAGACTTCAAATCTCACCTTCCAATTTGTCTGTGAAGATGTAGAGTTCAAATTTCCTTGGTTGTAAAAATCAGTTGCAAAGGGGTATCCTGCAGTTATATATTGGTCTGAAAACATGGAGGTTTTTCTCTTCTTTCGTAGAGCATTTCTTATAATCTCAATCATTTGATTTTCTGCATGGCCCTTCAACAGAGAAATATCACAGCGGGTCAAAACTGAACTGTCTCCTCGTTTTTCATTTTGTATACATTCTCCATAATTTCTGCTGATCCTTGCATGCTGTTCTACTGAAGTACTTTCTTCTGGACTCGTAGCTATTTCACCCGCCATGTCATAAGATTCGGATGCTCCAGTCCATGACCTGTAAAAATGGCAGTTGAATGTGGAGAAGATGACATATATGAGTTAAAACAATAAAAAAATTCCTAACTAGTTCCGAAAAAATTCCTAATACATTTGGGCAAAGCAGTATAACACGTTAGTATATAATCTAAGATAGAAAAATTTACATTATACGCAAATGATATTTTATGTCTTTAATCAAAAAGACCTACGTTCCCTAAAAATCATTAGTGAAAGATCATGAAAAACATGGCTAATGATTACCTTTTCGGTGAATGTTGATAACCACAGTTGTTTATAAGATATTGATCGTTGAAATTCCTTGTTTGCTGCTTTGGAAGACTTCTAAACACTGGCTCTGCAATGAGTTACACCCCCCACAAAGATTGAATTTATATTCCTAAGATGGTTAATTGATATTAGAATTCAGAAACAAAGGATTCACTATTTAATTGACTAAAGAGCCAGGAGTAGTTACTTACCATAGTTTTCTTCATCCTTCTTGCTAGATCGATACATCTGGATCAAATTGGAAAAAAGGCTTATTTTAATAGAGTTTTTGCTATTACAACTAAAAGCTCTGTCCTCTGCACAACTTATAAGAAAAAAAGAAAGGTAGGTTATTGTTACATAGATGCAAACTGACCTGAAGGTGGCTTTTAACGTGGGATATTTGAAGCCCCTTGATATTCATCATCTCAAGAATCAGCTTTGGAGTTGCTTCTGCAAGAAGAAAAAACTTTCTAATGTTACCCACTTAATAACAACATTTAATTTTTAGAATTCAATCATATGACAGGCACTATTATACAGTACATCTCTAATGGTATATAAAACGATCAAAGCATTAAAAAAAAGGGGGAAGCAAGAACTAATGAATGAAAGATTAAGTTATATACTGAATATGAATTTTTGTAGATAAACTCCAGGATTTCAAAATCATTGCGAAATGCATGTTAACAAAACTTACTATCTCTTCCTCCAAGGTGTTCTACTGCATTCACAAAAGAGCGATGGAGATGAGGTGTCCAACGAAGACGAGGAACCATAGACCGTATGTATTGTCGTACTGGTCCTCTTCCTTCACAGCTTCCCATTTTCAATCGAAAATAAAATACTGACAGACTACTCAAATAGGGCAGAAGCCAAGTAAACTAGATTTTACGTTGATTGAATTCAGTTTGCATGTGAAGATTGCGTGTATAAATCTCTGCTATGTAAACAAATACAAATATCATCCGACAATATTGATGCCCTAAACAAGAAAAATCAAATTTCAACTGTTTTAAACAGTCTATCTTCTTGAATTGGGAACCCAATTTGGCCACTATTTGAACATGTACTCTCCTGTTGCAGCAAATGAAGATCTTGGTAACACCTAACTTTTGAATTTCATACCCACCCATGTCAGGCGCCTCAAATAGGGGTACTACATACCGTTTTGGACCCAAAAGTCCAATTTGCCTGAGAGGAAGGTACTCAGAAAACCAAGATCAGCGCTGTTTTCTGTTCTGATGAACTAATCCAGCCTCTGCAATTTGATTTTATAGATGAAGACAGTCAACTATGAGTGGGAATCTCGAGACTAAAATCCCATTCACTCTATTCGAGCACAAGAGAGAAACACGCAAATTAATGAAAAATCTCTACCGGCTCTCAGACCTGGTTTGAGCAGCACCTGTCTTTCTTCGGATATTAAGTTTGGCATTTTCCTACAAGTGTAAACATATATTTTATTGAAGTTATTCAATATGCCAGTGCTGGAAAGGCTAATAATTGCTGTGCTGTGCCATTGAAAGTAGCCTTCTATAATGCAAAATGTGTCGAAAAGAATCTTGTCCACTTTTCTATTTTTGAATTCGAATTTAATACTAATTCTTTCTGTTTTTGTTTTTATAATACTAATTCTTTCTTGACAATTGGCCTCAACCAGAATATACTAGAAAGTGCCAATTTATATTTTTGTTGTGTTTTCAAAACTATTCTGATTTAGATTTCAAAGACCCATTTTCCACGAGAATAACTTTTCCAATAGGCAAAGAACCTGAAATTTTTTGAGCGGGTCTTCCGCTACGGACGTATGCTGTTAATCATCACTCTAACTTATATTAATAATAATGGAAACTCTGTGTTATCTTCAGATAGTACGCGGATCTGGTTGGTGGCGGGTTTGAAATGTTTGGTTCGTATCGGAGTTGTTTGAGGTGATTTGACATTGACTTGGATGCAATTTTAGCAGGCTTTCTCGTTCAAAGTCTTGATTTGCGTGCACAAGGGCATCTTTTGCGTGGTCTTTTTGAAACCTAAACTCTAGATCTTCGTTTTGTAAGGGTAATTAATAGTCAAACTCGTTTTGAACAGTGATTTTGAAAAATAAAACGTAGAAAATGCAATAGGTCTTCAAGGTATCACAGACTCATTTCGTAGTCCGTGAGTTTTTCTCTTTATTTTTGTTAAAAGACTATATTTTATTTATTAGAATTTGGTTTGATGAATATAAGTAATCTAATTTAATTTAGAATTCTGGTAGAATATGTATTAGAATTTGGAAATTTCATAATAAATAGATATGAAAAAATGTAAGTGATTTCAATTTTTGATGATTAGTTGTCTATTATTTTAATTATAACTTACGAATTGTTGTTTGAAATCAAATATTTTAGATTAGATGGAAGTGGAACAATCAAGTTTGAATTGGGTTGTTCTTAGAATTTTGCTAAATCAAATCTACAAGTGTAAAAATAAACTAAATTAAACTTGCAACCATGAAAAAGAATGACATGTAAAATTTCGATCTATACCCACAAGAACGAATTAGCAAAAAACTAATAGTTGGAATTCTCTCTTCCCAATCTTCCAATATTTGAGTGTGATAAGGAAATGATAGAGTTTACAAACACCTTAGGGAATATGATAAATTGTAATGGTCATGATCCCCTCAATGATACCCCTAGTTGGACCATTTCACTAGCAATGAACCAATATTGAGCACAACAATGAAGAGTGAATAGACATACACTAATTCTATTCTCTAATAATGTTTGTAAAACTCTCTCACAAATTCCTCATAGCATTTTTTTGGATTATCCTAGCATGCAACTAGACAATGTGTAATTGAATGGATGAATTTCTTTAAACATAGTGTAAAACATAATTTAGCATCAACATGTCATAGGTTGGCTCACAATGGCTAATGAAGAGGTCAATAATGTAAAAATTTAAATCTGGATTTTCAAGTCCAAGGTTTAGATCTCCAAGTGTAAAAGTAATCTAGCACATGTTTACACCTGCACACCTAGATACCTCATCCAAGGTGGTTAATGGTAGGTATATAATCAATATCAAATCTTTAGGAATTAATGAAAAGGGGATTTGAATGTGGTGATGTCGTGATCCAAATTCATGCAAGAATATGACACTTTCAATCTAATTATTACATTTAGGACACTCTAATCAAAGAAAGCCTAGAACATAAGGGAAAAAGGGTATAGGTATGTAATTTTTTCTATTAGAAAATTACCCCAACTTTG
This sequence comes from Sequoiadendron giganteum, assembly GCA_007115665.2. NCBI lineage: Eukaryota > Viridiplantae > Streptophyta > Pinopsida > Cupressales > Cupressaceae > Sequoiadendron > Sequoiadendron giganteum. The sequence continues at coordinate 587,384,723 of CM021108.1, forward strand.
ATGTCTATAACTTTTAGGAAAATACATGATGAAGTGAAAAATAGTCAACATGTAAATTAAATATTTACAAACACTCAAGTGATACATATTTGTCTAAATTAATAGATCATTCTTGAATTCTTCTAACAATGGACCCTCCATCAAAAAGCAACAATATGTAAAATATCATAAAATTACAAGCATCTATCAAACAGCTTAAAATAAGTGCTAACCACAACTTTCTTGAAAAGAAACTATCATTAAATATTATAAAAGTAAAGAATAAAAGAGTAAGTGATTCTACATGTTACAAAAAAGTGATAAACACTCCTTCTATGTGAAAGATTGTGACAATGTGAATAGATAAATAAATCTTTCATAGGAAATCATAGTAAATTTGACACTACAAAATATAACTCACAAGAAGGAACATTAGTGACATATATGCACTCCCTCCAATTGGTTGCGTATAAAAGATGCAAATATAATTACAAAAAGAGAAAAAAATATAAGAATAATAAGGCATGTAAACATAGTAAAAGATAATATCATCATATGATAACCATATAAAAACATAAGTAGGAGTTAACCATGAGAGAATGTGCAAGAGGGGAAGGGAAATTTTCCTTGAATGTTATCCCCAATGAAGTTAAATGACAATATAAGATACCCCTAAAGGTTAGATAAGGATCGTGTAGGTATGAATAGGATGGAATAGATGTAAGTATTAAAAGAGCCATAGTATATATTGATCTTTTCCTAGCCTCAATTATTTACTCTCCCTAAGGCTTCAATATTTTGAGACCTTGGTTGAATTTATTTCTCATAGGAAAGAAACGATTTTTTGGTAGTGACTCTATTATTCTTTGTGGGAAATCTTAGCTTACATGTTTGCAATGACTATCTACATTCCTAGGAACTAGAAATCTAAGGAAATGAAGATAAAAGATCAAAATTTGGATGAATAAGAGAATTCCCCTTGCTATATATCATGAAAATAAATAATTTTTGGAGTTGGGTTGGTTATATATATAGTTAAGAAAAGGCTATTAAAGACTATTGAAGTGATGTAGGTTAACTAGTTATAGCTAAGACTAGTTAGCAAAGGGTTCTAATAGAAGGAGAAGAATGCTACTACAAGTTTGGTGGAGTAGATTCGTATAAACACCTAGTTCAGTGGCTATTATTGTCTCAATGGGTGACAATAACAAATCACTTAATAGGTTATATACTAGGCCAATCAGAATAATGCAATAAGTTCTTAGACTACTACAAGTGTGAAGTAGCATTTTTTTATATATAGTCTTTTGTCCCTCACATTTATTTATGTAATTATTGATGCAGGTCTACATCATCTTTAGGAAAATATACATGTGTGATGGAGCTTGATAATTTGAAGAAGACCTTATATAAATTTCATGGGATGATGTAGAAACTTATACAATGAAGGATTATTTGCATGAGAAACCATTTACTCTTCCTTTATTTTCTCACCCATATAAACATTTATCTATAGTTGCATCCTTATACTTGAATATTTGTCTTTTGATTTCATGTTTACCTTTTTATACATGTTTGTTTTATTCTCTATGTTTTCCTTTATTTACACATATGATGTTAATCGACATTAATTATATGTGGTAGTGTGTTGCCAAAAAGTGTAGCCTTGAAACTTTTTCACTCATTCGGGCCTTTTCCCTTGGATTTTGGCCTAATTTTGCCTAGATCTAATGTTGTAATGTGGCCAGAAATTCACATTAGGCCTTGAACGCTTGCACATCAACAAAAATCTAACAAAGTCTTACAATAGTGTTGTGAAGTGTTGTAACACATTTCCTCGCCTTTCTAGGACATTTCCACAATAATTCACCTAAATAACCCCTTTCGAAAGCCTTAGTCTAAAGTGTTGTGTAGTGTTGTAACACATTCCCACACTTTTCTAGGCTTTTCATCACTAATTCAAACCTTTCTCATGATAAAATGACCCTTTAATGCACTTATAGGCCCGACTTAAGTCTGTTTTGGGAGAAAATCTCGTTAATCAACATTAAACACCATTTAATTCATGACAACCACTTGAATTTTTCTAAGTGGACTAAGTCACCACCTTGGGTGACTTAGTCTCGTTTGGCATAAAATTCATAATTAAATCAAAATTCTAATGGGAATTTATCTCCAAAACCCTAAGGTCAGCCTATGTTATGTTATTTTTGGGGAATTAGAGCATCACATTTATATATAAGGGTTTTTCTCCTCATTTTATCTCTGCTACTCTCTCCTGCACTCTTGCATTCACAACATCTCATCTTCACAAGAAATCTTCTCAATCAAGAATTCAAGCACTAAGCATCTCAACCAACATCTATTGGAGCTAGTTCTTGCATATCTTCATACTTCTTCAACAAGGGTTTGGTGAGGGTTTACATTTTCATGTTGTTCAATCATCTTTTCCTCTTCATTCTATTTCATTTGGGTTTGATTACCAACATGGGGTTTGACTAAGGCAAACCCCTATTCCCTAACCCTAATCTTTTCCTTCTCTTTGCATGTGTTCTTTGCATACTTATATGCAGATTAGTCAAGGAGTAAAGTTTTGAAAAGGTTTCATCATTCCATCCATGTCATTGCAAGCCAACAAACCCTAGAAGGAGCTAAAAGATAACTTGCAGGTCATTTTTTGAAGATTCGGACATGGGCCTCTGTCAGAAATAGAAGTACAAGTGGGTACCTACAGATTCCAACCTCGAAACTCCCAAAAGTCTCAGGAGGACTAAGTCACCATCATTGGTGAATTAGTCCCAGTACCAGGCCTAAAAAGCGGTTTCTATGTTTCTTGATACCCTTTTGCCAAAAACCTGTTCTGGAAAAGTTTCCCAAGAAGAGGACTAAGTCACCCATTCTAGTGTAAGTGTCCTAGACAACATTTTCAATAGATTCCAGAGGATTCCAAAGCTCCTCTTCATCAACCATCAATTTCCAAGTGCACCATTTTTGTCTCTTCCAGTTTCTTTACAGCTCGCATACATTTTAGGTCATTCTTAGCATATTTTACATAGTTTGCATTTCCATTAGTTTGAATTTCATAGTTAGGTCATTTCATTACATTTTCAACACTTAGACACACACATCACACCTATTACAAACCCCCAAATCTTTTGATGGACTCACCAAGAATACCTTTAGTGCGAAAGAGAGCCATTCTTCCACCTTGCTCCTAGGTGAAAAACCCTAGAGGAACATTGGGGAATCCTCTTTCCCTATTGCATCATTTTTTGTGGTTCATTTTGGTGAACCCATCATTAGAAGAATTATTTTTCAGTTATGATTTTGCATTGGCATCCTAAGGAAAAGCTTGCATTGTATTAGGGTTTTGCATTGTTTGCATTCTAGGGTTCTTAAAAGTGCATTAGTGAAAAATTCATGTTAGCTTGCACATTGCATTGAATTTTCATTAAAAAATTTCTTTTTTTTTGCATTTTCATTCTGTATTTGCATCAGAAAAGCTTAAAAATCAGTCAAAAAATCTAAAAAGTGTCACAAATATCACTGTTGGGACTAATTCGCCACACTAGGCGACTTAGTCCACTTGCACCATTTCCATTGTAATTTTTGGCATTTCTAGATCATTATCTGCACCTCTGTTTTTTGTCATTGCATTTCTATTTTTGTTTCCAGATTCTTTGTTTTATTCGATTCATTTTCATTTGTTTGCTTTCATTATGGTTGTCTTTCAAAAAAAATTGGATGTCGTTCAAATCCCTAGTGAATATGTCAAACTACACATTTTCCATTCATCCCAATGACCTTGAACCCACTCCTTCTCAATCACCTCCTAATGCATCTCCTCCACGCGAAGTTGAAATCATTGGATCTACGATGATCCTAGCATGAACTAGTTGCTTACTTAGTGCCTTGATAATCTTGAAGCAAGTGTAGCCTTCTATCCATCCATGAACCAACTCGAGCTTCCTATCATGTCGCCTCTTGAAACATTTGGTTATCTACATCTTGAAACACAAAACAACCCTAAGTTCCCTACCCAAGGTCAACCTAGTTCGTCTAAACATGCTCCTACTCAACCCTTTTAAAATAATCAAATGACAAACACCCCAATCAACCTCCACCAAACCTATGGAAAAGTTTTTACCATTCTACGTAAACAAGGTGGTGGTGACACAACAAATCAACATGAAATACACAAATTTTATGAACAACTTTAACCTGATGAAACTACCAATGGGATAGACTATCAAGATCCCCCTCATAACCATATGCCTACTCAAGATTATCTCCAACTTCGTGGTGATGGCACGGTGATCCTTGATTCCCCCCTGATTTGAATGTCCTTCTTCCTAAAGAACACCCACCATCTCGTAATTCTCACTTAGACAATAATAAGATCATATCAGGACCTCCTGCCTTATCTCCTCTCACGAAGTAGGAGAATCTAGTAGATGGAAGAGGCCTTAAAAATTATAGAAACACAAGTTTCCTCTTCATCCCCCACCTGAATGTGAGAGGAAATTGGAAATGCTCCTAAATAAAGACCTCATCACATTGCCACCTAGGAATAGGTTGGTAATATTCCCTAGAGATGCTAATGCCACACATTCTTCATACAATCGTGTTCTCAGCCATTGAAGCGATGAGTGTCATCATATAAAAGAGATACTAAGCAAGTATCATTTCGATGATAATAATTGCTACCCCCTCAAACCATAAGCTACCATTACACACCCTATCATGTAATAGTTGTAGAACATTCTCTTCTCACTATTACATGTTCTTTCCCATCACCCAACTTGGCTACTTCTTTCCTTTCACTCAGTGGGGGCAAGAATTTCTTAGCCTTGCCCTAGTAATGCACTTGTGTTTGTCCCTTCGCTATTTTATTCACCTCCCGCTTATACCAATTGAGATTGGGAGTTGAATGAATTGCTTGAAGATTTACTTACACTTTTCCTTACTAGTCTTGTGTTTTCTTGTGTGACATGTTCCCCTGTATTGTTCTATTTTATATTCTCTCTTTTTCTGGCATTCTTTTATTTGTACCTTCATTCTTCTATAATTTGTAACTTTTATTCCATGTTTTCCTTTTTCTTTTCCTTTTGTCTTCCCTTTGGGATGATGCAAGGCATTGAGACCACAATTTCTCCTTCATGTTGACCCAAAAGGATCTTTTCCTTTCTTTTGTTGTTGTCTTCCTTTTGGGAATGATGCAAGGTATTGAGACCACAATGTCTCCTTCATGTTGACCCATAAGGCTCTATTAATTTCTCCTTTTCTTTTTCTTTTGTTGTCCTTTTGGGAATAATTCAAAGCATTGAGACATCCTATGTCTCCTCCATGTTGACCCAAAATGACTTTTTTACTTTATTTTCACTCTCTTTGTGTCTTTCTTCCAGTTCTATGTATTTGGGGGGATGATGGTAGCTTCGTGCTCTCTAAGCAAACATTGTAGCAATGAACATACTAACCCCAAATCCATAGATCCCTTATGTGTTTGTTTTTTTTATTTTGGGGGAAACCTCTTTCTCTTTTCTTTCTTTCATTCACATGATGCAGCCTCGCTTGGAAACATATCATTTGGAATAGGGCTTTCAAGTTGTCTCTCATATCCTTTCTTTCTTCTTGCATTTTTCACTCTTTTACTTCGAAGTAATTACACACAGTACGGTGTTTCGCAATTCCTTTAAAGTGGGGGCATACATTGGCATTATTTCCTTTTTCTTTTTTCTTTTTCTTGGTTCTTAGTGCAACCTTATTGCTTCATATGATGAGTTTCTCACTCTGTGGATGACATTGGGTGTAATGTCTTTCATGAAAGTGATATATCTTTGCATACTACATTACTCTTAGTGGCCTGATGTGACACATTGCATCCCCTAAGTTGTGAATTTTATATTATTTGATTGGCCCTTTCTTGGAGACATTAGACACAATGTTTCCTAAGTAAAAAACATCGCATGAACTAAGTAAGACTCCTTTGAACATCCCTTTTGCATTTTTACATGTTTCATTTTTTATTTTGCATATATGGCCACCTTGCATAACACAACTTGCATGTTGGTGGTGCCATCGTGTACTTGTTCATGAGTTCTAAGCATACAAAGCTTTGCTTGTCTCATGAATCACAAACTCTTTGTCCTTTGTGGCACCTTATTAAAGTTATTAGGAGGTATAACTTTGGTATGGTTAAGCGAGAAGCCCAACCAACAACACGACTTTCCCCATAAGCACTTGTGTGTGTGTGGGTACATACCAACCATATGTTTCTCACCTTTTGGGCCTTCTCAGCTGGCAGAGAACTGAAGTTCTTGTCACCTCAAAGTGAGTACATTTCCTTTCGGACAAATAGCCTATATTTGATCCACAACTAGCTGGACAACTGGTTGAAGCTTGATCTGACTTTCCCTCTCTCTTCACTCTTTCACATCACTTCCTTGTGTGATCTTTTGTACTAATGATTGGTTTGCCATTGGATCTTGATCATCCCTCTTTATTATAGTTGTCTCATCTCACTAGCATGAATACATTGGATCCCTCTCGATATGCATATCTTGGCTACTTTACTATTAGTTTGAACCAAATTCATCCTCTCACTAAAGTGGGGGCTAAATGTGTCATCGAAAAGTGTAGCCTTGATAATTTTTCACTCATTTGGGCCTTTTCCCTTGGATTTTGGCTTGATTTTTCCTAGATCTAATGTCATAATGTGGCCAACAGATTCACATTAGGCCTTGAATTCTTGCACATCAAAAAAAATCTTACAAAGTCTTACAATAGTGTTGTGAAGTGTTGTAACACATTTCCTCACCTTTCTACTACTTTTCCATAATAATTCACGTAAATAACCCCTTTCCAAGCCTTAGTCTAAAGTGTTGTGAAGTGTTGTAACACATTTCCACACTTTCCTAGGCTTGTCATCACTAATTCAACCTTTTCTCATGACAAAATGACCCTTTAATGCACTTATAGGCCCGACTTAATTATGTTCTAGGAGATAATCCCATTAATCAACATTAAACACCATTTAATTCTTGACAACCACTTGAATTTTTCTAAGTGGACTAAGTCGCCACCCTGGGCGAATTAGTCCCATTTGGCATAAAATTCAAAATTAAATAAAAATTCTATTGGGAATTTTCCTCCAAAACCCTAAGGTCGGCCTATGTTGTGTTATTTTTGGGGAATTAGGGCATCACATGTATATATAAGGGTTTTTATCCTCATTTTATCTCTCTTTCTCTCTTCTACACTTGCATTCACAATATCTTATCTTCACAAGAAATATTCTCAAGCAAGCATTTAGGCACTAAGAATCTCAAGGAACATCCATTGGAGTTGATTCTTGCATATCTTCAGGTGAGTGTTTACATTTGTATTTTGTTCAATCATCTTTCCCTCTTCATTATATTTCATTTGGGTTTTATTACCAACATGGAGTTTGACTAAGGTAAACCCCTATTCCCTAACCCTAACCTGTTCCTTCTCTTTGCATGTGTGCTTTGCAGATTTGTATTCAGATTAGTCAAGGAGTAAACTGTTGAAAAGGTTTCATCATTCCATCCATGTCATTCCAAGTCAACAAACCCTGGAAGGAGCTAAAAGACAACTTGTAGGTCATTTTCTAAAGATTGGAACATGGGTCTTTGTCAGAAATAGAAGTACAAGTGGGCACCTATAGATGCCAACCTCGAAACTCTCAAAAGTCCCAGGAGGATTAAGTCACCATCATTGGTGAATTAGTCCTAGTACCAGGCTTGAAAAGTGGTTTCTATATTTTTGGATACCCTTTTGCCAAAAAATTATATTGGCAATGTTTCTGAGAGGAGGATTAAGTCACCCATTCTGGCATAACTGTCCCAAACAACATTTTCAACAGATTCCAAAGGATTCTAGAGCTCCTCTTCATCAACCATCAATTTCCAAGTGCATCATTTTTGTCTCTTCCAGTTTCTTTATAGCTTGCATACATTTTAGGTCATTCTTAGGATATTTTACATAGTTTGCATTTACATTAGTTTACATTTCATAGTTAGGTCATTTCATTACATTTGCAACACTTAGACACACACATCACACCTATTTCAAACCCCCAAATCTTTGAATGAAATCACCAAGAATACATTTAGTGTGAAAGAGAGTCATTCTTCCACCTTCCTCCTATGTGAAAAACCCTAAGGGAACATTGGGGAATCCTCTTTCCCTATTGCATCATTTTTGGTTGTTCAGGTAGTGTTACATTTTGATTTATTTTTGAGAAAAGTAATTAAATCTATATATTGTTGATGATTGGAGTGTAACATAGCTACCCTAATTTTATAGATCAAATTTTATTATGTGTATTCATATTTAGGACTCAGCGAAAAGCGGTAGGTGCATGACTTTGCTAATATATCATGGTATGAAATTAGTTTTTGTAGAGTCAAAAATTGCATACCATTGCAATTTCATCTATACTTTTGTATCCAGTTTAGTTTCCACTCCCTTAGTATTTGTGTTGGCTCATCTTAGCCCTTCCATCAACCTTTTTACCCTTAGGATGCTCAAGACCCATTTTTTAATAGCTACCTTTGTGTGTCAATTTTATGTTAACCATGTGATTTTTCGATGTCACACTTTTTTGAGTGTGATTTGTTTGGACACTAGCACACTGTAGGGACATCCACACATCATGCTAGAATCCCATGACATTTTAACGTTCAAAGGTCATTTCTGAGTAATTTTTCACTTGTCACTTACCTCAGTCAATGGAAATAGCTTGGGTTGATTTGTAATTGCTTTATACCCTCTTTTTACCTCCTCTTCTCTCTTTTAAATCCATATTTTCACCTCTTTCTTGTTCGTTGGGACATTCTCTCCTTTATTTTTCTCAAAATCTACCTCTCTCAATCTTTCACAACTCTCTATAGCTTGCTACAATAGTTTCATAACTCTCACAAAAAACTTTACAACTCTCTTGGCACTCATGACCCTCTCTCTCTCTCTCTCTCTCTCTCTCTCTCTCTTTGGCTTCCTCAAGCCCTGTTAGTAATATTCATTTTTATTATGTCTTTGAGCATCTTTGTATTTATCAAATCCCTTGTCTATGCATTTATCATCTTGTCTATTTATCTTTTAATATATCTATCTATCTAGCCACTTGTGGAGATGGAAACACCAAAGCATGGGTTTGACTAAGGAAAGCCCCTAAACAACCGCAACACTTTTTCTTTGTCCTATGTGTGTAGGTATTGAAGGTGTATCTTTGTTGGAGGCTTCATTCTCAAATTCCTTGTGAGTATTCTCTCTCTTTTCTCTTGTTTTATCTTTCTTTTTTCTCATTTAGTTTATTTTATTTCCATTTTTTTCATTCTCTATTTATTTCCCAAATCTTAAAAGTTTAGTTATTAAAACTATTAGTAGGTACCTAGTCATTTTCTAAGACATTCTCATTTTTCGATATGTATAATATGTCAATGCATTTTTGGGATGTTCATGCACCACGTGGTCATCCTTATTTGAGAGCTTGCTGAATTATCTAGAAAACATCTATGACCTGCTCTTTCAGTTTCTAGAACTTTCACCTTTTAGTTATGTATAAAACATAAATAGTTCCCCTTTGTCATTTTATCTTGTCACCTAAGCTTAGATCCCTGAGGTAGTTGAGGGGTATTTTCCACTTTTAGATCTCATAATCTTAAGGGTGTTGAATTTCCTCCTCTACATTTTGGTGAACTCGACATGAACACTAAGAAAAAAAAGATAAATCCGATATTTTCCCTTCTAAAAATATGTTTTCAGGGCACTTCCTTGAACCCCATTCCATACCACCAAAGTAGAATATTACACTGGCCTTCAACCAACTTGTTTGTGCATTATTTCTTATATTTAGCTCATTACTTTCAAAATAAATTTACTATCTTCTTTTATTAGTTTAATTTCTAGTTTTATTCAAAGTGCTAATGATGTTCCATTCCATGCATGTGATTGTGACAAGTGGATTTTCCCATATCACTCCATACCTTTGATCCTTCTCATAAAATTCATCTTGTTTAGAGTATATTTTATTGCAAGAATATGAAATCATTGATACTTTTTTTAATATTTATCCACCTTCTCTTCATTCCAATACACTCTCTTCTAGAGATGATACATTTGTGAATGATGAATCTCCTCTCACATCGGATCCTCTAAGGATAGATGTTGAGAATATTTATTTAAATAATTCCTCTATAATTCATAATGAATCTATAAATATAATTATAGTCTATGTCTCTCTAAAAGGGCCTAAGAGACTGATCATTTATGTGATTTTAGCTAGTCCTTCTCCTAAAAGGATTCATTCTATTTATGGGTTTCCTATTGAAATTGATATACCAAATCTTTACATGAAATTAATGCAATAAAAGGCTCCCTCTTATAGAGTAGTAGCCCATGTGCATATAATACTAAAAGGAATCAACATAATCTTAATCAACCTACTTCTTTACTACCCTCTCGACCAAGCCTTCCTCAAGCATCTAGACATGTATCTAAGCAACCGAGGGAGTATGATCTTGTGAGCAACTTCATGTTACTCCCACCAAGATCTCATTTTTTGGATTTTCTTCAGACTACTCCAGTTTACTAGGGTATCCTTCAGGAAGCCTTGCAAAATATTATTTTGCCTTATTTTTCTAGGTTGACGAATGTTAATGCATTGATAGATCATATTCACATGGATTTTATGATTATTACAATCCATCCACATCAACTCTCACCTCCAGAAGTGCTAAAGCAAGCAGATCCTTTGATGATAATAGTTTAATAGGGTATGTGCAGGATCATGATGGGCCAAAAAGTGGCAATATGTAAGCCATATGATGGCCAATGTGGCTGAAGGGTTTTTAGAGGAGATTCTCAGCTTTCCCCCAATATAAATTATGCTTTACTTTGAATTTAATAAATAATTATTATTTATTTTCTATTAGAATTATGAATAAAGTCCTGATTGATAGGATGATTGAAAAACATCTATAACTTTCAAACGGTATCACATTTTTTGAATCCAAAACATGCGTCACATTCTATGCTTTGTATACTATAGGATTAAAAAAAAAAAAAAATGAATTTCATGAATTTTTGACCAAGTTAAGGTGGTTAGATAGACGAGTTTTTATATTTTTTAAAAGTTGTAATAAAAAAATCATAATTAATTATTTACTCAAAAAAAGATTATAAAAAAATATGCATCACATTGGAACATGAGTCCTCTACTTATATCTAAAAGCTTATAAAAAAGTATTATCATTTTATTGTGGTTAGGGTGGTCAGACAAACACCTACTTCTTATTTTTACCTTGAAATTTAAATACTACTGCATTGAAATTTCAAATTTTCATCAAATATAATTTTTTTTTTAAATAAAGGTCTAGTAGTTTAGAAAATACATTCAATTTTCTACAGATTCTATTTTTACATTTTTTTAAAATAATATAGATAACTTATTCAAATTTTTACGTCAAGTTGTCTAACTTTGATTTCATGTCTTTTTATTGCCACTTAAGGGCCTATTTTTTCCATGATGATCCTACATGTATACCCTTTATGTTAATAATATTGGCATTAGGTGTGCTCTCATTGATACTAGCGTGACACTATTGATATATGTAGCATTGATTTATTGCATAAAATTAAATTTGATTCACCCTCCCTTGTTGCTTCTTCCTTATATATTTGTGGGTTTGATAATGTCGGTTGGAAAGCCTTAGGCACAATAATCTTTCCTTTAAGGTTGGGACCCGTTATCATACCTAACCTAGTTTATGATATGCAAGGACCATTACCATATAATCTCCTCTTGGGGAGGCCATAGATTCATGCTTTGGGAGTGATTCCTTCTACTCTACACTGCTTTGTAAAGTTTTTTTCTAATAATGAAGTGATCATAATCAAGGTTGACCTTGATGTTGTACACTTATGTGAGATGGTAGCTACTGGTCAAACTTTGGTTGCACCTACTCTTAAACTTTACATTCCTTCATTATCTTAAAATTTGGTTACACCACCATTAGTTCCTAATCTTGATGATGATGCTCACTCACTTTCTTCTCAATAAAATGCATGCCTCAATGATCTGATTAGGGTTTATTAGAATTTAAATAATCTTTCGTTGGGGAATATAAAGTCAACCCTATCCACCTTAACATCTCAAAAATATAATTCACACCAGCTATCAAAGATGATTATATTTTTATATCACAGGATAACGTGAACAACAATTGTAATGACCTTAATATTGATCCTCCCCCTTTTGAGGAGCTGCAATCACATTATGGTTTAGGATTTAATATTCTTTCTAAGCATGGATATAAAGGAAGTGGTCTTGGGAACATGGAACAAGGAGTTAAGGTCCCTTTGCAACCGATACTTAATTCTTTTAAAATGGGTTTAGGTTACAAGACTTCTCCTTCATCTCCATCCCATCCTTTATCGTTTAATATCCTTATATCTTCTTCTTGTGAGCAGTCAAACTTTTCTTCACAAGAGAAAGGGTTGCTTCTTGCTCCAAGTTGTCCTTTATATGAACAAGAGCATATCTTGTTGAGTCTTCTCAAATCCCACTTGGTTAGTCTTCCTCTTCCTATACATAAGAAATTTCATAAACATGATAAAATAAAAAATTATTTCTATGTATATCATCAAGTACTTAACCATTCCACCTGTGAATGTTGACCCTTGAAGGAAAAATACAACTCCTTGATTATGGTGCCATCATTTTTCCATCTATTGATGCACCTATCTTTTCTTCACATGGCAAGTGATATCAAGGTTTACCTCTATCCTGTTCATTCTAAATTATAAACCTTCATCTATTGTGTTGCTCCTCACTATGTGGCACTTGTAGCTTTCGTTGTTTACTCATTTCCATTCATGGTGGTACAATACTATATGCAATTTTACTCTTTTTCTATGATAGCAAAAAAATAGTATCTAGCATGATTATCCTCGCCTACACATTGGAGGCACTCGGATAACTTGTTTTGGAGGTGTGCGTCCCTCTTGATGATTTTGCTCTCTTGCTTGCTATTTTATCAATATAATCTATTATCACATTTATTTGATCTCACATAGTATCTTTTAATCATGATAGGGATTTTCCTCCATAGTGAGGTTGGTTTCTATCACACGTCAGTAGCAACTTTCTCATAGCAAGGTTGATTCTACTAGTCTATGGTCACCTAACATAACACAACTTGCTAGATTGTGATGTCTTTTGAGTCATTATCATCTGCATGACCCCTAGCAACACAGTAAGCTAACATATGAGTCATGTAGTCTCATCAACATTGGTTGCTTCCTTGTCTTTTAGATGCATTCCTTTCCTGAAGCAATCAATCATCATATTCTTCTCTCTATTTAAGAATTCTTCTATGTGTTATTTCATGTTATTTTGGGAATGATGCATAGTATTGAGACAACCTCTCGCATCAAGGTCTCTTTCACTTTGCTAGCTCAAACCCTTTTAGTTTGTTTGTTATGTACATTTTTGTATGTGTTATCCATGTTTTTATTTTTAAATATCTATATGTTCATCATGTTCGAACCCTATGATTTGGTAGCTTTTTATTTTCTAACCTTCTTGTCTTGTGCAAATCTTTCCTATCTAATATGTTCTTTTTGTAGGTCTTCACCTTAGGGGCATGCTTCTTTGGTTTGAAGATTTATTTGTTTCATGTGCAATATCCTTTTAGCATCATGATGTTATTTATTTTTAGTAGCTTTACTTTAGTGTGCATATTCATGTTGGTTCATAATCCCACTAAAGTGGGGGTAAAATATAGAGTCAAAAATTACATACCCTTGCAATTTCAACTACACTTTTGTATCCACTTTAGTGTCCATTCCCTTAGTATTTGTGTAGGCCCATCTTAGCCCTTACATCAACCTTTTTCCTCTCAAGATTCTCAAGACTCCTTTTTCAACAACTAGCTTTGTGCATTAGTTTTATGTTAACCATGTGATTTTCCCATCTCCCATTATTTTGAACATGATTTGTCTGGACACTAGTGCGTCATATGGGTGTCTACATGCCATGCTAGTGTCCCATGACATTTCAACATTCAAAGGTAATTTTTGAGTGTTTTCTGTAACAATAGATTAAAAGTGTAGATGTATCTTTCGAATGTGATGAATAATCTGCAACTAGAATAACAAAGTTAAATCCTAATCTAAACAATAATCTAAAATCTAACAACAAAGAACGAGGAAATAAACTAAACTAAACTAAAAAAATTAATGGAAAGCTCTCATCGAATATGCGTTCACTTCTTCGAATTATCTTGATTGTTCTTCTCCATTTTGCCTTTTCAGTATTCTTTCCCTCAGATTTTTGTGTTTGAATGCAAGTATAACTTCATCGAGTGTCTAAGCAAAATATCGAAGAATAGTCTCTTCTCAAAAATGTATGATTTCGGGAGGAAGAATAATGATAATGACAGGCCATTTTATAGATTTTGGGTTTTCGAACGATCAGCTCAGATTGAAAGAGAGATCGACGAATGAGATTGATGAATGCCATGTGATGTGAGTTCTATCTCAGATAGAACGTGAGTTAGAACACGAGTTAGTACAAGAGTTCAGGAAAGACTGCAGATAGAGACTAAGTTAGAATGTGAGTTAGAACATGAGTTCAGTATCTTAATCTCCAAAAATAAAAGAAATAGACTTCGTATGCAAAATCCAAAGTTGGAACTCTAAGACCAATGCATTTGAATGCAAACAGGAGTTAGAACTAGTTAATCGACTAGTTGTAATGGAGAGCCTTCTCGCAGAGATAAACAAGTGTTGAATCCAGAGATAATTGGAGAACTACAAATAGATCTCGAGTCAAAAGGTAATTGAATGACTTAGATAACTGAATGATAGAGGAATGTGACATAAATAAATAAAATATGAATCAAATGTTAATTTAATTCAACATTCGAAAATAAGAGACTTTAATTAAATAAATAAAGTAATTTATTTAATTTGATTGTTTGAAAAGGATAATATAAATAATTAAATAATAAATATTTAATTATAGATAAAGGGGGTTAAATGAATAATTAAATAAAGATATTTAATTATGAAGGAAAAGTATGATGAAAGGGTAATTAAATAATAAATTATTTAATTGATAGATAAAAGGGGAAGAATTATTTAGTTCGCAACATAATTAAATAAATATGATTTATTTAATTAATCAAGTTGAATAGGGATTAATAATGAATTAATGAATTAATTAAAAAGGGATATTTCATTAATAGAGGAAATATGTGTTAGAAAGGTTAATTAACTAATAAACATTATTTAATCAAGACCACGGACTATAGAAAATTATGTTGAATGTGTACTCGCGGGCCTAGACCAATTTTTGGTGTCTACAGTTTGCCCCTGTTTGATACAATGTTAGTACGACATTGTGTCAAAGAAAAGATGCCCCGATCGTGCCCCAACATGAAATAGGTTAAGGTATGCCCCAGTGAAAGGGAGAATGATGAGGAGGTAGTGGTACTGTAGACACCAAAAATTGGTCTAGGCCTGTGAGTACAAATTTGACATAATTTTCTATAGTGTGTGGTCTTGATTAAATAATGTTTATTATTTAATTAACCTTTCTAACACATATTTCCTCTATTAATGAAATATCCCTTTTTAATTAATTCATTATTAATCCTTATTCAACTAGATTAATTAAAGAAATCATATTTATTTAATTATGTTGCGAACTAATTAATTCTTCCCCTTTTATCTATCAATTAAATAATTTATTATTTAATTACCCTTTCATCATACTTTTCCTTCATAATTAAATATCTTTATTTAATTATTCATTTAACCCCCTTTATCTATAATTAAATATTTATTATTTAATTATTTATATTATCCTTGTCAAACAGTCAAATTAAATAAATTACTTTATTTATTTAATTAAAGTCTCTTATTTTCGAATGTTGAATTAAATTAACATTTAATTCATATTTTAATTATTTATGTCACATTCCTCTATCATTCAGTTATCTAAGTCATTCAATTACCTTTTGACTTGAGATTTATTTTTAGTTCTCCAATTATCTCTGTATTCAACACATGTTTATCTTTGCGAGAAGACTCTCCATTACAACTAGTCGATTAACTAGTTCTAACTCCTGTTTGCATTCGAATGCATTAGTCTTCAAGTTCCAACTTTGGATTTTGCATACAAAGTCTATTTCTTCTATTTTTGGAGATTAAGATCCTAAACTCGTGTTCTAACTCACGTTCTAACTTAGTCTCTATCTGCAGTCTTTCCTGAACTCGTGTTCTAACTCGCGTTCTAACTCACGTTCTATCTGAGACAGAACTCACATCGCATGGCATTCATCAATCTCATCCGTCGATCTCTCTTTCAATCTGATATGATCGTTCGAAAACCCAAAATCTATAAAATGGCCTGTCATTATCATTATTCCTCCTCCTGAAATCATTACTCCCAAAATCATACACTTTTGAGAAGAGACTATTCTTCGATATTTTGCTTAGACACTCGACGAAGTTATACTTGCATTCAAACATAGAAATCTAAGAGCAAGAATATTGAAAACGCAAAATGGAGATGAACAATCAAGATAATTCGAAGGGGTGAATGCATATTCGATGAGAGCTTTCCATTAATTTGTTTAGTTTAGTTTAGTTTAGTTTATTTCCTCTTTCTTTGTTGTTAGATTTTAGATTATTGTTTAGATTAGGATTTAACTTTGTTATTCTAGTTGCAGATTATTCATCACATTCGAAAGATACATCTACACTTTTAATCTATTGTTACATTTGGTGAACCCGATGTGAACACGCTTCAAATTCGTACATCTTTTTATTTTTTCGTTTTTCATTTTTTGTAGGTTATCGTATGACACACCGCATCTGATTGATAAAAATGACACATTTGCCTTCGCGAATCGCATCTGCTATATTCTGCACCACATGTGTGGTACTTTGCACCGCATCCGCCTGTCAACAATCACACTTTTGGGAGAATTTTGAGATCAAATAGATAGCATGGTTGCATCTGGAAGGGTTGAGAGACGAATTTTCATATATTATATTGCATATTTTTGTTAAGGGTAACATTTTTTACAAGAAAAACATGATTGTTTTTGCCGCTACGAGCTAAAGTGACGCATTTGTGGCATTCTGCACTGCATCTGACTTTGTGTGATGCATTTGCGGCTTTCTGCACTGCATTTGATTGGTAATTTTTTTTTTGGTTTTTAAAATCCTTATGTTATGCATCTGACTTCCTGTGACGCATGTGACTTTGTGTGACGCATTTGCGGCTTTGTGCACCGCATTTGACTAATTGCGAGCCGCATTTGACATAGTGAACCGCATCCATGAACCTATGCACTGCATCCGCCTATCAACAAAATCTGCAAACCGCATCTGCCTATCAACAGTCGAACCGCATATGTGGCTCCAAAAGTCGCATCTAGCTGGTAAAACTTTTTTTCTTTTTTATTGATTTCCGTGCATCCATATTTTCAGTTTTCGCTTTTTAGGTTGTTTGGATTTTTGCTAATGTTTGTTTCATTTTTTTTAAGGAGGAATAACATAGTGTTTGTAGGATGAAGCATTCAAGACAATTAAAACCAAAGACAATTTTCTGCAAAATGAAAGTCGAAGGACAATGAACTACTGATAAATTTGCATGCAGGACCTAACGCCTTTGTGTTAATTTATTTATTTAAGCAAATATTTTGTTTGGTAGATAGATAATCGTCATGTGGGTTAAAAATAACTTTTTGTTTCATAGATAGACAATTGTCATTTAGATTAAAAAAAGAACCACTATCTTCTTTGTTTGGTGATTTGCACGTATTTGTCACCCTTACGATTTAGTAATCGAAGTATCATCTCCCTTTGCACAGTCATGTGATCCTAGGTGTAAGAGAAATGGTTACTGACTCTAGAACTTGGCCCTGTCTTGGTGGGAAAAAGTACTCACCCCAAGACGACTCAGACTGGTAGCACGCTAAAGCCAAGCGACTTCTACCTGGTATATAAAAGTGGATTCTTGGGGAAAGCCCATGAATCACGTGCACTATTCCAACGAGATGGATAGAAATGGACTCTCGCCGATGTTGGATAGTGTCCCATGAATGGAATGCCCTTATTAAACACCTTTTTGTAGAGTTATCAAAATCCTACCTGCTTGTTGGCGCATCAGGGTTAGCCATGTGAAGCCATCTTACATTCTTATGGTTTATGTGTGGAAATGAAATGTATGCCATGGGAGTTTCATGAATACAGTAGCTTGGCTGCCCCGTATAAGTGAGTGTCATGGAGGGGAGCCAGTGGAGTCAAGCCACTAGTCATTCGCCATAAGTATGCGTAGATGGAGAAATCCAAGTAAGAACTCAACAAGTATTGTCCTAAAAGCCTAAGTTGTAAATGTTTTTCGAGTCTTAACAGTCCTTTCATCACAAAAACTAAAAATACATTGACTGATGTGTTTGTTCTATGTTGTATTCATCAAAAACCTAATCAAACAAACAAAGTCAGTCAACAACTTTCAAGAAAATTTCAACTATCAGAAACATCGCATGCACTGTCAAAAACTGCATCTATCAACATTTGAACCACAACTGTTAGGTGAACCACATTTTCTTGTCATTAGAAAACATCAAAAACCGCAAGCTGAGTCTGAAACATCATTGTCACTATTTACTTTAGGTTCTTAAGATCAACCTTGGATTAAGAACTAGTAAATTTTGCTTGAAAACCTTGCATCATTGGGTTTCATATACGTCTTAGTCACAGTAAATGTCTTAGTCATAGTCATCCTAAGTTGCATGCATACAGATACTTCCTAGGAAATCGCATATCACAGAATAGATAACTTTCCTCGTCATTGGAAACATTCATGTTTTGGCTTGTCACAATCATTCAACCTAGTCACTTTAGTCCCATTTAGTGGATCTTTTCAGCTCAACAGTTTAGTTTGGGAAATTCACCTTGTCAACTGTCCTTGTCCTACAATCAGGTTCCTTGGTCAAACAAAAAATCCTTGCATGCATTTATTCCATAGGTGGTAGGTTATACCTGTCTTAGACTTAGTTACTGTCATAGTCTACTCAAAATTTTGCATATTGTATGTCCTATCATATGTCATCTTAGTAAATGTCATTTTAGAAATCATTTTCACAACATCCTTTATTGTCAGAAAATCCAAAAAAACATAGACTAGAAATAATATCATTTATAGACATAATTCCATATCATTTGCATTACCATCCATCACCATGTCTTTCATTGACCTTGATATGCTTGCTAGTCAATTTGAATACCAATTATTCCGCATGGGTCAATACCAACAAGCCATAGACTTCAAAAGAAAATTTATCCAATCCAAATTCCAATCAACCTCAACCCATGGTCAACTACCCACATATCCCTCAAATCAACAACCCATAAACTCTAGTATTCCATCCACCTACCCTCATTATCAAGAGTCCCCCAACACCATCCATGAAACTTTCATTAGTCATACCCACCCTAACCTTGACAAGGGAAATCAACCATCCATCAATCCAGTCCAAGTCTCCACATCATATCCTAGTCCTTCATCTTATCCTAATCCTTTATCCATGTCCTATTCTAGTCCTTCATCTCATCCTAATCCTCCATTCATGTCATATCCTAATCCTCCATTCATGTCATATCCTGGTCATGCATCCACACCCTATCCTAGTCCATCATCCCTCAACCCATTCCAACCCTCCACATCCCATCCTAGTCCATCATCCACTAATCCATTCCTACTCAGTCCATCCCAACCTACATATAGTCATGAGAATACATTTATTCATGGTCTCCAAAATCACATCCCATTACCTACACTTGAGGATACACATCAAAAAGAAAGTCCAAAGCATGACATCATGGCTTCACCTTCATTTCAAGATCAACATAGTCCATCCCATGACCCTCTCTCCAAGAAGTCCTTCTAGATAATCATGGTAGCCAAAATACATTTATCCTTGATTGAGATTTCATTCCCAATCAAGTCATCCAAGACAAACCTATCTTTGATCAAGACACTACCATTGATCAAGAAATCCAAAATGATCCGCTCATCGACCTTTATGCCATTCATGATCAAACATTTGAGGTTGATCCTACCCAAACTTTGAACATCGCCATTTCCCAAAATGAGACACTTGCCTCCTTTGGAAACATAGATGATCTTCCTCTAGAACAAGAGTGTTCTATACTAGATATATTTTCAAATGATGAAGCTATAGATAAATTCACTGGACTCCATGATAATGACCATAAGGACAGTTTCTACATCGACATGGAAGCACCGATATCTTTTGAAGAACAGTCAAAATCTAAAGTTTCACAAAATCAAACCAAAGATGTTAATCAAAAACATATCCAACATGTTAACGAAGCTACAACATCTTATCAGATAGGATCATCTATATTTGTCAGAGCAGGATTTCTTGCAGTACAGAAGATTCCAAGTAACAGTGTCTACATACACAATGATGGGCTAACATCTTGTTTTCAGAACAAAAAAACCCCATTGCAAACAGAATCTGTCAGAGCATGCAGTATCAAGGCAAAGGACTAGGCCTATATGAGCAAGGAATTCAAGAACCAGTACAACTTCGAGAAAATCCTAGACATCAGGGTCTTGGTTATTCATCAGTCAGAGAATCTAATGATGTTAGTGATACCTCCTCGATATTGGGGGCAACTTTATCTGATATAAACATCAAAATGGGGGCCATGAGTAGTTCTTACCATATGATTTCTGCCAACACTCCTTCCATCCACACCATAAATCGTCATTCCAACATGAATAAACCTTCCATTTGGAACCAACAAAAAGAAAAAAATTATTACAAATCCAAGGTTCAAAATCAAATGTTAAAGACCATCAAAGCAATCAAAAATCTGAGTGGACAAATGAAGTGAAAATGGATCCCAAAAACAAATGGATCAAGCAAAGAAAATATTTCAAATTCAAAAGTCAATCAAAATGTGGAGCCACAAGAAAAGAGGACTCCCACATATAATAAATTTCCACCTCCTTCACAATGGTCATCAAGCAAGGCATATAAAAGTGTTGGTTCCAAATGCTATTCCAAACTCCACCATCCAAGAACCCAAGTTTGGAAAATAAAAAGTGATTCATCTAAACTTCTGAACAATCCCCCTACATCTACCATCATCCGTCATAATCCAACATCTCGTCTAAAGTCCAAAAATCCCCTGTCACAAATCCATCACATCTTGGCAGTAACTCTTTATTGTAAGGACTCTAATGGCACTCTATTGCGATGTGTGTATTTTGATAAGGCCAACTCTAGTATCAACAAGGGTCACAATGACATCAATCAGTTATATGCAAGTGTTATGATCCTAACAAGACAACTACTTCATAAAGGTCATTATTGGCATATCATGGCTCCAGTCTCTACATCAGCACCATCAGTGGATTCAACACAATTAGTGATCATCTAAAGTATCGAGACAATCTTGAAAAAATTGTTACCTTGATGAAAAATTGGAAAACAGGCGTCATGGTGACACCACAAAATTTTTGAAAACCTAGCAAACAAGAATTATGTGTAAGAGCAATTATCTATGTGGATTTTTACACTTGGGGGCAAGTTGTCTCATCTCCCATGTCTTCCTCGTGACCTTTCCATCTATCCATTTCAACCCTATCATTCCCATCCATTTTTCCACCTACCTTGATCTTGATAAGGACTAGGGTACAAACATAAATCATGCTTTGGGAAAACTTTTGACATGACTATCCTTTGGTCATACACTATCCATGAAACATCATGGCATTACCTCCATGGCTTCATTATCCCTATGCAACATTGTCCTTGGATACCAAATGATAATTCTCCCATCCATAATCCTCATGTCTCTTATCTTTTACCAACACCACCCATCATCTTTTTATACATATCAGCTATCTTGGTTTCCCTTGTCAACCATCTAAGGATTTTAATCCAACATCCTTCCATCATCCCATCTAGTCCTATCCAAGTCATTCCAAATGCAACAAGCCCAATCCATACATTCTTGTTAGGCATTTTTACACATCATCCAAAACATTCCTTGGCTTTGTTTCTTCCCTTGCTGCAAACCTTGATCTTTAAGTCACATTATTGTTATCCTCACGTTGTTTCGGGATATGTCCTTCCCATGTCAAACAACGTCATCATCATCATCACCTGGTAATTAGTTTTCAGCTAGACTAGGAGCAAGATCATGGTTGTCCTTGGATTCTTGTATGTAGGCATCATTTACATGCATTTGTCACCACCACCGGACAATGTCTTGAAAAAATCCAAAAACATTAGAAAACTTCAAAAACATAAAAAAATCAAAACAGTCAAAAAATCCCAAAAACAGAGTCAAGTCATTCATGTCTAGTCAGTCATGTTAAGTTAGTCATAGTCGAACTACGTTGCCTCTGCGACTAGGACGTAGGCAAGGCCATCAATCAATGTACCCTCGAGGCATTAGGTCTATCAGTCTAGGTTTGTCATCACACACATTTAAATCATGACCCTTTGTACATTCAAAGTCATTGGTCATGTCGAACTACAAGGTCTCTGTGTGTACAACATTGGCAAGGCTAATCAATTGATGAGCTCTTGAGACCACACTAGGTCAGTCCAATAAGGTTCATTCATAATCACTATCACACAAGTTGCATATCATAGTTTAGGGTATCATTTCATGTCATACACTGTCTGCACACACTTTTTATCAGTCAGGGAATCAAAACAAGTCATGCATTAACAAGGAAAAACATCTCAAAGTTATCAGGTCAATATCAAACACATTGTCAAAGCGATCAACCTATGTCTTATGCAAGATATGTCTTTCTTGTCAACAGATGCCATCAAACTGCCATAGTCTCATGTGGCTTGTCACTTCAACGTCATCATACTCCAACATCCTATATGGCACGTGTCTTTCTGAAACCAGGCTTTGTCATGCCTTATACAGAAGTCACTAGGTTGAAACCAGACTCAACGTCTTATTGTGGTATGTGTCATCCCTCACATTATGCTATGTCAGACATCAAACATCAAACAATCCCACAAGATCAAGTTTTGGCGAATACACTTATTTGGCTTTATGACTTTATATATTATTTTGTCTTATCTTTTTATCGATTTGTGAATTAGTCTGGTTACTAGCTTTCTCGAGGATGTCTCTTCAAGGATTTAGAGAAGCAAGGATGTCTCAAGACTCTTTTTCTTTGGCTGTTGTCTATCAACTATCTTTTTAAACATTGGTTTTTGAGTCATGTTACTAGTTTCCTCAAGGATTTAGAGGAGCAATGACGTCTCATGACCCATCTTTTATTTGTCTGTTGTCTGTGGTTTGTCTTGACAAAATGACTGGGGCAATTACTGTCCTTAGTCTGAGTTAAGACACTCCTTGTCTATGAATGTCTGTTTTTCACAGATGGATGACTTTGTACACTATGGTCTATCTCATATCATAGTGTGTACTATCCATTTGTGTCATGCCCCGTCCAATGATGATAACAAGCAAGCATAGCATATTTGGCAATATATCGAAGATTAGATGGTTTTCTCAATCAATAACCATTCTTTTTCAATACTAACTTTTTGAATTATCCATGCTAACATTTCTTCTAGTCTGTATCTTCATCATCCTTATCTATTTTCCCCTATTCTTTTGTCCCTCATATTCTACTTTTCTCATCCATTTTGAGAGCACACTCGTGTTCTTCAAACCCACCTATCCTCTTGAGGGTGCATACCACTACCTCCTCGTCATTCTCCCTTTCATAGGGGCATACCTTAACCTGTTTCATGCTGGGGCACGATCGGGGCATATTTTCTTTGACACAACACCGTACCAACATTATATCAAAGAGGGACAAACTGTAGACACCAAAAATTGGTCTAGGCCTCCGATTACACATTCGACATAACTTTCTATAGTCTGTGGTCCAAGCATAACTTTAAGAAACCCCCCCCCTCTGCAACAAAGGTGTAAAATTTTGGCGAATCTTTCCTTTTATTTGAAAATAATATTAATTTTCCTTGGCGAATCTTATGCACATTATTCAAAAATTTGTAAAATCTTAGTGAATCTTAATGGATAATTGGTAAAAAAAAATAATCACATTGGCGAATCCTAGTGAATAATCACTAAAATAGTTCATTAAAATGGTGAATCTCTCCTTTAAAAATTTGCATACTTGGTTGGTGCAGTTCCCCCATATTTTTTTATTTTTTTTAATATTGAAGTAGGGGCCTGGGGGCGACAGCCACCGGTGGGGTCAAGGGGCAACACCCCTTGCGGGGGTCAAGGGGGCAAAGCCCCCTTATGGGGGTTGAGGGGGCAACGCCCCCTCACGGGGTCCGGGGACAGTGGCCCCGGCATGCTCCTGTCGCGATACAGGCGAAGTCGAGGGGCAGAGCCCCTTCCCACCAAGCATAAATTCACTATTGAAAATGCCTTGGAGCACACACGAATCAAGTGTTTTTAAAAATCTCACTTGAAAATCAGACGACTGCAAGTTCATTCCGTGAGCGAATATTAGCATGAGTGAACATTATCGGTAGGACACTTAGGGATGTCCTGCCGATACAACGATACAGAGTTTTGATCGGATGTTTTTCCGGGAGCTTCGCGTGAATATTGTAGATTCCCTTCAAGATTCTTCGGAATTACACAAGTGGTGTACCTGTGCCTTGGTGGACCCCAGGTGGAGTATGGAAGCCTTATCAGTGTGAGTTAACATTATTAGTGGGACAGTTAGGGATGTCTCGCTGATACAACAATTTAATATGCACTTAGTGAATTTCACGACTTAGTGAATTTCGTGACTTTATATGCACGTGCCTTTTAAAAAGGTTATTAAGTCCCGAAATTTGTTTTGGGCCACATGATCAAATCTAATCGTGTGGCCCAAAACAAATTTCGGGACTCAACAACCTTTTTAAAAGGCACGTGCAAATAAAGTCACATAATTCACTTGCAGCCATTCGATTAAAAAGCTAATCGATGACATTAAATAATAAAACTAGTAAAGGCTAAAATATCCCTAAAATTAAATGGTAAATTATTATTAGTGGCGAATATACTATAAAAATTCATTGTAAGAATATAAAATTAATGGCGAATATAAGTAATATTTGAAATTACAGTATAAACTACTGGCGAATCAGATCCGATGATGTGTCATTTAAAAAATAATACATTGACGAATTAATCAAGAAAAAAAAAATTAAAATTAAAACCTTGGCGATTCGGCATCCTTTCTAGCCTGTATTATTCGTCATTTTTGGAGGTCCCGATTTCAAATATTCACCAATTGGCGAAGATTCGCCACTAAAGTTATCCCTACCATGGTCTTGATTAAATAATGTTTATTATTTAATTGACCTTTCTAACACATATTTCCTCTATTAATGAAATATCCCTTTTTAATTAATTAATTAATTCATTATTAATCCTTATTCAACTTGATTAATTATCATATTTATTTAATTATGTTGCGAAATAATTAACTCTTCCCCTTTTATCTATCAATTAAACAATTTATTATTTAATTACCCTTTTATCATACTTTTCCTTCATAATTAAATATCTTTATTTAATTATTCATTTAACCCCCTTTATCTACAATTAAATATTTATTATTTAATTATTTATATTATCCTTGTCAACCAGTCAAATTAAATAAATTACTTTATTTATTTAATTAAAGTCTCTTATTTTCGAATGTTGAATTAAATTAACAGTCAATTCATATTTTAATTATTTATGTCACATTCCTTTATCATTCAGTTATCTAAGTCATTCAATTATTGCCTAACCTTTTTAGTTTGTTTGTTATGTACATTTGTGTATGTGTTATCCATGTTTTTATTTTTAAGTATCTATATGTTCATCATGTTCGAACCCTATGATTTGGTAGCTTTTTATTTTCTAACCTTGTTGTCTTGTGCAAATCTTTCCTATCTAATATGTTCTTTTTTGTAGGTCTTCATCTTAGGGGCATGCTTCTTTGGTTTGAAGAGTTATTTGTTTCATGTGCAATATCCTTTTAGCATCATGATGTTATTTATTTTTAGTAGCTTTAGTGTGCATATTCATGTTGATTCATAATCCCACTAAAGTGGGGGTAAAATATAGAGTCAAAAATTACATACCCTTGCAATTTCAACTACACTTTTGTATCCACTTTAGTGTCCATTCGCTTAGTATTTGTGTAGGCCTATCTTAGCCCTTACATCAACCTTTTTCCTCTCAAGATTCTCAAGACTCCTTTTTCAACAACTAGCTTTGTGCATTAGTTTTATGTTAGCCATGTGATTTTCCCATCTCCCATTATTTTGAACGTGATTTGTTTGGACACTAGTGCGTCATATGGACGTCTACACGCCATGCTAGTGTCCCATGACATTTCAACTTTCGAAGGTAATTTTTGAGTGTTTTCCACTTGTCACTTACTCAAGTTAGTGAAAAGGACTCAAGTTCATTTGTAATTGCTCAATAGCCTCCTTTTCCCTCCTCTGCTCTCTTTTAAATCCATATTTTCACCTGTCTCTTGCTTTCTGAGACATTATCTCCTTTCTTTTTCTCAAAAGCTACCTCTCAAGCTTGCACAATTCTCTATAGCTTGCTACAACAATTTCAAAGCTCACACAATAGTCTTTGCAACTCTCTTGGCTCTCATGACCCTTTTTCTCTCTCTCTCTCTCTCTTTGGCTTCCTCAAGCCTTACTGGTAATATTCATTTGTCTTATGTCCATGTGAGAATCTTTAGATTTATCACATCCCCTGTATATGCATTGATCATCTTGTCTATTTATCTTTCGATCTATCTATCTATCTAGTTGTTCATAGAGATAGAAAAACCAAAGCATGGGTTTGACTAAGACAAGCCCCTAAACAACCCAATACTTTTTCTCAATCTTAACCGTACAGGTATTGAAATAAGAAAGCTTATTATCTATTGATGCATATTTAATCAAATATGCATTTTGATGGCAATATGTCTTATTAATTAGAGAATCTAAAATAATTAATAAATATGACCGAATGTACACTCAAATTAGAAGTTTGGCAGCACACATTCTAGTTTGATTCCAGACTTATATGGTGATGACATGAGGTTAAGTCCTCAGTCGAAGGAGACAAATGCTACTTTATCGTGACGAAATAAAATTCCAATAATTCCAATAGAAAAGCAAGCCAAATTTCCAGTACAACGTCCTGCAGCATCGCAATCAGTGGCGAACGTTCAGCATTTTTTTGCGTACCTGCTTATTCTAAGTGAAAATAGATATTACCTGGAAATTAGGCATTAGTTTGGAGTTGTTGAATACAGAAACTTTGTTACGTACAGAAAAAGTTAAAGGTAAATGTCGGAAAATCATGAGTAGTATATTGACACATGGTTATCTTAAAATTAAAGCTCTATTCAACAGTAAATTTTCCTCAGCTTCGTCTTGATGTTTGACAATGTGCAAGATTCACAATAAAATTATGCAATGTCACGAGAATTTACAGAAGAACTTAGAAAACGGGCAAAAGTAAAAGTATAGTCCAGTGCATTAGTATCATGGTGGTCATGATGACGTTGATTATAGTTACGATGTAAATTATGTAGCAATTCTCTGTGGGCAGATATGCACAGAAGTAGTTGATAAAGAATTTGAGATTTTTGATTGCTGGAGAAGTTGTTAGCTGTCATCAAGTTTGACTTGGATGAGTTTCCAAGGCTCTCTTATTCAAACTATTTTTGGCTTGCGTTTGGTTTGGAATCTTTTAGTTTCCTAGGGTTAGGCATGTACAATACTAGTTCTACTTTGAGCCAATGAATTTGTAGGAAAACGAATTGTTATAGTAGCTGAAGGATGTATCAGAATGGAAAAAATATATTGTATTCTATTTGTAAGAATTTTTTCTTTTCAAAATTAAGTACAACAATATAAAATTCAACCATTTATTATATCATAATAAATTTCCTACATATTAGTTGGTACATCAAAATCAAA
This sequence comes from Sequoiadendron giganteum, assembly GCA_007115665.2. NCBI lineage: Eukaryota > Viridiplantae > Streptophyta > Pinopsida > Cupressales > Cupressaceae > Sequoiadendron > Sequoiadendron giganteum. The sequence continues at coordinate 587,412,772 of CM021108.1, forward strand.
AAATATATTTCATGAATGTTGCAAGACTACTTTAAAATTATAAAATATATAAAATATAAAATATGGATAACATACTTCCAACAAAGTATAAATTAATTATAAAACTTATTTTACAATAGCTTCACATAATTAATATTACCTAAATGACTTGGTTACAAGTGAATTTTTTAGAAACAAACACAAACATTTCTTTGAAGATGTAAAATCAAAATTTGTTAGGTGGATTATTTTATTTCAAGAGTTCGATAGTTTAGATTAATAAAAAAGGTTTAATAAATAAATTCAAATTAATTTAGATAAAATTTAGAGTTGGGTTGATAAATATTCAATAATATATAGAAATAAAATGATAAAAAAATATTATTTTGGAATAATGATAAAGAATGTATATTAATATTATGATGCACAAATTTATTGATCAGAGTTTAATAAATGTGTAAGAGTATAAATAGTCTTAAAATTAGGTGCTATTTGATCTTAAGTCTTTTGTGCTTGAACCCATCCACATGTATTGATTACACTTTTATAAATGTGTTAGAATCTAAATAGTCTGAAAATTAGGTGTTGTTTGATCATGAGCCCTTTGTGTTTTAGTTGAGCCACACAAACTTGATCTAAGTTGTGGATCTAAACCATGACCCATGAAAATGATTAGATAAGATGTAGGCTTCAATTAGTTGGCTCACCTTAATTCTCTAATCTTTGATCTTATCATAAGGATGGTAGTGTTTGCAAACATCTTTTAAGATATTACAAGATCTTTAGGGTCATATTTTATTGGGTCATTCCCCTAGATGGAACATCATTATGGATTTGAGTGAATATTCAAAAATAATATTCACAAGAATACAAATGGCCTATATGCAAATGAGGTTCACCATACCTTAAAAAGTTTAAGCATGTTCTAATGATTTCACCTTTCATTCTAGTATTGTCTCTATATAAATACTAACACATAACAATGATTTAAAATAACACATGTTAATTTAGCTCACAATGAATTGTACGAAAGTGTCAGAGTGTAGAATTGAAATTTTAAACTTTTAAATATTTGGGTCAAACACAAGCCACTTGAGATCAATTTTGAGGTAGTTGGGATTTATGTGAGATAAAAAAAGTATTAATTTCAGGGAAATACATGAATGTGTTTAATAGACATATAAATGTCAACTGATAATTGATGTTTAAATAAAAAAAATATTGGAATTAACATAAGTTGAGATGGGATAAAGAACAAATGAATGTTCAGATAAAGAGTAAATGAATCTGAAACAGATAGGGATAAACATCAATTCATGAGCCAAACTTAGTATAATAGTTTTTTAATTGTGTTATCATATAATATTTCTAAGATATTTTTCATCCAAAAAATAAATTGAAACTAGTATCATTATATAAATTTTACCATTACAGTTTTCTTCAAGTTTGAGGTACATTTCAATATAATATAAGCATACATTTCAAAGTATATGATCATTATTATTAATGCATAAAAGGAAATATTGAGGCATTTCAACATGAAATTTGGTCTTGTAGCATCACAAATTATCATCCTTGACAATTTCACACTATGTTTGTGATGCAGGAGCATCTGGTTGCACGGGAAATCCTACACACCTTTAATATTTTAATTTTGATCTTTTCATTTTTTTGTTTTGGTTTGATTGGTGGTGTCTTATGGGAAAGAATTTCATCTATTTTAAAATTCCTCAAATTTAAATACTTAAGTGATTTTGAATTTGATTCCAATTTCAAATTGGAGTGAATGGAGATGAAAATTAATAATAATTTGGGAGTTACAAAATCCAACACCCATGCTTGAGGGAGATATTCCTAGGATGTGTAACTCCACTTTTACAATTTGAAAACTATGCATTGAATCGTGGATATGATGGTAGGTGCATGGGAGTAGTGGAGTTGAATTGTTTCAGTAATTTCTAAAAAAATGAATAAATATTGCTAGGAAAACTTGCACGAGAGGTTTTCCAATGCCCCAAAATGGGAAAATTTATAAAAATGTAACTAGGAGAGAGATAAAATCCAAAACCCAGCTTGAAGGAGGAAGCCAAGGTTGAACAAATAGAAAAATGAAAGAAATTTAAAAGGAAAAATAAGCTTGTAAGAGTAGGTGGTGTCCAAGTGTGATGGTGGAGATTTTAGAATTGATTTTTGTTGCTATAGTTTTGTCTTGGAGTGGTCTTATTTCTGAAATTTTGTTGTTGAAATCAATTAGCTTGCTTGTAGGTACATTTTTGTGTTTGACATGTCTCTAGAATATCCCATTTTAATTCTTGGAGATTGTGTTGAATGTAATCAGCAGATGTTTATTTAAAAAATCATACAAATATCAACGTTGAAGAATTGATTTTGAGTTTACATAATTTTATTTTTTCTCTTTATTATCAATTTTATTACTTGTGAAAGTAGAATAGATACATTAACCAACAATCCCATATGATTCTTGGTTATAGACTTGCATCAATTGGTATCAGAGTGGGTTGAGGAAGAAAAGAAGAAGTCATGGCACACAAAGGACGTGGGAGAGGAAGAGCACCATGAGGAGAAGACAATACCACTTTATGGAAATTTTTAGAGGAATAAGAGCATACCTTGAGTCCATAGAAATCTCACAATAAAGAGGGGTTCATATAGAGGATTTTAGTAAAGAAGAGGAAGAAGTTGCAAAAGTTACAAAAGTGGAAAGAGGAGATGCACAAGAAGAGAGACTCTTACAAGTGTTATCCAAGTTGGGTAGTAAGCTAAGGATGGACCCATCAAGCTATAGTGGAAGCCTAAATCTAGAAGAGCTCATTGATTCGATTGTAGCTATGAAAAAGTATTTTGACTTTGAACCCATCGAAGAGAATAGGAAGGTGAAGTATGCTTGCATGAGGTTGAAAGGGCATGCATCCCTATGGTGGGATAAAGTATAGATTGAAATATAGAGTAGAGGAAAAGAAAATATTAAATTGAATGGAAGAAGATGGTTACAAAGTTGAAGGCTAAATTCTTGCCTATAAACTATCACATTAGTTTGTTTAAGAAACTTAAAAATCCTAAACAAAGATATTTGAATGTCATGGAGTACAAAGATGAATTATACAAGTTGGGCATTCATGTTGGACATGTTGAAGGTGGTGAAGAACAAGTTGCAAGGTGTGTGAATGGGTTACAAATTTCTATCCAAGATGAGCTTAGTATGGTGATGATAAGAATAGTGAAAGAAGCTTACCAATATGCTCTCAAGGCAAAGGAAAAGTTGGTAAGAAGGCGAAAAAGTAATTCCAGAAGTAGAGGAGAAAATTTTAGAGGTAGATAACAAATAAATAGTGGAAGATGATAATCAATAAACGAAGGAGAGGCAATCTAGTCTCAAAAAAAATATGGCTCAAATGTGAGAGGAAGAGGAGATTCCTTCAGAGGAAGAGGTGAAACTTCAAGAGGAAGGGGAGATTATGGAAGGGGGAGAGGATTTTTAGGAATTTGTTTCAATTATGGAGAGGTTGGTCACAAGTCATTTAAATGATCTCAAGTGCAACAAGAGGATGGGAAGAATAAGACTCAAAGAACATTTACCATAGAGGTTGAAGAAGAAAATGAAATAGAAGACCTAGAGGATGGAGAGGCTCTTATTCTTAGGAGAGTGGTCTTAAAGCTATAAAAGGAGCAGTAAGAACCCATACAGAAGAGGATTTTATTCAAAACCATTTGCAAAACAAGGGGAAAGTGTTGCACCTTGATTGTGGACAGCGGTAGCACGGATAATTTGGTGTCCCAAAAAATGGTAGAGAAGCTAAGTTTGGTGAAAAAAAAAGTTCCAAATCCCTACAAGGTGACATAGTTGCAAAACAGCCATCATCTTTTGGTGAATGAATAATGTCTGGTAAGTTTTTAGATTGTTAATAGAGATGGGATTATTTGTGATGTGACTCCTATTGATGCTTGTCATATTCTTTTGTGTAGACCATGGAAATATGATAGGAAGGTCATATATGATGGTCAATCCAACACTTATACAATAACCAAAGATGCAAAGAAATATGTTATGACACCAATGAAGGAGAAACATAAGGAAGTGGGTAACGATACTAAAGTATATGTAATATTAGAAAAACAACTTCTAAAGGAGATGCCAATGGAAGAAGTGTGTTATGACTTGGTTTCTCATCCTTGAAAGAAGTTGGGACAATATAATAAGATTAGGAAATACCCATGGAGATTAGAGGTATATGGTGAAGGATGAAGCACAAAAATTAGTCCTTGGAAAGTATGAAATTATTTTAGATAAAATTTTGGATCACTTGAAACTTGTTAGAGATATTTTACAATGGTTAAAGGAAGAGATGTTGCTAGATAACTTTAATAAATTTAACTTTATGAAATAGAAGTTGCAAAACGTAGTAAGAGGCCCAAAGAGCATGTTGATTTCAAAAGGATAGGAGAAGGATTTAAGGAGGAATACTTGATTTTAGCTCATTAAAGAAAGGAGAGGTTCCTAAAAAGAAAAAGTGGGAAAAGTGGGAGTGTTTCTATTTCCTTGACACAAAATGAAGGGTGTAATAATTACTTGAAGGGAAGAATAAGGAAATTAATGAAGTGATGAATTCAAGAACAATCAGGAAGAAACCAAGCAAAGAAAACATGGAATATTTAGATAGATGGAAAGAAAGGAAGATGGAAGGGTAAACATGGGTTTGGAAACCAAAAATCAAATGAATTTTCATGAGCTCCCACTCATGAAACATTATTTCTTACCAAGGGTGTTTGATGCAGGAGCATCCGAGTGCATAAGAAATCTTGCACACCTTTAATATTTTAATTTTTGTCTTTTGATATTTTTGTTTTGGTTTGATTGGTGGTGTCTTCTAGGAAAGAATTTCATGTATTTTAAAATTTCTCAAATTTAGAAATTCACAGCTGATTTTGAATTTGATTCCAATTTCAAATTGGAGTGGCTAGAGATGGAAAATTAATAATAATTTGGGAGTTAAAATATCTAATGCCTAGGCTTGGGGAGGATATTATTGGGATGTGTAACTCCACTTTTACAATTCACAAATTATGTATTGAATGGTGGATATGGTGATACAAACCTAGCAGAAGGAGTATTGGAGTTAAACTATTTCGAGAAATTTTTAGAAATGAATATTTATTGCTAAGAAAACTTGCAAGAGAGGTTTCCCAATGCCCAAGAAGAGGAAAATTTCTAAAAAAACGTAACTAGGAGAGAGAGAAAATCCAATGCCTAGCTTGAAGGAGGAAGCCAAAGGTTGAAAATTTTTAAAAATGAAATAAATTTAAAAGGAAAAACTTGTTTATAAGTGTAGGGGGCATCCAAGTGTGAAGGTGGGGAATTTAGAGTTAATTTTTTATGTTATAGTTTTGTTTTGGAGTGGTCTTGTTTTTGTAATTTTGTTGTTAAAGGCATTCACCTTGCCTTTAGGTGCATTTCTATGTTTGGCTTGTCTCTAAAATCTCCCATTTCAATTATTGACGAGTGTGGTAAATCTAATCAACATATGTTTATTTGAAAACACATATTTTAATATCAATGCTAGATAATGTGTTTTGAGTTTGCAGAATTTGATATTTTTTTCTCTTTGTTATCAATTTTATTGCCTATGAAAGTAAAAGAGCTACAATAACCAAAAATCCCATAGGATTATTAGTTATTTGTTGATGCCAAAAATTGGCAAGGTAACTTCCCTTTGTGGGAAACTCAGTTAAAGGGGGGACCTATTGCACTAAACTGAGTAACCTCCAAATTTTAAAGAAGTTGGATTCTTCTGTAACCGGGGGTTTTGAATGGGAAAAGGAAGCAGATATAAAATAAAAGGATCTAACTAAGGTGATGCACTGAGATTTAGATGTAAGGCCGATAGACCTATCTCGTAGATGCAATCTAAGGGCCCATTTAGCAATCGGCTAATAACAAACATCAAAAAGAAAGACTTGTATAATTCATTTCATGACATAAAATAATTTGAATAGAGATTTACTGAACAGAAAGAGTCAGAGACATGGTTCTAAACCAAAAATCTGTTCAAATCATTGAAGTTGCAAATGAACTATTCAGAAATGGGTATGTGCAGGATCATGATGAGCCAAAAAGTGGCGATATGTAAGCCATATGATGGTCCATGTGGCTGATGACTTTTTTTTACCCAAAATTGATGAAATGAAAAGGGTTTTCAGAGCAGATTCTCAGCTTTCCACCAATATAAATTATGCTTTACTTTGAATTTAATAAATAATAATTATTCATTTTTTATTAGAATTACGAATAAAGTCCTCATTGATAGGTTGATTGAAAAACATCTATAACTTTCAAATGGTATCACATTTTTTGAATCTATAACTTTCATGAATTTTTGACCAAGTTAAGGTGGTTAGACATATGAGCTTTTATATTTTTTAAAAGTTGTAATAAAAACTTCATAATTAATTATTTACTTGGAAAAAAAATATAAAAAAATATGCATCACATCAAGACATGAGTCCTCTACTTATATCTAAAATCTTACAAAAAAATATTATCATTTTATTGTGGTTAGGGTGGTCAGATAGACACCTACTTCTTATTTTTACCCTGAAATTTAAATACTTCTGCATTGAAATTTCAAATTTTCACCAAATAGATTTTTTTTTTTTTTAAATAAAGGTCTAGTATTTTAGAAACTACATTCAATTTTCTACAGATTCTATTTTTACATTTTTTTGAAACAATATAGATAACTTATTCAAATTTTTACGTCAAGTTGTCTAACTCTGATATTTTGTCTTTTTATTTCCACTTATGGGCCTATTTTTTCCATGATGATCCTGCACATACCCAAATAACACAGTATAATGTTATCCAATAGTTAAGAAACAAATAGGCCAAATTACAAGGGCACACTCTATTAGTCTTTACAATTATCTAACAAGCTAAAAGGCTTGGTGTCTTCCTAATTCTTATGTAGATATTTCAAACTCTTTAAATGATCAAAAGGATCAGTATATATAGCCAAGGTTTCCACCGCTTGAAGGCTTGTAACAAAAAAGATTCCCCATCATGAATTCTAATGCTTGCAATAATGATTCATCACGACCGTTGTAATAGAAATGATTCTCGATCATGAACCCAATCATTTGCGAGCCAGATGCATTCTCTAGATGATGTCAGTCATTTTGGCTTACCATGTGTCAACAAGTGTAGCCTCCCAGTGAAGGCAGTTAGAGCATGTGGCAGTGCATGGAAGTTTTGCATTCGCGCTACCCCTTCATTTCAAGAAGATCTAACGAAGGGCCACGTGGTAGCATTTCTCAATTCATGGTTCATCCTCCCAATTCTTTGATAAAATCTTAGGACAAGAAGACATGTGGCAGCATCCTTACTATTGGCACCACTTGAGGGGCCCACCAAAGTTTGCACAGGCGGAGGCTACGTCGTTGGTAGTTGGGGCCCGAAAGAGATTTATATGAAAGCATGCCTAACATGCCCGATCGATTGACATGTGGGGGAAGAATAGGCCTTGGCAGAGAAGGGAAGTGAAGCTCCCCTTCCATGAGCGATTAGGTGACACATGGCGGAAGTAAGCTGAGATTACCGAAAAACTAACATGGAGATCTTTAAGAACATTGGGTGCGATCAGAATTCAAACAAAACATTAAAATAACCTGAAGAGAGTGTGGGGGTATATTAAATATCCACAGCTTCTGGTGACTATTAGGGGTGTTTCGGCTACAGAACGATGAACCCAAAAATCTTTGGTTTTGTGACCAAGGCTTTATTCATTGGGCATTAGAGTTATAGCTTAGAAAGGGCGATATGAAAGGGCAGCTAGTCAGCCTCAGAAGGTGTTGATATGGCACACAAGATCTCGTGCACTTCATGCAGATCTATCACTTCTTTAAAAGGCAGGGTTGCAAAAATTCCAGACCCGACCTCAAGCTAAAAAGGTAGCCATGCGATCTGATGAGTCACACCCTCAATGTCCTCAGTTGTAGGTGGTTGGCTGAAGCTCTGAAAATTTGATAAATCTTGCTTCCTCTCCTCAATTTTGGTTGCAATTTGCTCTGTGGTAGCCACTGATTCATCAAAAAGGAAAGGAGAGGGTAAACCCATCTGGGTCAATTGAGAAAACCTTTCCCGTACACTATCCATTGTTATGTGACCAAGCAACACTAAGCATGTAGGGTGTCCTCATGGCAGGGGATGAACTCCCTTGTGATCCTAGTTGTTGACCTTCAATTTTCCACCCCTGTTCATACTAGATCCTCTCTTGGCATGGTGTACAGGTTGGCTAGCAACTTCTCTGCTTCGAGAACCTTTTCCCCTATGAATTGTGGGAACTATTCCATTGTGTCGTGAACCTCCCTGCATAAATCTGTTGCCTCTGCCATGAACTAAAGTTTGGGCTAGAGAGTCGGACATAATGCCTTGACTCTCTCCTAGTAGGAAGCATACAGTTGTTGGGCTATTAAGCAGAGGTCTAACTGTGGGGCAGGAGTTTGAACGATCTTCTTCAAGAGATTAATCTTTGCATCCCTCATCCCAATCTCCTGCATTAGCCCTGTAATTTGTTTTGTGACAGAGGAGAGTTTCTCCTGTATGTCTCTTTGTGTGGCCATCCACCTTTCCTCGGCTTGGTTTTGGGTTGCAGACTCTTCCTCCAGGGAAATCCTGCCCTTCTGGAGGTATTCTTGAAATTGAGCCTGTGCGCTTGCTTGATTTGCCTCCTTTTCTTATACTGCTTGCTCTAACTAAGCACATAGTTTCTGCAATTCTTCATTCTTTTGTTGAACCTCTCCTTTCGATTGGGCCAAAAATTCCAATAGTTCCTAGTTCTTTCACTGTAGCTCAGCCATTTGTTCTGACTCCTAAGATTAGAATCTCTCGAGTTCTCTTTGCAGGCTAGCTTGCTTTGCCTGTGCATTTTGTGTGAAGCATGCCCTTTTGGCCTCTTGTGCCTTTTCCTTTGCCAATAGAACCTCAATTCTTCCCTTCACAACCTTGAGCTTGTCCTCCACCTTCTTCAATTTGTGACCAAACTTGAGAAAGTCAATGGTCACCACCCGTTGTGTCTCCTCCATTAGCTCGACTTTATCCTATGGTCATACAACACGCAAGTCTAGTCCGATGGAAAGGATGTCATAGTCATTGGGTTTCATTTATCCCTCTAGTTTGGTAACATTGAGGTGCATGGTTATGGAATTCAATGATTGTTGAGCCTCATTATAAATTTTTTGGACTCTGGCCTTCGTTCGCTTCTTGGCATCCTTTTCTTTTTGCTTCTAGAGTTGGAGAGCTCATGCTTGCTTCGTTGTATCACTCTTGGACAATAATTGAGGTGGCGATCTAATGCGTTCTCCTGCAAAGGGTGCACTGGGAGGGACAACTAAAGGGAATGAGAGGCAGGTGACCTCAGATGTTTTCTTCTTTTGAAGGGAAACCATGAGCGAAGAGAAGGGAGGAATATTCCAAATCCTAGGTGATGAAGGAATGGAGGACTCATGAGGAATGATGGTGACAATGGAGATGTGATGGTCTCTGACTACTACAAAGTTTGAGTCAGAACAGACTCAGAAGGGGTGAAAGGGGCAGCGGCTCTGGACACCAAGGGGGTGGTAGCCATAGGCATGTATGAGGAGGCAGATGGGACTCCGACGAGAGGCGGGGTAACCCGAGGGGAAGTGAAAGCCATCTATCCGATATGAGAAAATTGCGAGAAACCTCTCGTAGCCATTGTAGAGGGGATAGAGAAAGATAGGCTCACATTCGGAGCGATGGGTACCATAGGGATTGTGGGAGAAACAAGAGACTATGAGTTGAGAAGACAGGGAGAGAAAGATACGTGAGCGACTAATTCCACCTCTGACGCTTGGCCAACCGTAACCTCCTGTGTTTCACCTCCTGAAGCGGTATCAGTGTGTTATCTTTTGCTTCATGGAGGGTTCCCCAAATCCACTATGTTTTGTCGATTGTTGCATTCCTCTAGGAGATCCTATGCCCCAAGCTTGATATTGTGAGGACTCTGATCGCAAAATATTCCTCTGCACATTCTTAATAGTTGTGCTAGGCTACATTGTTGTATTCTCCTTTTGCTTCCCCTTGTTAGAGTGTGGTAGGGAATCCTCAAGGTTGGGCTCCTCTGCGTCACTTGTATCCGAATCTGGATGTTCCTTGTTCTAGAGGGTATCAAATTGATCATCGGTGTCAAAAACTGATGAATGTTGGAATGGGGTGACGATGTTCTTGATCTCCTGGCGGTAAATCCAGAAATCATTAATCTTTTCTGGCTTCCAGCCCTATTCCCTCGTCAAGCTATTTTAGAGGGTAGTGGGTATGCGACAATTTGCATCTACCCAGAACCCTTAGGGAGGTAGAAACAAAACCATGATGGCCTCCTATTATCCCTTGGCATGAGTGCTAAGTCCACCTAGAACCTGCTAATGTTATCCAAAATATTTCTCTGTGCTTCCCTGTAAGGTTGAGGACTATGTTTTACCTTAATAAATGTGTCACCCAAATCATCCTCGGGGTTGTATTCCCACCTATTACAAATGAAAACCAGCCTGAGTTGTTCCAACTTTTCCTCCAGTAGCTCCAGTGATTTCTTCTTCACCATGACTACTGTTATGTAGCTCACGGGGCATTTAAAAAATCCTCTTTTATTTTTCTTTGGGTCAGATCAAAAGTTCCAGTCCATAATAGCCATTTCTCATAACACTTCAAGGGCTAATACTTGATCAATGGGGGATGCAGGGAGTCGTATTGGCTCTTCGTAAAAGCCACACACTCAGATGCATGTGAATTCTTCCCCGGGGAACCTATCACACTTAGGGAATAGGGATTGCATCTAGCCGGTTTGATCACCCGACAGGTGATAGTAGTCATTATCCTCACCTAGAGTGTGCAAAATCAAAATCAAGAATTTCTCTAAAAATGCATAATAATCATAGGTAGAAGAGAGGATGGGAGTCCATACCGAAATTGGCTTTCAATGCTTCTTCTCATCAAATATTGACAAATCTATTTTTTCCCTAAAGAAATCAGGATTCTGATGAAGAAACAAATAGGCTAGAAGAGAAGGGTATCTGAACCTACCAACAATTTAAAACTCACTAATCTGCTTCCGCATATCTTTGATAATCATTTCCCTGAAATCATACCAGAAAGGTTCTTTCTACCTTCTTAGTTGAAAACCTAGGCCCGAATGAGATTCGGATACGATCATGTCATCATCCAAGTTGAATACAAAAGCCATCATGGAGAAGGAATCTTTTAAGTCCTCATGGATGAAGTCAACACAATGAATCATATTTTTTAACTACTGCTTGCAATCCTGGGGCCTTCGGGTCTCTACATTATAAAAGTCAAGGGCGTTCCTTCTACCCTTCCAGAATTCTAAACCCTTTTTCTAGTTGAAGGGCTCCTTTGGAAGCGCTCTGGTGTTATTCTTAGGAATTCACAACATGTCCCTAAGAGCCTCTATAGTTATCATGACCCTTAATCTTCTTCCCTGAATGGCACCAGTTATTGAATTGAAACACCAAATACTTTCGTGAACTATTTCTGGACAATGGTACACACAGGGGACCATATATTGTGGGAGTTCACAGAGCCATTGCTTGTATGGTAATTTATTTTCGAAGGCTTTCTTCATTTTGGCGAAAGTATCTTCCCTCAGGCCCTTAGGCTTGGTCTTGAGGACGGGGTCATAGATGTTATCCCACTCTTGCTTTACCAAATTTTCATCTCTGAGCGAACTCTTCTTGGTTGTCTGCATATGAAACCACTCTGGCTTATCTAGGATACCATGCATAGCGTAGGATTCCTTCTCCTCAAAAATTTGGACCATAGGTGTTGCGAGTATCGCATTGACCAAGATTTGAGACATTTCACCAGGTGCATTCATCTGTGGGTTCTAGGCTACTTCAGGGGTAGTGGATTCCATTTTTCCTTGAACTTCTGAGATTTTCTACACTTCTCTTAGCAATTCTTCACTTTGAAAATTCTCTACACAATTCCTGTATTCAAAAAGCCTTCTTTGCTTTAGAACAATGACATGCAATACTTAGCTTTTATATCCTCCTTTGAGTGGTAGATGAAGGTTGCTTTTTCTGCAATAATTTCAACATGTACTACCAGCCTTTTGGCTTGTGCGAAGTGAACTACTTGCCATTTTGAAATGATAAGGATTGAAAATGACCCTAGGTACTTGCAACCTGTGGCACAATTTTCCTTGGAAATTGATTCGGCGATTTGAAAGCAGGCTAGGCATCGTATGCCATGGTAATTAATACCCCAAATGGAATGATTACACCAAAGTAATGCGATAAGTATGAAATAGATACGCATCCTTTCTTGGATTTTGAGGAACACCTAGAGGATGAAACCTCAACGTTCGGCCGAATGGACTACCACTGGATATTGCCAGCCAACTTGTGCTAATAAATTAGCTTGCCTTAATTTTGTACGCAGCAACTCATACCTACAATCACAACTGGGTGAGAGTCTTGAGCAAGCCTTGGTGCAGTGTTCGAGGTGGTACCTAGTTAACCTCATGCTTATGGTATACAAATTACCATGCTTATCCCTTTCTATGTCTATAAATAGGCGTCTAGGTAGTAGGGAAATTAACATAGGAATTATTAGCAGAATTAGCATTAGGTGATTGGCTTAGCATTTGGTATTTGCAGTCAGCATAGTATTAGCATAGAGTTTGAACTTAGATGTCTTGCATAGGTTGTTGCCTGACAGTCGTATAGCATCTCACACCATGGATACCCCGATTAGGTTGACCTCTCATTAACCTCAAATGGCTTTTTTGGGTGAGATTTCAACTAGACGCTTGAAGACAATGACGAAGAATAAGCATTCTTTGGCCATTATAGCTATGAAATGGGTCTTGGGTCACGTTTTCCTCGAAAATGAGGAGAAGTATAGAGTAAATACTGACGCGTGCTCTCATTTTGTGGAATCTATGCTTGACATTCAAGTCCCCAAGCCACTTATCATCTGTCTGGTGATAGAAATATTCCCCAAGAAGTATCTGAATGGCCTCAGGGAGGTGGTGGAAAATGCTGCATTTGGCAGAGGAATCCTAACCTCCAAAAACCTTTGCAGGTTCATTGAAGAAGATGCAGTCATCCCGCGATTGTCATTTCTAAGCGGTTTTTGCCTCCACTCATGAGAATTCCATTGCCAAAAGGTTACTTGTTCCTACTACTTCTTGTTCCAGATATATAATATGGTGCCTTTCCACGACATTGACTAGTACACTGATTTCAGGCACTTGGTGTTTCCTTCGCCACCTATTATTCCTTCTTTGGATGGTGCCACTGATCCTACTACTATTGAAAATGACATGGTTCTGAATGTTGTTGCTGCTACTGCTTGTTCTCACAATTGAAGCTTTTCACTCTTTTCATGCTTTCAAGACTGCAACTCGTTAGTTTTTTTTTATATAGCTTGTAAAAGGATTTAGATATATATAAGTATATACTTCTCAAAAGCGTGGCCTTTGAGCCATTTTGATATTGTACTTGTCGAAGAATATAAATATAATGAAGATATGGCTTTGAAAAAAAAAAATCTTTGTTGCATATTTCTTGTCCTTTCTGGTATATGTGTTATTCTCTACATCATATTGTCAATCTCTAGTGCATTATGGATTTAGGAAGACCGGTCCAACAAACAAAAGAACACAAAGGGAAAAATTCACAATAATTACATATTCACATGGTAGATTTGTTCAATTGAGCTCTGTGGAAATTCTAAGGTGAATTCCCCCAACAGGAATCCCTATCCTTTTTCTTTTTTTGCTTTCAGATTTAATTTCCTCATACAACCTATATTGAATTACCGTGCACAAACTTTTCCTTAGGTTTTCAGATTTCTCGTGTCAACTAGATCTTGTCGACTGCTTATTGAATTTTAGTATTAGGCCCTTACCATCCAAGCCTTGGTTTAGGTTTCCAAAATTGATACACAGGCGGGCATCTTTGTTCTTCTTTCGTACTAGGATTAGGTTGAATTCCCATGTGTTACTTGTTCTTTTGAGAAGACAATCTATGACTGAGCTATATTTGTGGACCTTTGTGCCATCAGTGCTTTAACTTTGGGAATCGTTGGCATCTATTTTTGGCAAGATGATTGGCCTCCTTTATTGGCTCTATTGTAGGTTGGACGATGGCGGAATCATATCCTCTAAGGTTATCATATGGCCAGGCCATTGTTCCCTCATTATTTTATTTTAAAAGGTGGACGATCCTTTCTTTAACTTGATGCTGGACGTTCTTTCTGATTTTGAGATTTATCCCATCCATGATCTAAAAATTTGCATACTCGCCTCCATTTTCTATAAAATTCCTCTTTTTGTTTCCAACATTATCAGAATCAAAAGGATTTTCGAGAGTGACCAAGCTTTTCGAAAGCTTATGGGATCCTTGCTAAATGTTTTGTCTGTCATTGGTTTCAACGACCCTTGATTGGAGTTGGTTGACAAATTTTTCTGACTGCGAATCAAATGAGGCGATGTGTTCATTTCCAAAAAAATTCTAGCTCTGACCATCATCTAGAATTTTTGGTCAGAATATCATTCGCATAGAGCATCGGTTTTGCATTGGGTTGGTGCTAGTTTGAATAGGGGTTCGATTTTGACCATGCAATTTGCATCATCATTCTATTCTTGAGGAACAACTTGAATATTAAAAGCCTTAAGGCTGTTAATTAGGTCCCAAATGCTGTCTTTGTAGGATCTCATACGGACATTCTTTACAGTATCGATATTCTGAACTTGTTTGATGATTAGCTTGGAAACTTCGAACACCTTTATGTCCCTAATGTCCATTGGTTCCGCTAGGTTTAGACCTAGCATGAGGCCTTTTTATTCCACTTTATTATTTGAATAGGAAAACTAGAATCAGGAAGATCTGACTGTCTTCTTGTCGCTTGGGGAAGTTAGGCACATCCCTTCTTCTGCACTGACCTTGTATTTAGCACCATCAAAGTGCAGCGACCATAGCTCTGTGGTTGAAGCACCTTCGAGTTCTTATGTTACCTTTGGAATGGCTTGGTCTTTTTCATAAATGACATAAGTCCCTAGTCCAGTGGCATGATAATTGCTGAAAGTATCCTTATCAATGAACTCGCTCAAGAGAACTTCCTCTTGATTGGTCTAATCTCCGATGATTTCCTCATCTTCCAGAAGCTCAATGCAATACATTTCCTCCTTGGTAATGGAGGTGTGAGCGGGCTCAGAGCCCATCTTAGCCTCATCTACAACATGTTTTGAATGCAAGGGTTCAAACACTAGCTTCATTTTGGCTTCGTGCTTGGTCCTTATAATCAAGTGTGACCAATCTAAGGACATTTATCCTCCTAGTTTAGAAGTGAATTCCCTGGATAAGCACAAACTAAATATTGGAGGAATATGGATGATCACATTATCCTAATTAACCATGATATTCGAGCAGGAAAATAGAGTTAATGGAAGGTCCTTAGTGATCCGCACAATATTAACCATATTCCCATCTAATTGTATAACCCCTTTATTCAAAGGTTCATAGCTCAATCCTAGGGCCTCATCTATTTGCTTGGGCATGACTATGGTGTTGGCACTAGAGTCAATCATGGAATTATGCAAAAATTTCTTACCCACGATAAGGGTTCGGAAGAACGGCTTAGGTTTTGATTTGCCTTCACCAAATTTCACTGTGGATTCTTCCTCTTGACCCTTAGTAGAGGCTTCCTTTGCAATATTTCTGAGGAATTTTTCCAAAGGTGACTGATCAATAGTCTCCTCTTTAAGCTATTTCTCCTCTTTTTTTATGATCGGATCTTCTTAGAGAGCCCTCTATAGCAATGTTTTCTTCTTTGAAATGGCTAAGATTTCCCATAGGGATATGTTAGCAGATCCTATTTTTAATTTTTCTACTACGTTGAACAATAGAGGACTTGGATGTTTTCACTCCTTAGTTATTGTAGTTATGATCTCCCTTTGTGACGGACTTTGTGGTACCTCTGTGGAGGTGATAGGTTCATGGTCGGGAATGCTTTTAGGATATAGACTGACTAATTGTGAGATGACTTCTTTTCCCATGAATCTCCCTTTAGAGCGAGTGTTGTAATCAAACTACATTTGTGGGGTTTCTGAAGTAGGTGTTTCGATTGTGAACACTGCTTCCTCTCCTTCCATCCATGAAAAAAGGGCATGGTTGGGAGCTATGTCATTTTCTTATTCAAGGGACGTCCCTTGCATTTGAGCGGTGAGTACCACATTTTCCATTTGCGAAGAGGTATATGAATACCCCCCATTGTCTGACATCGCGCCTTGATTGCTTTGCTCCACTACCTTCTATTGTAGATTGTCATGTGGGAAGTTTTGAGGCATATGTGAATCACCACAAGGAAAACACTAGGGGTTTTCATCATCGACCAAATTCTTTTTCCCTATAGTTAGCTCTCTGTTAGAGCTTAGGCTGGCATTCTGCAACATAGTGGGTATCAATACTATTTGATTTTTTGCTTGCACCTAAGGATTCGGGTGAACACCTTCTTGGAACTGGTTATGTTGGTAGGAGGGTATTCCACCATGATAGTTATGATAGGTCATCTTTGGAGGAGCGGCTTGGTTGCACTTGATGACAATTATCTCATTGGCCATATCCCACAACATTTCCTTTATGTCACTCATCTCGTCCTTCGAGGCACCGGATGTGGTAGCACTCCCCTACGGTCTTCTTGTGTATGTGTACATGGATTGAGGAGGAGCAACAGGTGTGGTAGATGGTGTCACCTAGGGAAAAATTGGTAGCTCAGGGAATATGGGCATGATAGGCTGAGGTAGAAACTTTCCAACGTCAATTATATTGTTCTCTGCTTTAATTGTGATGCTATATGCATATGGTAGAGTGGTTTCACCAAGTGACTAGATCATAATTGAGATGTCGACATTGATAGGCTTTAGGTAGAACATAAATGTTAAGTCAGGAAATGGGCGGATTGCAGCCTGAATTCTTTTCCAAGTCATGTGGAACCGGGCATTGAAGTCAGTTAGGGCCTCATATGGAGCCCACTTGATGATCTCTAGCTGGTGATACTAGAAAGACCTATCTCTATCGTTGAAGAATCTTTCATAAAAGGGGTCTTCGAGATGATCCCATGTACCAATAGAGTTAGTCATCAAAGTACGATACCAGTCTAATGCTTTTCCTCTGAAAGAAGTTTCGAGCAACCTCGAAGCTATTTTTTGGTCTATAACTCCATGTAACAAACATACATCTGCCACATCTTGCAAATGTTTGGATGGTGTTCTTGAGTTGTCTCCGATAAATTTAGGAATAGATTTGAGGGAAAAGACCAGAATTGGGGCCCAAACTATAGGTACTACTGGGGCAACAAGAGGACTCATGGCATCCCAATCCACATAGTTTCAATTAGCGATAGGTAACATGGCTACTGGAGGAGTCGGGACATTTACGTGATGGGTTATAGCTGGCACTATTCTTATTGGTGGTACCAACAAACTAGGGTTATTTTTTTGGGGGGATCTTGTGATAGGTCGATGGCTCATATACTTACTTAAGGCTTAAGCACATTTCTTGGTCCCACCAGGTGTGCCAGGAAAAAGAAAAATTGTTGATGCCAAAAATTGGCAAGGTAACAGCCCTTTGTGGGAAACTCAATTAAAGGGGGGACCTATTGCGCTAAACTGAGTAACCTCTGGGTTTTAAAGAAGTCGGCTTCTTCTATAACTAGGGGTTTTGAATGCAAAAAGGAAGTAGATGTATAAAATAAAAGGATCTAACTAAGGTGATGCACCGAGATTTAGATGTAAGGCACAATAGACCTATCTTGTAGATGTGATCTAAGGGCCCATTTAGCAATATGCTATGTCCCGAAATAACAAACATCACAAAGAAAGACTTGGATAATTCATTTCATGACATAAAATAATTTTCATAGAGATTTACTGAATAGAAAGAGTTAGAGACATGGTTCTAAATCAGCATTCTATTCAAATCATTGAAGTTGTAAACAAACTATTCAGAAACAACACAGTATAATGTTATCCAATAGTTAAGAAACATAAAAGCCAAATTACAAGGGCACAGTCTGTGAGTCTTTACAATTATCTAACAAGATAAAAGGCCTGGTGTCTTCCTAATTCTTTGTAGATATTTCAAAATCTTTAAATGATCAAAAGGAGAAATATATATCCACCACTTTAAGGCTTTTAATAGAAAAGATTCCCCATCATGAATCATAATGCTTGCAGCAATAATTCATCATGGTCGTTGTAACAGAAAAGATTCTTGATCATGAACCCAATCATTCACAAGATAGATGCATTCTCTAGATGATGTCAGTGGTCCTAGCTTACCCCGTGTCAACAAGCATAGCCTCCCAGCAAAGGCAGTTAGAGCACGTGGTAGTGTATGGAAGTTTGGCATTTGTGTTGCCCCTTCATTTCAAGAAGATCTATTGAAGGGCCATGTGGCAGAAATTCACAATTCATGGTTCATCCTCCCTGTTCTTTGATAAAATACTACAATAAGAAGACATGTGGCGGCATCCTTACTATTGGCACCGCTTGAGGGGCCCGCCAAAGTTTGTATGGGAAAAGGCTACATCATCGGTGGTCGGGGCTTGAAAGAGAGTTATATGAAAGAATTCCTAACACGCCTGATCGATTGACACATGGGGTTAGAACGGGGCTTGGTAGAGAAGGGAAGGGAAGCTCGCCTTCAGAGTGCAATTAGGTGACACATGGGGGAAGTGAGCTGAGATCACCAAAAACCTAACATGGAGACCTTTAAGAAGATTGAGCATGGTCGGAAGTCGAACAAAACATTAAAACAACTTGAAGGGAGTGTGGGGGTATATTAAATATCCAAATTATTGACATGCATTTGTTTGGCTCCCTCCTAAGTGCATGTGCCTAATTATGCTTATTAATTACTCATGTTTAATTTTTCTTTTCAAAAAATTGAATTAAATATTTATTTAATGAACATTTGAAAAGTAAAATTTGGCTAGACTAGGGTGGTACCACCCATATTATGCCTAATCAGACCCTAAATGGCTATGTGCAGGATCATCATAGAAAAAATAGGCCCTTAAGTGGCAATAAAATTCAAAAAATTAGAGTTAGGCAACTTGACGTAAAAATTTGAATAAGTTGTCTCTATTATTTCAAAAATATGTAAGAATAGAATCTGTAGGAAATTGAATGTAGTTTCTAAACTACTAGGTTTATGTTCTTAGAAAAAAAATCTATTTGGTGAAAATTTGAAATTTCAATGCAATAGTACTTAAATTTCAAGGAAAAAATAAGAAGTAGGTGTCTATCTGACCACCCTAACCACAATAAAATGATAATATTTTTTTATAATATTTTAGATATAAGTAGGGGGCTCATGTCTCGATGTGATGCATACTTTTTTGTAATTTTTATCTAGGTAAATAATTAATTATGAATTTTTTATTACTACTTTTAAAAAATATAAAAACTCGTATGCCTGACCACCTTAACTTGGTCAAAACTTCATGAAATTCAATTTTATTCTTTTTAATCCTATAGTATGTGAAGCATATAATGTGATGCATGCTTTGGATTCAAAAAATGTGATACTGTTTGAAAGCTATAGATTTTTTTCAATCATCTTATCAATAAGGACTTTAGTCGTAATTCAAATAGAAAATAAATAATAATTATTTGTTTAATTCAAAGTAAAGCATAATTTATATTGGTGGAAATCTAAGAATATCCTTTAAAAACCCTTTTCGTTTCATCAATTTTGAGTAAAAAAAAGTTCGTTAGCCACATGGGTCATCATATCACTTAGATATCACCACTTTTTGGCCCATGATGATTCTGCACATACCCAAATATAATTTTTTAATTTTTTGCCTCAAATTTTTTGTGATTCCAAAATCAATTGTCATCTTATCATAATGTTTAATTTGAAATATGTTAAAACTCATATAAATATGATTATTTCCATCCATTTAAACATCTAAGAAACTTGAATATCCTTTGAGCATCCTAAAGATAGTTAAAGCAATTCAAAGAACAAAATAAGAAGAATATCTACAACAATATTTCAACCAATTTCTTGTTTTCAACACATCAAAAAATTCATGTTTATTCATTGTAAGATGTGTGTTTCATGATTGTGTTTATTTTTTATTAACACTAACACCTATAAGATTTCCAAGAATCCTCCAATTTATCCTTGTATGTAATGAGAAGAGTGACTTCAATCCAGAAGGAATGTAGATCTGAATGGTAAGTTACAATAGTGTTATTTATCATTGTTTTTAATCTATTTTCATCTACTCTCCATAGAGCACATGCGTGATTTATACCATTATCATCATAGCCATTTATGGAGTTGGAAACATTAGAATGAGGTTTTACTGAGGCAAGTTCCTATATGGCATAACCCTTCTCCATATGTTCTTCTTGTAGGTTGCAAGTTTGAAGTGGATTCAAGTGGATTGAAGATATCAAGAATTTAAAATGCGAAGACAATAATTCAAGCATCTTCTCTCATTGAATTAGGGAAAGATTATTATTAATAAACCATTGAAATTCAAAACCTAGTCTCAATGAACAAACACTTGCAAACTGTGATGCACCTGTATAAAATTTGACACTCTCAAGAGAAATCACCATTTCTAGAATAGGGTGGTCCTAGCCCTATGTATCCAATTCAACACTAGATTTATATGTCAGCTTGCTCTTTTTCTATACTTTTTAGTTCAAATTTATGTTCCTATATTTCTATTCTATTTTTTTCTAGATTTTATGACAATACATCTCTTTAATTCTAATTTACCTAGTTTACAATATTTCACATCACATTCATCATCCCATAATCAATTAAAAAGAGGATAAAAGCCTTGACTAACTATTTTTTCTATTCTTTAAGGATGAAAACCAAATATTTTATCTTGGTTACTTTTATGTTCCCCAATTATTTATGGTGGAATGAATGATTTAGGTTAAGAATTAGCCTTAAATCCCTTTTCACCATCTCACATTTTGGCGAACCCAATGAATCCTACACTTGTAATTTTTTTTATTTACACAACATATGTTCTATAATTTGATAAAGCAATAGATTATTTAAATATCTTGTTGATCATATTATGTGTAAATTGTAAAAAAGTAAAGCATTGATTTAATCTTAACCATTCCTCTCTAGCCCATGGGGGAACCAATATCATATCTAGAGTTCTAGAGGGATAGCGGGTGGGTGACACATGTCCACCCTCAAGGTAGGCTCCTTCTCGAAGAGAAAGATCAATGTTAGAGGGAGTTATTTTGTTGTCCCTTTGACATTCTAATTTTGGACTGCTAGATGCTTGGTGAAGGGACAGGCAAATATCGGTGGGACCTAGAATGTGGTCCTTTGGATATTCTAATGGACTTGTATCAAAACGACGTGTGATTTGGTGGGACCAGACATGGGTCAGGTCCGGTGTGTGTTTTTATTGCATTAAGGGGACTCTAATATTACTCCTCTCGATATATTAGGGTCTTTCTGATCATTCCATTGAGGAGACTCTAAAGGTCCCATTCCAATATATGGTTGTCCCTTCGATGATGGTTATGTCATTTCTTGGTGATTGATGACCTTGATTCAAAAGTGGAGATCACCTACTATGTTTAAAACCTTCATTGGGGATTTGATCTCGGCCATCCATGCTCAATCCAATGGTCAATATTCAAATTTTAATGGCTAGTTGATCTTGTCTATGACAAATTTGGAGAATTTAATGTCTCAGTGACATTCTCAGTGACTAGATCAAATTTGATCGACTATAGATTGAATTTTCATGCTTTTTCAAGGTTGTATTGATTGTTGGTTAGTGTTATTACTCCTTGATGTGTTGAAAATTCCTTATTATCTTTGTTAGGGTATATTTTTCCTCATTCTGATCATGGATTTCATGGGAGCTCCATCCTTGAATTCATGAATGCCATTATGCTACCGGGTGTACTCCAAGTGTCAAGGGACTTTCTTAGCTTGGTGATTTCTCTATTATGGGCATAATTCAGAGAAATTCATATCTAATTGTCATTCATCTTTTTGTAACCCTAGTTGGGTTAGGTTTTGGTTAATGAACATCTTAGTTAGGCCTGAACTATAAAGGAAACTCTTGTATATTTTTTAAGGTTTCTTCCTCTAGCTTTTCTGGGATTTTTCTATTGCAGACACTTCATTTTTTTCATTTTTCCATTGTAAAGGTTGCTTCTAAGCTTTATATCAATAAATTTAACAATTATGACTATTATCTCTTACATTTTTTAGGAAAATACTTTAACCTTCATGTTTAAGTATGTGTTTTAGTTGTTGTTTTGATGTATATTATTGTTCTACGCTAGGAAGAAACATATTTCTCTCTTGGTGCATCACCTTCTTTTCATTTTCATGTTCTCCTTCTATCCCTTTTCTTTTGAGATTTTTTAGATTAGTAGTGATAAGGTTTCATGTGTTGGGTTAGACCAACACATTCACAATTAGTTTAGAGGAGGAAACCAACCTTCTCCAAAGAATTGACCTCAATTCAAAAGGTCCCACACCTTGAGGTCATTTCCATTGTGTCATTAGAACATTGAACTCTTGTTCAATAGGGTGCAGTTTTATGCGATAATAGTTCCTTCAATATTGTGACCTATTTTCAAAGCACTTTCCTTCATACATCTTTCAAGATTGGTATAATTAGTTCCAAAATTTACAACCACGAACAAACATTCATCAGTGCCCTTATTAAGATACTCAAATTCTTCATCATCAAAGACACCATTGTCCCTTTCAATATAATAAATCTTCTTAACACTATCCTCATCAGGATAGTTTGATTCCTCATCATCAAACACACCATTTCCACTTTCAACATAATAACTCTTCTTGACAAGAATTCATCAATATCCTCATCAGGATAGTCTGATTCCTCATCATCAAATACATCATTGTCATTTTCAGCATAACAACTCTTCTTAACTAATTTACCTTTATGGTCCATTTGTTTTTCATTTGCAACTTTGATTGGACATTTAGGAGTATAATGACCTATCTTTTCATAATTGAAACACTTAAAGGATAACTTAACTTCGTATTTTCTTGTGTACTCTCTCAATCTCCTTACAAAATTTTCTTCCACATCATCAAGATCATCAGGACATGATTCATCAAACTTCTTTGCCTTGTTGAATTTAAATGAAATTTCTTTCTTTGTTCTATCTTGGAAAAACTCTCTCAATTCAAAATAAATTAAAGCACCAAAAATCTGATCTCTAGAATATTGATCTAAATTTTGAGGCTCCTCAATAGAAAAAACTTTAGAACTATAAGATTTAGGAAGAGTTCTCAATACCTTTTTTTCAACTTCACTTTCTTTTAGCTTACTACCAAGACCATTGATGGTACTAACAACTTCATCCACTTTGATCATGTAGGTTGTAATGTCTTCATCTTCTAACATCCTTAGGTTTTCAAATTTGGATTTGAATTTTTTCATCTTTTCTTGCTTGACCATATCATCTCCTTCATAAATTCTCTGCAACTTTACCCAAACCTCTTTTGTAGTTTTGAGACTTATCACTTCCCAAGTTTAGAATCAGAAAGACCACTCAAGATATCATTCCTTTCTTTTCCATTATTCTCATAATCCTTGACCTCATCATCACTTGTCAAACCATTAGTAGGCATAGAATACCTAGTTTCAATTGACTTACAGACACCAAGACCTAGAGAGATAAGAAAGGCTTATATTTTGGCTTTCTAGTAAGCATAATTTGTTCCATCAAATATAGGAGCTTCGATACCCTTGTTGTGCACCATTTGAATCCACCTCAAGTGGTTAAGCTTCTTCCAAGGAACCACATCTCTAATACCAATTGTTAGACACACAAGACAACTAAGAGGGGAGTGGATTAGTTGTACATTAAAACCATAAACACTCTTTAACTATCAAACCTTTATTATCATCAAAAAAATGTAAAAAAATGAAACATGAACACATTCAACACCATACACAAGAGAACACTAGTTTTACAAGGAAAACCCTAATCAGTGAAAACCCATGGTGATGATTAACTCACATATATATGAATAGAAACATTGAATACAATAGGCTCACTTTCAGAAGTGCTCACTAACCAAAAGAGAGGAATGGATCACTGCCAAGGGATCATTGCCCAAAGGACTCAATATCCAAAATAAATAAGAATACTAACATATTGTTACAAATAGATTCACTATCTCAAAGCAATAGGAAAAATCTACCACTGCAACTTTGCACCATCCACAACCTTTGGCTTAGTGCCTCCAGCAACTCCAAGCACATTGAAAATGTAGACACCTTCTTATCACTGCATATGGTAGCCTTATGTGTTTAATACCACACTTAGATCACCACACTTGATCATAATTGCATCATATAACAATCACACATATTCCACACACATCTCCAATAATTAACCTTGCTTATATATATCCTCCACAACCTAAAAAACCTTCTCCATGTTGACCACAATGAAATGTATGCACCTCAAATATGCTACCTCTAAATAGGTTGACACCAAAAACTTCCACGATGGAAAGAAGTAAAGGTAGACCACAATAAGGGTTAACAAGGACCCAAATCTACACTATCATGCTTCACCATGCTTCGAAAAACAACAAAAACCTCTACAATTAGTGCAAACATGCCAGGTCGACCAAACCTACACTAACACTAACAAGTGACCACATGTACATGCCTCTCTAAGTCTAAAAATACCACGTAGACCACATAGACACATTTTTCAGCATCCAAGAATATTCAAATTTATCATAATATCCAACACCACTAACACAACCAACTGAAACTGAAGAACACATTCATTATGTGAAACCAGACATACTACCATAGAACACAAGATATGAATCAAATATTGCAGATTATTTTATCACTACATACTATAGAGAAAGGTAGGAACATACAATATTAGCACATTCTAGAATCTACAAGACAAGAAACCTTAATATGGATAAATTCAGAGAAATCTCATTTCTCCTAGACAACCTTCTTCATAGGAAACACATGGTCAAACACAACTTTCACTATTGCATGATCCTTGACCTAAAACTCTAGATATAGCACCTCTAAAAACCTTTATTCATCACATCCAAGCCACAAAAGCATGTCTTCAACCATGAATAAATTTGGAGCACAACTTTGAACACACCTTTGTCACACTACACACTCTTTTATTCAAATTTTCTCAAAAGCACTTGGAAACCAAGTAGACCAACTATATTAGCAACACCAAAAACACGTGCTCAACATATCTACAACATCTATAACACTTTTTCAATACTACAAACACTTCTCAACATGACCACACTAGAGGTTGACATCAAATCACAACACTAATGCCAACATAGTGCAACGATATCCAACAATCCCCTTGACCATAATAGAGGTTGACATCAATGAAAACACTAATTCCAACACAAAAAAATCTCCAACAATAATATCATTCATTTTTATCCCTTTATCTAAAAATAAATTAGGATTTTTCATTGTTAGACACACAGGATAAAGCATTTAATCCCTCATTAACCTTAAAACCCCTATTAAGCATCAACAAATAAATATATGAAACATGAACACAACAATAGTCATACACAAGAGAACACCATATTTATGTAAAAAATCCTAATTAGGGAAAACCACAATGATGATTAACTCACATATATATGAATAAAAACACTGAATACAATAGGCTCACTATCGAAAGGGCTCACTACCCAAAAGAGAAGAATGGCTCACTGCCCAAAGGACTCATTGTCTATAATAGAAGAGAAAATAATAAGATTATTACAAGGAGTTTTGCTACCTTAGAGCAACATTAAAGTATACCACAACAATTCTACACCATTGCCAACCTTCAACTCACTTCCTCCAACAACTTCAAGCACACTAAAAATATAGACACCTTCTTCTCACTACATCTTATAGCCTTAGGTGTTTAAGCTCGCACTCAAATAAAAACACTTGATCGCATTCATATCTCAACTAACCATACACGTCTCCAACAATCAACCTTTCTTATGTATCAACCGTGACCATAAACAACCTTGTTTAGGTTGAAGCCTCAATAAAGTGTATGCACCTCAAATTTGAAACCAACAAATAGGTAGGCACCAAACACTTCTGTGTTGGAAATAAATGAAGGAAAACCACACCATGGGTTAATCAAGACCCAAATCCACACTGACACACTTCACAACACTTCCACAAATCACAAATCACATCTACAAGTAACAATAACACACTAGGTTGGAGAAATTTGTATTAATGCTACCAAATAATCAATTCACTCTTGACTAGGTCCGAAAACATCTTACAAACCACAAAGAAACATCACACAATATCCTATCATGAACTAAATCTCGCTCAAGAGAAGGGAGTTCCAAAAATATGGTTGGAAGGAGACTCTCTAAATATTGTAAATTGTCTTAACAGGGTTCATCCTTCTTCTTGGTCAATCAAGAGAATATAATTGATGTAACTATTTCCATATTAAACTCTTTTGAGGAGTTTTATTTTTCACATGTTTATCATTAAGCTAACTACTTAGCTAATTTCCTTGCCAATTTAGGGGTGCCCTCTCATAAGCATTGTGACTCTCATGACATCACCCTTGTTAAGATTCTAAATCTTATTAAAAATGATAAAACATTGCTTGATGGTTGGAATTTTAGGATTTAGAGGAGATAGTTTAGCGCTTCATAATTTCCTTATTAATTTGAAAACACATGTGAAGCTCTGCTTATGTCCTAATAATTATGGAAAATCTTATGGAGATATTCTGATGGTTGCGGCCATGATGATTTTTAGTCCCTGTGGTATCAAATTTACATGAATTTTGGGTGCTTAGTTCTTCCTCTTTCTTTGTATCTATAACTTTCTCTTGCATTTGCCTATTTTTCATTCTAGGGAGAAAGTTGTCTCTAGTAGTGTTTTGATGATCGTTGGGGGTGACAAGTGAAAACTGGAATCAATTACCTATGAAGAGTTTAACCTCAGAATATTTTAGTTTGGGAAATTCTAGAGCAGGGTGGGCTTACCCCTTTCATTCTAAAGCTCCATGGGTTCAATACATAAATTTCCAACAAATTTTTCAATGGTTGGAACAATAGGGTGTTGAGAGTATTTGGTGTGGAGATTATTATCACAAAGGAATTTATTATGAAGATTAATAGGTTAGCTTTAGAGGGCAGGAAATTTTATAGGGAAAGGTCAGTCAAGTAACTGGAATGTGGAGGATATGATTGAGACTCCATTAAGCCTATTTGGAGGGAAGTTTCCATGATGATTATGAGGTATTTTACTTTAGATGGTAGATTCCCTACCCTCTATGGATTACATTTCATTATGCTTAACCACTTTAGGCATAATAAATTGGTGTCATTCCTTTTTTATTTGCTCCTTTCACTAGAAAATGGGATTATGGAATTCAGAAAAACAAAAAAAACTCCAATGATCCATTTTTGTACGAGGGTCTAATGCTCCTATTAATGGAATATGTAAAAGCCAAGTATGTGCCTAAAGTCCCTAAATTAACGAGAGATTTCAAGCTTAAGGAAGTCCTCCCTGATTATGAAATGAGTAATGACTATGATGGAAAGGATGAAGTGGATGAAGAATCAAGTTCTTTTGAAGAGAACTTTGTTTCCCTAGAAGAATTTGACAATCTGCCCAGGAAAATGGTTAAGAAAGAGGCTCTCCCCTCTTGGTCGGGTGGTTCACATATGGATCTAGATAGTGAGTCTCCTTCAATTATGGGAAAGAGTAAAGGTTCATTAAAGGTTAAGAAAGGGAGCGAAAGCTTTAAAAAAATGAACTGGTCTCATCCTCCTAGTGTGAAAAAAATAATTTTGGCAGTGGAAGGAAAGAAATGGGTTGAGTGTAAGAGCTCTATAGGGTAGAATTCCCTAACATTGGTTTGGGTAAGGACAAGGATATAGTCTTGAGGGTTGATTTGATGGTTGGTAAGGAGAAAATATAAGACATTGTCATGGGTGAGAAAGGTAAGTTTCAGAAGTTGGAGGATCCTAAAATAGCTACTGAAGTGAATAGGGTTGAGATTGACTTGGTGACTTGGGTGGAGTCTATGGGTAAAGGAAAAGTAGATTCAGAGTCACTTGGCAATATTTTATATGATGTTAAGCCCAAGGGGTCAACTAGTTTACAAGAAGAGCCTATCAATTGGGATAATTTTGACTCTAATGCTATCATTAGCATGGAAAAGGATGGGACTATGAACCTCTTCAAAAATTTCAAATGTCATCTATCTAAAGTGAAATAGATTAATATCAAGATAAATTTGTTGGCTAATATAAATGTTGGTATGGTTAACAATAGCAATTTGGAGATGACTATTTTCAATAAGGTTAAGATTGTGAATGTTGTACTTGATAAGGTTGTGGATGATGGTACAAAATTGGGAAAGAATCATGAATCTAAATTAACTGATCTTAAGGAGAAGGTTACCAAAATTCATGAGGACCTGAGTACTCTCGTGCATGTTAGCCAAGAATCTCTTCACACTAGTTTTAAAGGGTTGTCATTGTTGAA
Source organism: Sequoiadendron giganteum (assembly GCA_007115665.2). Classification (NCBI taxonomy): domain Eukaryota; kingdom Viridiplantae; phylum Streptophyta; class Pinopsida; order Cupressales; family Cupressaceae; genus Sequoiadendron; species Sequoiadendron giganteum. The sequence goes on from CM021108.1 coordinate 587,441,402, forward strand.
TGAGAAGGCTAGTAAATGGACTGGGAAACTACTTATTAAAGGGAAATAAGTGCATGAACTAGAGGATGATGGATAGAAATGACACTTGGATAAGGGTATGGATGTGGGCCCTTGTATCAAAACTAGAAGCAAGATGAAGAATGTCATTCCTACTTAGGAAATAGATGAACTGGTTGAGATGCATGAGAAGGTTTTCTCTAAGGATCTAGAAGTGGCTAGGATCTTAAATAATAAGTTTCAATTTCTATTTATTAGCTATTTTTTCTGATTTTTGGGTACTTGTTTGTTGTTGGTATGGTAATGCTTATCATGTGATAACATTTTTGGTCTAGAGATGCTTGTTTTTCTTGTCTTTTCTTTCTAGCAGCATGTTTTTTTTGTAAAAGGTTTCAAGGGGGCCTTCAAAACCTAATTTTTTTATTATAAGAAATATCGCACATCCAATAATATTCTAAAACCATCAGAATATTTAGCAACACTATCACAACCACCTGAAATTGAGAACACAATCATCATGTGTAACCATTCAGACTACCATAGGCATACAACTCACTAACTAACCTTGTGGAGCACTTGAACACACAACACTCTGAGGGAAGTTAGGTATATACAATATTAGCATGTTCTCAAATCCGCAAGACAAGAAACCTCAATGTGGAAAAATGTGGAGCAGTTCCATTTCTCCCTAACAACCTTCTTCACAGTCCAACATACTATCAAACATAACTTCCACTTCTGCATGATCCAAAACCTAAAAATTTGGATGTAACACCTCTGAACACCTCTAATCATCTCATCCAAACTACATAAGCACATCTTCAACCATGAATAAATGTGAGGCACAACACAAAACTCAACTATGTCACCTTATACACCCTTGTATCTAAATTTTCTCAAATGCACTTAGAAACCAAGTGAACAAATTGCACCAACAACATCATTGAAACCTTCTCAACACAACCACAATAGATATTGCAATAATCTCCCCATTTGCAACACCAACAAAATCCTCATCTACAACATCTTCTCAACACCATTAGAAGTTGACATAGGTTGACATCAGTAACAACACTAAAGATAATATAGTGCAACAATCTCCCTATTGACATCAATGACAATACTCAAAAAATCTCCCCCTTTTTCATTGATGGCAATACCATCTCTAAAATACCATCAACAACAAAAGAAACTCTACAACAACAACATCAACTCACAATAGCAACCTTGTATCAAGAAACACTCCCCCTTACTAGGGAAATTCTTAAATTTTAGACTTTAGTCTTCTCTCCCCCTTTGACATTAATTATTTCCTTGTATTTTTCAGACTTCACTCTCTCCCTATTTTTTATACTTATCTCCCCCTTATTTTTCAAATTGCACTCTCTCCCCCTTTGACATCAATTGTGAAGGGTAACACCTATACACCACTTCACTTTAGGCAACACTTGCAGGTAACTCTCTCTCACTTTCTCTTCATTTCTCACTCCCCCTTAGAGGCACAAGATATGCTCCCCCTATCTACACAAACCTAATACACAACTACCTACTCCCCTTGAGAGGTAGCCTTCATTAATCTAGGACCAAGAATTTTATGCCCTTACCACTATAGTGTGTATCGAGTTATGAGTAGTCAACTTGTGGCTACCTTCACTCTTAAGTAAGTCATATTATCATTATTATATCGTTATTTAGTTATTTAGGTCAGCCTAGGGCTTATATAGGGTTATCTAAGTTGGCATGGGTGATATCCTAGGCATAAATAGGTATATATAGGAGGTTGTGAGTCTTATTTCATCATCATATTGAGTATTGAGTTCTTATTGTTCAAAGACTATTAGAGGTATCCACCTCAAATTGTATTAGGAGGTCTCCCACTCGAAGTGGAATATTATTATCAATTATTTACAACATATTTCATATTATATTCTTCTTATGCAATTTATTTCATTACAAGTGGTATCAGAGCATGATCTTGGCATCATTACGATAAGGCAATTTTTTCAATTTTGGAGGTAATTTTGTGAAACCCATCTCTCAAAGATTTTGGAAAAAAATTGTTTGATTTTAAAGGGTTTTTGAAGGATATTTCTAAGAAGATAAAGTCTACATTTTAGAAGAATCGGAGTAGAATTGAGTGATTTTTGTAGTGTAATGATCTAAAATCTTCCTGCAAACATCAACAAACCATTTGTTGTACCTGCAAGTTAATATAAATTAAATAATCGAATACAAATAGAGAATAAATAAGAAAAGAGATGAATTAGATAGATCTCACCCATGTCTCTTCTCCTCCATGCTTCACTTCCATTATACCTTCTTGGGATTGCTGTAATAGTATGATGCCCTCAGATTTGTGAGCAACCCTATGATGTCTAGCCTTAGCAACTGCCTTTGAAGGATTTGAAACTAAACTATTGCAATGTAGAATGTTATTCCTATTATGCAAATAGTAAAATAAGTAAAAGCCTATAATGCCTATATTAAAAGTATCTCAAGCAAATGATCATGGATCATAAAATGAGATCAAGATTGTCATTTTATAGAAAATGCAATCTTAAATGGATGGACAAGATGAGAGATTGAAGAATATCCTAGAATCAAAGGTCAAGATTCAATAAGGCAACCCCAATTAGGGTTAGGGAAAAATACCCATAGGTGTAAATAAGATTTAATTAAATGAATTAAATCCAGACTGAATGTGACAGTGGAGATGGAATTAGTAAAAATCAGAAGACAGGAGGATGAGATTTTAGAAAATCAATAATTTTGGAAATTACTTGATTTGTAGAAGAATATTTCCCTTTTTGAATTAAATTAATTCAAAATAGAGATTTTGTAAGGTAATTAGTAATTGATTTTTGAAATTAATTACTAAATGAAGAATCAGTTAAGTATGTGAGATATTTTTAAATGATTTGTTTTATTTAAAAATATAGAAATGTCACATGCCATAATTAAATAATTAAAATAATTATTTAATTTAGAAGTAGTTAATTAAATAAATAAATAAATGAATTTATTTAATTAAGAGAGGATTTAGGAATTAGTGACATATTAAATAGATATATTAAAATATATTAATTTAATAATCAAGAAGACATTTATGATAAGGATTAATTAAATAAATTGATGACTTTATTTAATTATTAGAAAACTTTGACAATTAGTGACATATTAAATTAAATAAATAAGATTTATTTATTTAATAATCATGAAGAATGAAGGCTTATGAATTAGGGACATAATTCAAATGTTACAATTCTGCTAGGATGGAAAGTGGTAAAATAGTGTTCGCAGGCCTAGGTCATTTTTAGGTGTCTACATCTGCCCCTCTTAGTCATAATGCAACTTGTCACATTGTGGCAAAGAAAACAAGTCCAGAATATGCCCCAGTGGAGGTATGGAATGCCTATGCCCCCTCAGAAAAATTTTTGAATTTTGACTCGGGGTCAGAAAAATTTGGAAAATATCCCAATTAGCTCGAATAATTACCAGATAAATAAGGGTGTGAACAATTTCAAAAATAGAGGATGCCAAGTCAGCCAAAATGCCAGTCAAAGGTGGTCAAATGAGCCTCCAATACAACCTATTAGGTCAAAACCCTAATTTTCAGCCTATAAATAGGTTGAAAAGGTTAAACCAAATGTCATTTTCTCATTTGTTATCTAGATATTTTTAGAAATCAGAGCTCTAAACGAGGATGGTGATTCATATGACTACACACCATGGATATCGCGTGCGTTCATTCCGACAACCTGAGGGCACAGGGGCACCGGTAAGTACCATATCCAATTTGTCAAATTTTAATTTTTTTGCATTTATGAGGGTCAAAAGGGTAGGAATCAAATGCGGTGCAATGCAAATGCTATCACGAAAGCCGCAAACACCTTTGCGTTCATCGCATTTGCTTGCGTCTCGACGCAAGTGTGATGAGTAGACTAGGTCTATTTTGTGCGATTGCGCATTCCTGAGGGTGAGCGATGCATTTTCCAAATTGCGATGCAAATGATAAATTTGCAACGCATTTGCTAATGTGCGACGCATTTCACAAGCCTAACAATGCATTCGTTGTTAAATCATGCATTTGATAGATTAAATGACGCATTCGATGTTTGCTTGCGCATTTGCCATTTAGAATGACGCATTTGATATATTGCAATGCATTTGTCGTGTCCCGAGTCGCAATTGAATTATTGTGACGCATTTGCGGTCAATGTGACGCAATTGAAGTTGACCAGAGTTGACTTTTGTTGACTTGTGCCAAGCTTAACTTTTCTGTACCCTTGACTTGCCAGTAGTACAAAAGTTTCCATAATGCTTCTCAATATGTTCTAATCTTTGGCCCTTTCCTTGTGTAGAGTCGACTTGTGCCTATCTATACACGAGAGTTCTGACCAGCTACTTATGCTTTCCGAGATCGTCTTAGTGATAGACAGAGGTAGCGACTGATGGCCCTAGGCTTGTACCATGTTACCTATAAGCCCGTTATTTGGGCAAATAGAGGTTTGCTGATAACTCTTTGCGAGAGGTGGCATTTTGAGACTTGCTCGTTCCACCTACCTACTGGAGAGGTGACTGTCACTTTGGAGGATGTTTACCGCATTCTCCGCATTTCGATCAGTGGAGAGAGGGTGGTCTATGATCCACACTGAGGATGATAGGTTTTGACAGAGAGGTATGCGGGTACCAATGGTGCTCAGTTGGCTTTTGACGGTTACAAGATTGGCTAGGACGTTGTAGCCAATCGATTTCCCCAATTTGATGCCATAACTATGACCCTGATCGTCGAATTGTTGATCCCAGATCGTCATGGTCATAGATTTCCCATTCGATGGGGGATGTTCTTGTTCGTATAAGGTCACAGAGGACCATTTTTGCTTGGGGGCCATTCTTGTTGGCCATGTTATAACATCAGTTGCATGAGGTAGTCTACCTCTAGGGGCACAGTATCAGTTGCGAGACAACCTTGCTTATGATTTGGGTATGGGAAAGCATTCCCATTTTTTGACCACCTGTACAGATGCAGTAGTTGGGTGATGGTATGCCCTATGTTTATCTATATGCAAGATCGGTTAGCCAGACTCGTGTTGGAGATACCGGGTACTGGCATCATCGGATAGACACGATGATCATTTTTTTTTGGAGGCCCTATAGAGATTGTGCCCAGTGGGCAGATGAGGATGGCCACTTGTCCTTTTGTAGATAGTTTCGATATCTCATCGGCCGCACCATTCAGACACAGTGGATTATAGAGATGTACCTGCCCCAGCCAGTACTATGACAGTTTGGGGAGCAACAAATTGTGCCAGTAGGCACAACATAGTATGCCCGGTCTTCTAGAGAGACCATGTGGGGGCCGCCCATATCAGTGACCATTGTAGAGTAGCAGGTAGATAGTTTGGTGGTAGTTCAGTGGGCTTGGAGAGGGGGTACATCAGATGTGGGTACATCGGCCGAGTTTGACACCTAGTGGCAGCTTCACAGGCCCATTCCTTTGACAGATCCAGATGGTCCACCACCCATTGATTGGAGATCAGTTATTCTGCAAGTATCGAGGAGAGGTCGGGGTGGCAGAGGTGCCAGGGGTAGAGATGGAGGCAGGGATGGAGGCCGAGATGAGGGAGATGGAGGTGGGGGAGGTGGAGGAGGTGGAGGTGACGACGGCAGTGGAGGAGATGGAGGAGGTGGGGGAGATGGCAGGGGTGCTAGGAGGAGGAGAGATGACCGAGGGCGAAGGCAGCTTAGGAGAGTACCATTATCACCCATTCAGGAGGAGGGGGAGGAGAGAGAGCCGAAGGTGAGAGTCGAGGAGGCTAGAGGAGGTGAGGAGGAGGTGGAGGTGGTGGCGGAGGAGAGAGTGGAGGTAGAGGTGGTGGCGGAGGAGAGAGTGGAGATGGATCCACTTGTTGGGAGACACCCTCTAGACATAGATGTGGAGGAGGTCCGGCCTGAGGGGGAGAGGGATGAGGAGGAGGATGAGACAGATCAACGACTACATGAGCGCATGATCTTCGGAGATGATGAGGGTGCCAGATCACCCATTTTTCCTGCAGATGCCATGATTGACCAGAGGATCATTGATCTTCAAAGCAAATTAGATATAGCCTTGTCTCAGAACAAGGCCTTGCTAGCAGAGTTAGAGGTTACCTGAGTTGAGAGAGACTAGGCCATCATTCAGTGACAGGAGTCAGAGCGGTGGGTTACAGAGTTTGCCGAGTTATGCACAGGACCGACAGGGGATATGGCTTAGGAGCTAGCTAGGATGGAAGAGAGTACGGGTCGATATAGGGCATTATATGAGTAGGTTGTTCCACCAGATAGATGGGACCCAAGGTTGTCCCAATCCTACAGCAGGACAGGTAGTGGCAGCCGGACACACAGCAGTCGGTCTCACAGCAGTAGTCATACCAGTGCTGGGGGGTCCACTACATCAGGGCAGTCATTGGGCCATAGATCACATAGCTCACACAGGCATTCATTAGGGCACAACCACATATCAGATCATGGTCACCAGTCAGAGCACGGTCATAGGTCAGTGTCCTCAGGATAGCAGATAGAGCAGAGCCAGCCTTCGGTTACTGATCCCATAGGATCTCCGAGTGAGACACCGAAGAGGACACCCATTCAGTTCACTATTCATCTGATGGATCAGTCATAGTTACCTTGCAGTTCACCTCCATGAGATGGAGGAGGGCCATCTTAGGACTTGCTTTAGACACATATGTATTTTGATATTCGAGCCTGCGAGCTCTATTTTTGGGATATCTTTTGACTCTATCCTGTGACATAACATTTTTTGATATTATATATGCGATGCAGTTTTGATGTGGCCTATATGATGTAATGTGTTATGGTGTTCTCATATTTTATGTGATGCTTATGTGATGCTTTTATGATGCTATGAGATGTATGGATATTATGCTTATGTTTATGAATGCAATTATGCTTGTGGTTATGTATGCTTTGTATAATGTTGATGTGATGTTGATGCAAATGTTTACTTATGATGCTTATATGTTGATGCCAATGATGGTTTTATGAATGGATGCAAATGATAATATTTATGTAATGTGAATTATGGTATCTGATAAATGCAGATGTGAATATGAAATGATCATGCCATTATGTATGCAGCTTTGTTTTTGTATGTCACAGGATATCGTCAGAGAACTCTAGAAGAGAAGATGAAGATGGATGTTAGTGCGAAGAAAGATATGCATATTAGTGCGGAAATTGAAAAAATCCTTCAAAGCTTTGCTATAGTGCCATTCTAGTTGTTGCTCTTTAATCATCATTGGGTGAAAATGTCATGATGGCTGGCAAACACTATGATATGACATAGATCAATAGTGTGCAAGGTCGAACCATCACATAGATCAATAGTCGCAGACAAGGATGATCATGACTCATGCAAGGAACACACTTGCCCCTAGTCACTTTATCATGACCAACCACTAGAACAACCAAACCAATCATGAGATGTCACTGCTTCTCTAAATCCTGATGATAGGACATCCTTGAGAAACTAGCCACATGATAGTAAAAACATACAATAAAAATCATCATACTATGTCATTGCTTCTCTAAATCCTGAAGTCTAGACATCATGGAGAAACTAATAGCAGAGTGATAAGCAAACAAGGATAATCATCATGATATGTTGTGGTTCCTAGGACATAAGGAACTAATATCATGATTATTATCAAAAGACAGAAAAAAAGTTTTCCAAGTGTTTTAATGTCAGGTGTTGTTTTAAATGTCGGGCGATATCAAATTCAGGAAGGACACATCTTGAATGATGTTGATGTCTAGGAGATCGATTCTCGGAGTTAGGAGAATCCATCAAAATTCCAGATAATGACAATGCTTAGGAAGGACACATCCAAAAGCACAAAGAATTTTGACGAGAGTTTCTCTTCAGAAGGACACATCTGAAGAAGAACCCAAAGCTTTGCCATGATAAATTGTTTTGATAGGATTTTGACTACATGTCATTGCTGACATGCTGAATTGACTGAAAGTGTTCATAAAATAGATTGTGGATAGACTGATAATTCAAGATTGACATAAGATTCGATTGATTCGAAGATAGTTTGATTCAAAAATAGCTTGACGTGTGTGAAAATATTGTGCCATGAACCCTAATGGACTGACCTAGTGCGGCCTCGGGGGTCCATCGATTGATGGCCTTGCCTACATCGTGCACTGAGAGACCTCGTAGTTTGACACAACCAATGATACTATCCAAAGGACAATAGTTTGAATCATGATTTATTTTGCGGCAAACCTAGAAGGACTGACCTAATGTCTCAGGGATTCAAAGATGAACCTTGCCTATGTAGCAAATGCGCAGAGACAACGTAGTTCAGACATGGATAAAATATTGAATGACGTGATCGATTGAATTGATCAGATTGACTTTGATTTTGGATTTTTGACACTGATTTGGATGTTTTTGTATTTTCTCAGGACATTTTCTGATTTTTAGGTCTTTTTCAGGACTTTTTTTGATTTTTAGGATTTTTTCAGGACTTTTTGAGAATGCAGGATCATGTGCGGTACCCACTACAGTTACATGATAAAGTTCTTGCCCCCAGATAGGTCGAGGAATACCCAAGTTCAATGATATGGATATAGGTAGACGCAAGGTAAAGGTATGGATATGCAAGGAATGATGTCAACCAGATGTTAACCATGGTCGAAATTGACAGGACTTAGGATGGATGTCATGAATGTGTCAGGCCCTTTGTGAGTATGATAAATGGGTAAAGGTCGATTTGAGTAACAGTAGATGGCGAAGCAATGATCGACTACACATGGCGCCTGTTTGCTAGGTTTTCACCATGGTACTTATCCAAAGCACCTATTTGCTAGGTTTTCACTATTGGATGAATTCATTTATTTTTACTATTTTTTCCATTTTTTGATTTTTTTATGTCACCAAGACACCTGTTTGCTAGGTTTTCATCAAGGGATGATTTTCATTTTATTTTTAATTTTTTTTTGTATTTTCCAAGTTTGTAGCCCAGCTCTCTGATGCTATGTGTAGAATTTTCTCAGGTGTAAGCTGTTGATGGGTTCTGTCAGCTGTTCTCCATCAGGTGTGGCCAACTGATAAGCTCCAGAACCAAATGTAGTAGTAATGATATAAGGACCAAGCCAATTAGCCTCAAACTTACCAATCTTTTCATGGTCTGCCTGATTTCTGCATTTTGTCATCTTTCTTGTAGCATTTCTAGCTCATGGAGACGAGTATGTTTGTACTCTTCATCATCAATCATTCCTTTCAAAGAGACTCAAAGAGAAGGAATTTCGACCTCGATGGGTAATATGGCCTCAGATCCATAGACCAGGGAAAATGGAGTGGCTCTAGTAGGGATACGAATGCTGGTACGATAGGCCCATAAAGTAGGATTGAGTTGTAGTTGCTAATCTCAGCCAGCGTCATTGACGGTCTTCTTCAGAATGCAAAGGATTGTTTTGTTGGATGCCTCAGCTTGGCCGTTACCTTGTGGGTAGTATGGGGTGGAAAAATGGTGTTGAATCTGGAATCACTCACAAAGTTCACGGACGTCCTGATTTTTGAATGGACTGCCGTTATCTGTGATGATGGATTGTGGGACACCATACCAATAAATAATGTAATTTGGGATGAACTTGGATATTTGTTTACCGGTGATGTAGGTGAGAGGGACGACTTCAATCCACTTAGTGAAATACTCAGTGGCGGTTATTATGAATTTGTGGCCATTTGAAGAGGATGGATGGATCTTACCCATGAGGTCGAGTCCCCATTGTGCAAAAGGCCATGGAGAAGTGATCGGTCTTATTTCCTGTGTAGGTGCATGAATCAAGTCGCTATGCACCTGGCATTTCTGACATATTCTGACAAACTGAAAAGCATCTTTTTCCAATGTCGACCAGTAGTATCCCAGTCTAGTGACTTTCCTAAGGTTGGACCACTCGAATGAGATACACATATACCCTCATGTACTTCCCATAAGGTCGTTTGGGCTTCATCAATGTTGAGACAGTGAAGAAGGGTGTTATCAAAGCCACGACGGTATAAGGTGTCACTGACGATGGTATGTCTAGCTACTTTTCGGATAACGGATTTTCTTTGGTTGTTAGACAGGTTGGGTGGGAGGGTCTGGGTTTTAAGATAGTTGTATATGTCTTGATACCAAGGCGAACCGGGACCAACAATCTTGCACACCATTTTAGACTCTAGAATATTTTATGCAGGCATCAGTAGCTGTTCCACTAAGAATTCAAATTGTGACACATTCTTAGGGATGTCTAGGAGAGATCCAATGGTCACCATTGCTTTGGCTGCTTTATTCTGTGTCCTCAGGATTTGTTCAAATGCAATCATTTTGATATACATCAAGAAACTATCCACCATTCTTTTGTAGGGAGGCAACTTCTCATATTTTGTGTCATAGTCATCATTCACTTGATTGATGACTAATTGAAAATCTCCAAATATGAGCAATGTCTGAATTTTCCATTTGATTGCTATCTTGAGGCCTGTGACCAATGCCTCATATTCTGTAATATTATTTGTACAAGGGAAAGCAATCTGAAATGATTTAGGAATTGAATCCCCTTGTGGTGTGATAAATAATATGCTAGCTCCTGAGCCGTGACTAGTGTCGGATCCATCAAAGTATAATTTCCATGGTAGAGCTGGTTCTGCGTGAAAAATAGACTCATCCGAAAAATTAGTTATCAGAGGATGAGTGGCCTAGATTGGTGCATCAACTAATTGATCTGCTATGACTTGACCTTTTATAGCCTTGCGCTCCACATACTATATGTCATATTCGCTTAATATCATGACCCATTTTGCCAAACGGTCTGTCAATGCTGCTTGACTCAGGAGATATTTTAATGGGTCAATCTTTGCCACCAAATGTGTTTGATGGCTCAACATATAGTGTCTAAGTTTTTGTGTTGCAAAAACAATTGCAAGGCATGCTCTTTCAATAGTTGTGTAATTGAGCTCATATCCAATTAGTGTGCGACTGATATAATATATGGCTCTTTCTTTCTCTTCATGGTCATTCTGTGCCAATAATGCCCCCAATACATTTGTCGTTGCAGATACATATAGAATCAGGGGTTTTCCCTCAATAGGTGGCATTAATACTAGATTTGTTAATAAATATTCTTTAATTTTGTTAAAAGCTACGTTACACTTATTTGTCCATACAAAAGGAATGCTTTTGCGTAGTAGATATTGGAATGGTTGACACTTGTCTGCCAGCTGTGCAATGAAACTGCGAATAGACTACAATCTGCCCTGAAGTGTGCACAACTCACTGATTCCCTTTGGTGGAGGCATGTCCAGAATTGCTTTTACTTTTGCGGGATCAACCTCAATACCTCGTCTTGAAACTATGTATCCGAGCAGCTTGCCTAAAGTGACTCCAAAAACACATTTCTTTGGGTTCAATCTAACCTTGTAATCCTCAAGCTGTCTAAAGATTTTGTCTAGGACTTTGAGATGATCTTTTCCTGTCAAAGATTTTGCTAATAGGTCATCCACATAATCTTCCATTGGAATATGCATCATGTCATGGAAGATTGTTGTCATAGCCCTTTGATATGTAGCACCTGCATTCTTTAGGCCAAAAGGCATGACATTCCAATAGTATGTTCCCCAAGAACAAGTGAATGATGTTTTATGTTGATCCTCTTTTGCAATTTTGATTTGATTATAGCTTGAAAAACCATCCATGAGAGATAGCATCTCATATCCTGTCGTGAGGTCAACAATCATGTCTATGTTTGGTAGAGGGAAATCATCCTTTGGGCAAGCCTTATTCAAATCTCTAAAATCTGTGCAGATATAGATTTGTCCATTTAGCTTGGTAATAGGAACAATGTTTGATATCCAATCTGCATAATCAATTGACCTTATGAATTCAACATCCAGTAACTTTTTTAATTCCGCCCTGACAAGTAATGCAATCTGTGGATGCATCTTGCGTAGTTTTTGTTTAACTGGCTTGATTCCTGGGATTAAAGGTAGATGATGTAGAACCAATTCGGGATCCAGTCCTGGCATGTCAGCATATGACCATGTGAAGTTAACTTTTCTCTCTATGAAGAATTGTTTAAATTCAGGTTTTTCTTCATCTGATAATGATGCCGCCAAGAGAATCATTTGGGATTCTCTGGTGTAGCTATGTTAAATTCTGTTGTATCCTTAATGAGCATGGCCGATTTTTCTTGTGTTATGGGGAGAACGTCCAATCCTCCATCCTTAGGCACCTCAGAGAGGATTTCACCTTCGGATGCGTCCTTTTTTTTTACTATTTTACTGCCAGAAGGTGCCTTGCGGTTTTCACCTAAAGGCATTTCTTTTTCTTTTTTATTTCTTGCATTTTTGTGACTGGAGGATTGCACCGTCTCCCCGAAGTAAGCTGCACAATCGAGATCAATGGAGAACCCTGTTTTGTGATCCCCCCATGGAATACCTTCTCTTAGTCCCATGAATTTTGTAATTGCCTCGTCATTCTGAAATATGTCTGTCACCGATGGATCTTGTTGGTCCCAGTCGATTAGTTGTGGGTACACAAGGGGGATTCCATCGTCAGTGTTGGTGAAGAATGGGGAGGATGCGAAAAGTGTGCAAATTGATGCCTCAAGTGTAAAGGAAAAGTTATCAATTTCCACTTCCGTGTCTGATGAAATGGATGGTCCATACTCTGAGTCAGATGAATCAAATTCAAAATCATAATATGGGATGAAATTATCAGCATCATGACTAGTAGTAGGCGTTTCAAAAGCGTGGATAATGGGCTCAGATAGGTCAGGCTCATGGGTGGGCTCAAGAATGGGGTGGGATGATTCAGGCATTGCCAATGACACTTTATGTTCTTCTGGGTTCCAAGGAATGCTTACCCATTTCTTGTCTTTAGAATGTCGGTCAATAGGGTCAATGTTATATTGCTAGCAGAATCGTTCTTCAAAGGAAGGTTGGCTAGGTTCTAAGAATAGTTCATCAATGCCCTAGTCACTGACGGTTTTATCAGATCCCCATTCCCAGTCATTTGAGTCTGTTTCGGTTAGGGATTCTTCACTTGTCCCGACACTTTTTGTTGTCATTACGTCCTTACTTGAAAATTCATAGATACATTGATCGTCAGTTCCGAGTTGGTTGAACCCTAGCCCTATGTATCTTGGTCTTGTCATTATGATAATAGGTTCCCTGCTTCCATTGTTGTTCTTTACAAGGCCACTTGTGCCATCATAACCTTGGGCTTTGCATATATCATATCCTTTGCCATAGAGATGTAGCGGTAGTGGAGATAACTCTATTGGGTCTTTGTAGATCTAGTTATCCATGTCAATAATGACTTCATTACCCATATTTCCCCCTCGTGTAAAAACACTTTTTGGTGGAACGTTGAAAGTTACTTTGGGCTCAATTGCAAAACAAGGTCTACCATAGACTTTTGGTGGCTTCGATATTGTGGTTATACAGTAAGTCGTGTTCAATTTGAACTCCCCACAACCAAGGTCCTGGATCTGAATATCTTTACTTGGGATGGAAGTCGATGGAGATGGTGTGGTAGAAGATGATGGAATGGATGATTTCATGAGTGTCATTGGGTCAATGTATTTGGATGCGGTGGAAGATGAGGTCTCCTGATTGATGCATACCTGGTGCTCAACAATAGCTCGCAGGTTAGTGCAGTATTGAAATGGATCAGGATCTCCAGGAATAGTGATCTCAGTTCCATCAAAAGGGAATTTGAGGCATTGGTGGTACGTGGATGGAATTTCCTTTAAAGCATGAATCCAAGGGTGACCAAGTAATATATTATAGTGGATATCACGATCCAGGACCTGGCATGTGGTATCTATGATGACCGGTCCCACTCAGAGTGGAATTGTAATAACGCCTTTAGAAGCGCATTCTTCATCATCATATGCCTTGATGACGATGCTTTTGCTAGCATCTACACATGCCTCAGAAAACCCAAGAGCTTTGACCAATTTCAGAGAGCAGATGTTCAATCCTGCTCCGCCATCTACTAGAATTCATCTACCTTATGCTTGTGGACAAAGAATTCAATGTGGAGGGCATCGTTATGTGATGGCTTGGGTGAGGAATAGTGGTTATCTGAAAAGGTGATGTGGTGAGGTGAATTCAGGTATCTAACCATGGTCTCAAAATGCTTAACATCGATGTTGGTTGGGACAGTTGAATCTTGCAGTACTTTATTGAGGATGGCCTTATGCGTGGGTGAAATACAGAGTAGTTCAAGAATGGATATTTGAGCAGGCATTTTATTTAACTGCTCAATAATGTTGAACTCCGGTTTTGGGGTGGATTGTCTAGCGGATGGACCAGGTATGGTGATCTTTGGTTCACGAGCAGAAGGACCCGAGATAGTGACCTTTCCTTTATGCGTAGTCACATTACATTCTGGGGCTCTTTTGATGTTGATGGTATTAATAGATTCATCTTCATTAGCAGCGCGAAGATTGTTAATAATAGTACCATCAGGATAACTGTATGCAAGACGAGTAGTATTATAGGCTGGGCGGATATGGTTGGCTTGATTGTTTGTATGCTTTGTGCCAAATGAGGAAGCCTTACCATGATCCTACAGTGGGTTTTTATGTATGGTATGATCTGCATTAGATGAAAAAGATTGACCACCCAACTCAATGGTGTGGTTCTCTATAAGATCTTGCACCAGATTTCACAATTGGCGACAAGAGGAGGTTTTGTGCCCTTTGGCACGGTGGTAATCACAGAATGAATTGTCATCCCACCATGACGGCTTGAATTGACCTGGGTCATACGGTTTAGGCTCTTCCAACGTGATGATGCCATTTTGAAGAAGTTTCTTTAAGACAGTTTCAATGGGTTCACCCAACGGGGTGAATGTACGCTTTTGGAACTGTCATGGTTGATGCAACTGCCTTTAATTAGATTGTGCATGATTGTTTTGGAGAGCATTGGCAGTTGGTGTCGCTGTAGTTACAGGTGCGTTTTGATTGTGTACTCCTTTGATTGTGAGTACATGACCTGTTGCATTTACAGTTTTTGCATCAACTACACCGTCATTTGTGATGTGCTTGTTCTTAACCCAGTATTTGTTTTTATCATTTGAGCTACTTGGGTTATTGTTGGTGGTTGTGTTGATGGTTTTGCCACCATATTTTAGTTCACCTTTGGCAATCAAGGCTTTTTCCAGTTGAACCCCCTTTTCAACAAGGTCAACAAAAGTGGTGCAACAATGTACTTGTAATCCATACCTTATTGGTCTAAGGAGAGTTTGTACAAACATGGTTACTTTCTCCTTTTCAGGTATTTCTACTAGACATCTACTTGCTAAGGTTCTCCATCTTTGAAAGAATGGAATTAAATTCTCTCCTACATCCTCTTGGGTAAGTTTTCATAAGGAGGCGATGTCAATGTCTATGTCGATATTGTAAGCATAGTTTTCGACAAACTTGTTTGCCAATTCGTCCCAAGTTTTTATTCCCTTAGACAAGAGTGAGAACCATTCTAGTGCATGACCTCCAAGACTTCTAGAAAAGAGCCTCATGAGATAAGTTTGCTCATAAGCAATGTCAATACAACTAGTTGTGAATTCCCTTATGTGTTCAAGGGGGTTTTTTTTGCCTTTATACTTGGGAAAATGAGGGACCACATATCCATGAGGAAATGGTGGCATATATAAAGTTGTATCAAACAGACAAGGACACAAGTCATGTCACATGTATGAATTTTTATTGGATTGTTGCAAGGTCTCCACTTGTGTTTGAAGAGCTGCGAGTTGGTGAGTGAGTGCTTCTACCATTGGATGGTTGGTAGCATCACCTATGTTGGTGGTGGAGGTGATTTGATTCCCCAAATGTTGTGAGATGTGTTGATTAGGAATGAGTTGCCGGTGAGCAAAATGATTGTTGTGATTAGGCGGTTGTTGGAAATGATTATTTTGATGAGGGATGTGTTGCTGCTTATGGACTTGAGAAGCATAAGTGGGAATATGATAGCCTGCCATATTGGACTAGATTTGAGGACCTTGTTGATTGCCAAATGGAGTGAAGAATGGAGTGCCTTGTTGATTTTGAGCTTGTTGATGCCCAAATGGAGTGTATGATTGAGTGCCTTGATTACCTTTCCCAAATAAAAGATTTTGACTTTGAGGAATGTTGGTGTTGGTATTAACCTGTGATGAAGTGGATTGGGTGCCTTGAATGAAAACTCTTCGTTTATTTCTCCCAAATGGGTTGGATCAGTTGGTTGCTATGGCACTTGAAGAACCTAATAATAGGTTTGCTGATGTACTCATGGAACTAGATGTAGTTCCAAAGAGGTTTGATGTGGTTTCCCCCATTATTTTTGAAGGAATGGTGGATGTTTGTTGGGGGATGGATTGTGATGTGGTGTTGGTTTGGGAAGATGATCCCCCAATAGATGTTGTGTTGGTTGTGGTAGTGGTATGACCAAAGGAGGTAGAATTGAGTGTGTTGATGACATTTTGTGAAGAGGCTCCCATGGAGGAATTGTGTGATAGTGGAGTGGGAGAAGTTGGCCTAAGAGTGTTAAGATCAAATCCCTTTGGTAACTTAGCCCCTTGGTCAAGGAGCATATCTAGGAATTTGGATGGGTCACTTAAGACCATTTCTTCCACAAAAGAGGCCACTTCTGGGTTTTGAGCAGTAGCTTGTATCTCTTCTTCAAAAACATCCCCATTTTCATCCCATCAGATAAATGGTTCAAAAACATGTGATGGAGATGATGGGATGTTCATCTCACTAAAAGGATTGAAGTTGGAATTTTCCATGTCAAAAAAAGGATTGTTCGTGGCATTAGGAAATGAGTTCATGCCAGTTGTGAACCCAAGAAATTTGGTGTCTTGTCCAAAGGAATCCACGAGTCTTTTCTTTTTCTGTAGTCTAGTTTCAACCATACAAAGTTTTGCTCAACTTGGGATGATGGAGAAAATGATCTAAGTATGAGACTATGTTTTCGGTTTCTTTTTGGATTTTACAAAGAATGCTATGAAATGAAAGTAAGACTAAAGGCTTATGAATGCAAGTGGTGTGACACTAAGGAGATGGAAAATGATATGCAAGAAATGATCCTCAGATGTACTTACTAGTGGAAGATCTAAAGAGGACAAACTTGGGCAAACAAAGTTTTTGCAATGATTCAATTTTGGAAAACCAATGGACCGTGGAAGGACTATAACTAGGACAAAGTGAAGTTTCCACACTAGACTATTGAGTGGGAAATAATTCACAAAAGGATTGACAAAGTAACAAAAGTAATTGAGTCCAATGCTAACCTACTATTGAATGCAAAGTTTGGATAATGATTGATAAGAGTCAACTCCTAAAATCTGCAAAAGTAAGTGTCTAAAGAGATGGTGAAGCTATCAATGCAATCTAATGAAAAATGAAATCTATTGTGAGTCTAAAATGGTACCTACAAATGGAATTTTTGATGGAAAGTTGAGCAATAGACTATTTTGGTTTGGACTGTAACAGTGAAGAAAGATTGGATTGTCTGAAGACAAGTTTTGGACTTTCTGATTTGGACAGTGAGAAGTTATTTGCAAGTTTTAGCAAATGTGTCACAGCAAATGCATTGCGATAGAGAAAATGCAGCTCACAAAGTCAAATGCGATTTTGGAAGTGTCGATTGTGATAGAGTCTGGTGAATGCGGGTTTATGTCTGTCAAATGCAGCTCAATTTACCGAATGCAGCTCACTGATGGTAAATGCGGCTCTATGGAGTTCAAATGCGGTTGAACAAAGCGAATGTGGCTTCTAATGGCTCAAGTGTGGCTCATCAGAGCGAATTCGGCTTGGTAGCTTTCGATTGCGGTGCAACAGAGCACTTGCGTCGCAATATACAATTTTATGGAAAAACCTGAAAGTTTGCAGTTTTGATAAGTTTTCTGGTTTCCAATTTGTGATATTCAATTTGTTGAAGATTGTTAAAAACTGTTCGCAAACACAAAAATCACAATATGAAGTACATGTTCAAGCAGAGTCACTCTTAATAGTCAAGTGGGTCATCCTCGCAATCACAACCCACATCTTAAAATCGCGTCGACTCACACAACCTTGTCACCTCCTAGAGGGTGCCCGTGTTTTTATCTTTTCCAGGTGCGTTCTCAAGGTGACAGAAGTGGATACCAAATCCCCTGAGCAAACAATCTGTGGTGATTATATAGTGAGTGTTTTGGGGGGAGATTTTTCCCTCCCCTTGCACCGTGATTGAAACGATGTTTGGTTACTGACTCGGGTGGCTACTACACTAGGTTCTTAGTAAGTCTTTCCGTTCAGTGTGACAATGGATATACTCCCTCGAGAGACCTCCCAACCTTTAAAAAAAAGGCTTTGGGGATGGTTATCCTGTCTACTACTGTCAAGTTGGATTTTCATCAACAACTTGCTTTTGATTATAGTGGGTTAGAAATCTTGGCTTTAGGTGTTCCCACTTAGGTCGTTCCCATAGGGTGAGTACTTTTTCCCACTAGGGTAGGCCTTCTAAAGGTTGTATGAAAATAGTAAATGCATAAGTATGAAAGAAAGGATAGGTCTGGCTTTTTTATCACCTAGTAAAGGGGAGAGCATATGCCTATTATCCAAAACACACAAAGCAAGTGTTCAATTTTAAACCCAAAATAAAAATATTTTCTAATCTAAGTGAAGATGTTGCTTCACCCAGACATGGTGTTCATTTTTAACCAAATTAAAAATGTGGTGCCTACCCTAGATTGATAAATTCCAATTAAATTGGCTATCCTAGGATTGGTAAATTGAACTTTATGTGACTATCCTAGGGTTGGTTCTTTTTAAATTCCAAAAATGAAAGAAAACCTGAAATTCTGGCTGCGGATGCATTGGATCCAGATTACAATGATGATCAAAAAGAACAACAAAGATTACCAGTTACCTGCGGCTCGGTTTCTTTCAAATGCGTCGCAGCCTGGCAAATGCATCTTGGGAAGACTCGTATGTGGTGTGACAGATCGGATGAGTCGCTCACGATCGCAAATGCGATGGGACAGGGCAAATGCGTCGTTTGGGTCTTCAAATGCGTTGTTCTGTACTGGACCTGCAAAAAAAATTCCTGTTGGAAAGTCGGGCTCACCAATGTAATGATCTAAAATCTTCCTGCAAACATCAACAAACCATTTGTTGTACCTGCAAGTTAATATAAATCAAATAATGGAATACAAATAGAGAATAATTAAGAAAAGAGATGAATTAGATAGATCTCACCCATGTCTCTTCTCCTCCATGCTTCACTTCCATTATACCTTCTTGGGATTGCTGTAATAGTATGATGCCCTCAGATTTATGAGCAACCCTATGATGTCTAGCCTTAACAAATGCCTTTGAAGGATTTGAAACTAAACTATTGCAATGTAGAATGTTATTCCTATTATGCAAATAGTAAAATAAGTAAAAGCCTATAATGCCTATATTAAAAGTATCTCAAGCAAATGATCATGGATCCGAAAATGAGATCAAGATTGTCATTTTATAGAAAATGCAATCTTGAATGGACGAACAAGATGAGAGATTGAGGAATACCCTAGAATCAAAGGTCAAGATTCAATAAGGCAACCCCAATTAGGGTTAGGGAAAAATACCCATAGGTGTAAATAAGATTTAATTAAATGAATTAAATCTAGACTGAATGTAGCAGTGGAGATGGAATTAGTAAAAATCAGAAGAAGAATATTTCCCTTTTTGAATTAAATTATTCAAAATAGAGATTTTGTGAGGTAATTAGTAATTGATTTTTGAAATTAATTACTAAATGAAGAATCAGTTAAGTATGTGAGATATTTTTAAATGATTTGTTTTATTTAAAAATATAGAAATGTCACATGCCATAATTAAATAATTAAAATAATTATTTAATTTAGAAGAAGTAGTTAATTAAATAAATAAATAAATGAATTTATTTAATTAAGAGAGTATTTAGGAATTAGTGACATATTAAATAGATATATTAAAATATATTAATTTAATAATCAAGAAGAAATTTATGATAAGGATTAATTAAATAAATTGATGACTTTATTTAATTATTAGAAGACTTTGACAATTAGTGACATATTAAATTAAATAAATAAGATTTATTTATTTAATAATCATGAAGAATGAAGGCTTATGAATTAATTAAATAATCATGAATTATTTAATTAATAGTTGAATGTGGGTTAGGGACATAATTCAAATGTTACAATTATGCTAGGATGGAAAGTGGTAAAATAGTGTTCATAGGCCTAGGTCATTTTTAGGTGTCTTCATGTAGAATTAATGTTTTTTCCCAATTTATTAGGAAAACACATATCTCCCACATTTTAGAGAATAGGTTCTTGATATTTTGTGGGTTTTTTGAGATGTATTTTGTTGGAAAAACAAGAATAGACAACTAAGAGGGGGGTGAATCAGTTGTCATAGAATTAAGACTTATTTAACTCTAAACAACCTTTAATCTCAGATCTGATAATTAACAGTTGAAGCATAAATCAACAACACATTAGAGACACATGAATACCAATATTTTTATACGTGGAAACCCTGCTAGGGAAAAAACCATGGTGGATGTTAGTCCACAAGATTATACCATGTTAGAAGTATAATGAAAGAAAATAAATAGGGAATGCACATGCATTCAGGCATACTGCCTAAAGCTCACTACTCAAGGAAAGGCTCATTGCCTTACATAGGACAATCAGATTAAATCCATCTGATGAGGTTGAACTAAGAAATTAGCTTCTACAAAAGCCTGATGATAGTTCTGATTAGGCATAGAAAAACTTCTACACACTTTGCTCAAACTCCTTCACACTCTGCCTAATCTCTTTCACACTCTGCTCTGCTTCTGAATGATTTGATCTTTATTCGTACATATATTTTACATACATACACCAAGCATACAATTACAATGAAGATAAAATCACTCTTATATATCTGCTATATGGATTTACATCAACAACTCTGTTGGCCAAGAATAAAGAATAAATTACGATTGTCAGCCTTAATACATGAGCAAATCTTGATGCGCATCAACCTAAGTCAGTCACAACATAGTGATGACCTAAATCAACATCCTCGAACATGCCAAATAGTAGAATATTAATCCTAATCGATCCGCAACATGTTACCACCATTATGTTGGCCAAGAACATGAAAACTCGAGCTCACATCAAAAAAATCTATGATCACGATCACACCAAACAATGCGGATGTACAGCAAGGACAGAGCATGATCTAGACTCATCCATGAACATCACAGGAACATGCACAGTAACTGAAATTATCATAATTTCATCTTCTTCTTCCAAGAACACCTGTTGCAATAACAGAGTGACTATAGGAACACAAAACTTCATAACTTCCTCAATTCTTGATGCGTACCATTGAAACTTTCAAACAACATACTAGATAGGCTCGACAACAAGCCCTTTAGTGTGTGACACCTAAAACTCAATGTACAACTCTTTTCACAACTTGGATATTTACAGCATCATAGACTACCTGTAACATATTTATTCTATTTTTCTCAATCTCCTCGACATATACAACCTTTAGAATCACCAATGCAAATAGTGTTTACATCAATGACAACCATATATCAGCAACACAAACACAACATCTAAAAATCTCCCCCTTTGGCATTGATGGCAACCCATGATGTGAAAAATAATACCATCAACACAACTAGTTGCTCACATACTTCTCTCCCTTTGATCTGCAGTTCTCCTCTCATAGTTCTTCTCTCCCTTTCTTGACTCTTCTCCCCCTTAATTCAAGATTTTTTCACATTGTTCTTCTCCCCCTTTGAAATTAATGGAAAAGGTACACATGCTCTGAACCAGATATTTAGCACATCTTACTAATCCCCCTGAGTAGTAACCACCACAACATCAATCCAAAATAAGATATGGCTGTGAATTAATAGACTGATGCAAAGACCTACATCACTTAGTTCTAATTAGGAGGGGAAATCACCCCTAACTTGCCTCTTCGGTACTCAAAATTATCCTTAGGCAATAGTTTAGTAAAGATGTATGCAATTTTCTCCTTGGTAGGTATATACTCTAGTCTATCTTCTTTGTCACTTAATTTATCTCTCAAGAAGTGATATTTGATGGATATATGATCTGTCTTTGAATGCAACACTAGATTCTTAGAAATGTTTATGGCACATGAGTTTTCAGAGAATATGGAAATGGGTTCTTCATACTCAATTCTGACATCTATTTGCAGCAGTAATATATTTTGCCTCAGCAGTAGATAATGAAATGGAATTCTACTTTTTTCTTAGCCAAGATACCAACTTATTTCCCAAGAAGAATGCACCACCACTAGTAATCTTCATGTCATCCACATCTCCTGCCCATTCTGCATCAACAAAAGAACTCAGGATAAGATCATCATCCTTAGGATACCAAAGACCAAAGTCAATTGTCCCTTTCAGGTATCTGAAGATTCTTTTCATAGCAATCACATGAGACTCTTTAGGATCAGCTTGATATCTAGTAACCATGCATACAACATTCATTATATCTAACCTGGTCTGAGTCAAATAGAGTAATCCACCAATCATTGACTTGCATCTTGTTTGATTTTCTTTAGGAGAATCATCATTCTTTGTAAGTTTACATCTGGTTACCATAGGTGTACCAACTGGTTTTGACTCTTCCATGCCAAACTTTTTTAGTAACTCTTTTACATATTTGGACTGGGATATAAAGATTCCATCTTCTAACTGAGTGATTTGTTATCCTAAAAATAATTTCAGTTCTCCAATCATTGAAATTTCAAACTCGCTTTTCATTTTATCATAAAACTTCATACACAAATCATCATCACCTTCAAAAATAATGTCATCAACAAAGACTTCAATGATCAACTCTTTATTTTGATCTAACTTGAAATACAGATTATTGCCAGTAGTACCTTTATTGAATCTAAGCTTCAACAAGTATTTATCCAATCTAGCATACCATACTCTAGGAGCTTGCTTAAGTCCATATAGATATTTCTTCAATTGACATACCATGTTTTCTTTGTCAGTCAGTTGAAATCCATTTGGTTGCTCAACATAGACTTCTTCTTCTAGCTCACCATTTAGAAATTTTGACTTTAAATCCATTTGATAGACTTTGTAATTCTTGAAAGCAACATTAGAAAGAAATAATCTTACAGCTTCAATTCTAGCAATAGGGGAAAATTTCAAAATCAATACCTTCCTGTTGGAGTGAAAAAGACACTAAGAGGGGAGGGGGGGGCGGTGGGGTGAATCAGTGCCATTAACAATTTTGACAATTTTTACTAAACCTGAAATAAAACAGATGTATGCTCTTATTTATCAATGCTAAACTCATTCATGTATTGAATGCAATCACATAAATTGAAATGAGAATTGTAATAGTGAAACTTAGCATATTAAAGCATTCATCCAATGAATCAAATGAACCATAGATAAGCAAAGTGACACAAGATATGCCAAGTGGAAAACCCTCCTGGGGTAGAAAAACCACTCCTAAATTGCTGCCTTTTTAGGCTTTCATTTTAATAATCACTTTTGACAATGCCTCATAAGCTGATTTCTGAGCACCAAGTCAAGGAGCACCAACCCCTCTTTTAGAAACATTGGTTTCAAGGAGAACCAACCACTTTTCTATTTTTAGTAAGACATACAATGATACAGAGGATCTCTCTGTTTCTCTAGTTTCTCTCAAGTGCCTCTTGACAGACAATGTTTATAATCCTCAAGGTTCAAGCATGACCCTTCAGAATTCTAACCACTTTGAAGCCTTAAGACAACTTGATAATTAACTCATATTTTAGATTTTCAATCTCAATGCTCAACTTCTCTTCAATACAATCACAATGATATTCTCACACTGGTTTTTCACTTTCTTTCTCATACATTTCTCATGGTTCCTAGAAAACAGTTAACACACTCTTGTTGTTTTTCCAAGAAAACTAAGAACCTTATCTCTCACAAATTTTCAAGTAGAAACTTAAAGCCCTAATCTCTATGTTTTTCGTCTTACATAGATTTCATCATTACATTCCAAGGAAAATTACAACAGTAGCTCATTTTTCATTTTTCAAAAATAAAAAAGAGGTGATTATTAGAATACCCACTTTTTGTTGAACAACCTTGTCAAGTATACTTGTGTTCTTGAGAGAAATATTAGCATGTAGGTTTTCTTCTAACAAGAATAGTCAAGGAATGTGAAAATTTAGAAAGGAAACTGAACCCTATCCACACAAGCAGCCTGCATAGGAAGTACTTACCCAAACAACATTAAAATAGATATATATTCCATGAACAATAGCCTCAAAAATTGTTGCAACAGTAATGTAACTGAAACCACAATGCGGTGTAACCAAAACCATATAATAATTCACCCAAGAACAATTATCAACGAATCCAAGTGAGAAACTAAAAATATTTGTAGACTTCATGATTACCCACAAAGTAAAAGCACCATCCCTTAATGTAGGAGCATAATTGATATGGTAAACTATTGTGATATGCATTTTAGATTATGTGAAATCATGCATTAATTCTGACCACGAACAAAATAAACCTAGTTTTCCATCTTCCAAATAGAAATAAACACATGTCTTCTATTATTTGTGCCAGTAGAAGTAACGGTTCTTCAAAGCAGTTAAAAAGATGAATACCTAAGAAGAACGAAAGAGAGTCTGTCATGGAGTAATTTACCAAAATGACAGAGCAGCAAAGCAGCACAGACTTCTTCCAATTTCAAGCTCTTACCCAATGACAAAAGACTGACAAGAGTATCGACCATGGTAATGATCTTTCATATTCCCCCATTCGTTGTCCAATTAATTTATAAAGCCAACAAACATAGTGAAACGACTGAGAAAATTTCTCTATGGTGGCGGCCAAGATAGGGTTTGAAACCCACAAACAGTGAGACAATATGATTTCCCTAAGCTTTCCAAAGCAAAACAGCCGATGTCATTTACCAATGTCGATAAAGTTTGAAGTCCGAAAGGACTAAAGTCATAAAATAGAATCTCATAATGTATTTTGAAATCCGTGGAGATTCTAATGCAATGCATGCTGACCATCATCATTACCACTGTTCAAATATTGACCAAGTGAAAATGCTGACACAATAATGCCTTGTAAAAAATTTCATGACCACTTTACACACCAAATGCCGATTACCTTAGTCATACATGTTTCCAAGTAATCAGAGCCATATCACTTCCAAGGTGACATTTTAAATAAACATAACCTTATACCTACTGTCGACCTTAAGGCCTAGTGATTTATCAATACCACAAGACCCGATAACATATCCACAAGTAATGAACAATTTGTTTTCCTTTATTCAAATTCGATTTCCATCATATAATTCCCTATATATCCAATGCCTTATGAAATATAATAAAGGCTAATTTACATGCCAAATTCAATATGACAACCATCCATGCCAAATTCAATATATCATATGCCCATGCCATTAACAATTATTTAAGGAAACTCCCTAGGGTTTTCTTAAGACTAAGAACCAACTGCAATTGATAATCCCAAAAACCAAGATAATTGAAAGCATTACCTGACAGAGAAGCACACCTCTGATGTTGTTCAGAAAAATTGTATCAATGTCATAATGTTAGAAAACTGAATAAGCCAATAAGCCAATAACATATAATCCTATAGATCACTGTAGCACAAAATGTCAAATCGAAATCATGTCACCTGAACATGGGAGCATTGAGCATTAACCTATAAAAAATATTCCTTATGATTTGCACATGGATTCAAGAGGTCAGTGCCATCACAGATAACATCATAATTCGAAGTAAGTATGCCAATGTCAGAATGGAAACAGTGCAACTAAGTAATCAACCACCAAGATGCCAAACTGAAACAAATATTGTCATCAAGGACAAATAGAATAAGAGAAGCTCAACAATTCCATCTATGAGTACCCTTTGCAAACTAGTCTTGCTTTGTTTCTGACCACTTCACCTTGTTCATTCAGCTTATTCTGAAACACCCATTTGGTTCCAAACACATATTTGTTTTGAGGTCTAGGAGCAAGATCCCATGTATCATTTTTCTCTATCTGCATTAGTTATTATTTCATGGCTTCCATCCAATATTCATCTTTGCATGCTTCATTGATATTGCTAGGTCTAGCTTTAGAAATTAGACAATACTCTTCTAAAATTATTCTTCTAGTTTGCACACCTTTGCTCTTATCTCCTATCATCTGACCATCAAAATGATTTTTCCTTACATACCTTGGAACTTTAGGACTTTCTCTAACTTTTGGTTCTTTTGTTCTTTCTTCTTCATTTCTATTGGTTTCTACTTCTTGATTCCCTTGGTTCACCAGAACAATTTTAAGTTGATTCTATATCTGCACATTATTTTCATTGTTAGTACTATCATGATGATCATTTGAATCATATCCACTACATCTGGATGGTCTATCAATATCTTCATCAACTTTTGCATTTGCACTTTCAATCATTTTCTTCAACCTTTTATTAAAGCACTAGTAACCTTTGCTCTTAGTAGAGTAACCTAGAAAGATTCCTTCATCACTTCTAGCATCAAACTTTCCTATATCATCATCTCTCTTGATGTAGCATTTTCTTTCAAAAAAATTAAAATATTTGACAGTAGGCTTATAATCAAATGATAGCTCAAAAGGCGTCTTACCATAATTACTATTGACATTTACCCAATTAATAGTAAACACAATAGTGCTTATAGCTTCTCTCCAGTAGAAATGAGGAACATTTTCTTCCAGCATCATGGTTCTAGCAGTGTCTAGAATAGTTATGTTCTTTCTTTCAATGACTCCATTATGTTGAGGGGTCCGAGGAGCAGTTAGTTGTCTTTGGATTCCATTGTCTTCACAAAAAGAATTGAATTCTTGAGAAGTGAATTCACCATCTCTATCTGACCTTAAGCATTTGATCTTTTGTCTTGTCTCATTCTCTGCCATAGCTTTGAAGCTTTTGAATTTTTCTAATGCTTCATATTTTTCTCTTAAGAAAGCAACCCATATCATTCTAGAGTAATCATCAATAAGCAATTGACATTTAAAGTACCTTTCACCTTGAAGACTTCTGATTCTAGATGGTCCACATAGCCCAGTATGTACCAAGTCTAGTACTCCATTAGAGTTATACTGTTTTCTCCAGAAATAATTTCTAGTCTGCTTTACCATCTAACATTCCTTACACATAGTGTTAGTAGGCTTCACTAACTTAGGAAGATCTTTGACTGCTTGAGAAGAGATTATTTTGACAATGTTATCAAAGTTCACATGATACAACCTCCTATGCCATAACCAACTTACATCAACTTGAGCAATTAAACAACTTTCACTAGTAGCACTCAAGTGAAAAATATTACCTCTTGTCTTTGTACCTGAAGCAATCACATTTCCATAAATTCCCCTTATCCTGCACTTACCATCCTTGAACTGAAGATTGTAACCCTTGTCTACCATCTATCCAACACTCAACAAGTTATGCTTTAATCCAAGTTCTACATAAAGAACATCATCAGTATTATGCTTACCACCAAAACAAATAGTGTCTCTTCCACGAATCACACCAAAAGTGTTGTCTCTAAAACTTACAACACCACCATCATAGTTTTCCAAGCTTAAAAACTTGCTTTTTTCGCCAGTCATATGATGTGAGCATCCACTATCAATTACCCACTCATCCTTTTCTTAAATTTTTGCTATAAGAGCCTTCTCAACATTCACATTCCTAGTAGATTCAGTGGACACTTGACCATTTTCTTTGATAGCAATGAGTACCCATTCATCTTCATTTCCAATTTATTTATCAGATTCATCATCAGTAACACCTTCTTTAGCATAATAGCATTTCTTTTGAAATCTAGTCTTATCAGGTTTATACTTAGAGACGATCTTTCAGGACACCTTGATCCAAAATGACCTATTTTACTACAAGAAAAACATTTGATAGGTAACTTTAATTTGTACTTACCATGACCTATGGCTTCCCTTTTCACAATCAATGCTTCCAGTTCTTCTAATTATTTTTCTTTATCTTCAATCTGTTTCATCTCATCTTCATACTTGAATGTCTTTTTGGAACTATCTCCCAGATCATATCTCTGCTTTTTTTTCTCAGATACAGTAGCCTTGAATGTAGATTCGGTCTTAGGAGTAGATTCACCAAATTCACTTAACTCAAAGGCAACAATTTTTCCAATTAGCATGTCTCTTGTCAAATTTGTCACTATCCTAAGTTCATCAATAGCATGAGCTTTTGTTTTGTAGGAAGGAAGCACAGATCTAAGTATTTAGCCACAATCTCTTCTTCATCCAAGACTCCATCGGCACATCTAATGCTCATCACCATTTCATTTATCTTTTGAGAGAAAGAGAGGATGTTCTCATCTTCACTCATCTTTATGTCCTCCCACTTGCCTTTTAGACTCTATAGATTAGCAACTTTCACTAGTGCATCTCCTTCATACAATGTTTCCAACATTTTCTAGATCTCATGTGCAATCTTCAGACCTATCACATTTTTCATCTCTGTATTCGTCAAAGCACTCAACAATGCTTCAATAGCCCTGGTATTTATTTCAACTTCTTTGATTTCATTAGTAGTAGAGGGACCATTCTGAGGAATAGTATATGCATTCTTTGTAATCTTCCAAAAATACTCACCAAAACGTGCTCCAAATGACATTTCATTCTGATTTTCCATAGAGAGTAGTTTGCTCAATCTAATCTAGGACTATCCTTCTTGTAAGATGTCATCTCGGATCACCTCAAGCTATTAAGCTTTCCCTTTAGAGGAACCCACTCTGATACCAATTGTTGGAAAAACAAGAATAAACAACTAAGAGGGGGGGTGAATCAGTTGTTACAAAATTAAGACTTATTTAACTTTAAACAACCTTTAATCTAAAATCTAATAATTAACTGTGGAAGCATAAATCAATAACACATCAAAGACACATGAACACCAAGATTTTTATACATGGAAACCCTATTAGGGGAAAAACCATGATGGATGTTAGTCCATAAGATTATACCATGTTAGAAGTATAATGAAAGAAATAAATAGGGAATGCACATGCATTCAGGCACACTGCCTAGAGCTCATTGCTCAAGGGAAGGCTCAATTCCTTACATAGGACAATCAGATTAAATCCATCTGATGGGGTTGAACTGAGAAATTAGCTTCTACAAAAGCCTGATGGCATATCTGGTTAGGCACATAAAAACTTCTACACACTTTGCTCAAGCTCCTTCACACTCTGCTCAATCTCTTTCACACTCTGCTCTGCTCTTGAATGATTTGATCTTTATTCACACATATATTTCACATGCATACATTGAGCATACATTTAGAATGAAGATACAATCGCTCTTATATATCTGCTATACGGATTTACATCAACAACTCTGTCGGCCAAGAATAAAGAATATATTACAACTGTCAGCCTTAATACATGAAAAAATCTTGATGCACATCAACCTAAGTTGATTACAACATAGTGAGGACCTAAATCAACATCCTCGAACATTCCAAACAATAAAATATTAATCCTCATGGATCTGCAACACTTTACCACCATTATGTTGGCCAAGAACATGAAAACTCAAACACATCAGAAAAATCTTCAATCATGATCACACCAAACAATGTGGACGTACAACAAGGATAGAGAATGATCTAGACTCATCCACGAATGTCACAAGAACATGCACAATAATTGAAATTGCTAGAATTTTATCCTCTTCCTCCAAGAATGCCTTCTACAGTAACAGAGTGACTATAGGAACACAAAAGTTCATAATTTCCTTAATTCTTGATGTGTACCATTAAAACTTTCAGAAAACATACTAGATAGGCTCAAAAAGAAACCCTTTAGTGCACGACACCTGAAACTCAACGTACAACACTTTTCACCACTTGGATTTTCACAGCATCATAGACTGCCTATAACATATTTATTCTAATTTTCTCAATCTCCTTGACATATACAGCCTTCAGAATCACCAATGCTAATAGTGTTGACATCAATGAAAACCACATATCAGCAACACAACCACAACATCCAATAGTATTAAAGGAGGCCACACTCTAATTTTTAGAGAAATTGAAGCATTAATAATCAATTTATTGGGAAATTATGGTTTTTCAAACAATTCTCTCTCAAGGCTACAAATTACCTATTTTTGGGAGATTTTCTATTGGAGTGTGACCAAGGCCTTGGTAAGTTAAAAAGAAAAATTTAGAGTATTTTGGATTTTTTTTTGTGATTTATTGCAAAATTATCTTTCTAGACCTTC
The DNA here is from genome assembly GCA_007115665.2 of Sequoiadendron giganteum. NCBI lineage: Eukaryota > Viridiplantae > Streptophyta > Pinopsida > Cupressales > Cupressaceae > Sequoiadendron > Sequoiadendron giganteum. The sequence continues at coordinate 587,471,776 of CM021108.1, forward strand.
TTGACAACAAAAAGTAGCCACAAAAAAGAAGTAAAAGAAAAAGGAACAAGAAGTAGAAAGAGAAAGAGAAAGAGAAAGAGAAAGAGTAGGAAGAAGAAGAAGAAGTAGCAATAAAAGAAGAAGAAAAAGTAAAAAAGAGAAAGAGAAAGAACAAGAACAAGAACAAGAGAAAGAAAGGAGTAGGAACAACAAGGAATAATAGAAAAATAAAAAAGGTAATGAAAAAGAAGAAAAAGAAAAAAGTTAGTATCGAGGACAATGCTTTTGTAAAGAGGAGGGCAATGCTATGCCCTTACCCCTATAGTGTGTATCGGGTTATGAGTAGTCAGCTTGTAGATACCTTAACTCTTAATTAAGTCATATTATCATTTTTTATATTGTTATTTAGTTAGTTACATTGGCCTAGGGCCTATATAAGGTTATCTAAGTCATCCTGGGTGATATCCTAGGGATAAATAGGTATATATAGGAGGTTGTGAGTCTTATTTCATCATCATGTTGAGTATTGAGTTCTTATTGAAGACTATTGGAGGTTTACCCTTTAAAGTGACATATTATTATCAATTTTTTACAACATATTTCATATTATATTCTTCTTGTGCAAGTTATTTCATTACAAAGAATGTATCTTGAATAACTCACCTCGATAGATGCGCCAACTTATGCATCTAGATGAAAAGAGGGACAATAACCCCTAGCTTATGCTAGAGATACTCAAATGTATCCTTTGGAAGAGCCTTTATGGAAATATCTGCTATTTGATCCTTTGTAGGCATATACTCCAATAGTCATTATATACAACAACCTATCATGTAATTTCAAATACTTTAGTATTAATTTATCAAGTAACTCCTCATAGAAAAGAGGTTGACATGGGCCCTAGAATAAATTTCTAGTTTAAAGTTAAGGGTTCAAATTTAGTTTGCTAGTCTAAACTAATTTCAAATCCACATTTGAATATTTTACCATAATAAAGGATAATGAAAAATATTGAGTTTTATATCCAAAAATATCAAGAATCAAATTTGATCAAAACTTAGATCAATTGTAATTTTTTTTATGTAAATCATGCTACATAAATACTAAACATTGCATTTGAATCAAAGCAATCAAAATGGAGAAAAATGCTTGGATACACACTTTTCACTCTTCCAATATATTAAAGATTTTTTCTTTATGTGCAAGTTCTAGAATGTCTAAAAAACATGAGGAATAAAGGGGAGAGTGGTTAAAAAGTGGTAAGGGAAAAAGTACAAATACTTTTATTAGTGATTTTATCTAGGTAGTGGGTACAATGAATCTTAGCTATTATAGATTTAATCTGATATAACATAGAGAATGATAATAAGACAAATTTTGAAAGTATAAAACTAGGGAATAATAATAGGACAAAATTTGAATCATATAAAAGCTAGAGAATAATAATAGGAAAAAATTAAATGTTTCTAAGTTGTTAAGATCGAATTTGTTATGTATTTTTTTCTTCATGATTGACAATGATATTTAGAGATATCATATTTCTAGAGTCCATAATGTTTAGTGCATAAAATTTCTTGATTTACTATGTAGAATATTTTTGTATCACTATAAAATGTTTCAAACCATATTTTGTGATCCATCATTAAGATGATAGACAATAAATGAAGGAGAAAAACGTTTGTTTGCAAACAAAGACTAGATAAAAAGAGATAAGGGTGGATGAAGGGTGGGGGTTGCACATGATTCAAAGTTAATGATTAAAAAATAAGAAAAATTGTAAGAAATTAAATAAAGAACTAATTATAAGTCACTATTATCTAAACAAAAAATATATGCAAATGCATAATATGTCAATAAAGTAAAAATATTTAATAACTGTAAGAGAAATATATAACAAAGATAATGCCAACCAAAATTTGATATGAATAAACTTATTCATCTTATATACCGATACATGCGCATATAATCAAATAAACATATTTTAAAATATGTCATTTACAATGAATATGTTTTGTGAAACCAAAAATTATATTTACTGAATGATCTTTAACTTCATTCATTATTTTTATTACATAAATTGAAGATCAAATTCTAATTCTAAAAATAAGTAAAATCATTTTTGATTAAAATTTTGATCAATTATCAACTTTTATATATAAACATGTTACTTAATACTAACCATTACATTTTTACAAGAATCCAAAATAAAGTTGAAAATTGTTGAAATGTGTATTTTTTATTTTTACAATATATTAAAAATCTAGGATACTTTGGAAAATCAAAGATTAAAGACCATAGTTTTAAAAAAATAAATAAAAAAAATCATCATTAATAATTTTATCTAAATCCTATAAAACCTAGATAATAATAATAGGACACAAATTTCAAAAGGTTGTTTTTAAGTTATAAAGACCAAACCGAAATTGTCGTACTTTTTCATTTTCACATTTTGACAAGGATATTAGTTTTCCTCATTATATTTGTTGCCTAAATTCACACATCTCACCGAATAAAATAAATTCTTTAGGCAGCTACGAATACTGCCAAACGACCATTTTATTGAAAGGATTTTATTAACGTATAACAACTATTTTGACTTTGAATGGCGATCCCACAAGCCAAACTAAAGAAATACATTGAGAAAGCGTATCTTTATCAAGATACAATGTGTACAAACATACACGTGGCTGTCGTTATCACGACGTTAATATTATAACCACTTCAATTACAAATGGTTGTGAAATTGATGTTAGATAAAGATTTGGTGGAAGGGGAAAAGTTAAAAAATTTAATTAAAATTAAACATTATGTAGGGTTTTAAGTTAAATTTAAAGTATTTTTTTAATCTCATTGGGGATATAAATTTAAATTGATATTAAAAATTTAATTGGATATGAGGTTATAAAGTACATTGTATTGTGTAATATTTAATTGTTTTAAAATGAATATAAGTTTATTGAAATTTAGGTTGTTAATGGAGTCTTATTTTATCAATAATTGCTATAGCGTGATGAACGTTAATTTTTTTGTTAATGTCTTAATAAGTTGTGAGCATTCAAAGACCTATAAACATTTGGTCAACATTTTAATCAATGTGGAAATATCTTTTAAATTTATGATTTGAGCGACTTACATAAACAAGGGTGCAAATGATGACTATAATATAAAAAGATTTTATTTACCATATAATTACATGATAGAAATATAACTACTTAGTATAGTAAGACATAGACTTTATTATATTAATCTAAACTAGAAAAGCCATTCAACTTTACTAAAGATTAAAGACACTTTGACACATAGTTTATAATATTTATTTAATAGATATTAGCATTTGAATTTGAGTTTCACTACTACTTTTTTTGTAGCCTTCAATGTCTAACATAGTTTAAGTAGTCAATTTTTTATCTTTCAATCTTTATAATATAATTACTACATAAAATTGTTTTTAATATGTGAAAAGGAAAAATAAAGTTCATTTACTTAATTGAGTAAATAAATATAATTAAGTATAGATTGACTTAAGGATTGAATGTAAATAGTTAGATAGATAGAGTGGAGTGAATTAAATTAAGTAATATTATATAAAAAGTACAATAATGTTATAAAGAGTAATAAATAAAGAGAGAGAATGCTTAGCTTTATGGTTGAAGAATGTATGTTGATTCATGAGAACAATAAAATTTGTACCTCAAAATCTAGAGATGGTTTAGGTAGTTGTGTATGTGGCCTAGAACTAAAAAATATTTATTTTTATACTATGTAAAAAATACTTCATTATTCTAGGTGTACTTTGTAGCTACATAATCACCCTATATCCATGAACTTCATCTTTGATGTTCTTTGTATGTTTCTGTATGAATACATAGAAAACATAATGCTAGGAAATTGCAATATGACACTTCCATAGTTTTTTATCAAGTTGGGGATACATAAAAATATCTTGACTGCTTGGCAGACGACTTTGCAAAGACTATATTGGTTTGATCAATCTTTAAGTCATGGTCTAAGTTTTGCATCTTCTTCCATTTGGTGGAATCAATTGGTTCAACAAGATGATGCTCCTTTTACAAAGATCAAAAACCTTAAAGGAAGATACTTGTTTAAAAAATGCATCCAAGTGTTTCATGATTTGTGGGACTCAAATACGTTCAATTGGAACTCTTGGCAACAACTCAAAACTCAATTCAACCTTTCTTCAGCCATCAAAGATGTTGTTCTTAAAATTCAGCATCTAATTACCCTTGAGCTCTTATGTTTACTATCTACATCTTGCCATGATAACTTTATCAAAGACTAGAAATGGCCTAGCAACTGCAGCTTCCGATGCTTTCCTCTCAAGATTGTCTATCAGCAACTCATGCCCCTTGTTTCCCTTGCCCCTTAGCTTAATCTTAAATGGAACAAACTGAGCTCCCGCATTTGGCATTACAAAGCTAATGCGCAATCCCAACTCATGGCATGGAAAATTCTTCATGTTAAATTGCCTATTGGAGAGCGCCTTCACTTCTTAACTCCCTCCCCTTCTTGTCCATTCTGCTCGAAATGAGAGTCTATTAAGTATATGTTCTGGCTCTTCCCTCATGCTCATAACCTCTGGTGTTGTCTCTCATCCACTTTCCCTGCTATTGTACCCCACAAGTGGACTTGGAGATCTACGCTTCTTGGGCTTTCCCAACTAGGGATAACTTTAAGAAACCCCCCCCTCGACGAAGGTGTAAAATCCTGGCGAATCTCTCCTTTTATTTGAAAAAAAATATTAATTTTCTTGGCGAATCTTATGCATAGTATTAAAAAAATTGTAAAATCCTGGCGAATCTTAATAAATAATTGGTAAAAATAATAATCATAGTGGCGAATCCTAGTGAATCTTAGCGTGCTCCTATCACAATATAGGCAGGGTCAAGTGCCAGATCTTCCCCCATTCCTAACAAAATTCAATACCATCGGCCTAACAATGCTTCATCGACGGAACTCCCATCACAATCCTATGGTGCATCGGGGGAACTATGGGCATCGGGGAAACATTAGCTAGCATCCCACTGATAGAACGAAGGATGGTTGCAAGTTCATTTTGCACCCTAATACACATGTGCCTTTTTAAAGGCTTGTGGAGGCCTGAAATTTATTTTGGGCCACACGATTAGATTTAATCATGTGGCCCAAAACAAATTTCGAGCCTCAATAAGCCTTTTAAAAAGCACATGTGTATTAGGACCCGGAATCAACCTACAACCGTTTGATTAAAAAATTAATCTATGGCAATAGATAAAAGAAAATAGTCCTCAAATTAAATAGTAATTTATTATTAGTGGCGATATTGCCCCAAAATTAATCGGAGGAATATAATATTGCTGGCGAATATAATTAAATTTTTTAGTAACTGTATAAAATACTGGCGAATCAGTTTTGATGATGCATCGTTTACATGGCAAATTAATCGAGACAAAATTATTTATTCGTAAAAACTTGGCGATTTAGTCTTCGTTTCAGCTTGTACTATTGGAGCTCCTGATTTCTATTATTAGCCAATTGGCGAATATTCGCCACTAAAGTTTTCCTTGTTCCCAACATCACAATCTCATCTCTCAAACCTTTAGGAAAATTATCCTTAAATTTATTTGGAGACTTTGGTGCTTGGCTTCATTCTCTCATTCCTTTTTCCCTCTTCATATAGAGGTCTTGATGATCAATGCAAATTTCTTGCTCCACTTCACCATTCTCCAACATTCTCTCCAAACAAAGTCGGATCTTCAAGTTACATTGACCAACCTACAAATGAAAATTAAATCATTTAAATATGGTTTGCAGGATACATGGATGCAAGTTCCAGAAGACAATCTCAGAGGTGTATTCTATAAAAGGTTCTATACAAGATTATGACGCTGGAAGCTTTACAGTCTTTATGTTTAACTTTCTTGATGAGGGTGTGATACAGTGAAGGATTCGGGAGTGTTTTTCATTTTGATGGACAACCATTTGCCAACTTCTTCTTTTAGGATATGGACAGCTATCAAGCTTCAAAATTTATTGTTGTTGTATGGGAGGCTATTTTTAATGTTTTTAAATTCTATCAGTAGAATTTGCTACTATCGTATTGGTCTTGTTGGTGTATGTATGACATGGTTTTACACTTGTATTAGCAAAATTTGTTGTTGTATTGGCCTTGCTAGTGTAACAGTATGTGATTTCTAATTTTGATAATAAAGTCCTCTTTTCTAATAAATTTATATATATATATATATATATTGAAAAATAACAAGCTTAGTAAATGCACATGAATACTATAATGATTGTTTAGTGATTCAATTACACTAAGATAAAAGTGATAAGATATTATAAAATTATAAATAATTGTGCTCCTAAATTCCTTTGTGCTAATAGATGGGTTATTAGTTTCTAGTTTTATTCAATTACCAAATCCCTTTTTTCCTTGAAATGGATGTAATGAATATTTTTTATAGATAAACATAACATCCAATTGGAAATATTGATTGACATTTAGCATAGGATCAAAATGTAGGATGGGACTAATTAGCCAAATGTCTGATTTTAATTTTGTATACCAAGATTTTGGTTGCAAGCATGACCTCACATCCATAGACACACTATAGGTCATATAGCTGGATCATAATTTTAGGATAAAGAAATAAAGTGAACTAAAAGAAACAAGATAGATACATAAACACACAAAATCTAACTCAAATCACATTAAAACTTCATGATTGATTTAGAATTGGACATACCTTAATCCTATTGATATGCTCCAAGTAATTAAATTGTGGATTGTTCTAAAAATATTTTAGTATAACCTTGTTGCAGTGGAAATTATGGAAGAAAAGTGACAACATGAACTTAATTGAAAATAAACTATGGTAATGAAGATTGAAGGATTTCATTTGTAGAAAGAGGATCAAATAGGTGAGGGGATAATAATTTTTCACAAGATCAAGGGCTCATGCTATAAGATTCTCTCAAGAAAGAGAGAAAGCACAAGTGTCGGGTGAGGGTTAGTGGAAAGTGGATGCTAAATGATGGTTATTGGATACGATTGTGGGAGATTGTGATAAGATTCCCAAAAGAGGTAAATCTTTGGCTTTTTTCCATCTCTAGGGAGGTGGGAATTTAAAATTAGATTTTATTAGATTTTGTATACTTATAATTTAATTCATAACCCACTAAAGTACAAGAGATGTAATATATAGCTCTCTTTTTTCCATTGGCATCATGTTGTGCTAATAGTTCCCCTACTGCCAGTATTGTATCTAAAACATATAGTAAGAGTGGTTTATCTAGATTTGGAGGCATGAGTATTTTAGGTGATGTAAGGTAGGTTTTAAGCTGCTGAAAGTTCTGCTAACAATTATCATCCCACTTGAAGGTCATATTTTTGTGCAAGAGATGAGAGAATGGTTGACGTTTATTAGCAAGCTAAGCTATGAAGTGTCTGATGTCCAATAATTTCTCTCATAGACTATGAATTTTTTCATTCTCTTTAGTGGGGGCATGTAAACTATTGCTTTGAATTTTTTTGGATCAAATTATACGCCCCTTTGAGATATAATGAATCCTAGGATTTTTATATATGTGACACAAAACAAACACTTCTTCAAATTAAAATATAAATAATAATTCTCCAAGTGATCAAAAAATTAACTCCAAGACTTGCACATGTCCTTACCTTATTTTAGATTTAACATAAAGGTTATCAACATAGTCTTTCATTAATTCCAAAGGGAATCACTTGGTAGAAAAAAATTCCCCAAGGAGTGATAAAATCAATTTTATGTAGGTCCTCATTAACTATTCTTATTTTATTCTATCCCAAGAATTCATCCATTAGTGACACCATTTCATGTCATGTTGTTAGATCCAGAATGATATCAATATTGGGGAATAGTAAATCATCTTTTGGACACACTTTATTAATATCTCAAAAATCTATACATATTATGACATCTAAGTGGGTTTTGGGAGTGGCATAATGTTAGAAAACCATTCAGGATAGTCAAGTGTATGAATGAATCTGAACTCTAAGAGCTTCTACAATTAAAATTTTACAAGAAGCACAATTTGTGGATGCATTTTCTTGGAAAGTCTACCATTGAGATATTTTTCTCAGTCAAGTACCACTAATATGGATCAAGTCTTGGCATATCTACATAGGTCCAAGTAAACTTCTTAAATCTCCTTTTAAGAAAATATAATATGTTTTTATTCTCCTCCTCCTTTGTTAATGCTACTTCCATGAGGGTGATATTTTGTTCTTCTTAGTTTCCCAGGTTAACCTTTTTCATTGCTTCAAAAAATATGGTGGATGTATCTTGATAATGGGGGATTGGGTCAAGTTCCTCATCTTCTAGCACCTTAAATAGGATTTCACTAGAAGATATATTTTTTTCTTACTTTTGTATGGTCCAAAAGTGCCTCATCGAGGTTTTTACTAAGGGACCTTACTTTCCTATTTTTTTTATTTGTTAATTTTATGACTAACGTAAGAGACCTACCCCAGATTATGTAAGCTTGTGTAATTTGATATTAAATCCTACCTTATTATCTCCTATAGGTACATATTTTCTTAGACTCCCATGTGCTTGTTGATTGCTTCATAATTTTGAAATATATCAAGCATAGAAAGTCCTTGTTGGCCCCAATCTATGAGTTTAGGATAGACAAGTGGAAGATCAATGGCTTAAAATTATGTGATGGTATTAATATTGTGTCATTAAATTTTTTGGAATATGTTCTAAATTTTCTTTATTAGTTACCTCATGGGTAGTGTTGACAATGATAGAGGTCTTAATTGCTTTAGTGCAGACACACTCAGGCTTGTAAGGTACTAGTTCAAATGATCTATATCTAATTCCTTGGTAACCCATATTAATCTTAGGTTATATTGGTTCAATTATTCCTTACTCATGTACCCCTATTCCTTTGGCTTTATATCCCATGTTCTTGCATATATTATGACCCTTGGGGTATCGTCCTATTTGTAGTATAGGAATTTATTCATATTCATCCCTATAGAACCATGGGGAGATATCTTCTTCAATATTTTAAGCATTAGAAATTCACCTCTAGTTCTATTTTGATAACCCTTGGCTAACCATGGGACTTAGGTGAGAATGAGAGTTTTGCTATTTAGAAATAATCATGTAGTTCATACTATTGGAGCCAAAATTCAACCCCAAAATTCCATCAATTTTAGCCACCTTAGTATGACCACTCTATTTTACACCATATGCATCCATCCTCAAAAACATCACCTCTCATCTTAAAATACTATAACTATAGCCCCCCTAACCCATTGCAATAAAAATCATTATTATTCAAGATCACCCTCCCCATAGTCATTGCCTTAAAATTTCACTACTAGGAACTCATTTCTCTAAGACAAAGCCAATTTGAGGAGAGTTACACCACAGTATCCCTGAAAAATCAATAATAAAACCAGCACAAAATATTGGCAAGACAACCATGTTCTGAAATAACATATTCAGATGTCTCTCCGACAAGACGAAAAGTAATATTTCAAAGAGATCAGGATATTTCAAAGTGAAAAGTCATCTTGTCTCTCTAAAAAATTACCTAGTACAAAAAAACATTGATATTCTAAGGATTCTGAAACACTTTGGCATTTAGGAAACAAAAAAACATCTCTCTAACATAAATGATTATTATGCAATAAATGATGAGAAATTTTCAAAAGTGAGGCAAGCATGGACATGATACAACTTCAAAGAAACATCAATTTATCAGGCAAAAAATGAAGAAGTCCCTTTGACACCATGAAAACATTTGAGAATTGAGTGTTGAGGACACAAGCTTGTGTCAGGAGGACATGGACGAAAGTCTCCTCAATCCTCTGACAACAGGAACATGGCAGTAAAGAAATACTTTCAAGGAGACTATGTGACATCAAAGAGAGATAAGGGCAAGTCTCTTCGAAACTCCAAAATGAAAAACAAGAGATATCATAGGGAGAAACTCATATTGGGAAGACATTATTAAAAGTCTCTTTGAAGTGTCAAAAATGTAAGAATATTAGTATGTCAAAGAGACATAGGCTTATTGAAGGGAGATGGCCACATGTCTCACCGAAATCTCGATAATGAAGATAAAAAGAAGGAAAAGAAGAGGAAGCCCAAGGTATAGTTGTTGTAAAGACTTTACAATATTGAAGAGAAACAATCAAATGTCTCTTTGAAACTCCAAAAAGGAATGAAAGGGAAAAACATGTCGAGGGGAGAATAGGATATCAGTGACAGTATAATCAAAGTCTCTTGAATGTAACAAAATAATTTCTCACCTGGTTGACATGACTGGTGAGGCTTTCGAAGAGATAACTAACATTAATGCTATGGTTGATTAGAAAGGTGGCACAATTGTCATTTATGAACTATAGTTGATGGAAGTAAGCCAAATCTTGCTATATATTGCTCGTAAGATCTTGAAATCTCAATGAATTGTAGCTGAAAATTGAGGATGGGGTGTTGAGTGATTGCAAGTAGTTCTGAAATGATATGGAACTGATTCAAGTAAGTGCTCAAAACTCAGCTGAAGATATTTTATCAAAGCTTGTTTGAATTATAGTGAAGATAATGTTTTAAACATGGAAAGAACACCAGAGAAACTAAAAGTGAAAAGACAAAAAACTAAGACTAGGCCACTAAATCAAGATCTAATTGAGTAATATCTTGGTTCTAGGCCAAAGTCTAAGAGGAAAGCCCAATTGAACCCCTCATGTGAAAAATTAGAAGATAAACATAAGAACCTAGGAGATGTGTGGACTCCACAATGAGGCTACGACCTATTTCTATACCATTATAGGAAGAAATACAGGCACAAATTCATATCAAATCCATGGAACATGAACTTAGAAAATCTTGTGATGCACAATGTATTTGTCAATCTGGATTTAATTAAGGCACTAGCTAAAAATTATAACCCTAAAATAAAGCTAATTCATTCTCACGATGGATCACAATTTATCCTCATAACAAGAGATTACATTTCTATGGTTTTCAACTAGACACATCAAAGAAAACAAAACTGAGGATAAGGGATCTTTTGGAAGAGTATTGAACCATGGAAACAAGCTACAATAGATGGAAATTAACTTTTGCACAGGCCTAGGGATGTTGGAAACCAACTTAAAATATTTTCTAGTAGTGAGAAACCCCCATTTTCTGTGAAGTCATTTGAGTACTATCAATATATCTATTACTCAATTGACTAGGTCTTAGGAGTGTATTCTCCAGTTGAAATGGACATAGCTCCCATGGTTTTAGTAGTAGACACCCAAATTCAAGATGCTAGGTCATATGATTATGCAAATTATTTAGTTGAGGTTATTAATGCCTCACTTACTTCTATAAAAAACAATTGTGATGCTATCAAATTCAGAGAATACTTCCTGCTCATGCATATGATATTGTATGAGGGACAAGCAATGGCTATTTGGGGGGAAGATTTAATAATTGAAGACCTGGATAATGATGGAAACATGAGACTAGTCCAAATGTGGACCTCTATATGGGATAATAGATGTGGTAGGTCCCACTACCTGTATTTCAAAGAGTGTTTTATGAGACCCTTTTATAGATTGCTTGGTCATAATTGTGATTACAACTTGTCTCCATAGATAGAGAGATTCCTATGAGCAAAGGAGAAAAACCCTAAAGGAAAGATAAACCACAACTGGGGGGATTGGTATTTATATGAAGATTGCACTATAATAAGTCTATGGATTCAAGGAAGCTCCATTCCTTCTACCTAGAATAGTTCTTGATAGGGTTTCATACATGGAAATTGTGAGGAAATTGACCTATTCAGACTATATGCATCTTAAGAGCTATGGAAAACAATCTCTTATTCCTTCTACTTTGTGTTTTGGTGATTTTACTATCATCTTTGAGAAATGGTATGATTAAATTAGAAATAAAATAGATTACTATAGCATACCACTTGGGAATAAGAGGGAGAAATTCAACCCTAAACATTTTATTCACAATTCCAAGATGACACAAAAATTGAAGAGATATGAACATGTTTTTTTCATACATGATGCTATTAGAAACTGTGATGAGACTCAAGCAATGATGAGAAATGTTGCGTATAACAAGATAGTCATGGAAGAGGTATGGAGGAAATTCCATTACCCATCACACAAAGATGCCTTTCATGAAATATTGGATCTCATGGATAGAACTGAGCAGTTACTTTTGCATGAAGAAAAATTGACCAAAGATGTGCCACTTGTAGATTTTGAGAAAAAGAGAGGTGCTTGTTCAAGAAGACAAGCTGAAATCATAAAAACCTTGAGTCACTCATCACCACAACCCACTCTAGAGGTCAGCTTCTCAACTGACACTCCTATCATAACTGAAGATGATATTGAAGAAGAGAATGAGGTCACATAGATTACTGATCCTACCATTCCCCAATATGAAATACCACCAAAAAATAGTGTGATCACCTTTGAGTCTTTTGACAAACTATTTGATGATTTAAGACATCATGCAAGCTAGGAGTTCATTATAGATGATGTATTTGTTCAAACTCCTGAGTTTAAAACCTTCATTTATGAATGCAAAGGAAGAATGATAAGAGAAAGGATATAAGAGATTAGCCCCGAGCAGGAGGTAGATACCCTGAAAGAACTTCAAGATTATGTTGATAAGGAAATGAACAACATCACCCTTGAGCGAGGATGAGAGTTATTACAAGAAGCTAGGGTCATACTTCTTCCAGGGCGGGACATTAGCTCAGCCATAGTCTTTGACAATTTCATGAAGAGAGAAAACAAAAAATTGCAATTAATAGATGATGTCAGTGATAAGATCTACACTAGATTAGGGTACAATCCTAACAATACCACTTTGCAAATTTGGGCCCTTTACCCACCAGGAAAGAGGCCTTCTCTTATCAATAATTTGGATCAAGTCTTTGGCCACCTTCTAGTGCAAAGAGTAGGGGATACAAACCCTATTGATATAGATGAACTAAATGTAAATGTTTCTAGGTTCACCAAAGCTCTAATTGAGAAACTAAACAAAGATAATAAGGGGCTAGTTGCTGAAAATGAAATATTGAAACAAGATGTAATCAATTACAGAGATAGATTTCCTTCATCTTCTTGTCTTTACTCACCACTAATCGAATGTGAAAGGAAAGTGCTTGAAGCAATGCCTAAAAATACATATTGGAAGAAAAAATATGAAATAATCCAAAAAAACAATAGGAATTAAGAAAGGAATTAAAGACTACCATGTTTGAGATGGCATCAGAATTGGTCTGCAAAAGATTCAATAAGATGTTTGAGAATGCCGACAAGGTCTAGACTATCCACAACAAGACATTCGTAGCCTTCCAAGAGCACAATAGATTAAGAAATAGAATTAAAGAAGTAGAGGCACAAATATAAGCTAAAGGGGATAGTGGTGAACATATGATTTAGGAGTACCAAGAGTTGGTAAAAATACATGATCATTTCCACAATGTACTAACACAGGAACTAAGTGATTTCAACTAGCCATTGAGTATGGCTCTTCCAAACATCTTTGATGAAGGATAATTGAATGATCATGATGTGTGGAAAGATGATATCTCTCAATATCTTTCAATGGCTCTAGATGAAGCCAATGATGAGGAGGAGGTGCTAGAAAAAAAAAATGTATAATTGGGATGAATCCCTGATCTAGAGTATGCAATGAAATAAATAGTCAGTAATGCAGACACTTGCACAAAATTAGGGTATATTGAGTATTTATCAGAAGTCAATTTGTTTATTGCAAAAACCAAATGAGGAATAGAGGGTAAAAGAGTCTTGCAGTATCTAGTGCACTATCATGGAGGATGGACCTTGAACAAATCTTCAATGATCATGGGTTCTTGTTAAAGATTAACAGTTTGTGGTGCATCTAACTGCGAACTTCTAAAATTTCATTTTTATGTTCAATTAAGTTTTAACAATTTAGTTATCAAGAAATGTGACTTTTTGTAAAAGGCCTGAAGCTTGTAGCTTCCCACATATAAAATGTGAAACCAAGGCCTAATAAAGGATATATAGAATAGGATTATTACTATAGCAGTATCATTAGAAGTATATCGTTTTACAAAAAAGAAGACTTCATATATAATGTCCATCATTTTGAAGTAATATAAGAATGGAGGAAGATGACTAATTAGTGTCCAAACATTGGTGTCGATTGTTTGTTGTTATTGTCTAATTATTTGACTGACTCCAATTTACTGCTTCCATATTATTTAAGTTGGTGCATCAAAACTCAATTTATCCAAACACATTTGTTGTTCTAGTGTGGTTTCATTGATCGATTTCTTTCAAAAAATTAAATATCATTTTAATAAGATCACAACAATTTGGAAGTTCTATAATTTGGATCGATAAGAAGAGTCATATAATCACGAAAATTATCATATCGTCTCCAACTTGGTTATATCTTGTTATTCAAATTGGAAGTCCATTTTTATTTGTCAGAGCATATTTATTGTTTTTGTGTGATTTAATTGATTGGTTACTCTATAGGATTAAAATCCCCTATCAATTAATCATAGTAATATAATAAGAACCACTTGGATCGATAAGAAAAGTTTGATAGTTACTTCCCTACACATTTGTACAAGGTATAAATAGTCATAAGTGGTAAACAATCTGAACTGTATCCAATAAGTAGGTCACACATCATTCACCTCTTGACTCCACTAACCCAACAATAGTAGGAAATGGTCTTACCCATCTTATTTTAAATTCCATAAGATCTTATTTATACATATTCACATTTAAATTTTAGTATTAGGAGTAGGAGTAGCAAACAAGCCTTCATCTATTTCACATTTCATGCCACTATGGGTAGATCCTTAGAACTAACTAAACCATACAACTTGCTTAAATTTTCTTTAGTCATCAAGGTTCACCTGCCTAGGTTTAGCAGAGCCTGAAGTGTAGAGAGTCATCATCCATATAGGTTAACTCTATTTTTTAGTTCAAAAATGTCGTAAGTCTGACCATAGAGCCTAACATCCTCTTAGGATTTACAACCTAAATTTTTGAGACCTAACACATACTCTCCACACCCTTTATTAGTAACCTTGGCCTTGATTGCAAGGATGGTTTGTGAGGTGGATCCGATTTTAAGTGAGGATGGGTCTATGTAATATGAACAAGTGGGTCACATTACATCATTTATCAGACAATGGTGTGAATGGTTATAAATTCCTTCCAAATTTTTATAATACTAGAAAGGTTGAGCATCTACAAAGATAGTGACCTTGTGACCATTATGTGAAATTCGATACAATGGTGGTAAGTGGAAGGGGTGAATTAAATTGCATGTATCCATGGTTGGCCTAAAATAATTTTGTAAGGGAGATCAATGTCCAAAATCTGGCATGTGGTCTCTATATAGCTAGTTTGACTTGTATAGGCAACTTTATAGTATAGTTGATTATTGCTTGAAATCATCATAAGATTTAAAATGGTGATCTTATTTTGTGGGTCAATGAAACCTTTTGAATATCTAAATTATTCAATTAATTTTAAAGTAAATAAATTAAATTCAAATTGTATATCTATTAGGACATGTTTGATTTTGTGTTTATGGATAAGGGCTTCAATAGTGATTTATTATGGGGCATGTCTGTATGTATAGGTCTTTATTTGTGAATACAAGATTATGTGTGGATGAGAGGTTTCCTATCATGACTTGGAATTCATTAACATTGATTTCAGTTAGGACATGGGATATTTGGAATGCTTTATTTAGGATTTCTTTGTGTATAGAGGTTCAAAGCAACTCTAGGATATATATTTAGGCTAGAGTTTTCCTAAATGATTAAGGAGATGGTACTTGTTTGATGTGGTTTGGGATTAAGAGGAAGATGTGTCGTGGAGAGTGACTTGACTATTACATGTGTTTTGATAATATAGTTGTCTTCTTTGATGTTCACGATGGTTATTTGATCATGAAATTCATGTATTTATCCTATGATGAAATCATATGGCGGGATGTGGATTATGTTGGTGTATGTGTAAGAAACCACTTTGTTGGAATATGAAGTTCTCCCTTCATTTTGTAAAGGAAAATGTTGGGTATATATTCCTAGTTGTTCATTAGGATAATTTTGTGTTTGACCTTCAATATAATTTCTCTATTAATTAAACCTTGAATATGATTTTTCAATTTCATGCACTTGGATGTATGGTGACATTTTACCCTATGGTATTCACAATATTCAGTTTATACCATGTGGGTTTTTGTTGACTTTCATCAAATGGTTTAGTCATGGGGAACTTGATTAAATTAGCCTATCTTAGTTTTTCCAAAATACAACCTCTATGGATCTTCTTCTAAAGGAGTATATTTGCATTTGGGTTGATTTTTTTTCTTTGGTTTTCCTTATGGTATGGTGACAGTGTTGGAAATAGTTTGATGTTGTGACTTGTTTTGATAATGTGATGATGTAGGTTGTATTTTTCAAACATGCTTATTATTTGTTACACCATCATTCACAAGTTTTAAATATTTGGATCAAAATCAAGATTTATCATTGGCTTCATTGTTATTTTCTTTATGGTCCTTGTAAATTTTAATCAATCTCTTGATAATGTGGTGTAGAATGAACTTGAGAGTCTTATTAGACTATCAAAGTTCACAACCAACTCCAATTAAGTTGAAAATTTAATTTTCTATTTTAAATCCAACTCAACCAACTCCAATTTATGTTAATAATTTTATTTCTCAATTTAAATTCAACTCAATCTTTATACAAGAACAAAGGAAATAAATTGAAATCACCTAGTTGAATTCTATAGGGATACCACATTTATCAACATTTAAAATTCAATTTCAATTCCAAATTATTTATTTCTCAATCTTCAAGTTCATTACATCAACAAGTTTCAACTATAATTTGTAAATTTCCTAACTCCTATTTTCTTCTCCTTGATATGCCTATGCTTTTTTTGTTGCATATATGAAATCCTTGATATGTCAGCTCAACTCCCTAATCATATTATTTTTTCCTCTTTTCTTTTTCTACACTCAACCCAATATGGTGTGCCCTTCACAAGTCTTTGTTAATTCATCTTTATTGAATTCTCTTCTTCCCTTCACCCAACTCGACCCCCTCTAATATAATATTTTTCTCATATGGCACAACTTCCTCTACCTTGTTCTATTTTATTTTAATTTTATTAATGCTTCGCCTTTCTCTCTTCAACCAGTTGCACCCCCTTATCTAGAAATTCATTTTAATATAGTATGTTTTTATTGTCTTTGTAGACATCCAAATTTGACCACTTCTATATGGTCAAATCTGTATCCTTTATTTGTCTGTTTCATCAATATTAATTAAATGACTTATTTAATTATTATTTCCCTTCCTCTAAGGTTTCAAAAGTATTTTATTTAACAATCAAATATTTTATCTTTCATCATTTCTTCTCTAAATTAAATAAATATATCAATTTATTTAATTTAGTCATTTACCTTTTTGAGTTTAAATCAATTTTAAATTCCCTTTTTACTCTCTCCTTGTCACATCTTTCATAATCTTCTTCTAATCTCAATTAGTTTAATTAATCCATGATTAATATGTGCACATCCTTAATTAGGATTAATGTCACATCCTCCATATTTGGCCACTTGTCTTTAATCCTTCATTAATCTTCCTAATCACATGTTTGCAAAAACTTAATCTAATCACCTACCATTTCTGGTATGTCCTCTAAGTCAACCTTTCATAAGTGTTTTCTTTATTAAGCATTTACCTCTTCCCCATGTGAATTTAAAATTCATATTTATTCATTCAAAGCATTTCTCTTCCCCATGTAGGTTGTTGGGAAATTCTAAAGTCCCTCTTAGGTCACATCAGTCACATGGGACAAGGACCTCCTTTATGAGGACTTTGTCTTATCCCCAAGGTATTCCCCAATCATGTGAATTTAAAATTCACATTTATTCCCCTAACAACTTCTCTCATCCCCATGATTATAAAAGAGGACTTTCTAAAATTCCTGATTTGTCACCATCATCCTCATATGGGGACAAGAACCTTTTTTTCTAAGAAATTTTCCCCTAATCCTAAGGTACTTGCAAGTACCTCCACCTCACATGTCCTCTTTCTACATTACCTGTCCTTTTGACACCTCCTCTCTCACATGGCAAGATGTGAGGGCTTGTGAGTCCTCAACTCACCACAAGCCTCGATCTTGCCCATGTTGGTTAAATCCTAGCCATTGAATTCTCTAGAGACTCTTCCCTTAAAATAGAATATTTGGTCTCATTTTTTCATACAACACATTCATATTATTCAACAAATTAAAGCAACTCAACTCTCAACTTAGCACATTCAAGAGCTTGACATTCATCCTCCATTTTTACAGCCTTCAAGCTTCCATTGCATCCATATACATCACTTGCCACAATACCCATTTGCATCATTGCATTCCTCATCACTTCTACTCCATTTTGCATCCATTTTTAGGTAATTTGTCATTGAAGGAGTACACAATCAAATATCAAAAAGGGCCAACCAAACTCATCAATTCAAGCAAGGTAAAATGTTTCATTTTATTGGTATTTTCTTTGAATTCATCTTAAGCCAATCTTGAGTATTTTTTAGTGTTTTCTTTTTTGCATTTCATTTTGTCTTGCATCTTAGAATAAGAAAAATAACTTGCACACATTTTTGGCACGCTCAGTGGGACCCACAAATGGGCCTGTTTCTTTCACATTCGCTGTTGTTTGGCATTTTGTAGGTTCAAGTTACACAGAGGTGACCTTGCCCTGAATAGGGGCGACCTGGCTGTAACAAGAGCGACCTGGCCCTGAACAGGGGTGACTTGGCCCTAATAGGGGTGACCTAGCCCTGAACAAAGGTGATTCTGCCCCAGACAGAGGCAACTACAAGAGGAGCGGGCCAATTACATTAGTTAGATTATTTATTTACCACTTTTATATTAGTTAGGCACATAGATCTAATTAGGGGGAGTCAAAGTACTTGTTTGCCATGTTTGTATAGTGGACTATTGATGTATCCAATACTCTTATGCCATTTGGCGATCTTGGGTGAAGAGAAATTGTAGTCCACTTAGTCCTTTGTGTTCACACACTTTTAGCATGACTTGCTTGGGCATTTCATCACCCCAAGAGATGATCTCAACCATGTGTTACCGACCGGGTATATAAAGGGGGGAGAGTGAAAGTTGTACCTCAATTTAGTCACGTCATTTTTGGTAGAGCGTTGAAGCTAGGGTGATACCTAGATAAATCATGAAGAGTTGGTCTGAGCTTCTAGTACCTCACTAGGAGCTCCTGACTCATGCTTGTGACAGACTCGTGTTCACGGTTTTGCCCCACGTACCATGCATATATTAGGGACTCCCTAGTTTTCCTTGTTGAACCTAGTTAGAGGACCGTGTTGGCCATACCCTTCATACTAATTTTAGGATTGTGATATTTGAACTATCTTTTTTATGCGAAACTAGTGCATGTCTATTTAGTCAAATCGGTCTTTGCATTTTTGCTTGTTGTTTGTTGTGTTTTTTGTCATTTTCCATAGTCATTTTTATGCAATTTAAGTCCAGTTCAACTGAAAGGGGTGACCTTTCCCTTGACATGGGTGACCTGGCCCTAAATTGGGTGACGTAGCCCTAAGTTGGGCGATGTTGCCCTAGGTTGGGGAACCTGGCCCTAAGTTGGGTGACCTTGCCCTAAGTTGGGTCCGTTTTGGTATCCATTCGACCATTTTTCAGACTTGCTCTTCATCCCCCTTGACTTGGGTGACATTACCCTTAAGCTGGGTGACCTTGCCCCAAAGAGGAATGAATCTTCCTTTTTCTTCTTCATCTGGGGCCCGGTTCGAATCCGTTTTGGTGTTCGTTTGGTCATTTTTGGACCCGTTCTTCACCCCCCTTGACTTGGTCAACCTTTCCCTCAACTTGGGTGACCTTTCCCTTAAGTTGGTTGACCTTTCCCTAAAGAGAGATGAATCTACCTTTTTCTTCTTCATCTGGGGTCCTATTTGGGTCCATTTTGGTGTTTGTTCGGCCATTTTCGGACCCGTTCTTCATACCCCTTGACTTGGGCAACCTTTCCCTTAAGTTGGGCGACCTTGCCCCAAACAGGGGTGAATCTACCTTTTTGTTCTTCATCTGGGGCCCCATTCCGGTTTGTTTTGGTGTCCATTTGGTCATTTTCTGACTCATTCTTCATCCCCCTTGACTTGGGAAACCTTGCCCTTTACTTGGGAGACCTTTCCCTTAAGTTGGGTGACCTTTCCCCAAAGAAGGGAAAATATTCCATTTTCTTCTTCATCTGGAGCCCTGTTCAAGTCCGTTTTTGTGTTTGTTTGACCATTTTTGGACCCGTTCTTGGTCTGAGTCCTCATTTCAATCACTTTAGGCATATCCACTTATCCATTGGTGGTCCTATCCTCCCTACAAGTCTCCATATGGATCCATTTAGTCAAATCCCTTCATCTATTTCATCATCCCATTCATCATTTAGGCCCTCATTTAGGTATGTTCTGATGCCTGTTCTTCACCCCCCTTGACTTGGGCAACCTTTCCCTTGACTTGTATGACCTTTCCCCAAACAAGGGTGAATCTTCCTTTTATTCTTCATCTGGGGCCCCGTCCGAGTCCGTTTTGGTGTTCATTCGGCTGTTTTCAGACCTATTCTTCATTCCCCTTGTCTTGGGCGACCTTGCCACAAAGAGGGGTGAATCTATCTTTATTTTCTTCATCTGGGCCCTGTTCAGGTCTATTTTGGTGTCCGTTCGGCCATTTTCGGACCCATTCTTCATCCCCCTTGACTTGGTTAACCTTGACCTTGACTTGGGCGACCTTTCCCTTAAGTTGGGTGACCTTCCCCAAAGAGGGGCAAATATGACTTTTTCTTCTTCATCTAGAACCCCGTTTGGGTCCATTTTGGTGTTCGTTCAACTGTTTTTGGACCCATTGTTCATCCGAGTCCTCATTCTGATCACTTTAGGAATATTCACTTGTCCATTGGTGGTCTTATTCTCCCTCTGAGTCTCCATCTGAATCCATTTAGTCAAATCCCTTCATCCGCTTTTGTCATCCTGTTCCCCGTTCAGGTCCCCATTTGGGTTTCTTCTAACACCTGTTCTTCATCCCCCTTGACTTGGGTGACCTTTCCCTTGACTTTACCAAACTTTCCCTTAATTTGGGTGACCTTTCCCCAAAGAGGGGATAATTTTCCTTTTCTTATTCATCTGTGGCCCCGTTTGGGTCCGTTTTGATGTCTGTTCGACCATTTTCAGACCTGTTCTTCATATGAGTCCTCATTTCGATCACTTTAGGAATATCCATTTGTCCATTGGTGGTCCTACCCTCCCTCTAAGTCTCCCTCTGGGTATGTTTATTCGAATCCATTCTTTCCGTTGGCTATCTCATTCTTCATTTGAGACCCCATTCATACCCGTTTTGGTGTTCATTTCCTCCATTCTCATCCCATTCTTCATCTAATCCCCTATTTGAATCCTTACAGGAGTATTTTTCATCCCATTAGGAAATCCTCAAAGTCTCCCCTACCAGTTCTTCAGTCACCCCTTCCCGTTCTTTCATCACTTATGCCTGTTCTTCAGTGTTTGGAGTTGTTTAGGTTAATCTGCCAGTTGTTCTAGGCGAATTTGCTCTCAGGGGTGATCATGATCTATTTTTTGGGTTAATATTCTTAGATAGGAAATCCTGCATCTTCAAATAGGTGAATTTTCCAAATAGATTCACCCGTTTCCCCTGCCAGACAACCTTTGGGTGAATTTTCTAGATAGGAGAGGCAAGGTTATATTTCTCTCCATAATCATCATTTCCCTTCATCTGCATCCTCTAAAGTTCATCATTTCATAAAATTATCTAGGAGTGTATTAGGGCATACTTTGATCACATATCAATATCTAGGAGTGTCTTAGGGCATACTTTGATCACATATCCATCATCATTTCTAAATCTCCTAGACTTCGTTTCTTGGGTTTTTTATCCAAGTTGGCTTAGGTGTTTGGTCTCGATTGTCATCATTTTCACTTGCTCAAGATTTTCATCCATCCTGAGTTAGTTAATCATCATTATGACCCAATCAATCTACTTCTATCCTGAGGTGGAATCGGTCTCGTAATATCTTTTCGTTATCCAATCTGATCGTTAGCACCTTGCGCCATATAAGTCAAATCTCTGAACCAGGTTTAGAATCGATTTAATCTTCTTATCTGATCAATCATTCAATCCTATCTAATCAATCCTATCACATCCCATCACATCCTCTATTCATCCTAATTTGAGCCTTTATGTAATCTAAATCTAATCTTTTATCCAATTCCAATCTGAGCTTAACTTGAATCCCTATTTGGTCTTTGGTCCATCTATATCCAAGATCTTTTGATATCAAAACAAATCTTAAGATCTCTTCTTCCATTTTTTTCATCATCTATTCTTTCCTTCTAATCATCTATTCCCATATTTACCATCCATACCCATTCCATTTAAATATCATGAATCCTTATCCTCCTCCCGCATGACCAATAATAGTAGTCAAGGGGAATACCAACTACGTTGATGATAATAATGAAAGTCTTGTTGATCAAAATGAGTATAATATAGACCCCCTTGATGCTATCATTGCTAGAAATATTTTTCCAATTGCCTTCCAAAATCCAACCACTCCTCCAAACTATCCCCCGTGCCTCTATCTGCATCTAATAACAACCCTTATGCTACCCTTGACAAGGGATTTATAGTATCCTCACCATCCACATACTCATCATGTCCTCCCTCTCCATCTCTATCCTATCCAACATCCACATCCCCCTATAGTAATCCACCATCCCCATACTCCTATCGCTATCATTATCAACAATCCCAATACTTCTACCTTAATCCCACATCCTAATCTTCCCATCCTAATCCAACAACCATGCCTTCCTATCATAATCCACCATCCCAATATTCCTCTTATCCTAGTTCACCATCTCAATATTCTTATCCTAATCCTTCACCCATATCCTCCTATGCAAATCCATCACCCATATCCTCCTATGCCAATCCACCATCCATGTCCTCCTATGCTAATCCACCACCTCAATCTTCCATCCTAATCCAACATCCACACCTTCCTATCGTAATCCACCATCCCAATATTCCTACCTTAATTCCACATCTATGTCTTCCGACATCAATTCAACCTCCAAATATTTCTATCATCATCTTTCATCCATGTCCTCTTATGTGAATCTACCACACACATCCTCTTATCCTAATCCATCATCTTAGTCTTCCTATCCTAATCCAACATCCACATCTTCCTATCATAATTCAACATCCACATCCTCCTACGTGAATCCACCATCCACATCCTCTTCTATCATTCCCCCCTCCATTCCATTATATTTTAATCCTCCTGCCAATCGACCCTACCTCAATCCTCCATCTAATTGTGATCCACCCATCAATATTAATCCTCCACCTAATCCTAGTCTTGCATCCAATTCCATCCACTTATATAATCCTAATCCACCAACCCCTAATCCTAGCCCTCCACCTACTCCTAGTCCTCCATTCAATCCCATCCACTCATCTAATCCTAAACCACCAATCCCTAATCCTAGTCCTCCACTTACTCCTAGTCCTCCATCCAATCCCATCCACTCATCTAATCCTAATCCACCAATCCCTAATCCTATTCCTCCACCAATCCCTAATCCTCCATCCATTCCCATCACCCCACTTGAACCTACAATGCCCAAAGATCTTCCAAATGTCATCCAAGGACTCATGACAAAAGAGACATCCCCAGATCCACACCTTGATGTTGTGGAACCATGCTATCCCAATCTATCATGTACAATCATTAGTGATGAGGCTCTTCCCCATCTTATGTTTATTTCCCCTATTACGGTCCTAGCACCCTCCAAACCATCAAATTCATTGAGTCCCCATCTTCTATTCCTAGAACCCCTTAAACCAGTGAAGACATAAAAATCCAATCCACTCCCCCTACTCCTAATATCACCAAAGTCCAATCCCATGACCTTCATGAATCCTATGTCCTTTCGTCTCCCCCACTTGAGGAGATTCCCCAACACTCCTCCACACAAGACGAGTCATGCCAAGAGCTTAACCATACAAGCACATCCCCTCCTCCAAATCAAGATCATGCCATCCTATCTACTCCATCTCAAGATAATATTCCCTCATCCATTTCATCTCACGATCCCTCTCCTCAATGGGATCCTCATCTGAACATCCTATCTACTCCATATCGGGATCACACTAGCTCATTCGCTCCATCTCATGATCCCCTTTGCACTCAAGATCCAATCACTCCATCTCATGAACCTTTATTACCCATTTTCACAAATCCAGATCCTATCATACCACCCAATCCCTCTCTTGATCCCTTATTACTTCCTCCTCTTGATCAAGATGCTGCTATTTCATCATCTCCATCACACAATCCTCCATCATCGCCTAGCCTTGTCACCCCAACACCACTTTTATATAACCTCAGTAACATTACACTTATCCATGGTGGTCTTATTGCAAATTAAAAACAAAGTATATGCACCACCCTACCTCTTCCACCTGCTAATGAACTCGCATCATGCTTCCAAAAGAATAAGCATCCTACCATAGATCAAATGCTCAAGATCATGAACTATCAAGGAAAAGGTTTAGGCCTTCATGAGCAAGGTAATTTAGAGCCCATTTAGGTCAAAGAACATCTAGGTGCACAAGGTCTTGGATATATCTCCCAAGACTCACACTCTGAAAATGTTGGTACAACCTCCATACATCCTAAGCAAGCCTCTTCCAAAGGAATGAGAGGCACTTCCTATCGCTCTACCAAACCATTTTTCACTATCCCCATCCTTTATCCTATTACCTCAAAACAATTTTCCATCTTCCTCCTTCCTCCTTCAAGTCCATTTTGGGTCCTTGTGTCCCTCCATCCACCATCACCCATTCTCCATCTACTGCATCTCTTTTGGGTCCCTATGTACCTCCATCCACCATAATACATCCTCCATATACAACATCTATTTTGGGCCCTTATCTCCAAAATCACCCCCTCCATCTTATCCTCTTCACCCTCTCATCTATCCATCACCTATCCCTAGCACGCATCATAAGAATCCTAAATTCATAATCCCTAATTAGGACCAACAAAGTCACCCCTCCATACATGCTATCTCTAATCCTCCATCCACACATCATAATCAAAATTATACCTCTATCACTCCATCCATTTCCTCATACCCATCCCATTACTACTAAAAGCACTTTGGATGCCAAAGTAAAAATGAATAAATCCAAATATCCACATGCATCAAAAGTTCCTCATGTCCCCTTAAAAAGACATGTTGAAGAAAATAAAAATCAAATGCAAAATCCAAATCCATCTGAAAGGCCATCAAGGCCCACTAAAGCTAAAATAAAAACCATGTGGATCCCAAAGAAAAAAGAGGCAATGCCTTCAAATGAAAAATCCATAACGACATCCAAAATTTCTAATCCAACAAAAAATCATTCACATCCTCCATCTCCAAAATATTTTTTGGGTCCTTATGTCTCAAAATTCACTATCACAACTCCTCCATTATCGCCACATTCGCCATCCATCAACCCTCCTATCATTTCACATCCACCACATGTGCTAATGTTGGTAATGAACACCTTCCCCAATTAACATCCACTCCATCATTCCATCCATACACTTTCCAACACCCCATCCACTATCCCCCATCAAATCCCTTTAATCCATCCTCATGTATAATCCACCCATTCTAATAAGGTTGTACCAACATCCAATAGTCACTTTACATATGGGCTCTTTTTACCTCATATGAAACTTAATGGTTCAGTCCTTTGTTTATCCCCTTATCAAATGTCTTCTAAATCCCTTTATCCATTCCTCCCTATCCTTATCCATCTCCATCTGCATTTCTGTCTAAAAAGTCCAAAATGTCCAAAAATTCAAAAAATTAAAAAAGAAACAAGTAAAGAGAAATAATCTATCCAATGGTGAAAACTTGGTATACAAGCACTTTGGATAAGTACCATGATGAAAACCTGGCAAATAGGAATCATGTGTAAATCCCCCATGCAATTTACTTCCATCTATGCATCCCCTTCCTCCATCCCCTACATCTGCCTATCATCCACATCCCTTCCATCATATCCCATTTGTATCCGGTCCCTCCATCTTTCTTGTGATCTTGATCAAGATAGGGGCAGATATATATTCTTTCTTCACCTCTTGGCATACATTCCCCTCATCCATATACTGTTGTATCCCTTATCCTCCTTCATCTTCCTTCCTTATCCATGCATCCTATCCACATATGTCTATCTTCTATTGGCCATCATCCTATTATCTGCCATCCCTCTTGCCTCATCACACATGACATACCTATATTGGGGGCATCTTCTTTGTGACATAGTCTTTTGCGACATCATCCATCCATCCATCCTAGTAATCTCTTCCATCTTCCAAATCCTTTTCTTCCTATCCACCCATCCACTAGTCCTCTTCCATATTTTCATCATTATCTTCTCATCCATTTATCCATCTCGGTAATCCCTTCCATCTTCCAAATCCTTATCTTCCTATTCACCCATCCACTAGTCCTTTTCCATCTTTTCATCCTTATCTCCCCATCCATTTATCCATCCAGTAGTGCATTCCATCTTCCCAAATCCCTATCCCTCTATCCATCCATCCTCACATCTTTTTGTCTCCCCACTTTTATCAATCCATCCATTTACCTCTATTTTCCTTCCATCTCACAATCCCTTGTCAATGGTATCTTGTTATGGGCTACCCCCATGAAACCCAATTACATACATCTCACTATCATAATTCCTATCTATTTCTCACATATTTCTGATAGCCTATCACTCTTCATCATTCATCTATCCATTGTATCATCCTCCCCATTCATCTTTTGATAATTTGGATAACTATCCCATCCTTGAGCTTCATGCAATCACCACCATCCTATCTAGTGGGTCTATCTTTTGTCATCATATTAGCTCCATCATTGTCTTTATATCATGTTCATCTCATCATCCTTTATCCATTGTCTATCTTTGGAATTGTGTCGAACTAAGTTGCCCCTGCACTTTCACATAGGAATGGTCAATCATTTGATCCACCCCTAGGGCCTTTGTCTATCCACTCTACACAATCCATCAAGGTCTCCATTTTCCTCTTTCCACTTTTATCCATGGCCTTCGGTTGAACTACGAGGGCTCTCAGCTTTCACATAGGCAAGGCTAATCTTTGATCAACCCTTGAGCCCCTAGGTCTTTAGGGTGTGTTAGTCTTGTGTCCCCTAGGTCTTTAGGGTGTGTTGGTCTTATGTCCCCTAGGTCTTTAGGATGTCTATTTTTTTTCACCTTTTCTTTTTTTCGTCTTGTTGTCTTATGTCTCATCGTCTTGTCGTGTCATCAAGTATGTCCCTATCCTAGTTGGTGCTTCCAAAATAAAGGTCACTAGTATCATGAGATTTAATCAGTTTCGAGTATCCTGAGTCATGTTGATCATTTAGTGTAGTATCCATCTTTGGTCTCAATAGTATGTATCCCTCCTAATAGACCTCATCAACCCCATCCATCCTCTCGATCCTATGGCAAAGGATGTTTTGAAATTGATTACAATATTTTGATAATTTTGACTTCTATTTATCATTTAAGCTCCCTATCATCACTTGTCAAGGCCTCCATGATCTATCATATTATGGTGTGTTTTGATTGGTTAACATAGGACCATATCTTGATCTTTTTTCTACTTATGTCTTCTTGGTTGTCTTGCGTAGTATCCACCAAGACCCCTAAGGTCTTGTGTTACGTTGGGGCATCCTTTTGTGCTTGTGGTTATCCCAATACCTGGCCTGACCAAAGTTATCACAACTTTGGGTTGTTTGGATAGACTCCTTTATTGTTGTGTTTATGTATGCATTAGACACTAATCTGCCTTGGTTTCACATACCATGGTACCTGGTGTCTTATGCTATAGAAAAAATTAGTGCTTCAAAAATGGAAAATTGCATTAGAATTGCATTTCATTTTCTCTTCCATTGCATTGCATGTATCCTCTCATCCCTCCCCTTCCATCCTTCTCATCATTTAATCATATTTTTAATGATATGCTTCTAGGATAATAATTATTTTTTATTCTAAGCATCTTTACCTCCACCATCTTCATTCATTTTAACCATCTCACATCTCCATCCAATCCTAATCCATTCAATCTAGCACAAATCATCTAATCACATCTTTGGTCTTGTTCCAAGCCTTGCTACAAGCCTTGACCCAATCATCATCATCATCCTCATCATCATCCTCATCATCATCATCATCGTCATCATCATCATCATCATCATCATCATCATCATCATCGGGATGTATCCTTCCCTATCTTTTGTGTTGTTTGGGATTTTTCCTTCCCTCATTAACAACACTCTCATCATCGTCATCATCATAATGTATACTTGTGTTGTTTCAAAATATATCATTCCCTCATCAATAACACTCCATCCATCATCAGTCCATCCTAGCTTGTAGCTTGACTGGGGCAACATCATATTTGTCCTTGAATCCAATTGTGCTTGCCTTTATCCCTTTACTTCCCTCATCCTCTCTTATCCATCCCTTTGCATCATCTTCCCCATCTACCCTTTCATCATATCATTCATTTCGAGAGCACACCCATGTTCTCTTGAACTTGCATGTCCTCTCGAGGGGAATCCTCAATCGCTAATTTTCATCTTCACCCTCATCCTCTCTCCTCCTAGTCACTCCTTTGGATGACTGAAGAATCTTCCCCAATCTAACCATCTTCTTCTTGGTGCTATCTTTTAATCTTCTTTGAAATGATGCTACTTCGTAACACCATCTCAAAGAGGGGCAAAATGTAGACATCCAAATTTGACCACTCCCATATGGTCAAATCCGTATCCTTTATTCATCTATTTAATCAATATTAATTAAATGAATTATTTAATTAATATTTCCCCTTCCTCTAAGGTTTCTAAAGTATTTAATCTAACAATTAAATACTTTTATCTTTCATCATTTCTTCTCTAAATTAAATAGATATATCAATTTATTTAATTTAGTCATTTACCTTTTTGAGTTTAAATCAATTTTAAATTCCCTCTTTTCTCTCTCTTTGTCAAATCCTCCATAATCTTCTTCTAATCTTGATTAGTTTAATTAATCCATGATTAGGATGTGTACATCCTTAATCAGGATTAATGTCACATCCTCCATATTTGGTGACTTGTCTTTAATCGTTCATTAATATTCTTAATCACATGTTTGCACAACTTTAATCTAATCACCTGCCATTTCTCGTGTGTCCTCTAAGTAAACCTTTCATAAGTTCTTTTTTTATTAAGCATTGAAGTCTTCCCCATTTTAATTTAAAATTCATATTTATTCATTCAATGCATTTCTCTTCCCCATGTAGGTTGTTTGGAAATTCTAAATTTCCTCTTACGTCACATCAATCACATGGGACAAGAACCTTCTTTATGAGGACCTTGTCTTATCCCCAAGGTACTCCCCAATCATGTGAATTTAAAATTCACATTTATTCTCCCAACAACTTTTCTCATCACCATGATTATAAGAGAGAAATTTCTAAAATTCCTCACTTGTCACTATCATCCTCATATGGGGACAAGAACTTCCTTTTTGAGGAAATCTTCCCCTAATCCCAAGGTACTTGCAAGTACCTCCACCTCACATGTCTTCTTTCCACATCACCTGTCCTTTTGAAACCTCCTCTCTCACATGGCAAGATGTGAGGGCTTGTGAGTCCTCAACTCACCACAACCCTCCATCTTGCCCATGTTGGCTAAATCCCAACCATTGAATTATCTAGAGACTCTTCCCTTAAAATGGAAGATTTCATCTCATTTTTCATACAACGCATTCATATTATTCAACACATTGAAGCAAATCAACTCTCAACTTAGCACTCTCAAGAGCTTGGCATTCATCCTCCATTGTTACAGCCTTCAAGCTTTGATTGCATCCATATACCCATTTGCATCATTGCATTCCTCATCACTTCTACTCCATTTCACATCCATTTTTAGGTCATTTTCCATTAAAGGAGCACACAATCAAGCATCAAAAAGGGCCAACCAAACTCATCAATTCAAGGAAGGTAAAAGGTTTCATTTTCTTGGTATTTTGTTTGAATTCATCTTAGACCAATTTTGAGTGTTTGTTAGTGTTTTCCTTTTTGCATTTCATTTTGTCTTTCATCTTAGAATAGGAAAAATCACTTGCACCCAGTCTTATTACCGATCTGCATCCTCTCCTTTTTCTATCTACAAGTTTTCAAAATTCCTCTTTAGGTAGCTGTCACTTGGATTCTTCTCTCTTTTCATTGCATTTTAGTATTTTCCATTTTGACCGATTTTCATGCCCCACACCATGTTGAATTCCTTTCCTTTTTTAATATTACTTCATGGGAAAATTTGATCCTATGTTCTATATGGGCTCCTCATTGCCTCACACCCTCCTCACTTACCTAGTGCACTCTATCCTTGTGAGAATTTGTATTATATTTTTCTTAAAACTCCAAACTTCATGGAATGACCCCTATTTCATTTCCCCCAATCTATAATTTTTCTAGAAGCTTATCTCTCTCCCCTAAGTTGTGACCCCTCTATTTTTTCCCTCTCAAAACTTCCATATATTCTTTGGTTTTAATGAGTAAATAAATTTTTATCCTTCCATGTGACCCCTCATATTCATCTTTTGGGCATTGAAAAATTAAAATTTTAAATTTATTTTACACTAAGCGACCTCCATTATTCCTTTTGCACTAATTTATATTATCTTTTGGTAAATACGTTAATCCTTATGATGCATCATTTAATTATAAGAATAATCAAACTAAAGATTGGAATTGAAATAAGGAATTTTGTCAATTAGAAATGACAATAATGTCACTTCAACCTACCACTCAAAACAAAAATCCAAAATTTTATTACCAAACTGAAAAACAAAAAATGAACTACAACAAAATTCAAATCAAAACACATTTTTGGGTGATGTGGGTTGTCGATTCTCCTAGACACTTTTCCATCAAACATGTTATATAATAAGTTCATGAGAATTGCTCACAAAATGGAGTTGAGTAGTAGAACTACTCTTTCAAGTTGCAAACAACTTGTAACATACTCTAATACTGAGATAGGTACCCATGAAAATTATCTTCCTTCTTCTCTTCTAGCACTTTGTTGGAACACTTACCATATCCCTTTACAAAATCTTCCCTTCACTGGCATATCCCTTTGTGGAGCTTCTTCCACCATGAGTTGAATACTTTTTCCAGTTACCTCTTCCTCTCAATCTTCCTCTCATGGGATTCAACTCACAACGAACCATCCACCTCCACCCAAGGCTTCCTTCCTTCTCTTCATTTGAGCTACCTATCCCACCATATTCCGACCACCTCCACCAAATTCCACACTCATCTTCCTCTTCAACTTCTCCTCTTACCATAAAAAAATAATGGATTTTCCTGAGTTGTGCATCAACCCTTTAAACCGTCATGATTCCCTCTTCTTCATTTTTAAACTCGGATGGCTGTCAATCATTACATACCTCACTATTCTAAAAATAAGACTTTACCTATGCTACTACAATTTTCCCTCTTCTAATTTCAAATGAAACACTTTTATCCTCACCATTCATCATCACCAACTCTTTTATTTCCTCCAAAGGCAGAATTATTTTTGCACTATGTATTTGTTTTACCACAACTATAACTTGTAAATTCATTTCCAACATGCCTTAAAAAATAAAAGTATCAACTACAAACTCCTCTCTTGCTTTTCCATTCCTATCCTTTTACATGAGGATTTATTTTTCAATGCCATAGACTTGACATCCTACTATAATTTTTTTCTTGCCCACAAAAAAAATTACAAATAGAATTATGAAAATCATGTGTCCCCAATGGCCCTTCTTTATGATCTTCTCTTTGTGAAATAAATTGCTTCTTCTCCATCAACTTGTTGGTTTCAGCTGTCAAAAAATCATTCATTCTCCTCATTTATTCTTACCACAAGGTTCTATCCTTGTCTGTCTCAAACTCCTCATCAAATTTGGGACCATTACTATCCATGATTTTGGTTTACAAACATCCTTCACCCACTTCACATAACTCAATTCATTCACATGCTATCACAATAAATGTTCCTCATTATCTTCTCCACTTCTGTGGGCTACCCCACATGTTCATCCTTATATTCTAACCCTACCAAAGGGCTACAACACTCTTTTCCTCTACTCTTCTTTTTGTGGTCCTCTTTCAAGATAACGTTCTTGTTCTCAAT
The DNA here is from genome assembly GCA_007115665.2 of Sequoiadendron giganteum. Lineage (NCBI taxonomy): Eukaryota > Viridiplantae > Streptophyta > Pinopsida > Cupressales > Cupressaceae > Sequoiadendron > Sequoiadendron giganteum. Next base: position 587,504,158 of record CM021108.1, read on the forward strand.
TCTATCTACCTCATGAGAGATATCCAATTCCTCACACTCACTCCAATATTCAGCTCCTTCCTCAGGATAGTACTCTATCCTCTCTATTTTCTATTCAAATTCACACTTATCATCCTCTATCACACCATATGCACATAACTCTTCCTCATTCTTGTTTTCATCTATTTCATGTTTCATATTTTTTCCACCCTCAAGGGAATTCAATCTTTCCTAGATTTTTAACACCTTGTCACTATTTTTCTCAAAAATCCTCTTTTTTGTTGCTTTCCAAATAATGTTCTTACTGGCCTCTTCATGACCCATCTTATCCTCTTTGATACAAGAGCATCCCTAGTTTTCAAAAAATCTTGTATGAACCAGAGACATTTATTTTCCTTTTGTAGTTGTCTCAGTAGTTTATTTTTCATTTTATAGCATTATCATTTGTCAATTCATGGAGTAGGATATTGGTTCTACATGAGACAATATTCAAAATATCCAAATTTTAGAGGATTTGCATTAATTTTTGGAAAGTTATTACTCTCAAATTTTCATTGTCATTTCTCTGTTAGAGCATTCAGGGCCTATCTCGCTCAAATTGGTTGTGCAAACCTTTTTCGGAATGTTTGGAGCTTAATGAAACACCATTCAAGGAATTTTAGGTCCAAGGGGAAACTTCTTGGAGATCCATAATACATTCCATCTCTCAATGGGTTATCTTTTTTATGTTTGTGGCCCACTTACATGTTTGATCTTGCATTGGGGTTGTAAACCATTGAGGCTAACACAAATCATAATTGGAGCTAGAGATTCATATTTAAGATCATTTGAAATCCACTAGAAAGTATTTAGTTAGGTACTTAGTTGATACAAGAAAAATTCAAGTTGTCCAGGTCGTTGGACTGTAATAAGGCCTTGTACCAGTTGTAATATCTTGTAATTCCCTTGTGGAAGGCCTGCGAGCCCTAGTAATTCCACATATATCACATATGATGCACGTAAGACTGCAAGTTATGAATCAATAATAATTTATTTTTTTAACATTTTTTGTGTTATTTTTTTTGTGTTGAACTCTAGGATTCATGATTGGATAGTCCTTTTTGGACCCTCCATCTATGACTGCACCACTATTCCTGGAAGAAATCTTCTTACTCTCTCAATATGTAAATTATGTAACCATCCTCTACCCAACCGAGACTCTAGAAGATGCTCCTTTAAATACTTCCTCTACCCATTTTCCCTCAATGGAGAAATTTCATGCACCTTCTACCCATATTTATCTCTACTAGATGACAAATAACGTGCTTCACACACTCATTTCTCTATAGTTGCAAATAATAATTTTATTCTCACACACTTCACCAATGAGAATCCTTATATATTTTTATTCACTCTTCTTTCTTTTGTAACAAGTTTTAGCTTCATTTACCTCTTCAACGAGCCTTTTATCTCTCTCTAATACCAAATGATGCAAAATGAACTTAAGAGTTTTATTAGTTTGTCAAATTTTGCAACCAATCCCAATTTAATTTGACAATTTCATTTGTCAATTTAAATTCAACTTAGCCAGCTCTAGTTTATGTTGACAATTTCATTTGTAAATTTAAATTCAACTCAATCTTTATACAAGAACAAAGGAAATAAATTCACTTCATCTAGTTGAATTCTACTAGGATACCACATTTATCAATATTCAAAATTCAATTTCAACTCCAAATTATTTACTTCTCAATATTCAAGCTCAATACATCAAGTTTCAACTCTAATTTGGAAATTTCTTGACTCCTCTTATCTTCTTCTTGATATACCTATACTTTTTTATTTTCATATATGAAATCCTTGATATGCCAACTCAACTCCCTAATCATCTATTTTTGGCCTCTTTTCTTATGCTACACCCAACCTAATATGGTGTGCCCTTCATAAGTCTCTGTTAATTCAAATTTATTAAACTGTCTTCTTCCCTTCACCCCACTTGACCTCCTCTAATCTGATATTTTTCTCATATGGCACAACTTCCTTCGTCTTGTTCTATTTTATTTTAATTTCTCTCTTCAGCTAGTCATGGCCCCTTATCTACCAGTTTATTTTCATATAATATGTTTTTTATTATCTTCTTACCCAACCACAATCTCTCCTTTTTCTATCTACATTTAAAAAAAATCCTCTCTGGGTCTATAATTTACTTGGATTATTCTCTCTTTTTGTTATATTTTATTCTTTCCCATTTTTACCAGATGCCACCCCCACACCATACTGAATTCATTTTCTTTCATTTTATATTCCCTCATGGGAATAATAGGCCCTATATTTCATATGGTCTCCTCCTTGCCTCAACGCTCCTCTCTTATTTGGTGTGCTCTATCACTGTGAGAATTTGTATTATATTTTTTAAACTCCAAACATCATGGTGCAACCTCCACTTCATTGCCCCCAATCTATAATTTATCTACCAGATTATCTCTCTACCCAAAGCTATGATCCCTTCATTTTTTTCCATCTCAAAACTCCCATATATTCTTTTTTTTTAATTATAAAATAAAATCTTATTCTTCTATACAACCCCTCATATTCATCTTTTGGGTATTGAAAAATTAAAAAATTTAAACTTCTTTCAAACCAAGTGACCTCCATTATTCCTTTTACATTAATTTATATTATCTTCGGTACATACATTAATCCTGAGGCTGCATCATTTAACTTTAAGAATAGTCTAACTAAAGGTTAGAATTGAAATAAGACATTTTTTCAATTGGAAATGGAAATAATGTCACTTCGACCTATCACCTAAACCACAAATCAAAATTTTTATTACCAAACCAAAAATGAGAATCGAACTACAACACAAATCAAACCAAAACACATTTTTGGGTGATACGGATTGCCAATTCACCTAGATGATCCTGTATCCCAATTAAGGATTTTTCTATTATTAATTCTTTATCAATTATTTCATCTAAATAATTTCCACATTGAATTTATAAGTGGAAGCCCATTTTTGGATTTAAATTTTGAAGAAAATTAGTTACTAGTTGTTTCTTTGGCATGTGCCAAGTGAATTAATGACAAGGTGTCTCCAATGTTGTAAGAAGGTGGCAAAAAACTCCACATTGTTTTGCTTGGTATTACACAAGTCTAGCATTGTGATCTCATGTTCGATGTATGAAAAATGTGTCACAAATCATTCAACTATATATACATGAATATGGTGATTAAGCCATGGGGAAGGTGTGTGAACCAATCTAAGGCTTCTAAGAAATAATCTCATTAGATACACATCACTATAATCATATTATATGTACATACTATAAAAAACTATCTAATGTGTTCTCTAGGATCACCATTTCCCTTATGTTTGTCAAACTTAGGCATTTAATAGTTGTTAAGGAAGGGGATTGGTAAGATGGACTTGTCAAATGGATAAGGAAATATGTACTCAAACCTATACATATTATTTTAGTTTCCCACTTATAGCCCTTGGATCATGGCTTGCATACTTTACAATTCTTGGGAAATGTCAACATTTGATGGATTATTGGATGTGGGATTAATCATGTGATGATTTTATTGACTTTCATGTTTATATAAGGATGTGGGAATATGGTTTTTGTTGAAGGTGTTTTTATGTGAGGATGGGTTGATGTGTTGATATGTTGACATGGTATTATTATTTGTGTTTGGAAGGTGTTGATGTTATGGATTTATATGTGTTGTTGAGTTTGGATGAAATTTGCATTATTTATTGGTGTTATGCTAGGTTGGGTTAATTATTGGGTGGATGTTTAGATGAATTTAGTGTTGTTAATTATGGGTATGTTTGGTTGTGTTTCTCAATAGGTGGAATTGGATGGTATGTAAATCCCTAGTTGTGAGTATCTATTTGAGTATGATATGACTAGTTCTAGGATTGGTTGAGATGTATATGAAATATTGAATGTGTGGTGGGATTATGAGGAAGAGATTGAGACAAAAAAAATATTTCTAGACGACTAATTAATTTGATGATGGTACATTATATGAGTCTTTTATTTTGATTTGTGATATATAAAAGCTTTGGGAAGTGTAGACCCCTTTTTTATGAAGTCTAACACAATTCTATCTTTCTCATGTTTAAATATTTTCTTCATTAGCTCTTGATTATGTGGTCTTGGGAAAATTCTTGCAACCTAGGGGAATGTTTAGGTTGGTCCACTTAAGTCTCTTCATTATGGGTTGATCTGTAATGTCCTCTATCTTGACATGTTCATGGGAATTCATTTTCTTCTTAGCTTGAGCCTTAGTGATTGACATACAAGAGATATACCTAATATCTTTAAGTTCAATTTTTTTATGTAGATGTTTAGGGGTGGTTGATATTATAAAGATAGGGGTATGGAGTTTATTTGGACTCAAATTTGATCAAAGTATAGTGCTAATGGAGATTATATGAATGCCTTAATGACTAGGATTTTATGATTTGAAAGAGAATTATATGAAATAATTTTGAACCTTAGATCAAGCAGGAATTTTATGGGTGTAGTTTTATTTTGGATTACATTTTTTTTTGATAAGGTGGATGATTAGAGATTATGATTGGTACAATATCAAACTTTTATCAAGAAAAGAGTAGATCCTTAATAATAGGGATTATTTGAAAATGATATATCCATACTTAGGATAGGAAAGTTCCTAAGTAAGATTGGATAGGGGATTTTTGGAGACTTAGCTTGAGGTAGCTTAATTCTCAAGTTAAATGATCCAAAATTAAGGGATAATTAATATATTACTTAAGATAGTAAAATTATTAACACAAAAGCTAGAGGTAAATGATATAAGGATCTAGATTTTGATTTTAACAAATTTGATTTTGTGATGGATATTATTTGATTACAGGATGATCACATGATGAGAGGATGATTACAGTGATGTAGGGATGGGAAAAATTATGGTTGTGTGTAGATCAAAGGTCTGAAATAAAGTGAATGTGAGATGGTAGAAATTTGTTTTGAGAGACACTATATGACTAAGGTGGATTAGGATGGGTTAATGATAAGGTCCAAAATAATAATTATGAATGATCAAGATGGAGGAAACTTAGAATAATGACTATGGATTTTATTGAGTGGTCTAATATTTTGAGAATGGCTTAGGTGATGGTGTAAGGTGACAAGTTTAGGTCTATTGCTATAACTATAGTCTAATTTTATGATCAATTTGGGGTGATGATTGATTATGGATCAAGGATATGTAGACATTGCAGAACAAAATGCAACAATAAAAAAATGTAATGCAGTCATGGTTTGATAGAATGCAAGCACAACAAAACATAATCTAGGCACAATTTGACAAAATGTAAGCACAATAGGACATAATGTAGGAATGATTTGATAGAATTCAAGAACATAAAATGTAACACAAGCACTATAGAATACAACGTAGGCATGATTTGATATAAAGCAAGCCTAGACACTAAAATGTTTGACAAAGTAATAGTTATATAGTCTTTGTGTGGTTATTTGATTTTGAAAAGACATATTATCACACATAAAGACACATTGGATGATTAGATATTTTTAGGTGATAAGGCTAAGTGGATTTAAGTGGTTTTTCACATAAAGAAACATGAAGCACATTAGCAAAAACCTAAAATAATTCAAGCAAAAGTGTATACTTAGTGTAAGCCCACTAGTAAAAGGATAATACCTCAAGATTATTGCTAAGGACTTAGCTTTAATGACCCAATAACTATACATCCAATGGTACAAGGGCTCATCATTTCCCTTTCTTTACCAGTCTTAAGACCTTGTCAAAAACATCCCTTGATTCCAACAACATGGTGTTACTGCTCCTCATCTCTTCAATGTGCCCCTTATTTTTCTCCTATCATTGATGTAGCATGCTCTCCATACCCTACTATTTTAGCACAAATAACCAAGTGTTGGTCTCACACAATTTTATGGAGGAATCCTCTAAACAAAAAAAAATAAAAACCATAAATTTCTTCTTGCAACGTGGTAGAAGATTTCAAAATAAAAATAAACTTTATTCTTTTCCTTCTTTTTTCATTTTTGGGTATTGAGAAATGACACAAATGATATTTAATTTTTTCCTTTTTTATTATGGCACATAAGTGTTGCAAGTATGAGAAATTGGTGTTGTCATTGATGTCTATAGTTGAGTAAGATGGTTGTAAGAGTATAGTTGATGCTTTGATTAGTTGCATTATGTTGTCATTAGTAAAGATATTGGTGTAAACCTCTAATGTTTCTTTGATAAGCTTCTGTCTATGGTTGTGGAAGTGTTGAAGATAATAAGGATGTGTCTTTGGTGCATGGTTTCCAAGTGATTTTGAGAAAAAATGATAAAAACAAGAAATAGTGTGTTGCAATTGTATTTTGGGTAATAGAGTTATGTTATGGTTTTGCTCCACATTTCTTCTAGATTGAATATTTTCCTATGAGATTTGGATATGTTGGTAGGAATTGTTTAGGGGTGTTAAATTTAATATTTGGTATGCTGGATCATTGTACAAAATAAATTGTGTTCACCAGTATGAGACTATGCATTGCAAAGGTGTCTAGGGGAATTTTTTTTGCTCTATATTTCTTTGTACTTGTGTTTTAGGTCTTGTAATTCTAAAGGTGTGTTGATGGTTTTGGTAGTTGATATAAATCAAGAGGATTTGAGGTTTTGTTCTTTAGAAGATGGTTTTTCAAGTAATAGTGTATGAAAGAGTTGTCTAAGTGTGATGGATCTATACATTCTTCAGGTGGATGTAGTTGTGAAGGAGTTTTCTGGATTTCAGGGTGTTTGAGGAATATTCTAGATCATTTTCAAGCATGGTGTTTCATTCACAAGTCCTCCTTGGGTTTGAGGAACTGTTTGCATGGGTAATTATCGACCTGGTGTTTACACTACATGTGAAGGATAAATATTGTTTTTGGTAGCACGCGGTTGAGTGGTGTTATTTATTTGGGTCCCAATTAAGTTTTGATGTGGTCTGCATTCAATTCTATTTTCCATGGAAGTGTTTTGGCACCAAACTAATTAAAATTTGCATGTTGGAGGTGCATATCCAACCTTGGAGAGGGTTTCAAGGTTGAAGACAGGACAAGTATGAGTTGAGTTATTGAGATATGTGAAGATAGATGTGTGAGGTGTGAATTATGTCAAGTACAGTGTGTTAGAGTATGAAATTGAGTTATGCAATGCAAGCTTTCAAGTGTTAGTTTACTAGATGTACTGAGTAGAAGGTGGCTCCAATTCTTCAATTAGATTGTGAAGGTGTAGAAGTCATTGTGGTGGATTCCTTGTTGCATTGAGATCATTTTCTCTATGTAAAATTCCTTCATTATCTTCTTTTATATTTTGGTAGTGACCTTTTTGACAACGAGCCTTTCTTCTTTGGGTAGTGAGCCCTATTATATTCGGTATTGATATTAGTTATATTGTGAGCTGATCATCACCATGGTTTTTCCCTTATTAGGTTTTCCATGTAAGTTTGGTGTTCTCTTGTGTATGGTGTTGAGTTGCTTTAGTTTTTGTTATTTATTTTACATGCTAATTCATCATAACAAACTTAAGGGTTTTGAAGTTTTAAGTTACAACTGATTCACCCACCCTCTTAGTTATCTTGTGAATTCCAATAATTGGTATCAGAGCAAGGTTCCTTGGAGAAAATATTAACTTCTTAAGGTATATCTAAGATGGTGCACAAGAAGGAGATCCCTATATTTGATGGAACTAACTATGCATTTTGGAAGACAAGGATGAAAGGCTTTCTAGATCATCTGGGATATGATGTTTAGAAATTAGTTCAGACTAGATACATTATGCCTACAAATGGTCCAAGAATTGAAGTTGAACTTAAGGCCCTTGAAAGTAATAGTAAAGCTCAGTATGCTCTCTAGAGTAGTCTTACAAATTTTGTATTATTGAAAACTATGGATTTGAAAATTGCTAAAGAAATTTGGGATAAGTTGGAAAGTATTTATGAAGGAGATGATATGGTCAAACAACCTAAGATGTAGAATTTCAAAATCATATTTGAGAACTTGTGGATGTTTGGAGATGAAAACATTACAAGCTATATGTAGAGGGTAGATGAAGTGGTGAGCTCCATCAGAGGTCTTGGAGGAAAATTCAAAGAACCAAAAGTGGTAAAAAAAATTCTTATCTAAGGGTGATCCCACAATACTGGTTTACATTTTTTGGTCAAACTGGACACTAAAATAATTTTTCTAACTAAATCTTCACTTTCGGGCACCTATAGTGGCTAAACCATGAGGAATTTGAAGATGATGAGGAATTTGAAGATGATGCAAACTAGTGATTTGTGACATTTTGTTTGTAGATTCTAAATATTCTTTTTTCAAAATTTTTGGAATGAAATTGCACTTCTTTTTCCATCTCCTTTGAAAACTAGTTTTGTTTAGTAAACACCATTTTAAGGAGTGACGCTCACTGTATAACACAACTTTTTTTCCATGAAGGATAAAATAATTTTTTTTTTGAATTTACATTTGTAACTACAATATCTAGTGCTTCCAATTGGTTTCATAGTGTTTTATTGATTTTTTTTCCTTAATCAAGTTCTAAATTCAAACCAATTATAATTCAGACATAGGTGGACTGTATAACACAACTTTTATTGTATGTATCAAAATTCAATTTTTTCTTTTGTTGGATAAAGGACTTCAATGTTTAGTGCACTCATATTTTCAAAAAAAATTATAATCTTCTATTTTTCCACATGTGCAGAGCAAAGAGCTTAATTTTTGGTGAAAAACCTACATTCACAATAAATATAATAATAAAATTAAATTTATTTAAAATTATACTTTTTGGGAAGCTTATAATAAGTACTACATTATTACAAAAAATAAATTTTAAATGAATTCATTTGATCCCCCAAAAGGTAAATCAAAAGTGATTTTTTATCAACATTTTGATAGGTGTAAAGGAGACTCCATTATAGGTATGGTTTAAAACTAGCGGGGTTCTATCCAAAGGGGGTTTTATCTAAGGTGGTTTGATAAAACCCTCTTCAATTTTAATCCTTCAAATGGAACTTTTTAAGGCTTAAATCATTATATTTTCTAAAAATATGCGATTTCAACAAAAATCAGAATCTCCTAGAAATTGTAAACTAGTATTGTGGGATCACCCTAGAACCCTTACTAAAGCTTACAGTTATAAATTTGTTGCTATTGAGGAATATCAAAATATAGACCAATATTTTAGAGATCAATTGTATGGATATTTAACTACATTTGAAATGAGAGAGTTTGGTACTAATAATGGTGTAAACGTTGAGACTGCTTTTAAGGCTATAAAAATGGAGAAGACTACAGAACTAGATTAGGATGATATTGATGATGTGGAAGCTAACTTTATGAGAAGGATGATAAGAGGTACTAGTAAGTATAGAGGTAGATTACCTTTCAAATGTGTTAGAAAGATAGGTTCATATGCTTCAAGATGTCCAAACAGAGATGTGAATGAAAAAAATAAGGAGAATAAAGGTAAAATGATTAAGAAAAATTATTATGTTAGAGAAGATGAAAGTATTTCTAATGATGAATCTGATTATGGAGATGATGACAATGAATGATTGTTCACAGTTTTAAAAGATGAATATATTTCTACTAACTATGAAAGTTGTGTGAAGGAATGGCCTCCAAAGAGAAAGGATAAGACTAAAGTTACTTTGGTATCTTCTTTTCATGCTAGACAAGATAAGAAATATTGGATCATTGATAGTGGTTTCTCTAATCATATGACCAGAGACAAAAGTAATTTTGTTAAACTTGAAAAGTATGATGGAGGAATTGTTATATTTTGAGATGATTTAGGTGCTAAGATATGTGGAATATGTTCAATCAGTTTTGATGGAAAGAATAATAGTGAAGATGTTTACTATGTTAAAGTTTTAAGGCATAACCTCTTGAGTGTTGGAAAAATGTGTAGAAAAGGATACAATCTTATGTTTTAGGATCATGGATGTGATTTTAGAAAAGGGTTCAAAATTGTGCTTTCTTCTGGAAGAAGGATAGATGGAAATGTTTATTAGCTTAAGGGTGCTGATGGTCATTATTTTATGAATCAAATTAATGATAGTTGGTTATGGCCTAGGAGGATGTATCACATTAATTTTGATAATTTGGTGATAATCAATTCAGTTCAACCAGTGAGAGATCTGCCAAATATTACAAAGCCTATCAAGGTTGTCTACAAATAGTTTCATATTGGAAAACAAACAAGAAGTTTCAAAGGAAAAGAAAAATATTCTACTAGATTACTGGAATTACTGCATACAAATATTTGTGGTCCTAAAAGAACAAGAATTCTTCAAGGTGATAGGTATTTTGTGCTTTTTATTGATGATTATTAGCAAAAATGACATGGGTTACTATTCTTAAATAAAAATTTGAAGCACTAGATAGATTTAAAGCATTTAAAGTTATGGTTCAGAATGAAATGGATTTAAAGATGAAGTTTTTGAGTTTTTATAGAGGTGGAGAGTTCACCTCCAATAAGTTTAACATGTTTTATAAGAATCATGGAATAAAGAGGAACTTGTCTTCCCCTAATACTCCTCAATAAAATGGAGTGGTTGAAAGGAAAAATAGAACTATTCAAGAAGCTACAAGGACTATGATAAAAGAAAAAAACCTACCAAAAATCTCTTGTAGACAAGAAATTCATACTGTTGTTTACATACTTAATAAAGTTCAAGAAAAAGAAAACATCACAAAAACTCCCTATGAGTTGTGGTATGGAAGGATAACTACTGTTAAATATGTCAAAGTGTTTGGAAGTAAATGTTATATCAAAATAGATGAAGAAAATTTGGTAAAGTTTGATGTAAGGTTTGGTGAAGGAATATTCCTTGGATATTCTACTAAAAGCAAAGCCTACTAGTGCTACAATAAAAGATTGAGAAAAATTGTTGAAAGTGCAAGGGTTAAGGTTGAAGGTTTTTAGAACTCACTAGTGATAGATGGATATGAATCAAATGAACCTAACTGCAGAGAAAAAGAGAAGACTAAGGAAAAGGAAGTACAATTTGAAGAAGAGGAAGAAGCTCTAGAAAATAATCCTAGAAATCCTAAGTATGCGTAGAGAAATCATTTCAAAGAACAGATAATTGGAGACAAAAGAAAAGGTGTACTAACAAGAAGGAAAGCTACTAAAGAAGAGGTAAATTTGTGTCTACTTTATAAAGTTGAACCTAAGATAGTGATTGAGGTATGCAAATATTAACATTGGATGAAAGCTATAGAAGAAGAACTATTACGGATTGAGAAAAAATAGAGTTGGGAAATTGTCCCAAGACCTACAAAAAAAAACATAATTAGATCTAAGTGGGTGTTTAGAAACAAACTGAATGAGAATGGAGAAGTGGTAATAAACAAAGAAAGGATTATGTGTAAGGGCTATTCACAAGTTGAAGGAATATATTTTGAAGAGACATTTGCCCCAATGACAAGAATGGAAGCCATCAAGATGTTTTTAGCTTTTCCAGCACACAAGGATTTCAAAGTTTTTCAAATGGGTGTGAATTATTCTTTTTTGAATGGATAATAAGAAGTATACATGGAACAACTAGAAAGATTTTAGTTGTCATATAACCCAAATATGGTCTACACATTGAAGAAGGCATTATATGTACTAAATAAAGCTCTCAAATCTTGGTATGCAAGGTTGGATAAGTATTTTATACAACAAGGATTCAATAAAGGTACCACAAATAGTAATCTTTACTTTAAGGTTGAAAAGATCAAATCTTGATTGTAGTTGTGTATGTTGATGACATAATTTTTGGAGGCAATGTAGAGATGTGAAAAAAGTGTGCATAAGAGATGCAAAAATGGTTTGAGATGGCTATTAATGGGGAGATGAATTTCTTCCTTGGACTACAAATCAATCAAACAAACAATGTTATATTTATTTCACAATCAAAGTATGTCAAAGAGATGTTGAAGACTCCAAACCAGTATGTACTCCTATGGCTATTGGTTGCAAGCTGAGCAAAAATGATGAATCCCATAAGGATGATCAGAGAAAGTACAAATCAATGATTGGTGGACTGCTATATCTAATTTCTACTAGACCAAATATCATGCATGTAGTTTATCTTGTGGGTAGGTTTCAAGAAGATCCTAGAGAGTCACATGTTGCAGCAGTGAAGAGGATATTCATATACTTCAATAGTACTCTATATCATGGCTTGTGGTATCTAAAGGATACTATTTTCACATTGAGTGCTTACATAGATGAAAATTATATTGATTGTGTGGATAAAAAAAATTAACAATAGGTGGTGCATTCTTTCTTGGATGTAGGTTGGTATCATGGGTAAGTAAGAAACAATATTCAATTTCTTTATCTACTATAGAGGTTGAGTACATTGCAGCAAAATCATGTTGTACACATGTGTTGTGAATGAGGAAAACATTGAAGGATATTAGAGTTGTGTATGATGAGCCTATCTCTATATTTTTTGACAACACAAGTGCAATAAACATTTCAAAGAATCTAGTGATACATTCAAGGAAAAAAATTATTTCAATTAGATATCATTTTCTAAGAGAGAAGGTTGTAGAGAATGAAGTGAAGCTTGAATAGATGCCTACAAAAATCAGATTTTTCATATATTCAATGTCTCTTCCCAAGGATCTACTTTTTAATATCTATGAGAGAAGTTGGGGGTCATTTTCCCTCCTTCTTTGAACTAGATGCATAAGGAGATGCATTAGTCCTATGGATCTCAAGATTCATTCTTTTTTTTGGACTAATGTTTGTGGCTACCTCTTCGGGGGAGTAGGTAGTGGCATTACTAATTTTTGTTGATGTGGTATAGGTTGGTGTGTGCTCCTAAGGGGGATTATTTAGAGAAGTAAAGGAAATTTGCTGAAAAAAAGTTGTAAGAAAGTTGTTTGATGTCAAAGGAAGAGAATAAATTGTATAAATATTATGACCTTTTTCTTTGATGTCAAAGGTGGAGAGAGAATCATGTGAAAAAATCATAAACACAAGGGAAGAGAGAGAAAAATGAGAAAAATTATAAGTAATAAGGGGGATATAAAGTCATAAGCCATTCAGGAAGAAAGAAACAAGTAAAGAAGATAAGCTATAAAGGGGTGGAAAAGAGAAAAGGAAATTGGTATGGTTTAGACCTATTGTGTCTTTGATGGTTTCTTACATCATGTGTTACCATCAATGAAAATGGGTGAGATTGTTGTAAGTACGAGAAGCTTTTGTTGTCATCTACATCAACAAGCGTGTGTTGTCATTGATGTCTATAGTTGAGTAAGATGGTTGTAAGAGTACAATTGATGCTTTGATTAGTTGCATTATGTTGTCATGTTATTAAAGCTATTGGTGTCAAAATATAATTTTGATTTCACAAGCTTCTATCTATGGTTGTAGAAGTGCTAGAGATAATAAGGATGTGTCTCTAGTGCTTGGTTTCCGAGTGCTCTTGAGAAAAAATGATAAAAAGAGGAAACAATGTGTTGTAGTTGTATTTGGGTAATAGAGTTATGTTCTGGTTTTTCTTTGCATTTATTCTAGATTGAAGATTTTCCTATGAGACTCAAATATGTTGGTAGTAATTGTTCAGAGTTGTTATATTCAATAGTTGGTATGTTGTATTGTCATATAGAATAAGTTGTGTTCACCAATGTGTGACTATGCATTATAGAGGTCTCTAGGAGAAATTTTTTTGATCCCCATTTCTCCATAGTCATGTTTTAGGTCTTGCGATTTTGAAGGCATGTTGATGGTTTGGTATTTGATCTTAGTCAAGAAGATTTGAGGTTTTATGATTTTGAATATTTTTTTTCAAGTAACAATGTATGGTAGAGTTGTTTGAGTGTACTCGATATGTACATTCCTCAAGTGGAAGTAGTTGCAAAGGAGTTCATTGGACTTTAGGGTTTTTGAGGAATATTATAGGTCATGTTCAAGTGTGTTGTGTGGTTTGAAAGTTGTCCTTGGGTTCGAGGAAGCATGCACTTCAAATTTTAATGGTGTTCACAGGGGTAACAATCGGCCTAGTGTTTACTCTACATGTGAAGGATAAATATTATTTATGGTAGCATACATTTTTGAGTGGTGTTGTTGATTTGGGTCTCAATTAGGTTTTTATGTGGTAAACATCCACTTCTATCTACCACAAAAGTGTTTTGGCTCTTACCTAATTTGAATTTGCATGTTTGAGGTGCATAGCTAAACTTGGAGAGGGTTTCAAGGTTGAAGATGGTATAAGTATGATTTGAGTTATTGAGAGATGTGAAGATAGATGTGTGAGGTGTGAATTATGTGAAGTGCAGTGTGTTAGAGTACAAAATTGAGTTGTGCATTGTGATCTTTCAAGTGTTAGTTTATTTGATGAAGTGAGTAGAAGGTAGCTACAATTCTTCAATCAAACTGCGAAGGTATAGAAGTCATTGTGGTGGATTTCTTGTTGCATTGAGATGATTTTCTCTATATAAAATTCCTTCTCTATCTTCTTTTCTACTTTGGTAGTGACCCTCTTGGTAGTGAGCCTTTCTTCTTTAGGTAGCAAGTCCTTTCAACAATGAACCCTATTGTATTCGGTATTGACATTACTTATATTGTGAGCTAACCCTGATCGTTGTTTTTCCCTTCTTGGGTTAATTTCCACGTAAATCTTGTGTTCTCTTCTATATTGTGTTGAGTTTCTTCTTTTTTTGTTATTTACTTTTCATGCTAGTTCATCATAACAGACTTAAGCATTTTGAAATTTTAAGTTACAACTGATTAATGCCCCCTCTCAATTTTATTGTGCATTTCAAGAATAAGTATCCTAAAATAAATCCTTTTATGTAAAATGACATAACCTTCTTTTTTTTAAAACATTTTTTTTTAAACTTCCAAATTAACATTTTGTCTAGATCCAGTAAAATATATTAACATCTTTTGGAAACCTCTACAAAAAAATTTTCTACTAAAACTCAAAGAACATTTTCCTTGTTCAATCAATTGGTCCATGGAGTCAAAGGAAACTAAAATAAAACCCAAGATAAATTTGCAACTAGTTGTCAAGACCTTGAAACATCTAACCAACATCCAAACAAACTAAAACTTGTAGCCCCTTGATGTAAAATAGAAATGTGCATCAACACTTAGAGGAGAGACAACTAAAACATTGTGCAACATCAATTATTAGTAAGAAATAAAATATCATAATAGGTAAAAAAGATCATTCATGTCACATCATTAGCAATGTTTGAGGTGTACCACATTTACTAGGAAAGGTAAATCTTCCTCATCCAACTTGGACAACTGGAAAGCATTATTCATCTTATAGCTTATAGTCACAAAACAACCACTCCACATATAATTAGACTTAGTGTAAACTTTCCAAGCCTACTCTTCAATTCATCCAATTTGAGTAGTATGCATCCTTTGAAAATTCTTGGGATTGAAATGAAGAAAAAGTGGAACACAAGGATTTTACTCTAGGGTTGGGAACTTTTTCTAGGGTGTTTCATTTAGAAATGGAGGTGGAGAGGGTTTGATGGATCTGGACAAGGTATAAGATTGACTTACAACCTGAAAAGTGAGTCAACTTTCCCTTGAACAAAATTGGAATCGATGTTGGGATAAAATGCAATGAAATGACTAGGCTAATGATTCAAATTGTCGTTTTGATGCAAATATAGTAGATTTAAAAAGTCATAGACAAATCAAGACTTCAAAAATAGACTAAGAAGAGTTATGTGCACTTGTTATATGAATTTGGAGCTAATTTTTGAGGACCAAGTCGCCATGGGCGTCTATGTCCCAATAAGTGAACTCCAAATATAATTTTATAGTACTCTAGAGCTAGATTAGAGTCTTCTTTCCTTGGTTGTCACACTATCATATCTTTGTCAAGTACAAAGATAATTGAGTTTCTATTTTTTGTCAAGATGTATGGTTTAAATACAACAATACATAATTGTCTTTCAAAATTATTTCAATCTTCTTCAGATCTAAAAATTGCACATTCAAAGAGAGGAAGGATTGTGCCATATAGGGGCTTACCTCAGTCAAGCCCTGTGTTGGTGTTTCCACCTCCACAATGGAAATTTCAATGAAAGAGAGCTTATCCTTTTGAGGGATAGATGATAAATAACAAATGAATGATGAATCAATAATCAACTACAACTCACCACCCGAAATTGGCTTCATTGAAGGATTGTAGTCATACAAATCTCCTCAAGACTTTGATTGTTGTTGTCTTGATTTACTTGAAGACCTACAAGGGTTAGATCCCATAGGCAATATGATAAAATAAACATGAACAAACTCACATACACTTTGACATGATGCTTTGATATTGAATTGTTCTTGTAGACACTAAAAAATGTCCTAGTTCTATGACTTCTAAATTCTCCATCATTTCTTCTTTTGTCTTTGATAATTAAATAATTTTTATTATTTAATTATTTTCTAAAGTCATAAGTCTTCTATTAATTAAATAATCTTAATTATTTAATTGATTCATTTCCATCTTTATTCCTCCTTCATTAATTAAATAAATTTTATTTATTTAATTATGTCACTAATTAAGTCCCTTTCTTTCTAAAGTTAAATAAATTCTTACTTATTTAATTTTTATACCAAATCTTCTATAATTAAATAATTAAAAAATTATTTAATTATTCATTGGCCACCTAGATTAAATAGTTTTATTATTATTTAATCTCCTATCACCTTTTTTTCTATGTTAATCTTATCTTCCACATCAATTCCTTACCTATACATGTCTCAATTAACCTCCACTCGATAAAATTATTTATAATTTTAATCTTGAATATCAATCCTTATAATTTTTCCCTAACCCTATTCCATACCACATATTTCATTTTTGGCCATTGATTATTGACATTCAATCTTATCCTTTCATTCAAATTTTTCTTTCCTATAAAAGACCTCGCCATTGTCATTTGTCATCAACCTCTTGTGATCTAGAATCTACGCAAGCTTATGTTATTGTATGCTATCTTGAGTCATCTTACTATCAAGTCAAGTGCATCTATAATCATTGATAATCTTCAATATTTTTCTAGTCATTGTCATAGGCTTATTATTGCATACTCAAAATCTAAGGGAGATTATCATATTCAAGAAAAATAGAGAAGTGCAATGAAGGTGAATTAATGGTGATGTGAAGACTCTTTGGTAATATTATTCCATATTTGATGTCTTTATTCTTATTTGTACTTCGTTTTTTATTAGGGCTTGATTTACATGATTTATTGCCTAGCCTTGATAATTTTAGCACTTAGATTTACATTTTGCAGCTAGGGTTGGAGACACAAGCCTAGAGTTTGTAAATATTTGACCACATCTCCCAAATGGCTCTAGATTTTTTCAAAAAAATCATTTGTGCAGGTTTGAGAAAATAGCAAGAGTATTCAATTCAAAAATCAGATTCTTTCAATCTATTTTTAATTAATTATATTTTTATTTTTATTTTTCATGAAACAATAATTTTGAGAGAAAATTAGCAATTTTTTTTAGATTTGTTTATATTTATGGGAATCTCTTCAAATTCTAATAAGGGTCTATTATTTATGTTTTTAATTTGGATGAAAAATAATTAGACAAAACTCAGATGTTTAAAAATTAGGGTTTTATAAAGATTTGATTATATCTCACAAATAGTTATAGATATTTTCATAAAACATTTTCCACAAGTTTGGTATGATGTTGGGAGTGTTCTATAAAAAAAACTAGAATTTTTGGATTATTTTGAATTATTTATAAATTTTTAATGATTTTTCATGAAAAGTTAATTTCGAGTGCAAATTAGCAAACTTTTTGGATTTCTTTACATTGCTAAAAGCTCTTGAAATTTTAGTAAGGGTTTGTTCTCTATGTTTTTATTTTTGATGCTGAAAGAATTTCCAAAAATCATATTTGTCTTGACTAGCTAACCCTCTAATATTAGTGATTAATTCTCTTGTTAGGGTTTTGGCTTTGTTGTTGGTTTTGTTAATGTGAAGAAAAATAAATACTTCAAAAGATAAATTGGATCAAGTGGACCAAAATTTGGAGCTAAATAAAGTATAGGTGCACACTTTTTAACTCATATCTTAATCTTGTCTTCTCAACATCACACTTTCAATTTGGGCTTAAAAAGAACAAGTGTCTTCTCAAAATCATACTTTCAATTTGGGCTTTAAAAAGAACGAGTCTTTGCATTGCGTGGTGATCTTATTTGTGCTTGGAGGTGTGTATGCTCTTCCCTCGAATTTGCATATGATCTTGGGAATCAAAAACACTCTTCAACACTCTCATTTTCACATCGCACATTTCAATTTATAAGGTTAATGAACATTGCTTGTGTGATAAAATATATGTGTATGCTCTCTCCTCACATTATCATATGATCTTGGAGATTAAAAGAATTATTTGCATTACTTTTGTGTAACCGTCTTAGGATGCATGTCTAAAGAAGTGATCACTCTAGGGGGTGACTTTAACTCTAGTGTTCTGATGGATTATAAATAGTGTGGGGGTGAATCTAAAGACACACCTCTTAGAAGTGGAATCTTGTCAATCTTGGCTAATCCCCAAATAAATTTATACCTTTGAGAAGTGAAGGTGGAGTGTGGGTTACCCTCTCCTCTCAGATTTTTGGCATTATTATACTTTTAAATTCATGAAATTGGGCCTCACATACCTTCAAGGTATATAGAGGACATCCCTAGATCCTTGTGCATCCTAGTTTAAGGCCATTGGTCAATCTACCCACTTGAATAATCGCTAGGATTGTTCTTGTGCTTGGAAGTGTCTTCTTATCATAATCATTTAAATTAAATCTTGCATCAAATCTTGTCTCGCATGTGTGAATGTGTATCTAATATATAAACATTAATCAAAGAAAAAATAAAAATGAAAAATCCAATAATATTAGAAACATTTCGAAAACAAAAAAATCTAGGTGTCCTCCAAATCAAACTATCCACATCATCTCCAAGTCAAAATTATCATCCTCATTTTCATCCTATCCTTTGCATTGTCATTTAGACCTCATCACCATGTTTTCAATTTACCTTGATATTCTACTTAGTCAAGTTGAATGTCGATTAATCCACAATGGTCAAGGCCAAAAATCCTTAGACTTGAAAAGAAAATTCATCAATCCTCCATAGCAACCATCCATGAGCTTTAGTCCTCCATCCATCTACCCTAACTACCAAGTGTTACTTAACAGAATCCATACCATTGATCCATAAAAAAAATCCACTAGACATCCTTATCCTAACCTTGACAAGGGAAACCAACCTTCCACCAATCCATTCCAAGTCTCCACATCCTATCCTAATCCATTTCAATCCACTCCATCCTAATCTAATACTCCATCCAATAAAAATATATTTAGTCATGGTCTCCAAAATCACATTCCATTGATTATACCTTGGAATACATATCAAAAGGAAAATCCAAATCATGATAACATAGATTCCCATTCATGTCAAGATCAATGCAGTCCATCCTATGACCCTATCCTTAATTCTATCCAATAAATCCTTCTAGACAACCATGTCACCCAAGACAAACCTATATTTGGCCAAGATCCTACCATTGAACAAGAAACCCAAAGTGGTCCACTTATCGAACTTTACACCATCCATAATCAAACATTTGAAGTCATCCTATCCAAACTCCAAACACCTCCATTTCCCAAAATGAGACACTTGCCTCCTTTGGACACATAGATCATTAAATTAATGACATGGATCAATTCATAGAAGAACATAAAAAGGCTACTATGGATCAAGAAGAACATAAAAAATGGTGACGCCACAATAGTGGTTTACAATTCTAGTGAGGAAGCAAAACTCACAAAAAATGACCCTATGCCAAAAAATGTGATTTTTGGGGTTTGTACGAACCTACTGGTTCGATCGAACCCATAAGGGGTTCACTCGAACTAGGGTTTGAGCGAACCCTTTCCCTAGTTTTTTGACCAAAAACCAAATAAAAATGCATTATGTGAGGTGGTTCAAGCGAACCCCCCTTATCCCTCATTCTCCCCCTCAAACGTAAAAAAAAACCTAATTTTTTTCACTTTGAAGCTCGGTTTCAACATAAAAATGGTGGAGACTTCACAAAACCAACTAGAATCAGGTATTCCTCAGAATGAGCTATCCAACAAATATAATTTTGATATGTTTTAGTTTTATTATGTATTTGTTTTTTAAGTTATATTAAATATAGATTTTTCACCAAAAATGAAGGTCTATGTTCTGCACATGTGGAAAAATAGTAGATTATCAAAAACAAAATTGAAAAATATGAGTGCACTAGATATTGAAGTCCTTTTATCCAACAAAAAAATAAATTGAATTTTGATATATAAAAAAAGTTACACATTATATGGTCGTGCTATGTCTAAATTGTAATTGGTTTAACTTTGAAACTTGATTAAATAAAAAATATTCAATAAAAAACTATCTAACCAAGTGGAAGCACTAAATATCGGAGTTAAAAAACTAAATTCGAAAGAATTAGAATTTTATCCTTCATGGAAATTTTTTTATGCATTATACAGTGTGCATCACTTTTTAAAAATGCTATTTTTTGAAAAAAAGCAGTTTTCGTGGGAGATGGAAAAATAAGTGCAATCTGATTCCAAAAAAATTGAATTTTTTTTTTTAGAATCTACAGACAAAATGTAACAAGACTCTAGTTTGCATCATCTTCAAATTCCTCACAGTTTAGCTGCTATAGGTGCCCGAATGTGAAGATTTAGTTAAAAATAATAATTTTAGTGTCCAGTTTGGCCAAAAATTATAAACCACTATTGTGGCATCACCCACAAGCTACCATGGATCAAATCAAAGAAGAAGATGCAAAAGCTACCATGGATCAAGTCAAAGAAGAAGATGCAAAAGATACCATGGATGAAATTGACATCCCAAATGACCAAGAAGACACAAGCATGATGAATGATAAAGACTAAATATCCTACCAACTAGGATCATCCACCTTTGTCAAAGCAGACTTTCTTGTAGATGAGAAGATTCCAAGCATTAGTTTCCACATACATAATGATGGGTTCACATCTTGATTCTAAACTAACAAATACCACATCATAAATATGACATGTAAGAATATGTTCCCACTTCGGAGGAAGGATTCCAACTTCTTTCTTTACGCACCCATGATGAAGGAAACATGTTTCGTTAGGGTTTCAAGTCAAGAATACAATTCTAACAAAGAAGTGGGTGAAGGGTCTTTGAGGAAAGATTCATTGGAAATGAATGCACTTTATAAAGACCAAGTAATGTGGAATTCGTGGTTTCACATATAAGAGGGACAACTCAAGCAAAGAAGTGAGAAAGATAAAGGAAGCAAAAAAGAAAAGAGAACATGTCAAAAAAGGGCACAGGCGGATCTGGTTTTGCAAGGTCAAATCTACCTTTGTTTATGAATAGTAGGTAACCATGGCAAAAGGAAAAATATCATCAATCCCCAACCAGATCAGGAAGAATGCACGAAAGATAAAGTTAAAATAAAAAATTGGGTCAACATGGAAGGAAGCCTAAATGCCCCCAAAACTTTGCATCATCCCTAATTTTTCGAAAGTAAATCACAAACATGGAAGAATGATGATACACATAGAAGAAGGTTTACAATGGAAATTCCCTACCTGTATTCAAGCACCAATAGGGGTGACGAGGGTCATCTAGGCACATATAGCACGATCATAGGGGAAGCACATCACAAAACACACACATCTAATCTAAAGATCAAGAAGAGGGTCTCCCCCTAACACTAGTCAACCAAGAGGTCGTCAACTTCCCACTCTAGATCATTGTAGGGGGAAGGATGATGAGCCTGCAATGGTGTAATGTTAAGGGGAGGAGCTTCCAACCCTCCCGCAACAAGGGTTGAGGAAGGACATGTGAGGTCTTTGTCGCTTGACTCTTTTGGGTCTAAGTTCAATGAATTTGTGAATATTGATGATAAGGTTGTAACTTCATCCATCAAGTTAAACATGCACTTAATGGGAGTGCCATGTTTCACCTCAACAGATGAAGGAGTTGGTGCTCGAGGTTCACCACTAAGCTCACTGAGCGATTCAGGAGCAGTGATGAACTCAAGAGAGGCTAGGACTAGCTCCATCACTAGGATAGAACAAGTCAATGTGAAACCACCTTCTGAAGAAGGTGGACTCCTCTTACATCCTTTGTTGCTAGAGGAGACAGTCTCTACCTTCTTCTTCAGTGGAGGAGGTGAACTCCCCACGGATGAAGAAAGTAGGGCAGAGGGAGAGGAGGAAATAACCATAGCAGATACAACTGAAGTGTTAATCATATCTATGGGCTTCAGAAAAGGTGAGACATCTACAATGGATGTCAACAAAGGCAGCTCCACGAAAGGAGTGATGAACACCTACACCTTTCTAGGTGCATGTGCACTTGCAACGGAAGCCCAAAGTGATATAGAGATGGTTTGGATAGACATAGAAGGGAAGAGAGAGGAGGACATGATAGGAGGTCCTGATATAGGAGCAATTGTTTCCTCTTTTTTCTTTTGTAAGGAGGCTTGCTCAGCCAGAAGAGCCTTTCGTCAGTTCTTGCACTCGCATACATGGTAGTTTCTATGACTCTTTGAACTAGAAGCCAAAGGCTGTGAAAGAATAGAGGGCTCCTGGTCAGCCATGGGAGTGTCCTCCACAACTATTTCCAAGAGAGGGACAAACTCCTAGATTGGATAAGTAGGAGTAGGTTCAGAAATAGCCGAGGGAATCGACTCTAGCGCATCGATAGCAGGCCTCTCTCTATTCATTGCTTTAGGAGTAGGAATAGTAGGAGGCCGAGACATAGAGGACTCTCCATAGGGGGCTTTCTATATACCATACCAAATGGGCCTAGGCTCCATGGGTAAGACATGAAGCTCAAACACAGGATGCTTGGCCTTTCACAAAGTGAGCACCATGGGATTCTCTCGCAAGGATGAGGCAGAAGTAGATGGTACCACAACAGAGTGAGAGGAAGCATCAAGTTGAATAACAAAAGAGTAAGTAGGAGGATCTTGGGATTGCTTCTCTTCTTCTCTTTTATGTGCCTTGGTGGAATCACTATCAACTTTCAGGCAAGCCCTATGTGAAACAACATAAGGCAAAGGAGGGTATCTTGCTTTCATCCTAGAACATAATTTATTATAGTCTTGATAAGTGTGATATAGGAGGTCCTTTCTGGGTGAGAGAGGACCAATAGGTGCTGACCAAAAGTAATATAAGGTATATTTTCCACGCGCAATTGGTGGTCTCTATCTGGTGTCATGAATATGTATCAAACCCCCATGATTTCAAACACTTGTGCACAACCGAGGGAACTGTATTCATCGCTACTAGCTAGGGGATGCCTAGCTTCACCTAAAGATTTTAGACCTCAGGATGATGTCAAACATAAGGTTCACCAATTTAGGTCCAACGAGGACCGATAGGACAATACTCCCTATAAGAGGTACGAAAATTCCATCATGTGTGCAGATGGTACATTCAGGTAGATATTTTAATACCACAACGATTCTCCCCATCATCGTAATTGTCAGCCTAATGAACCATTACATCAACCAAGGGATCCACCCATACCTCAGCTTTAGAATCCATCCCCTACTCATCTACCACCATAATTTCATCTTCCTAAACTCTTACTCTTATTTTTGTTGGCAAGTTCGTTTATGGCTTCAAATTTTTGGTACAACCAAGTTGGTCCTCTTTCCCTATCACATTATCACAACCTACCCCAAGGTTATCAAAAAAGGTTTCCCAAAATTTCTGGTCTAAATGAACAAGATCCTTAGGAACATATTTCAACTATAGCTGCCATAATCGCAATTATAGGAATCTAGGAAGAGGATTTTTTTGTGAGAATTTTTATTGACAGTCGAGTTGAAAAGGTGGTAGAATGGTATAGGGGATTGGAAAGGGGAAGCATCACTGGATGGAAGGTTCTCAAAAATAAATTTCTCCAATGCTATGGGATCCCAACCAATATTGCAGCTACTTTATGTCTTTTCTTTTAGGTCGTGAAGAATAGAGATGAAATGATGAGGGATTTTTTTTACTGTTTTAATCAGTTCCTTCAAAATATGTCCAATCTAGAAAGACCTAATCCATAAATTTAGTATCACATATTCATCTCTCCTTTGGAGCCAGACATATAGTTGATTCTCAAAAGAGAAGAGGTGTATGAGATTAAGCATGCTCAATTGGAAGTAGTGAAGGTTGAAGATTATTTTATCATTGTGGGAAAATAGAACTTAAACTCAAAAGTGAGTCTCAAAGACAATTGTAAGACATCTCCCAAGTTCTTGGTGGGAGGTCACAAGGAGGCAGAACTATCTTGTTCAACTGCTAAAAATATTATTTTGAAAAATTTCGATAACATGGAGTAGTATAGTATGGGACAAGATCAGCATTTTAATGATTAGGCCTTTAATTTATATTCCTCTTTTGAAGTTAAACCCGATTCTAGCTCATCTAGTGATGATGAATTGCAAGAAAAGTCACCGCTTGCCTCTTTTTTTCTTCCTCACAAACTTTCCCTTGATGAGACTGATCCAAGTAATTTGGCATTGACTTCTCTTTCTATCCCAGAATATGGAATCTTCCTGTTTGAAGAAGTTAAGAATAAGGACCTATGCCTCAATTTAGAAAGGAGTGAGGATGTCAGAAAGGAAGAAAGATGCTCAACTCTATTTAATCCTCTTTTTATTTTTGATGGATTTAAAGTATGTGATAACCTTCTTTTCACTGGTTTGATTAATGATCAATCCATATATAAGATTGAATGTTGCTTGTTAAGGACCAAAACTAATCTCAAGAAAAGATATGAAGGAAAAAATAATAGTCTCTTTTGAGAAGAAGATGAACTCTACTCTAAGTCAATTGTGCCAGTTCTTGCTCTGCACCAGCCTACAAAAACAATTTCCCTCTATGAAAATAGTTAGATTAAAGGGTGATGTGATGAAGATAGACTGAATGTTTTTTCTCATGGTAATCCTTTTGTAACTTGAGGGACTTTTGAGGAAGATATGGTCAAGTAAAATTTTAAGGCTCAAAATGATACATCCGAATTTGAGATGCTCGGGTTGACAATTCTTGATGGTGAGAGTTGGTTAACAAAGAACGATTTAGTCCCAACAAAATGGTAGCAAGATGAAGTTTTTGATGAAAAGTGGCTTTTTGGCAGACTGTTGGTTCACGGGCACATCCCTTTCAGCATTAACATTGGGATATCATGGTTCCTAAGTATGTTCCAAAAATTGTACGAGAAGGTGGGCCTTTTTAGGAATGAATTATTCTTCTCTTAGCCAGTCAATGGATTTGCATGACCAATGCATTTCTTCCCTTTCTTTGGTAGGTTAGTCCTAACTTGTAAATAGTGCAGTTTTGGTGTGTTCATTTTTGGTTTTCTACTTAGTGTCCTTGTTGACTGCATGCCCAATCGATAGGAACTGGTCCCACATTCTACATTCTCTATGTCTTTTACAGTCCTTGTCCCTAGTCAGAGCCATTGTTACTTGTAAAGGGACTGCCCTTTTCTTTCATTAGTAACTATGTTCTCTTTCAACCTAAGTCCAATACCTAAGCTAGGTTGGGTGGTCTTTTACATGTTTGCGAACCTCGAGTTATACTGCCCATGTTATTTATGTTTGGGCCACATGTGGTGTTTTCTTCCCTCTTTTGGACCTATCTTTTTGCGGTGGACATACAAAAATTAATAACAAATTAATGGTGTCGTCAAGTGTCAGAGGCATGGAAACTTCACGAACAAGTTATGCTTTGGATGGTATTCTTAGGCTTCCTAGAACCTATTCGATGTTTTACCAAGTTATGTGAACCATTGATTTCCCTCTGATGCATTGATGAAATTCGGGTTTCACTAGACATTCTAGTGCTCTCACACCCTAGTCATGACAACCAAAAGTCTTGATGATGGTATAAATGAAACACTCTAGTATGGTCATGTTATGAACATGAGCCTAGATTAGAAATACCTCACTGAGGATGCTGCAGAGTACCTCTTCCTCCACTTTGCTTTGCAATATGAATAGTTCTTTCAGTTGGTCCAAGATGTGCTTGAATAGTGGATTGCATGCGATCTCCTCCAGAATAATGTAGTCATTAGCAAACTTTCCATCACTCTGAGATCTCACCATGTTTGATGCAATTGATTGTGAAGGGAAGGTGACGCTAGTTGAATTTATAGAATTTTGGTTGGACATGGATACATTCTCCTAAGCTTGATAATTTATTGATTTGGTTTCCATTTATGGTTGGCTAACACTTCTCAAAATTACAGTTACCCATAAAGTAGCAAACACATGCCATTGATTAATATTCCTATGCATTGAATTGATAGTTAGATGTACGATTGGTTCTTTGGTGACTATTGGTAATTTGAATCAATTTTATTTGGTGATGTTTATTCATCTGCCAAATTCAGAGGACTTTGATAATTTTTCCTCTAAAGAAACATTAGGAATGCAAGAAGTCGATGATTTAGTAATGGCTTTGGCACCCATTCGGTGACATTAGCCATGCTATAAATTTAATATTTTTAGAGACTATATAGGTTCTTCTCCTAATTTCGAATACATTTGGGTGTGTTATCGAGAAGACATAAGCATTTATTGTAGACTGTAATGATTTATAATCTATGTGTTATGAATTTAATGAATTTAGTATGTTGATCTAGGAATTATGCATATGATGTAGTTGTATCTTCTTTGAAAGGTTGGTTACGTATCTTCATTTATTACGGTTTGGGCCCTCTTTTGAATTTAATGATCATAAATTTTCAATCTTTGCATTGGTAGTTTTTGGTTTGATTTATGTCATTCACGCTAGCCCCATATTCATGGACTAGTGTTCATCACCTTTCCCACTTTCTGGTTAAAAGCATACACAGGGTGTTAGAATAGGACAATTCATTGAAGATTTAGTGAGGGAGTTGTACCTTGTGATCTTCTCAGAGAGAAATCACAAATACAATTGCGATCTTCTCAGAGCTGTGAGCAAAATTTATTTGGTGCCAAATCTAGGCCTAGAGTCATAGTTTGAATTTTTTGTTGATGAGACTTTTTCATTCACTAACAATAATTAAGTATAAATAGAAGTTTCTTTCACTCATTCTCACCTAAGAATTTTGTGAGAGCATTCATACTAGCATAATTGAGTTCACAATAGTATTTTATAATTTATAAGAGCATTCAAGAGAATTCAAGAGCATATTATCAAGCATTCTAGAGAATCATTCAAGCATCAATCATTATGTCAATGATTCCATGCATCATGTATTTTTTTAGCTAACAATTGTGATGTAGGATTTTTTGATTCAAACAAGCTTTATATTCAAGATCTATCACCTTCAGGCTAGAGTCAAGATCTATATCCATTGGAGCCATATCATACATGTTTTCAACATTTCATTGCTAGGGTTTGGTGAGTTACAACATCATATCTTTTTCATTCATCATTCTCCATTCATATTTCATTCTATTTCAAGGTTTAATTACCAACAAGGGATTTGACCAAGGAAAAACCCTATCCAATAACCCAACAACATTTTCCCCTCTCTTTTATGTGTGATTTGTTGATCTAGGTTGCAAATTTCCTAAAGAGAAATATTAGACAAAATTTGTCAAAGTTGTCATCAAGCCTTGGAGAACATTGGAGAACACCTATAGGTTGCAAATCAAGGTTTTGGATCTAGAAATCAATTAGGAAGGACAAAGAAGATAGAGAAGAGTAGGATCATACTTCGAAGCTTCAGAAAATCCCAACTAGATTGATTCACTGCTTGTAGTGAATGAGTCCCAATTTCAATCAAAATTCAGATTTTTCTAGATTTAGATACCGATTTGGTAGATTTTTGTTCCCACACAGAAACCTAAATTTTGGACTGATTCGCCTATCTTGGTGAATGATTCCCAATCAGCATTAGAGATAGATTTTCTATTGTTTTAGACCCCCTTCCACTCATTTCAATATTTCTAGGTGCGCATATTCCTTTTTGTAGTTTTATATGTTCTTTCATTTACTTTTCTAGGTCATTTTTACATTCAATTAGGGTTTAGTGTTGCATCTTGCATTGAATTTATATTTCCAAGTCTAAAATTGGTGGTGAACCACCTTATTAATCTCTAAAACTACCCTAAGATAACTTATTTTCAAATCTCTTCCTCCTTTCATCATTAGATTGTGATCTCTAAGGTGACCTTGAGTGTAGAAAGTGTTAAATAATAACCATACCCTTGTGCTTCATTCCTCAAAGGTGAGGGAACATTATTTCTATTGTTACATTTTGGTGAGCCTAACTTTAAAAAAGCTTCTTTACTAATTTGGAGTCCATCATCATCCTAGATCTAGCTGGCATTGACTTTTCATTCGGGTTTGCATTAGTTAATTGGCATCTAGGGTTTCTAAAATTTTGCATTTGTTCATATAGGTTTCATTATTACATCTCAAATCATTGAAAATCATCTGAAAACTACATTTTCACTTAGGTTATAGATCATACAACATAGAAAGAATAAAAATCAATTGATATTTTTTGAAAATTTTGAAAAAAATCCCTGCTAGGACTCATTCACCACCCTAGGTGAATCAATCCCAATTCACATCTAAAACTACCTTTTATAGCATTAAAAACCCTTTTTTTGCACTTCTATTTGCTTCCATTAATTATCTGTTTCAATTGGCTGAGTTTATGTTACAT
This sequence comes from Sequoiadendron giganteum, assembly GCA_007115665.2. Taxonomy (NCBI): domain Eukaryota; kingdom Viridiplantae; phylum Streptophyta; class Pinopsida; order Cupressales; family Cupressaceae; genus Sequoiadendron; species Sequoiadendron giganteum. Next base: position 587,532,882 of record CM021108.1, read on the forward strand.
GTGTTTCATTAAATCTAACTTGGTTTGGTCCATTTCATGCATTGCTTAATTTCAAATTGTTACATAGCATAATCAGTCAATTGTCATCTTCAAAATCTAAAAAATTGCATTACTCTTTTGCATGTTTTATCTATCATTGTTTCATTTCAAGTTTGTAGAACAATCATTACATCATGCTTTCATTATTAAAATCTATAGTTATCATTCTTCATTTTATATTTTCGGATCTTGTTGAATGTTATAAGAAACTTTTGATAAGTGTATATGAATATGAGGTCCTTTACCCTCTCTTTTTGTTAATCATTGATGCCTCTCCTAGTATCTCTTCTATGAGTGAGGTTATTATAGTTAACGAAACCTTGGGTAATCATGACAATCACATTTGTTCTTCTCCTAATATCTATTCTATTTGTGAAGGCATGATATTAATAAACAAGAGGAAATAATAAAAGGTAATCATGATGATCACATAACACAACAAAAGACCATTGAAACCTACCTACATTCATCTCCCAACATCTTCTCCTCTTCTGATATCAAAGAAGATATGTTGGTGTTGTATAAACAAACCTTCAAGATCTATGGCAACCCTATTTATGTTCCTTCTCCCACCATCCTATTTTTGAAGACATTATAGGACAAAGGAGTGAACATTTGGACCATCATGATAATAATTTTTTTAATTCTCCTGGTATCTCTCTTGGTTGTGAAGAAGATAATTTGATGTTAGAAAAAAACAACTAATGAAAGTCATGAGAACCTTATGGAATAAGATAATAACATTATTGATGAACAATACATTTCAACCATTGATCATTCCCACTTTCCATGCTAGGAGAAAGCATATCGATGTTTAGTATCATTTCATTCATGATATGGTGGAAGATGGAAAGTTTAATCTATAAAAAATGGATACTCTAGAAAATGTCAATGATGTGTTGAGAAAACCAATGAGCACATATAAGTATAGGTGGTTTGCAAGTTTGATTGGCCTTGTGTCCTATGAATTTCAATAACTTTGAGTTTCGAAGAACCCAGTAAGTCTTCATCTAGTGGGAGCATGTTGGAAAATGTGCCTCAGCTTGTTGGCTTGGAATTTCTCTTAAATCTTGGCATTTTTCCCCTTATTGGCCTGAATGTTGCCAGATCGCTAAAAGTTAGAAATTTGGAACCTCATGTCATGGGTTGTGAAGTTTCAAAAATATCCTACATATTGACTACAAAGACAAGTGGAGCACAAGATCACAAAAATTTATAACCTTGGAACCTCATGTTATGGGTTGTAAAGTTTCGTAAACTTCTAACTTACTCAACACAAAGACAAGTCAAGCAAAAGATAGTGGAAAATTAGAACTTTTGAACCTAGTGTTAGGAGTTGTGAAGTTTTGGAAACCTTCGACTTACCAATAGTTGTGGTGGTTTTCCAGAAATGATGACATGGATGTCATGTTTGTAGTGTACTATGTTCTCCTCACTAGCCACACAGTGCTTTGGTGGGACATAGCTGATACCTTGTAGGGTGTGTGGGTATTGGCTTGTTAGTGGTGACTTGGATGTCACAGTGGAAGTGGGGACCATGGTGATGTTATGTTATATATATCAATCGATGGTTGTGATTAAAATAATCCAATGGTTCTCATTGAACCCATACCCCTTGTGGTGGGTACCAAGAGACTCCTACGGGGTGTGCAAGATTGGCTAAGCAGTGCATGTTTGCTGACTGGGTGACTTGATGTTTGTTGACTTGGTAACTTATGGAGAATGTTGTGGTGGGACCCAATTAGTGATGAGATGGAAAGTGATGGTTGGTTTTTGATTGTTGAAATTTGGTTTAGTGAATGAATACTCATCAGAGGACTTTGGTTTATCAGTGAGAGCATGAAAGGAGTCTTTGTGATGGCTTGACGTGGTTGCAATAGTTACATGTTTGTGACAATTTGTGTATAGTTGGAAAAATTGGTTTCTTGGAACTGAAGTGATGATAGATGAATAGTATATATTGTAACACTTTGAAATGAGTTGGGTTCGGTTGATTGTAGTTATACATTGTATGCTTATGAGCACTATAATATTGTGAGAGTGCAAAACAGTACTCAAAATCTCTATATGAGGTTAATCAAGGAAATATTTACTATTGTGAATTAACACTTAGGAGTGGAGTCTATAACTATGTATGTAATTGATTTACTATAATACAAAGTGTCTTTGCTTGGTGTGAGGTTTTTTCTCCTGTAGGGGTTTTCCCACGTAAAATTGGTGTTCAGTTCTATGTATGTTGTTTAAATTGTCGATTCTCGTGTTATATTAATATGCATCTTAATGACTATAATTCTAATTAAGTGAAATTTTTTGCACTTCCTTCTTGTGGATTTTGCATTTGTAAGGCGTTTCTGCACTAATCTTTCCTTACAACCCTCAATCATTAAACCCTAATCCCTTAATCCTCAATTGTAAAGCCTCAACCCTCAACCCTTAAACCTTGAACCCTAAACCCTATCCCTTAATCCTCTACACTTGACACTATGCCTTAAACCCTAATCCATCAAACCTTAAACCCTCAACCCTTAAAACCTTAATCTATCAAACCCTAAACTGATAAACCTTAAATTCTCAACCCTTAGATACTCTTAAATCCTTAAAGCTTAAACCCTTAAATCCTATAACGTATAAACTTAACCTTGGACACTCAACCTTTAACATTATCCCTCAACCTTCAAGCTGCTACCCTCAACCCTCATGTATATGACTTATACCCTAAACCTTAAACCTTTAACCCTATATGTTAGACACTCAACCTTGAACATTATCTCAACTGTAAAATCTCAACCATGTACCTAATCTATCAACCCTATACCTTAAATCCTCAACCCTCAACCCTAATCCCTAAACCCTATACATTAAACCCTCAACCCTCAACCCTCAACCCTCAACCCTCAACCCTAATCCTTCAACCCTCAACTCTTAAACTCTCAACCCTTAAAACCTCAACCCTTATACCCTAATACCTTAAACCTCAACCCTAAAGCGTCAACCCTCAATCCTTAAACCTTCAACCCTAAACCATATCCATAAATCCTCTACCCTCAACAATATTACTTAAACCCTAATCCCTCAACCCTTAAACCCTTAATCCATCAAACCTTAAACCCTTAAACCCTAAAATTTGAACCCCTAAATAGCCTTATACCATTAAACCTTAAACCCTTTAAACCCTATACCCTCTACACTTAACCTTGGAAACTCAACCTTGAATATTATCCCTCAACCTTCAAACCTCTACCCTCTATACTATATCCTCAACCATATGCTTATTGCCTAAACCATCAACCCTCATCCATATACCTTATACCCTCAACCTTGAACCATGAACCCTATATCTTAGACACTCAACATTTAACATTCTCTCGCAACATTCAACTCTCAAACCTCTACCCTAATCCCTCAACCCTTTACCTTTATTCTCCAACCTTCAACCCTGAACCCTATATGTTAAACCCTAAACCCTCAATCCTCAATCCTCAACCTTCAACCCTCAATCCCCAATCCTCAACCCTCAACCCTCAACCCTCAATCCTCAACCCTCAATCCTCAACCCTCAACCCTCAACCCTCAACCCTCAACCCTCAACCCTAATCCTTCAACCCTAAACCATTAAACTTTCAACCCTTAAACCCTCAACCCTTAAATTCTAATCCATTAAGCCTTAACCCTAAAGCTTCAACCCTCCAACCTTTAAACTGTTAACCCTAAACCCTATCCATAAACCCTTTACCCTCAACACTATGCCTTGAACCCTAATCCCTAAACCCTTAATCGCTCAACCCTTAAACCCTTAATCCCTCAAACCTTAAACCCTTTAATGCTAAACTATCAACTCCTAGATACCCTTAAACCCTATACCCTATACACTTAACCTTGGACACTCAACCTTCAAACCTCTACCCTATACCCTATACCTTAAACCCTATACTTATGCCCTAAACCCTCAACCCTCATCGATATGCCTTATACCCTCAACCTTAAAACTTGAACCCTACATCATAGAAACTCAACCTTGAGAATTATATCTCAATTATAAAATCTCAACCCTCTACCCTAATCCCTCAATCGTATACCTTAAATCCTCAACCCTCAACCCTCAACCCTCAACCCTTAAACTCTCAACCCTTAAACGCTCAAGCATTAAACCCTCAATTCTCAACCCCTCTACCATATACATTAAACCCTTACCCTAATACATAAACCCTATACCTTAAACATTAATATCTTAATGCTCAGCCCTTAAACCATAATACCTTAAGCTATCAACCCTTAAACCCTAAACCCTTGAATCTTTAACCTTAAAGCCTTAAACCCTCAACCCTTAAACCCTAATTCATTAACCCTCAACCATAAACCATATCCTGAAAGCCTAAACCCTCAACCCTCAAACCTTAAACCATAAGCCCTATCCCTAAACCCTCTACCCTCAACACTATACCTTAAACCCTAATCCATCAACCCTTAAACCCTTAACCCTTAAACCGTTAATCCCTCAATACTTAAACCCTAAACTCTCAACCCCTAGATACCCTTAAACCTTAACCCCTTAGACCCTATACCCTATACACTTAACCTTGGACACTCAACCTTGAACATTGTCCCTCAACCTTCAAACCTCTACCCTATACCCTATACCCTCAACCCTATACTTCTACCCTAAACCCTTGTCCCTCATCCATATGCCTTATACCATCAACCTTAAACCATAAATCATGTACCTTAGACACTCAATCTTGAACATTATCCCTCAACTATAAACTCTCAACCCTATACCGTATACCCTCAACCATTTACTTAAGCCCTAATCCCTCTATCCTCAACCCTATACATTAAACCCTGAAACCTACATCCACAAACCCTCATCCGTATACCTTAAACCATGAATATTGTGCCTCGACCATATAGTTAAAACCTAAATAATACACTCTCAACCCAAGTCACCCTATGCATTATATACCCTCAATCCATATTATAAACCCTAAAAACTAATACCTATACCTTACACACTTAATCTTATACACTCAACAAGATGAATATTATCCCTCAATTATAACCCTTAACCCAAAAACCTCAACCCTTACATACATGTTATAAGAGAGGGGGACCAACCACATGAAGTCCCCAGGTAACAGAGGGCTGCGAGTAGTAGGCTGCCCTAACTTACCTTAGTTTAAGGGAGCATTAGGAAAGGTAGGATGAGAATGATGAGGACTATAAGGTCCTTCGATCATGCTGAAAACCCGAGATTTGAGAGGAGACTAGGTGAGTCAATTTTTAGGGTCAACTTCGTGTCTTAGATAGTTCTCTTTCAGAGGATAGAAGCACAGTTCTAGGATGATAGTGCGGTGCAATGGAATCTCTTAGGTGCACTAGCATCCATATGGCTAGAGGACTGGAAATACAAGGTCTATCCAAAAATAAACTAACAACCCAGTTAATTATTTCTAAGTGAACAAAATAATACTATGAAGTAAGAAACACATCAACATATATGATAAAATAAATAGAATAATGCTAGGGTGACAAGAATGATCTCACACAAAAGCTTGTTCACTAGCTAGCTCGACAAAGAATTTCCACCTAAACACAATAAAGAGGAAAATTGTTAGGGGCCTGTATAGGGGTCTACCTTAGTTAGAAATAATATGATAAAGAAGGGAACAAGCAAAGAACACTAAAAAAATACAAAATAATATTGTGCTTACTCAACCAAATAATAAGGGAGAGGAGTAGAAAGCTTACCACCTCCACCAAGGGTGCTCAAGGCTAATGGGAAAGAGAATGAGAGGAACTCAAGACTCTACTACAATGGTGTTGTTCTACACTTTCTCTACAAGATGGATTAATGGAATTGCTACTATAGAGTGCAAGAATGTGCTTGAATGCTTGAAGAGGTTGTAGAAAGAAGGTGAAGAGCTCTAGAAAATATAGAGAATCGCACAAAATGGAAGAATGAATAGTGAATATGAAGGAAAAGGTGATGAAAATGGCCATATTCGGGCTGGTTAGCCGAACAGGGCATTACAAATAAACTTCCAATGAAGTGTAACACCTCTGCAAACTCCAACCACTAGAATCTGCCAAGGATGTAAGCACACCGCATGGATGTTTGTGTGTCATGTGGGCATCCTTGAAGAAGTAGTGGGGTTAGAAACATATACCTGAACTATCAAGGAAGTAGACCACAATCTAGAAAACCCAAGAGTCCAGGACATGCAAAAGACTTTATAGCTCCGCAAAACTATGAAGCTAAAGAAAGAAAGCATGTTACAAACTTGTGGATTTACAAGGAAAGTCTTCCAAGAACTCTCACATGAAGGAAAATATTAAAAACTTCCTTACAGACCCATAGACCTACAAGGAAGCTATCCCCCAAGAACTCTCACATGAGGGAAACCAAGAAAAGAAGACTCCGTATAGTAAAAAAGTAGCTTCATGGGCGCATCCATGAAGCGACATGTTTATTCGCAGATAGAACATGTTGGGAAGTAGCCACATAGGCAAGTAAGTGGATAGTGTCACAAATCGTTGATAGGTTGGAAAAATTTCAAATGGGTCCCTCAGGAACCCTTCAAAAGGAAGAGGGGTCCACTCAAGGGACACATTATTTGAAAAAGTTAGGTCTAGTCAGGCTATCCCCAAGCTAGATGCAAATATATAAAGTAGGTCTAGCTAGGTTGTCCTTGAGCTAGATGAAAAGATGGGAAGTAGGTCTACTCAGGCTGTCCCCAAGCTAGATGCCATAGAACTTACTTGAGATAAAAAAATTGAAGGGGCCCTTTGGGAACCCAACATAAAATGAAAGGGTCCACTCAAGGGCGGTGTTGCTCAAAAGTTTGTGTCTTCTTTCTCAAATTGATTCATCATCAAGGAATCCTTCTAAAAGATGTTCACTTCATCATGGAATTTGAAAGGAAGAATATGCCCCCACGTGAGGGGAAGATCAAATTTGTTCCCGCTTCAGAGGAATATTTTAAAGTCCTTCCTTTACAAACTTGTGATGAAGAAAACATGTTTTGTTAGGGTTTCCAGTTGAGAATGCAATTTTAACAAAGAAATGTGTGAGGAATCTTGAGAAAAGATTTGTTGGAAATGAATGCATTTTCTGAAGATCGAGGCGGTGTAAAGGTAGTTTTGTCACACATAACAAGGAAAAATCAAGCAAAAAAGAAAGAAGGATACAGGATAAAGAAAAAGGAAAGAGAATACAAACAAAGGGCATAGGGGGATCTGGTTTTGCATGGTTAGATCTACACTTTCTTATATAAATAGTAGGTGACTGTGGTAAAACGTGAAAGAAAATCAATCCCCAGCTAGATCAAGAAGAATGCACAAAAAACAAAGTAAAAATTAAAAAATTGTGATAGCATGGAAGGGAAGACTAAATGCCCCCTACACTTTGGATCATCCCCAATTTTCCAAAAGTCAATCACAAACATGAAAGAATGATGATACAAATAGAAGAAGGTTTACAACATAAATATCACCCCTATATCCAAGCACCAATACGGGTGATGAAGGTCACCCAAACACTTATAACATGATCATGGGGAGACACATCACAAGAAAACACATCCAATCTAAAGATAAAGGAGAGGTCTCCCCCTAAAACTGGTCAACCAAGAGGTGATTAGCTTCCCACTCTAGATCATCATAGGGGGAAGGAGGATGAGCCTGTAGTGGTGGAATGTTAAGGGGAGGAGCTTCTAACCCTCTCGCACCAAGGGCTAAGGAAGAAGGACCTCCAAGGTCTTTGCCACTCAACTCTTTTGGGTCTAAGGTCAACAACTTCGTGAAGAGTGCTGAAAAGGTTGGAACTTAATCCACTACAGGAGATTACTGTAGTACATACAACTAAGGTGTTAACCATATCTACAGGCTTTGGGAAAGGTGGGACATCTCAGATGAATGTCAATAAAGGTGGCTCCATTGAAGGAGCAATGAACACCTACACCTTTCTGAGGTTAGGAACATTTACGGTCGTGGCAGGAGACAAAAGTGGCACAAAGATGGTTTGAATGGGAACTGAGGGGAGGAGAGAGGAGGATGCAACAAAAGGCCCTAAAAGAGGGGTATTTATCTCCTCTTCCTTCTTTTGTGAGGTGGCCTACTTAGCCAAGAGGGCTTTTTTCTGGAACCTACACTCCTGTGCAAGGTGGTTTCTATGACTCTTTGAACTAGAGGTCAGAGGTTGTGAATGAATGAAAGGCTCCTACCCATCCATGGGAGTGTACTCAAAAGTTGTTTCCAATAGAGGGATATGATCTTGAATGAGAGCAGGAGAGATAGTTTCAGAGGTAGTGGGGGAGTTGGATCCAATGCCTCGGTAGCATGCCTCTTCCTATTCATTGCTTTAGAAGTAGGGGCGGTAGGAGGCTGTAGAGGTTGAGAGACAGAAGACTGCCCACAGGGGGATTTCTACCTACCATAAGTAGTACCAAGGTCTAGGAGGTTTGGTAGGGAGATTTTATATCTTCATCTTGGGTTTGCGCCAAACTGACACCATCAAACTCAGTGGGTAAAGGCTAGGATTACTCATCCAATACTCCTCCCAAGAAAGAGGAGTGGACGAGGCAACTTGAGAAGGATAAGGTTTCTCCTTTCCCTTCTGAGAAGAGGAGGGGGTTGGTTGTTCTCCTACAAGAAGGGTCAATTTCGATTGTCCCTTGCCTCCATTTCTATACTTTACATAGTTCTTGTAAAGTAGGCCCATTCTTAGAGGAGGACCAACTGGAGTGGGCCAAAAGTGATCCAACGAATATCCCCCACTACACCTTCATGGAAAAACTTAAAAAAATTATGAATTATAGAGGTGATCCCATTCATGGAAGCTAGCCAAGGTATACCTACCTTCACCCTAAATAGGTCTAACTTAGGAATAATATCAACAGATGTGTCTACGTTCTTGGCTCCAACTAGGATGGATAGAGTTATCGATCCATAGGGTTTAAGAGCAATGCCATAATGCGTACAAATGATGTACTCAATTATTTCATATTCCTCCCTTTCTAGGGAGTTTAAAAATAGAGTCTCCTCTATGATGGCATTCATCTACTCATAGGGTTGGCTAAGACCCCTGTCACAATTTTGTCATTGAGGCAGGTGACAATGTGGAGTGGAGAAGGTTTGTAATTTTCTAGTACGTCTTGTGAAGTGAATGTTATATCTAGTGAACCAGTCACAAGATGAGGAGGAGTAAGAACAACCGTGTTAACAAACGCTTCAGGTTGAGCAACAAAATCAGAGGGATCGATAATCGTGTTAGTAGAATGCAACGGAAATAGTTCCATGTATATCTGCAATTCACTATTAGCTTTTTCCATTGATTTTTTTGTATTTTTCTTGCCTCCATCGAGATGAATAATAGCATCCTCAATGCAATCTTGTATCTCATGATGCAGGAACATGCAACGTTTGGTATCATGTATATTAACTCGATGGTATTGACAATAGGTATTTGCTTCATACTAGCTAGGGTAAGGTTCCCTAATGGGTTTAAAGCTCAACAAGATAACTATCTTATCCTTCAACAAATTTTTTAATATGGAGGAATAAGATTCAGATGACTAAATTTTTTATCATGTCTAAGGTCATTGTTATTCACAAAGGCTACTACATTCACAATGGCTTTTCCTTTTCCAAAGATTGGTACAATGGAGTTCCCTTTAGGATGGGAGCATAGGGAAGGTCCCTTGAAATGAACCACCATCTACTGGTACTCCCATAGGGCTCTACACAAACGCATGAAAGAAGGGTATTTCATAAGGAAAAACTTCTCTTGCCAAGGCCTTTGTAAGTTCCGTATTAACACCTTCTTCACATCGAATTTTGATAATGTGTATGGGATTTGTTAAAAGAGCACTTGATATCGTGCTATAAAATTGGTAATCTTCTCATTATCTCCTTGTTTGCATCAGACAAGGTTAGAGAAGGTCATCTTAGGTCCGATGGCTTGGAACTATCATAGGAACTAGTTCACAAGATAGTTGAATGTAAAGATGGAATTGTTAGGCAAGGAACAATACTACTCAAGCATTATGTCCTTAAGAGATTGGGGTAATAGTTTTTCCATCAACACATCATGATGGAAGAAGTCTATGTATAAGGCATTAAAGGTAGACACATGCATTTGTGGGTCCCCTTTTCCGTCGTATTTCTCAAATTTAGGAATCTCCATCCCTAGCGAGAAAGGAGTGTTTAGGATTGCTACTGACAATGAGCTATTTTGGAAGAAGGGCTGGAAGATAGGTTGGGTAGAAGCTTGGGAAAGGTTCACCATCTAGTTCTTCACCTTCCCCATATTTTAAAGAAGGGTACTCAGAATCGGGTCATTGGAAGATATAGGACCAGTGGAACTGCCACAAGAGCCACTTCAAAAAATGCCATCATGACTACGATTAGATCAACCGTTGATACCACCATCACCAATGTTTCCTTCACATGAGCCACTACTACTTCCAAAACCACCACCATGACCTCCGCCAAAACCATTTCCACCAGTGCCACCTTTGCCACTGAAGATACCACTACCAAATCCTCCACCAATTATCCTACCAAATACCCCACCATCGGGGGCAATAGGAGGGGTGACATAGAAACCTAGAGGGTTTATGTTTACTTTGATAGTTTCAAAAATTTTAGAAGAAATCTAGAAGGTTTATGTTTATGTTGACCATGTGCATGGATGTGGGAGGCATTAAAACTCCTAACTATCTCTCATGTTATTCAATGGGGCCACCTCATATCATGCTATCATGGTTTGAAGGGGCACACACATTGGCCAAACCAGTTAGACTAGCTAGAAGTTCTATGCCTATTCGGTCTTTTCCTGCCATATACTTTATTTCACTAATAATTTTAGCAGCCCTAGCTAGCTTTGGGTTTTTCTCTAGGTTATTTTCTAAAGCACCCAACCCCTTTCTTAGAATAGAAAAATATTCAAAAGGGATGGGGAAAAATTCATGCTTGTCTATGGAAGATGATGTAGGTGACACAAGAGGAGTAGGGACATGGTTAGTTTCATTCAAGAATCTTGACTCACCCCATGATACCTGCTCCTGCGTAGTTAGAACAACTGGAGAACCAAAAAGGAGACATGTAGGGAAATTAGAAGCGACCTTCATCTTCTCCATCGGAAGGTGTGATGAAATTATCCTAAAAATATACCCAAAGGTCATGGACTTGGTTGTGATGCTCATAAACCTTCCCAACACACAACAGTACAATGATCAGAGGGTACAAGGGGAAAAGCTCAAACATCGACAAATGAGTAGACATTGGTTCATGTCAGGTTCATAAAAAATGTAAGAGAGGGGGACCAACCACATCAAGGCCCTAGGTCATGGAGGGCCAAGATCAGTAGGCTACCCTAACTTACCATAGTTTAAGGGAGTATTAGGAAAGGTAGGATGAGAATGATGATGACTATAAGGTCCTTTGATCACTCTACAAACTTGAGATTTGAGAGGAGACTAGGAGAGTTAGTTTTCATGGTCAACTCTATGTCTCAGATAGTTCTTTGTTAGAGGAAAAAAGCATAGTTTTGGGGCAAAAACACAGCGCACTAGCATCTCTTAGGTGCGCTGGTGTCCATATGGCAAGAGGACCAGAAATACAAGGTGTAACCACTAGAAAAAAAAATAATGGCCTAGTTAATGATTTCTAAGCGAACAAAATAATACTATGAAGTAAGAAACATATAAACGGATATGATAAAACAAATAGATTAATGCTAGGGTGACAAGAATGATCTCACACAAAATCTTCTTCTCCAGCTAACTCCACGAAGCATGTCCTCCTACACAAAAAAAAGAGAAATTTTTTGGGGGGGTTGTATAGGGGTCTACCTCAGTAAGACGCCCGCTTTGGTGTTTCCACCTCCATAGACAACCATGTTTGTAATGATATATAAATAATACGATAAAGAAGGGAACAAGAAAAAAGCACTAAAACACTACAAAGTAGTAATGTGCTTACTCAACCAAATAATAGAGGGGAGTAGAAATCTTACTAGCTCCACCAAGAGTATTCAAGGCTAATGGGGGAGAGAATGAGAGGAACTCAAGCCTCTATTGTAATGGTAATGTTCTACACTTGCTCTACTGAGTTGATGGACTGATGGCTACTATGGAGTACAAGAATGTGCTTGAATGCTTGAAGAGGTTGTAGAAAGAAGGTGAAGAGCTCTATATAATGTAGAAAATCCCCCAAAATGGATAAATGAATATTGAATATGAAGGAAAGGGTGAAGAAAATGACCATATTTGGGTTGGTTAGTCGAAGAGGGTATTACAAATTGACTTCCAATTGGAAGTGTAATGCCTTTGCAGACTCCATCCACATGAATTTTCTAGGGGTGTAAGTGTGCCATGTAGATGTTTGCACACCATGCAAGCATCCTTGACAGTTATTCCTCCACTAACACTCAAAATAGGTGCCAAGTGGAATGAAGGTAGTGGGCTTATGTGGAATTAAGCCTCCAAATTTGGTTTTCTAAAGTGAGGAAGGGTAAAAGAGGAATTTTTGTTAGGGGTGTAAATTCACTCCTATACACATGTATACAAGAATACATATATTCATATATATTTATATACATATATAAGCATATATACATACATAAATACATACATTAATACAAATATATATATACATACATAAAATATACTTAACAAACTTAAACAAAAAACATTCCAAGTGAGACATAATGCAAGCACATTATAATGTTCTCACTTTATGTGAAACATGACAAACATCAAGAAAATTTTTGTAAAAAATGAAAAAAATGGTAAGAAAAACATAGGTTGAGCACATTATAATTCAAGCATGTTATAATGCACTCACATTATATGTTGCTTTGGGAATCCCCAAGCCTTAGGATTTGGATTTTCTTTGGATTTCCAACCTAAAGGTTTGGAGTGCCTTCCCAACATCCAAAGATGTGAATTTTCATATTCTACAAGATTTCACATAATCTCATTTGTGCTAACCATTAGGTTTGCATGTGTTTCAAGGTAGAACAAAACATACATCCGAGTAATGTTAGTATAGCTATTTAACGATGTAATTTTTTTCACATTTTGATAATGTTAACCATTTCATCTTTAATTTATTTTGTTTGTGTATCTATTTTTTGGGAAAAACTAATGTTTGGTATTTTTTCTTTATAAATTAATTGTTTATTGAAATTTTAAATAAATTACATTTTTATTTAAACTAGACTCCATTCTACACATATTAAAAAAATGATTTTCAACTAGTTTTCAAAATTTATAGGGGTGGCACGGCCAAAATTTTATTTTTTCGTGTTGTTTCCACTTTGAGTATTAGTAAAAAATCATTTATTCATTAAAAAATTATCACAAAAAATGGGCATAAACTACATGCTGCTAGCTAATTTCTCACTGAAGCGATTTTAAAAATACCAAAAAAAAAAGTTAACCTTTTGAGGAAGCAAACAAAATATGCTATGTTATGTTATTTGATAGAAACAGCACCAATTTATGTGGTTCCCTTTTTTGAACCCCTTAATCTATATCATTTTTTTTTTAAATAGTAGTTAGAAAATAGACTTGAAGCACTACACACATTTTTTTGTTGCATATTAAAATTTTGAGTGTAACTATGCTCAATTTCTCACCCAAGTTTACTATATCCTAATTTTAGAAAAAAAATGGTCACTTAAGGCCCCATTTTGGCCCCCCATCTTCCCACACTTACCTGATTGGAGGAATGTTATATCTTACTGCTACTAGATTACATATCATGCATGAATTTTGTCTTGTGAATAGATTTCAAGATCCTAGACAGTTACATGTTGCAACATTGAAGAGGACATTCATATACTTAAAGGTCAGTCTAGAACATGGCTTGTGGCATGCAAAGGATATTAATTTTTATTTGAGTGATTATATAGATGTATATTGGGTAGGTTGTGTTGATGATAGGAAAAGTATAAGTGGTGGTACATTCTTTCTTGGATGCATATTAGTCTCTTGGCTAAGCATGAAGCAAGATTTAGTGTCTTAAACTACTACAGAGGTAGAAAATATTACAGAAAAATATTACTACACATAATTGTTGTAGATGAGCTAAAATTTGAAGGATATCAGAGTTGTGTATGATGAACCAATCTCTATATTTTTTGATAATAAAATTCTATTAAGATTTCCAAGAATCCAGTAATGTACTCAAGGACAAAACATATCTCAATCTGATCACTTTTCAAGAGAGAAGGTTGGAAAGAATGAAGTGAATATTAAGTATGCAGCTAAAAAATATTAGGATTCTGATATATTCACTAAGGCTCTTCCTAAGTATAATTTTGAGTATCTCCTAAATAATTTAAGGGTTATTACCCTTCCTTCTTTTAAATAGATGCATAAGGATATGCATTAGTCTAGAAGAATTCAAGATTCTTTGTTTGTCCTAGATTGATGGTGGAGGCTACCTCTCAAGGCAAGTAGGTAGTTGTTAGTTAGTTGTTGCCTCTAGGGGAAGCAAATGTGGTGCAGTCATGGTAGGAGGGTCATCAAGGAGAATAGTATGAACCATGCAGCAAGAGTAACACAACAGAAGCAACACAAAACATAGAGGCAAATGCAAATGTGAATATTTTTACCATCAAAAATCTTGATCACATATAGTTAGCCACATCTGGGCTTATTGATTCAGTGCATAGGCCTAATTACAACATGCTCAAAATATAGTGCTCATACATGCAAGTGAAAATCTTACAGATCAAAGTTTATATACATATTATTCTCGTCAGACTTGATTTATTACTATTCTAATGATCCGTTACAAGCTTTATATCATATCCATGGGTCGAGAAACATCCACATCGACCAAATATTATTACAATCTATGATGAAGAAAATGTAACGTGTGCAAGAACAGGTCGGCCTCAAATCTGAAAATCTTCCACGGTAGTTGTGCATGATGAAATTTGGACCTAAGTGTAAGGTCAGGAACACTCCATGGAAAAAATATAAGCACACCGTGAGGACCCACAAGTCATGGGAAAGATTTGTGATCAATCCAACTAGATGTTAGGTTTTGAATTCATTCTGGGGCTAGTTCCAAAAATGTCAAATACTCTGAAAGCAATAACTTTCCAGAAAAAGATCCAATCGAGCTGAAAAAATTGGAATAAGGAATTTGAACATGTCCATGATGATACTATAGGTACACAAGATCTGGTGAGAAAACATGAATAAATACCAAATCTCCCAACTTGAATAAGAACAAGAACTGAACAAGATCAAAACTAAGTGAAAATATATTTGGTTGATGCAATATTTCCAAGAACCAAGGATGCTCCTGCATCATACATCTAGGGTTAATGAAAAGTGAGTCCCTTACTTTATAGAGGCCAAAGGACAACCAATATGGTGTACCTCAGCCTAAGAGATCCAAGAAGAATCCTCCACTAGTCTACCCTTCCACTTCACAATATATTCTTTGTACTATCTTGCACGAGTTTTCCTTCCATCTCTGATATCCAAAACCTCTCCTATCTCATTTGGTTGTTGTTTAGGAAGCTGTTCTTCCAATTTTTCTTTACTGTCTTCACTGAATTATGCTTCATGGTACTGATGTAGATCTACAATGTTGAGTATAAGTGATATACCCATGTCCTCTGGTAACTCTACTTCATATGCATTTCCTAAATCAAACTTTCTCAAAATTCTACAAGGTCCAAACTTCCTCATCTTTAGTTTATTGTATGTTCCAACTAGAAATATTTCCTACCTCAAATATACCATTACTTCATATCCAACTTCAAACTCCTTATTTCTCCTCTTTTCATCTTCTTTCTCCTTATACTTTTAGATCATGTTTTCCAAACACTGCTTCACTTGAGTATGCACAGTCTTCATATGTTCTATAAATTCCTCTGCTTCTGCACTTTTATCTTCCTTACTGATGTCTTACAACTTTGATATACCTCTAGGATGATCTCCAGTAACAATATCAAAAGGTTTCTTTCTTGTACTCCTGTTTACTAAGTTATTGTAGGAAAAATCTAATTGAGCAAGGGCTAAATCCCAACTTCCAATTTTCTCTCCAAACAAACATCTCAGTAAATTTCCCAAAATATTGCTCACTACCTCTGTCTATCCATCTATCTGTGGGTGAAAATTAGAATTGAAATTCAAATCTATCTTCAAATTCTTCCAAAGTGTCCTCCAAAAGTAACCAACAAATTTTGTATCTCTCTCTGAAACAATACTCCTGGGTAATCAATGCAATCTGACCACTTGTCTAAAAAAAAAATCCACTACATGTATTGCATCTATTGTCTTCTTACAAGATATGAAATGTGACATCTTAGAAAAAATTTCCACCACCACAAAGATTGAATCATTACCTCTTTGTTTCTTAGGAAAACTACGTATGAAATCCATGCTGATATCTTCCCAACGTCTTTTTGGTACTATCAAAGGTTTATACAATCCGACATTCTGACTACTCCCTTTTGCAAATTGAAAAACTCTACAACTCTGCACAAATTTCCTGACATCCTTATGCATCTGTGGCCAAAAGTAGTTCTCACTTACCAATCCTATTGTCTTATCAATTCAAAAATTTCTTGCCAATCCTCCACTATGTTTCTCTTTCACCAAGTTATCCCTCATTGAACTTTGGGGTATACATAATTGATTTCCTCGGAACAACATATCCTTCTGAATGAAATAATCTAGCCATTGACTTTTATCCTCCAAAATTGGTTTTTTACATTCTCTCCAAGGTTCTGTAAAATTCAAGTCTTCCTCATACAAGCTCTTTAATTCATCAAAGCCTAATACTTCCACTTTCATCTATGCCAATAAATTCCTTCTCCTACTCAAAGCATCAACAACTTTATTTGACTTTCCACTCCTATGTTTCAAATAAAAAGTATAACTCTACAAAAATTCCACCCATCCCATGTGTTTCTGGTCTTCCTTCTTGACTTAACACTACTCCAATTGCATTTCCACTTGCATCACAATCTACTTGAAATACCTTATCAAATTATGGTAAAGGCATCATAGGTTGCTCAGTCACTTACTATTTTAGCAACTCAAAACTTTTGTCTACTATAGATGTCCATCTAAAATCCTTCTTATCTCCTCTCATTGTCTCTATCATAGGGCTGAAAATAGAACTAAAATTACTAATCAACTTTCGGTAGAAACTAGCCAATCCATGAAATGATCTTACCTCTCTAATTATTTCAAGTGTAGTCCATTCAATAATAGATCTCACCTTATTAGGATCCATCTTTAATCCATCTACTGATACAAAAAATCCAAGATATACCAACTCTTCCTTCATGAAACTACACTTCTTAATGTTTATAAGCAACTGCTCTTCCCTCAACCTCTTTAAAACTTGTCTTATATGCAACAAATTTTCTTCTATAGTCTTACTGAAAATCAAGATGTCATCCAAATAAACATTCACAAAATTACCCAAGAATTTCTTCAATACCTCATTCATCAACCTCATGAAATTACTAGGTGAATTTTTCATTCCAAAAGGCATCACCAACAACTCATGTAATCCTTCATTTGTCTTGAATGTTTTTTTCCACTCATCTCCTTCTCTGATTCTGATATGATGATATCCACTCTTCAAATCTATCTTTGTAAAGTACTCATCTCCACTCAAATGATCCATAATGTCATCCATCTTGTTTATATCTCTAGAGTCTATATAGATCCTTCATTCTCTATCCTTCTTAGGTGATAGCACTGCAAGTACTGCACAAGGGCTTAAGCTTTCTCTAATGAAACCTTTCCTCAACAAATCTTGCACTTGTCTCTTCAATTCTTCATTTTCTTCCAGTGTCTTCTGGTGTGCTATTTTATTAGGTAAACTAGCTCCAAGAATCAGATCCTTACAATGACTAATACTCCTTATAGGTGACAATCCATCAAGTACATTATCTGAAATGATAGCTTCATATTCTATCAGCAATTCATTTATCTCTTCAGGCTATCCTTCTACATGCTTCAAGTCTTCAACCTTCTTAGGCACCAAGGCATAACACATGTTCTCTTGTCTTAGTCCATCCAGAAATCTCCTTCCATCAACCAAAAAAAATCTAGCAGTCATACAAATCTCAGCTTTAGGAACATCCTCCAAGGGTAACAATGTCTACTTCATCCCATTATAAACAATGGTGTATATGTTCTTCTTTCCATCATGAATAGCCTATTTATCATACTGCCAAGGTCTTCCCAACAAAATATGGCATACATTCATAGGCATAATATCACAAAAAAATTCATCATGGTAATTTCCTATCTTCAATTTCACCAAACATTGTTCACCTACCAGTATCTTATGCTCATCTTGAATCCAAGCTATCTGATATGGTATTGGGTGTTTCAATCTTTCCAACTTCAATTTGGTCACCATTTCTTCAAAAGCCAGGTTCTCTAAAATTCCACTATCAATGATCACTTTGCAACATTTACCAGCTACCTTGCATCTAGTCCAAAACAAATTCTTCCTCTACAATGGTTCTTTCTCCAATTCACTTTGACACATCACTCTCCTATTCACCAAGACTTCTCATTCCTCTGGTTGATTAGATGATCCAACATGATGCTCCTCAACAAAGGCTATTATTCTATTGTTGTCAATCTTTCTACTTGTCTCTCCTTGTTCGCATTCAAAGGCTCTATTTCCTTCTCCACCACATTTGAAACAAGTTCCCCTAAATACTCTTTTCTCATGTCCTTTGTCATCTTTTCTATATCCTTCATTTTTGTAACTACCATATCCTCCTATTTGATAAGACTTTCCATTAACTCTTTGGTATGAATTATCATTCTTACTGACCTCCTTATCCTTTTTATGATCTGCAAAATTTCCTCTTTCTCTTTGTCTCTTCTCGTGTCTTTTATTCAACTTATCTTTTTCCTTTAGGGCACATTGATATGCCTCTTCCACACTCAATAACTTAATCAAATCGATCTCATCTTGAATAGACAACCTTAGACCATTTACATATCTAGATATTTGTTCAATCTCATCCTTTGAATGTCCAGATCTGATGTTCAACTTATAGAACTCCTCAGTATACTCTATCACACTTGATTCTTTCTACTTCAAATTTTGCAATGTTCAAAACAAACTGATCTGATAGTCTATAGGCATGAAATTTTTCTTCAAATCATTCACCATCTGATCCCATGATCTTATCTTCTCCTTTTCTTTTCTTTTTCTATCTATCTACAAATGTTCCCACCAAAGGGATGCATGTCCTCTCAACTTTGTACAAGAAAATTTCACCTTCTTATCTTTTGGGGTACATTCAAAATCAAAGTATTTTTCAATCTTTGTTATCCAGTCTAGCAATTCATCTAAGTCCAACTTACCATTATAATCTGGTGGATTGAAATGTGGCTTAGTGTTCACTCTAGTTAGGTCTCTTATGAATGTTTCTTCTCCCTGATCAAGTCCAATTTTCTCTTCTCTTGCAACTTCTTCCTAGTCATCTACTTCTTCATCACTTGCATCATCAATTAGTCAACCTCTTCTCTAGGTCATTTGAATTACTTCCAATATACTAGCAATTCCTCTCAACATCTCCATTATAGCTAGGTCTGCATTTCCATGCAATCCATTTCCTTTACCATTCCTTCTTCCCTCTATCTTTGCACAAGGCCTCTGAGGTTGTCAGTTAGATCCTCAATCTGCCACGCTACAACAAATCTTCAACATGACTTTGCAAACTCTGACAATCTCACAAGGAACGAATCTTGCTCTGATACTAGTTTGGTGCAATCACAGTGGGAGGGTCCTCAAAGAGAATAGTCTGAACCATGCAACAAGAGTAACACAATAAAAGAAACATAGTACATAGAGGCAAATGCATATGTGAACATTCTTATTATCATAAATATTGATCACATATAGTTGGCCACATCAAGGCTTATAGACTTGACATACAAACCTGATTACAACATGCTCAAAATATAGTGCTCATACATGCAAGCGAAAATCTTATAGATTGAATTCTATATACATCCTATTCTCATTAGACTTGATTGATTTATATTCTAATGATCTATTAAAAGCTTTATATCATATCCATAGGTTGAGAAATATTTGCGTCGACCAAAGATTATTACAATCTCTGATCAAGAAAATATAACATGTGTAAGAACATGTCAACCTCAAATTAAAAATATTTCATAGTAGTTGTACATGATAAAGTGTGGACCTAAGTGTAAGGTTGGGAACACTCTATCTAAAAAATCTAAGCACACCATGAGGATCCACATGTCATGGGAAGGATCCACGATCGATCGAACTAGCCATTAGGTTTTGAAATCATTCCTGGGCCAGTTCCAAAACTGTCACATACTCCAGAAGTGATAACTTGCCGGAAAAAGATCCAATCGAGTTGAAAACTTGGAATAATGCATTTGAACATGTCGATGATGAAAATATAGGTACATGAGATTCAGTGAGAAAACATGAAGAAATAGTGGATCACCGAACTCGAACAAGAACAAGAACTAAACAAGAACAAAACTGAGTGAAAATATTTTGGGTTGATGCAAGATTTCCAAGAACCAAGGATGCTCCTGCATCAAAGTGCTAGTGTAGGTTGATGTTTTCCTTTGTCAGATGTGTCAAAGGATATGTGCAGTGGTTGCTAATTGGTACAATTTGGTGTGTTATCCTAAGGGGGAGTATGCAAAGTAGTAAAGAGAGAAAGTATATATGTTTGATGTCAAAGGGGGAAAGATATGAAAATGTGTTTCTATTTTCCATTGATGTCCAAGGGGGAGAGGAAGCAAAGAAAAAAAGGATAAGTTAAGAAAGGGGGAGATAAATTTGGTATGGAGTAGTATGTTGGTGATTAGAGATGTTATGTAAAGTTATTATGTTTTTTGTTGATTATTTTCACATCTTGTGTTACCATCAATGACAAAGGGGGAGATTACTAAAAGTATGAGTAGTTGGTGTTTTTATTGATGTCAATAGGCTTATGTTTCATTATGTTGTCATTAGTAAGTTCTACTGGTGTCAACCTCTAGTGTTTCTTTGATAAGATTTTGTTTATGGAGGTATAGATATGTTTTAGTTGCTCTAATGTTAATGAGGAAGTTTTGAAGATGATGATTATGTGTTTTTGGTGCTTAGTTTCCAAGTGCTTTTGAGAAAATTTAAATAAAAGAGGAAACAATGTGTTGCAAAGGTGTTATGGTGTATACAGTGGAATTCTTGTTTTTCCTTCATATTTATTCTATGTTGAAGATTCTCTTGTATGGTTTGGAAATTTTGGTGAGATTTCTTCAAAGGTTTTGTATCAAAAATTTCCTTGTTTGGATCATTATGTAGAAGAAGTTGTGCTCATCAATGTGTGAACTATATTGTAGTGATGTCTTGGACAAATGGTGTTCCTCCACATTTCTTGGTAGTTTGGTTTCTAGCCTTGTGATTTTTGAGGTGTTTTGATAAGTTTCATATCTACCTTCAATTGATTTTTTTCATGGTTTAGTGGTCCATGAGTTGATTTGTTGAGTTACAGTGTGTGGAAGGTTGTATGAGTGTGTAGGTTGTATACATTCATCAAATGAAAGTTTTTGCAAAGGAATATTTTGTATTTTGGGGTATTTGTGGAAAATAATAGATTGTGTTTGAATATTTTGTGTATTCCATGAGTCTTCTTTGGATTTAACGAAGTGTGTAATTAAATGTTAATGGTGTTTACATAGGTTTGGTCAACCTTGGGTGTTTACACTAATTTAGAATTTTCTTTGGTGATTATGGAAGCGTGGTATGGTGTTTATATATGATTTGGGTCTGAGTTAAGATGTGGTGTGGTCTGCTTTCATTCCTTTCCACTGCGAGAATGTTTAATGTCAACCTAATTTGAATTTGCATGGTTAAGGTGCATAACCAACCTTGTAGAATATTTTCAATGTTGAAGAAGGTATAAATAAATGTTGTGTTCATGGAGGGTTGTGTGGAGAGTGTGATGTAAATTGTAAAGTTGTGAAGTGTAGTGGGATCTTTAATCATTTAAACCACTAGAAGAAATGAGTAGAAGGTGTCTACAATCTCTAGAAAGGTTGCAAATGTGTTGGTGAAGTTGTCATGGAATTTTATGTTGCGTTGAGATGGATTTATCTCTTTAACTTTCTTTTTTTTTTCTTTTCTATAATCTAGTAGTGAGCCAGTGGTAGTGAGCCTATTTTTTTTAGTGTTACAATTAATTTATATTGTGAGCTAATCCTCACCGTGTTTTTTCCCTTAGGTTTTCAACATAAATATGGCATTCTATTATCATGGGGTTGATGTGTTTCAATTTCTATTATTTACTTTCATGATAAATCATTCTAACAAATTAACGTTTAATGAAGTTGATGCAGATTTGAATGTTTATGAGGGTTTTGATGTTTTAATATACAATTGATTCACCCCCTTCTTAATTTTCTTATGCATTTAATAGGTGGTGTGGCTATTATTTTAGTGTGAAGATTTGTTGATGTTGGTGCATTGGCTATTAGTGTGGTGTCCTCAGTTGGTTTGGCTATTGGTAAGGTGTTGGAGATTTTGAGCCCTAATTTTGAGGACCTTGAGTTGGGTTAGGTGTCTCTTCATGTGTTGGGGAAGGAAATTTTCTTGGAGATACCTACTTTAGAGTTCAGTTTCTCTAACCTAAATCTTAAGGCTATAGGTATGGGGGATTGTGTTGCTGGCCAGAGTAGCACTATGGGGCTGATATCCCTTCTTGCATAATGCTAGTTTGACTTATTTGGCTCCAAGCCTAAAGGAAAATGTGTCTCATCTTTGGACCTTATGGTTTCCATAATATTTTTTGGTGAAATTAATCTCTCCACCCATATTATATTATGTTGAAAAGAATCTCCTTGATGTAGTTATCTTTGGTTTGTGAAATAACATAAAGAGGGCGAATATGCTTTCATATGGTTTAAGACATAAAGGAATCCCACTTTGCAATTATTTCATTAAAGGGTAACCCTAAATATCTCAACCTAAGATATACAAAAGAGAAAAATATATTATAATCGGGTTGTCCTATGGTCTAATTGTAAACTAATGAGGGGTTCACCACCAAAATAGGGCTTGGAAAGACAAATGCAATGAAAGATGTAATACTTAACCCTAATATGATTCAATCTTTAACTTAATGACCTAAAATTGTATGTAAAATATAATAGAAAGCTGAAAGATGAAATGTGTGTACCTAGAATTCTGAAGAAGACTGATTGAAGCTCTAAAATTCTGAAAAATAGTGACTTTAATGTAGACTAGGACTCATATGTTAGGCTAGGTGAATTAGTTCGAGATATAATTTTTTGTGTAGAAATTAGAATTAAGAAAATGGGTTTCTAAAAGTGTCGAAACCTAAAATGGGACTCATATGCCATAATTGGCATATCAGTCCAATTAGGGTTTTCTAAAACTTCAAAGTTTGAATCTAGTATTCAAGGTCTTGTTTGTGCTTCCCAATTGATTTTCAAATCCAAAACCCTAATTTGGAACCTGTAGAAGTCTTCCAAGTATCTCCAATGCAAGGTGACAAATTTAATAACTTTAAACACTTTGACAACTTCTTTCAACTTTATCCTTAGAAGGTCTTCAACCTAGATATGCAAAACACACACTAAAGAGGGAAATTTTTTGGTCTATTAGTGGATAGACCTTTGCCTTCATCAAATCTTGTTTTGGTAATCAAACCTTGAAATGAAATGAAATAGAAATGGAGAATGATGAATGAAAAAAATGCAATGTTCAACTCACCAAACCCTAGCAAAGAAGTGTTGCAAACATGTATGAAGTGAATCCAATGGATGTAGATCTTGAATCTTGCTTGAATAGGATAGATATTGAATGAAATGAAAGCTTGAATAATGAAACCCTACATTAGAATTATTATCTCAAAAAAAAACCTGATGTATGAAGGCTTTGACATGACTCTTGATGCTTGAAAAATGCTCAAAAACACTTTGATAATCTTCCCTTGAATGATCTTGAATGCTCTTGTAAACATTTGAATTCTCTTGTGAACTCAATTATACTAGTATGAATTCTATCACAAAAGTCTTAGGTGGAAATGAGGGAAAGAACCTTGGATTTATACTTAATTATGCAAGAATTCCAAAAATTACAACACTACAAGCTGACATCAGATCTAGGAGGATAAAATCCTGCCAATAATTTGAATTAATTTTAATTTTGGGCCACATGAGACTCATACACCTAAGGTGGTTAATGAGTCATAGATAACTAAATCTTGGCCATACAATCTAAAAACACCTAGATTATGATTGGATCTTGATTTGTGTCAAGATTATCGTCGAAAATATGCATTAAATGAGGCTTATATGGATTTTAAATAAGGCCAATTAAAGCATAAAAATCCTAAAACCCTAGAAAAGTGTGAAAGTGTATTTATAAAACTTTACAACACTTAAAATAAGTTACCAATAAGCTCATTAGTTCACAAGGGGCCAAGACCTAATGTGAATGCGTTAGACATATTACAACACTACATCAAGGCCATGATAAGGGAGTTCTTTTTATGTCATTACATCTAGCCTCCACTTTAGTGAGAGGAATAAATTTCTTCCAACTCACACTAATTTAGACCAATGCACATCAAGAAGTGTCCAAATGCATAAATGCTAGTAATATAGGATGACAATGATTAGGAGGGTTACACAAGCCTCCAAGACCAAGGTCCTATGACAAAAAAAAATATGTACAAAAGAACACACATGAAAATGATATAAGAGAAAACATAAAGACTTAATAATACACTGCCAAAGAAATAACGAAATAAAATGAAAAATGGGTGGATCAAGCTTCGATCATTTGTCCATCATGATGTGGATCAAATCTAGGTTGTTCTTCTGAAAAATGCATGCTCACTTTGAGGCAATGAAGCTTTAGGTTGTCCTCTGCGTGAGACACATACACACCTGGCCGGTATGCGCTCACACACACACATGTGAGTGGCTATGGGAAAATTCACGCCTCGGTTGGGCTTTCCACTCAAACCACACCAAAGTTATATGTCTTGATAACCTTGATAAGGTTCCACATAATAATGAACTTTGAGATTCATAAGGAAAGAAAATATTTGTATGCTTTGGCCTCACGAACAAACACGATGGCTCCATAGGCAAGCAAAGTGTATTATGAAAGGTGGTCATAATTGGAATTATAAATGAAAAATAGTGTAAGGAATGTTCAAAGGAGTTTTTATTAGTTCATATGAGGTCTTAACTCAAGGGAAATTGTGCCTAATGTCGCAAAGGGAGGACCAATCAAAGAATAAAATATTCACAACTTAGGGGATGTAGTGTGTCGCATCACACCATCCAATGTCAATCACAAAGTGAAATGCATTGCATGAAGTGAGAAAGATGCACCATGAAACATGAAAAATAAAAATAAAAAATAATAATGCCAAATGTATGCCCCCACTTTAAAGAAATTGCTAAACACCATGCTATGAGAAATTACTTTAAAGTAGAAAATGATAAATGCTAACAATAAAGAGTACATGAGAGCTAACTTGGAAAGTGCTATGCCAAGTCATATGTTTCCAAATGAAGCTATGTCATGTACAAAAAAGAGAGGGAGTACCCTCAAAAATGAAACTCCAAACACATGAGGGATCTATGGATTTGGGGTTAGTATGTTATTTCTACAATGTTTTTAGAGAGCTCAAAACTATCATCATTCCCCAAATACACATAGAATTGGGAGGATGACACAAAGAGAATGAAAATAGAAAAATTATTTTTTGTCAACATGGAAGAGACATGAATGTCTTGATGCCTTGTGTCATCCTCAAAAGGAAAACACAAGACAAAGAAAACATAAAAAGAAAAAATTAAAAGATGCATGACATATAGAAGAATGAAGGTACAAATAAAGGAATGTCATAAAAAGAGAGGGATACATGAAACAAAACAACATGGGGGATAACAATACGCACATGCAATAAAGAAAAATGAAAAAGGAATAATGTAGAAAACTAGTAAGGAACATGTGAGTCAACCATATAATAGAACATCTGCATCCAAGTCATGTTCATTGTATGTTGAAGGTGGAAAAATAGCTAAAGGGACAATAGCAAGTGTCAAACTAGGGTCATTATCTGGCTCAAAACTCTTATTAGGAGAATTGTCATTTAAGCTTATAGAAGAGGTAAATAATCTATCCAGTTCATTATGCACCTACTCATCAATTTTAGTAATCTCCTCATCATCATCTAAATTAATCATAATAGGAGGTCGAATGATAATGTCCAAAGATTTATTTAGCTCCTGTTTTGGTTGCATTATAGGATCCTTTTGATTTGAGGAGGGGGTACACTCATCATTCATTCCTTCAGTTGAGTATGTATATTTATTTTCTTTGTTTATTTCTTTTGTTAACCTACGAACAACGGAGTAATGTCCATACCTATACTCTCTAGCACCTATGCTTATTTTAGTTTTGTTTTCAAGTAGCATTTTTCTAGGGGTGGTTTGATCAACCATAGGTTTATTTTCTTCCACAAGGGGAGAAATAGAAGGAACCATGGGAGGTTGTTCAACCACTTTCTCTTTGACTTTTTATACTTTTTTTATTCTAGTAGGCATGATGAGATTATTTTCATTGTCTCTTTTTATTTTGTCGGAAATGGGTGAAAGTTTTTTCTTTGGTTGGTCTTGGTTAAAAGTTTTTTATTTTGTCGGAAATGGGTGAAAGTTTTTTATTTGGTTGGTCTTGGTTAGGTTAAATCATGGTTTCATCAAGGATGCTAGGCTCATTTGTAGGTTGAGGCACATTTGAGAGGGATAGTTCTTCTATTTTCTTTGCCTTGAAATTTTCATAAGATTTGAAAAAGAAGTGTTCTCCTAGTTTAATAGGTTCTATAGGCTTAGGCCAAAAGAAATCTAAGGAAACATTTCCACAAGAAGAAAATGGGTTAAAGCCACTATGATGCATGGTAAATATGCCATTTTCCCTTGGAAACTTTAAGAATTCATGCATGATCGACGAGATAGCTTCCATGGAGCATAGCCATGGGTAATCGAGCTTAACACAAAATTTATTTGATGTTGATATGATGGATAATGAGACATCTAAGGTATTTGGTTTTATTTGTAAAGGAAAAGTGATCAATCCCATTGTAGGAAAATAAGAACCATTATGCGTCTTGATCCATTCTATTGGTTTATCATATATATCTTGATAGATTTCATGCAAAAGTAAGAATTCTTCAGTGATCATTTTCTCTCCACATATGAGATCTATTAATATCCCATTGGTGGGCTTATCATAGATGTGGCCTGCTATGTAAATAGGACCATCAGGTGCATGTTTAAGTGTATCTTGTGAGGAGAAAGCAATCTCAAAAGGATTTTTAGTTCGGCCCTTATCAATAATGGCATCTATCACTCCTACCATATCATCCATAGGATCATTGTCTATAGGATCATATTAAACAATATCATCGCTCGTATCAACATTCATCACATAATATTTGTAGTTTCAATAGCTTTGACGAATGAAACATTATGTTTAGGCATAAGATTGGTAAAAATTTGTAAGTTTTGGTTAGGAGGGGCAACAAACTTATTTCCCTAAACATTAACACCTCTAATAGAAAGTCATTCGGAATCAATGAGGTCTTGCACAAGATGTTTGAGATGCTTACAATTTTTTGTATCATGCTCATTTTTTGGTGATAATGGAAATAAGAATTTTATTTAAAGTTTGAAGGTTAAGGATTATTAGGATTGGGTTTTTTAATGGGAGGCAAGGTGATAAAATTGCTTCTCTTTTTTCTCATTTTCTCTATCCAATCTTCTCAAAATTGACTGAGAAGACCCCTAAAGCTCTTCCTTTTCTTGTTCTCTAGTGTTCAACCCTAAATTTATTGTTTACACCTTGTAATCAGATGGCCTAACCTCATCTTTGAACTTATCAGTTATAGGCACTACTATATGGACAACTCTATTATCAAATTCATCTCAAGCAATCTTTGAAATAGTTTGTGCTCTTCTCCTCTGCTTAGGTTGCCCCTATTTCTCCAAAAATTTATCCCAACTTGGGGTCTCTTCTTGCATAATTTTTTTTTGTTACTTGTCCTTTTCTCAAGCCATTCTAGAATAGTAGGTTGTTCTGCATTCATTTCCGAAGAAGGATCCTCTTGTTCACCCCTATCTTGTTGTGGAATATCAACTATCTCTTCCACATTCTTCTATGTTTCAGGATGATATTCTTGCTCAATAATCACTTCTTTCTTTGGGGATCTAGGTTGCTTCTCTTGGATGACCTCTGATTCTATATTTCTTCCATGTGCATTAAAGTCAAGTTGTTCCAATTCTTGCATCATCTACTTCCATTCCTCATTGGTAGGAGTAAGAATTCATCATCCTCTGATTCATGTTGTTCAGGGTCATTGGATATATTACCCTCTTCCTAGATAGCCTCTTCTAATTTTTGTACATTCTAAGGAGGATAATCAATCCCTGTATTCACTTCTTCCTAATTTTTAGTGGTAGGTACTTCTTCATCTTGCACCTTCTCTTCTACCTCTTTTAATTCCTTTGTCAGAGATGCCTTATGCTTGAGAGGAATTTTCCTCACATATACTTGTTGGATATTGTGCTTGTGTTGCTAATATATGGTTGTCATTGGTGTCAACACTATTAGAATTGATGATCTTGAAGGTTGTATATGTCAATGATATTGAAAAAAATATAATAAATATGAAGGTTGTTTGTGAAGCTGTGAAGTTCAATATGGTGGAAAAATTAGTATGTTTCTATTTAGGAGTTGTGCTTTAAAGGATTTGTTTCTAGGCCTATCTAGTTTATACTCTATAATTTTTAGAGGTCTGCATCAAAATTTGTGCAAGTTGTGTGTTTTTGTGTTTCTACAATTATTCTGTTGTTGTAGCTGATGTTTCTGGAAGAAGAGAATGTAATTATGGTAATTTGAGTTTTTTTGTATGCTTGTGCAATGTTTTTTGATGTTTCTAGATCATGCTCTATCCTTGTTGCACATCTATGTTTATTGGTGTGATCGTGATCGAAGATTTTCCCTCTGTATGTTCGGGTTTTCATGTTCTTGGCCAACATGATGGTTGTAGCATGTTGCAGATCCTTATGGATTAATATTTTAATTTTTGGCATGTTCAAGGAAGTTGTTTTAGGTCTTCATTATTTTTTGACCGACTTCAGTTGGTGCACATTGAGATTTGTTCAAGAATTGGGCTGATAGTTTGTAATTCATTTATTCTTTTATTTTTGGCCGATAGAGTTGTTTATGTAGTTCCATGAAGTGTATATATAAGAGCGAATATTTTCTTCATTTGAGATATGCGAGAAATAAGTGTGTATGTGAAATATGTGAATAAAGATCATATCATTCGCTTGCAGAGAAATGTGTGAAGAAGATTGAGTGAAGCGTGAAGTAGTGTTTTTGTGCCTAACCAAAACTGTCATCAGGATTTTGAAGAATTTAATTTCTCAGTTCAACCTTTTCAAATGGATTTAATCTAAAAATGTTATGTAAGATAGTGAGTCTTCTTTGAGGAGTGAGCTCTAGGCAGTGTTCCTGAATACATTTTTCATTCCTTATTCATTTTCATTATACTATTAATAGGGTATAACTTTTGGATTAACCTCCACCGTGGTTTTTCCCCTAACAAGGTTTCAATGCAAAAATTTTGGTGTTATGTGTGATTTTGATTCATGCTTTTAATATTATTTATCATATCTGAGATTAAAGGTTAATAAGGATAAATAAGTGTTAAATTCTATGACAACTAATTCAACCCCCCTCTCACTTGTCTATTCTTGTTTTGCCAACAATTGGTATTAGAGCAGGTTCCTCTGAAGAAGTTTAGTAGCTTGAGGTGATCTGAGATGGCATCATACAAGAAGGATAGTCCTAGATTTGATGGAACAAACTAATCTCTATGGAAGGATAGAATGGAGTGTCATTTGAAGTGTATTGGTAATCCCTTCTGGAAGATTACAAAGAATAGATATATTATTCCTCAGAATGGTCCCTCTACTCCTAATGAGATCAAAGAAGCTAAAACAAATATTAGGTCTACAGAAGCATTATTGAGTGCTCTGACCGATTCAAAGATGACAAATGTAATGGGTCTGAAAACAACATATGAGATCTAGAATAATCTAGAAACAATGTATGAAGGATATGCACAAGTGAAATTTTCTAAGCTACAAAGTTTGAAAGGCAAGTGGGAAAAATTGAAAATGAGTGAAGATTAAAACATTATTTCATTCATGCAAAAAGTGAATGAACTTGTGATGCGTATTAGATGTGTTAATGGAGTCTTGGATGAAGAAGATATTTTGGCTAAAGTGCTCAGATCATTCCCTACATCTTACAAAACAAATCTCATGCTATTGAACAACTCAGGACAGTAACAAATGTGACAAGAGACATGTTTATTGATAAGCTTGTTGCCTTTGAATTGAGTGAATTTGGTGAATCTACTCCTAAGAAAAAATATGCATTTAAGGCTACTGTATCCAGAAGAAATGAAAAAAATATATGACCTGGGAGAAAGTTATAGAAAGACACTCAAGTATGAAGATGAGATGAAATAGATTGAAGATGAAGAAAGAGAGCTAGAAGAGCTAGAAGAATTGATTGTGAAAAGTGAAGCCAAAGGAAAAGGTAAGTATAAAGGAAATTTTCCTATTAAATTTTTTTCTTACAATAAGTTAGGTTATTTTGCATCAAGGTGGACCCTAAAAGAGCTCCTACGTACAAACCTGATAAGCCTATATTTCAAAAGAAATGTTATTATGCTGAAGAAGGTGTTATTGATGATGAATTTGATAAAGAAAATGGAAATGAATATCGATGGGTATTCATTTCTATCAAGGAAAATGGTGAGGTTTCCATTGAATCTTCTAGTGATAAGAATATTGAGAAGGCTCTTGCAGCCAAAATTGAAGAAAATGATGAATGGGTGATTGAAAGTGGACACTCACATCATATGACTAATGAAAAAACAAGTTTATAAGCTTGGAGAAATATGACGGTGGTGTTTTAAGATTTGGAGATAAAAATGCTGGTGTGATTTGTGGCAGAGGCACTATTTCTCTTGGTGGTAAATATAATACTGATGATGTCCTTTATGTTGAAGGATTGAAGCATAACCTATTGAGTGTTGGACAGATGGTAGACATGGGATACAATCTTCAGTTGAAATATGGTAAGTGCAGGATACTGGGAAGTTTCAGAAAT
Organism: Sequoiadendron giganteum; assembly: GCA_007115665.2. Classification (NCBI taxonomy): domain Eukaryota; kingdom Viridiplantae; phylum Streptophyta; class Pinopsida; order Cupressales; family Cupressaceae; genus Sequoiadendron; species Sequoiadendron giganteum. Next base: position 587,564,196 of record CM021108.1, read on the forward strand.
ATAATTGCTTCAGGTATAAATACAAGAGGTAATAGTTTTCACTTGAGTGCTGCTAGTGAAAGTTGTTTAATTTCTCATGTTGATGTAATATGGCTATGGCATAGGAGGCTATGTCATGTGAATTTTTATAAAATTTTCAAAGTAAGCTCCACTCAAGAAGTTAGAGATCTTCCTAAGTTAGTGAAGCCTACTGACACCATATGCAAGGAATGTCATATGGGAAAGAAGACTAGAATTTATTTTAAGAGAAAACAACATCATTCTAATGGAGCATTGGAGTTGGTGCATACTAATGTATGTGGTCCCTCCAAAATTAGAAGTCTACAAGGAGAAAGGTAATTTATGTTTCTTATTGATGATTACTCTAGGATGATATGGGTTGCTTTCTTGAGAGAAACACAAGAAGCATTAGAAAGTTAAAAATATTCAAAGTTATGGCCAAGAATGAGATAGGTTTGAAGATTAAATGCTTAAGGTTAGACAAAGGTGGTGAATTCACTTCCTGGGAGTTCAATTATTTCTATGAAGAGAATTGAATCAAAAGATAGTTATCTGCTCCCTGGACCCCTCAATAGAACAAAGTTGTTGAGATTAAGAAAAAAACAATTCTAGATGCTACTAGAACTATGATGTAAGAAGGAAATATACCTCATATCTATTGGAGAGAATCTATAAGAACTGTTGTATATACTATTATCTGGGTAAATGTCAAAGGTAATTATGGTAAGACTCCTTTTGAGCTGTGGTTTGGTTATAAGTCTACTGTTAAATATTTCAAAATCTTTGGAAGTAAATTTAATATCAAGAGAGATGAAGATATGGAAAAGTTTGATGCTAGGAGTGATGAAGGAATCTTTCTGGGTTACTCTACTAAGAGCAAGGCCTACTGGTGCTATAATAGAATATTGAGGAAAGTGATTGAAAATGAAAATGTCAGAGTTGATGAAGACACTCCTAGATCATCCAGATACTATGGATATAATTCAGATGACCAACATGATAGTACTCATAATAGAAAGAATTCTCAAACATGGAATCAAGTTCAAATTATTCTGGTGAATCAAGAGAATCAAGAAGGAGAATCTAGTGGAAGTGTAGAAGAAAGAACATAAGAACTAGAATTTTGAGAGAATCCTAAAGTTCCGAGGTATGTAAAAGTAAATCATTTTGAAAATTAGATTATAGGAGACAAGAACAAAGGTGTCTAGACTAGAAGAATAATTGTAGAAGAGTATTGTCTAATTTCAAAGATTGAGCCCAACAATATCAATGAAGCATGTAAAGATGAATCTTGGATGGAAGTAATGAAGGAAGAACTGATGCAAATAGAGAAAATTGATACATGGATTCTTGTTCCTAGACCTCAGGATAAAAATGTGATTGGAACCAAATGAGTCTTTCTAAATAAATTGAATGAACAAGGTGAAGTGGTCAGGAATAAAGAAAGACTAGTATACAAAGGGTACTCACAGAAGGAAGGTATTGATTTTGAAGAAACCTTTTCCCCTATTGCTAGAATTGAAGTTGTAAGATTATTTCTTTCTTATGTTTCTTTTAAGAACTACAAAGTCTATCAAATAGATGTAAAGTCAACATTTCTGAATGGTGAGCTAGAAGAAGAAGTATATGTTGAGCAACCAGATGGATTTCAACTGATTGATAAAGAAGATATGGTTTTCTATTTGAAGAAAGAAATGTATGGACTCAAGCAAGCCCCTAGAGCTTGGTATGCTAGATTGTATAAATACTTGTTGAAGCTTGGATTTAATAAAGGCACTGCTAACAATAATTTGTATTTTAAGATGGATCGGGATAAAGAGTTGATTATTGAAGTCTTTGTCGATGAAATCATTTTTGAGGGTGATGATGAATTATGTATGAAGTTTGCTGATGAAATGAAAATTTAGTTTGAGATGTCAATGATTGGAGAGATAAAATTATTTTTAGGATTGCAAATTACTCAGTTAGATAATGGAATCTTTATATCTCAATCCAAATATGTAAGAGAGTTATTGAATTTTGTTGGCATGGAAAACTCAAATCCAGTTGGTACACCCATCGTAACTGGATGTAAGTTAACACAAAATTATGATTCGCGTAAAGAAAATAAAACAAGATATAGATCAATGATCAATGGATTATTCTATTTGACTTAGACCAAACCTGACATCATAAATGTTGTATGTATGGTTGCTAGATATCAAGTTGATCCAAAGGAATCCCATGTGACTGCTGTGAAGAGAATATTTAGATACTTGAAAGGGACAGTTAACTTTGGTGTTTGGTATCCTAAAGATGATGATCTTACATTAAGCACTATTACTGATGCACATTGGGTAGGAGATGTGGATGAAAAAAATGTACTAGTGGTGGTACATTCTTCTTGGGGAAGAAGTCGATGTCTTGGTTAAGTAAAAAGAAGAATTCCATTTCCTTATCTACTGCTAAGGCAGAATATATTGCTGCTGAAAACAATTGCACTCAAGTATTATGGATGAAGCAGATGCTGAGAGATATTAGAATTGAGTATAATGACCCTATTGCTATATTTTGTGATAATTCTAGTGCCATTAAAATTTCTAAGAATCTGGTGTTGCATTCAAAGACAAAACACATATCTATCAAAATATCACTTTTTGAGAGAAAAAAGTGAGTTTTAAAGAAGTCAAATTGGAGTATGTGCCTATACTAAGGAATAGATTGTAGAAATCTTTAATAAGTCATTCCCTAAGGATACTTTTGAGTATCTCAGAGGGAATTTAGGGGTGATTTCCCCTCCTAATTTGAACTAAGATGCAATTCTTTGCATCAATCTGTGCATTTACAATCATATCTTGATCTGGATTGATGTTGGGGTTGCTGCTACTTAGGGGAGTAGTTAGATGATTCTAATATGTAGTTCTGAGCTTGTGTATCTTTGGAATTGATGTCAAAGGGTGAGAAGAGAAATGTGAAAAACCTTGCGGGAGAAGAGCAGAACAAAAAGGAGAGAAGAGCAATGTAAGGGGAGAAGAACAGTATGAAGAGTTAGTTGTGTTGATGGTATTTTTCACATCATGTGTTGCCATCAATGCCAAAGGGGGAGATTGTTGGATGTTGTGGTTGTTTTTCTAATATGTGGTTTTCATTGATGTCAAAACTATTAGAATTGATTATCTTGAAGGATGTATATGTCGAGGATATTAAGAAAATTATAATAAATATGTTGAAGGCTATTTGTGAAGTTGTGAAGTTCAGTATGGTGGAAAAATTAGTATGTTTCTATTCAGGAATTATGCTTTGAAGGGTTTGTTGCTAAGCCTATCTAGTTTATACTCCAGATGTTTTAGAGGTGCTCATCAAGATTTGTGCAAGTTGTGTGTTTATGTGTTTCTATAGTTATTCTGTTGATGTAGTTGATGTTTCTAGAAGAAGAGAATGTAATTATAGTAATTTGAGTTGTTGTGTATGCTCATGCGATGTTCGTTGATGTTTTTAGATCATGATCTATCCTTGTTTCATGTTCATGTTGATTGGTGTGATCGTGATCAAATATTTTTCCTTTTTATGTTTGGGTTTTCATGTTCTTGGCCAACATGATCGTTGTAGCATTTTGTGGATCCTCGTGGATTAATATTTTAATGTTCGGCATGTTCGAGGAAATTATTTAGGTCTTCATTATGTTGGGACCGAATTTGGTTGGTGCACATTGAGATTTGTTCAAGAATTGGGCTGACAATTTATAATTCATTTATTCTTTTAGTTTTGGCTAACAGAGTTGTTGATGCAATTCCATGAAGCGGATATATAAGAGCGATTTTTTTCTTCATTTGATATATGTGAGCAAGAAGTGTGTATGAAAAATGTGTGAATAAAGATCAGATCATTTGATTGTAGAGAAGAGTGTGAAGAAGATTGAGCGAAGTGTGAAGAAGTGTTTCTGTGCCTAATTGGAACTGTCATCAGGCTTTTGAAGAAGCTAATTTCTCAGTTCAACCTCTTCAGACAGATTTAATCTAAATTTTTTATGTACGATAGTGATTCTTCTTTGAGTGGTGAGCTCTAGGAAGTGTGCATCAATGCATGTGCATTCCTTATTCATTTTCATTATACTTTTAGAAGGGTATAAATTTTGGATTAACCACCATCATGGTTTTACCCCTAACAGGTTTTCCACACAATAATCTTGGTGTTATGTGTGCTTCTGATATGTTGTTGATTAATGATTTTAGTGTTATTTATCATATCTGATATTAAAGGTTAATAAGGATAAATAAGTGTTAAATTTTGTGACAACTGATTCACCCCCCCTCTCAGTTGTCTATTCTTGTTTTTTCTAAAAACACTTGGGTTTTTCCCTAGAAATGTCTATCTCCACAACCTTAGCTGAGGAAGGAGCATCAATATCTACATTTACTTTTCTAGCTTTTCCTTCCTTTTATCTTTTTGTAACCTATCTCCTTTTCTTCACTAGTTGATATGTCTCACCTTCTGCAGCAATAGTGTTAACTTGAGGACTCTTCTTCATTTTAGGAGATGGTTTATCTCCTTGTTTCTCTTGTACTTGGATCCTAGTCTTCCTCTTGATTGATACTGGTTTATCACTTTCTTACTGTTCACCATCATGAGACTCAAATACATCATTCTTTTCATCTTCCAATACTTCTTCAGAATGAGATTCCATGTCTCCCATCAAGTCATACGTCAACTTGGTTCCATTAGCTTCCAATTCCTACACCCTTTGCTTCACCCATTCCCTTGAATATATCTTGATTGGCTCAATTATCTAATCAAGATCCATTATTTCTCCTTCTGACCAATTTATTTGTGGAAAAGGTTTGTTCCAGTAGGGTTCATAATCTTGTTGTTGCACCAAGTTCACCTCCTCATCTTGTACTTGATCTAGAACTTCTGCCACTTTGTACAACCTTATAAGTTTGAGAGATAATCTAGAAAATCTCCTCCTAAGGACCTCAAATTCATCTCTACAATTCACCCAATAGTACTCTATGTGGTCCTTATGCCTGAATGTTCTATTGGATTTCTTTATAGCCTTTCCATAAGGATCAAACCTATTCCTACTAGTATGAGAATACAACTCAAATTGTGTCATCTCCTTCTCAAAGTGTTGAACACTTTGAATGGAAGGGCATGATTCTAAATTCCCAATCCTTAATGGAAAATATGATCCCAATCCCTTCTCGATAACCTATTATATAATCTTCTCAAAGGCCATCAACTACCTTGTCAATTCCAGCATTAGAAGTTTGTTTGTTGGATATTGTGGTAATCTGAGTGTGACAGCGAGGGATCCTTGCACCCAGATGCATGTAAATTTCAGAAATTGGATGAACCATTTCCCATATTGTTTAATTAAATCTATGGCATCAGTGGAAACTCTGACATGGAGGGAATTGTGTAGCAACATGGGAATAAACATTAAGAATTTCCCTTCTATAGTTGGTAGTCTTATATTGCAATTGGGGATAAACATCCCAAATTCTATCTTTTCCCAATGTTCCCCTGTAGCTAAGACCTTTGTATTTGGTTTTTCTTGCCAACATGTATACCAAATATGATTTCGTGGTGAACCCAGTTATTTCCTGTACACTTCCTAATTGAGCATCCAGGTTGTTTCTTATGATTCTTGCCCAGTCGTAGTGCTTGTTAGCTACAATTTGTGTGATGGGGAAGAATATCCAAGGATGGAAGATGTGAGATTATTCTACTCCCATTACCCTTCCCAAGAGAGTTATAATGTCATGGTAATCCATCTTAAAATCACTTCTATGAAATTTCTTGGGAAATTTAGAATAATGAGGCTTAGGTTTAAGTATCCAAGAATTGTTCATAATCTCCAAAGCTCTATTGGGGTCCTCATCGTAGAACTTGATTGTGTCCCCAATATATATCTCCTGAATCAGGGGGTGATGTGAAGCAATATTGAAATTTTTTACAATATATTCCTCTATGAGATTGGCCAAAACTCTCCCTTGTGGCCCAATTATGATCCTTGTTTTGGAGTCATAGTGTTTTTCACATTCTAGAACTAGCTCCGAGAATAGTTGTGTCAGAGGGAATCTTGCTGCCTATGCCAAGCCAGTGTGAGTGAGAACTTGAGCTAAATGAGTGGGTAAATTTCCATACAATATTTGATGCAAATCATCATAGTCTACATGAACCATACATTGGATTCAATTGAACACTGAGAGGTGGGGGTGAAATACTGTTTTGCAAATATGAACATTATTAAACTGATATTTAAACCATTTCAACATTAAACTAAAGGAAAGATGCAAAAACACAAAATAATAATCCACAACACCATAACACAAGGATTTTAATGTGGAAACCCTGTAAGGAGAAAAACCATGGTGGAGGTCAATCCATAATTTGAGTACTCAAATATAGTTTTACATAAAGGGAATGCACTTGTATTCAGGCTCACTGCTCAAAATAGAAAGGCTCATTGCCTTACAAAATGCTCAAATAAAGATCATCTAAGAGATTGATTTGAAGTAATAGCATCTACTTATGCTAGGTTATAGTTCCAGTTAGGCTCATAGATTAGATTCTAGACTGTCTGATTCTGCTCTTCGCATCATAAATCCATACATAGATAAATTTATACCCTTATCCTTCTGAATTTCACACCACACACTAATATACTTTGCATCACAAACATTCTCTTCTTCAAAATGATACAACCAATCTCATATATATATTGGCTACCAAAGATTTGATCATTCATATGTTGACTTTCATAAAACATAAAATAATTTCCAACTCTCGGCTAAATCCACAACTAATTCTTTATGTGAACCACCCATAGTCAGTCATAGCATAGTGAGGACCCAAATAAACATGTTCAAACATTATTTTTTTTAACAAATTACTCCTTAGATATCCGCAACAACTATATCCACAAAGTTGACATTCTAGCACATACAACTAGAAAATCAATGCACCAGATCTCTTAGATCATACACCAGTAAATGCGCACCTCGATACATTTTTAATAAGGTAGTATGAACATCAAAATACCTTTCTCTAAGATCCACAACTCAAAATAACAGTCCAGTGAAGTATACAGATTGACATATTTACCTTTAACCTGATGCCCTATTCCTCATTCTATCTGCTGGTATGAACAAGTACTAAATTGTGGACTAGATCAATGACTTAGGTTTCCATCAATGAAAACACTAGAAGCCATATGCCAAAAATATCCCCCTTTGGAATTGATGGCAACACTTAGTGAAAAATGACTAAGTGTGAAAATCAATATGAGTACACTGCCAAACTTCAAAAAACTTAAACATAGCTCCCCTGAGATTGATGAGGTATTTTTCACTGCTTTCTCTCCCCATTTGACATTAATGAAAAAACTAGAATCCATATGCCAACAATTGATAAAACATTTGTTCAATCTCCCATTTTGAAATATAACCAAAACTTCAAAACTAATTCAAAATTTTATAAAGAACAATTGCTACTTTGAGTTAGAAAATTATCTTGTGATTTTATTTGATCTCTGGAAGAAATTTCTTCCAAGCTTCTATTGTAATCCCAATGATTATGATAATATTATTATTCTTAGATGTCCTATTGACAATCTCAGTGAGAGATTATGGGATTGTGATCGCATCCTCTAATTTTTCACCTTTCCTCAGTATCTCAACCATCTATTCTAGTATGGATTCAGTTAGGTCCTTCACTTTCCAAAAAGTGTCCATGAGTGTGTTTTTAGTGAATTGAATTTTTGTGTGCTCAGACTGTAGCTCTTGAATTATTTTCTTGATTGTACCATCTTGATCCTGAAACATATCAAAACCTTTTCCAATCCAATTTAATTATGTTTCAATTTGCTCAAACTTCTCTTTGTAATTCCCAACTGCATGAGGCCAACAAATGCAATAGTTATAGATTTTATTTGCTCCACTTATGCATTACCTCAGCTCATTCATTTTATTTTTTCAACTTGGTAAGATAGCCTAAATTGCTCCTTTAAATGTAAGATTACTTCTGCTTCTTCTTTGTTTAGAGACTCAGTGTCCATATTTTCCTTAATGCATTCAATCATTTCTTAAGGTAAAATATCCTACAAACTCCCCAGTTTGATATGACTATGCACAACATGAGAACTTAGTACACTTAGAATCATATCCTGATCATATGAGGGTCTAACAGACCATAATTGAGAAATTTTCTACATTCCACCTTCCTTATGAATAAGCTGTTGTAGCTTCTCTTTTGTCAAGTCATCTTCTTCTTCACTTGCTTCTGTAATTTCCTTTTCTTATTCTGGTTCGGCTGAATCCTACTCTTTTCCCTGTGTGTCCTTAGTTTCCTCATTGAATTCCTCATCTGATATATCCACAATCTCCTATTATTTTCCTTTTCCTTAAATTTTTAGAATCTTGCATTCCAAAGGAGTACAAACAACAATTTATTTTTCTCTTTTTTTCTTTCTTTCCATCTCACCTGAAGAAGAACCAAATTCAAGTTCCTTTAATGGAAGAGAAGTACCAAATGAGCCAAACTTTCCTAGGAAACTCTTAAAGAAATTTCTGAATTCTTGATCACAGTTTTCCAAACTCTTAGAGTTTGTGTAGATTTGCTTGCACACCAGTTCATTTTCTTTCCACATCACATTGTTGTTAATTGGTAAGAAATTTAGAAAGTAAATTAATAGACATATGACCAGAGTACCAAACTTGAAAGGGTAATCTATCATCTTCATTAATTGCACATTCTCCATCAGTTGATCCTTTAGCAATCTGCATAGGTCAAAATCCTAACCTTCCATTATCATTTTGTGAGAGATGTAAACTGTATCTACTGAAGTTCCTCCTTCTCTTTTTCTAAAAATAATTTTATATGATACTCCTTGCGCAATGTACCTTGTCATAGGGTTTTTGATTTTTGAGATTATCAATGCCTTTGGTCTCCAATAACTTTGGTTAGGGTTTCGACTTCTTTATTCTAGATGGATTTATTTCTCGGTATATCCACAACTTTGCATAATCCAATTAAATTTTCAATTACTTCTTTTGAAATGATGTAGGGTTTGTCGATAATTAAATTATTGTCGTTCAATCTGCTCAAGATAAACTTAACAATTTTTGCTTTCTCAAAATAGGGAAACTCTTTCCAAATGTCCAAATTTTTATGTTTGGATTCTCTCAACCATTTCAATTCATCAGGTTACATAAAATTCCTTACAGCTCTAATCTTCTCACTATTGTATTCATCTAAATTGATTGACCCTTTGATTTGTTCCACTTTTCCTTCCGTACAACCACACACCAAATTATATTGAAATTCAAAAACAACTGAAATACCTGATGGATTTAGAGATTCATCACCAAATTTTCTTCACTCCTTCAAAATTATGTTGCAGAGCACTTTCCTCCTTCTCTTCTTTGATGAAAAGTGACAAATGAGAGTTTAAACTTGTCTTTTATAGCTCATACACTCGTAATAAATTCTTTTTCCCTAGGTATTCCAAATACCTTGCTTTCTTAGATAGTGAGAGAAAACTTCTTTTGCAGACCTATGATTTCTTTGAGTTTCCTTGTGAGTGTTTTCCAAAGTCTCTATAGATCATTAAGACACCTTTTGAAAATATTTTCGTGATCTGGTACCAACTTACGAATAGGGGAAAAATGATTTGTCCATCTGGGCCAATGGCCTAAGATCAATTTCTAGAGGAATTATCGAAAGTAGATTCTGCAGAACCATTTCCAGCATCAGATTCATTCTTCCTTACCCATATCTTCTTCATCTGATCTCTTATTTCATCCATAATCATTTTTCCTTTTTCTTTATCATTTTTTTGTGTATTTCTATCTTTGTATACCAGACCTTTTCTACCCACATTTTTGTTTCTGCAAAATCTTGCAATGTGACCATATCTATTGCAATTGCAGCACACTGTATTTCCTTATCCAAACCAATCATTCCATTGATTTATTCTTGATCTGCATTGATTAGAAATATGCCCAATTTTTGCACAAGCTAACATTCAACATTCCTTCCACTGACAAAGTAGTTTGACACATTTTTGCATTCAATTGATTTATGACAAAAAAATTTACAATTCTAACACTGACCAGAGAATGATGGATTACTTTATTTCATTTTACTTCTACACTGAGCAACCATATGACCAAATTTATTGCAAGGAAAATAACATCCATTAAAATTTTGAGCATTGGGTTGTCTTACCAGATACCTTCCATATTTGTTCATTTGATTTCCTTGCCTAGAATTTCTTTGTCCAGATGCAAAACTTTCTCCTTTTTCATATCCAATACCTTGCTTGTCTTTAGCATTATTTTGTTGTTCAGTTAGCTCATCAAGCTTAACAGAACTAATCTTAAACTTCTCCTTGTATTCATTTGCAATAGTAAGTTCATCCTTGAGAATAATAATCTACTTTTCAAGTTCTTCTTCATTTTTTCTAGATTGTTACAATTCATTTTCTAACTGAATGAATTCTCCATTTATTCTTCTACATTCATCAGATTTTTCTCTTAAAGGACTCAACAATATTTTCCTCATTTTTATTCCTTTCTTCAATTTCCTTAGTCAACTTCATCACCATAGAATCCATCTCATGTTTTAGGGTGGCATTGTTTCTAAAAATATTTTCACATTCTTTAGTTATTTCCTTCAAGGTTTGATTTAGGTGAGAATCATCCATGTTTTGCCTCTCTTTCTGCTTAATTTGATCACATAGATCCTTCCTCTTTTCCTTGGATTTAACAATCTGATATTTCAATGTCTGATGAATTTCTCAGCATCCCTAAGATTTGATTTCAATTCTCGAACTTTTATTTTATACTCATCAAGGTCATCAAGTGCCACCAAAAGCTACTGTTGAAGAATACCGGAGTCCATCACATTCCATGATTCACCGTAAGTTGCTAAACTTCTTTCGAGGAACCTTGCTCTGATACCAATTGTTGGGCTCAAGGGAACACTAAGAAGTGAGGGTGAATCAATGTTCTACAAATTTGAGTTTTATTAAATTTATATTTAAACCATTTCAATATTAAACTAGAGGAAATATGAAAACACACAAAGTAATCATCCACAAAACCATAACACAAGGATTTTTATGTGGAAACCCTATTAGGGGAAAAACCATGGTGGAGGTCAATCCACAATTTGAGTACTCAAATATAAGTTTTACAAAAAGGGAATGCACTTTCATTTAGGTTCACTACCTAGAGCTCACTGCTCAAAATAGAAAGACTCACTTCCTTAAAAAAAATTTAGTTTAATACCATCTAAAAGATTGAACTGAAGTAATAGCATCTACTTATGCCAGGTTACAACTCTGGTTAGGCTCATAGATAAGATTATGGACCTTTTGTCTAATTCTGCTCTTCGCTCTTCTTCGATCTACTCTTCACATAAAAAATCCATACATAGATAAATTCACACTCTTATCCTTTTGAATTTCGCAGCACACATTCACTTCTTTGAAATGATACAACCGATCTCATATATATCTGCTACCAAATATTTGATCATTCATATGTCGACTTTCATAAAATATTAAGTACTTTCCAATTGTTGACTAAATCCATAACTAATTCTTTATGCACACCACCCATAGTTGGTCATAGCATAGTGAGGACCCAAATAAACATGTTTGAACATAGAAAAATTTAAAAAATTAATCCTTAGATATCTGCAATGACTATATCCACCAAATCAACCTTCTAGCACAGATAACCAGAAAATCAATGTAGTGGATCTCCTAGATCGTACACCAGTTAATGCACACCTCGATAATTTTTTAATAAGCTAGTACAAACATCAACATACCTTTCTCTCAGATCCACAACTCAAAATAATAGTCTGGTGAAGTATATAGATCAACATCTTTACCTTTAACTGGATGCCCTGTTCTTCATTTTGTTTGTCGATATGAACAAGTACTAAACTATGGACCATATCAACAACTTAGGTTTCCATCAATTACAACACTAGAAGCCATATACCAGCACCATATTCATGTCTTGAATCTTGGCCCAAGTAGAAACAATCTTGGACTCTGGCCAGATACCTTTCAAGTAGTACTTCATCCTTTCAACTCTCTTTTTAACTTCTTGCACCAAAGAAGCTTTCATTTTGGATATCTTGTCGGGACTTAGCTCTGCCTGTATCTATTAGAGAAAGGACCAAATCACCAAAATGGAAGATATAAAAAATACAACATATTATATCATTCCCTTGAAGCATCAATACATGCAATGATAATGCCATTAAACACAAAATGATAATAATTTAAACTCTAATGGCAATATAATGCAATCAAATCACCTTGAGATATTTCATTATCATAAAATATTTTAGGTGTGCATGCAGAAATTACATAACATGTTTTAAATTTAGATAAATTGTGTAATCATTGCTTTTCTCTCTGTAAAGGATTATTTTTATGTGAATTTGAGGTTGAGAGTGCCTTTCATATCATCCTCAACTATAATTTTTTTCTCATGTTTGGAGTAAGTTTCTCTCTTTGGAATCTTCATTGGATTTTCTCTAACTCTTTCCAACATTTTATTAATCAATGGATCTACCCCACATCAAACTCTTTGCTTAGTTTGATATGGTCCCTAATGGCCCCACATATTGATTGGGGTATTTGGAAGGGGAGGAATGATAAGATTTTTAGAGAGGTGAAACTTAAGGAAGATATTGTTTTCTTCAAAATTTGGAGAGACATTAAAGAGAACTTTAATTCAAGATTCCTAGATCATCCTCTAAATGCATAAATTTTTCCTTGCATGGCTATGATTTATTAGTGGAAACCGGTTAGAATATGGCCTCTAAAATCTCCATTCCTCTTAAGAATACAAAGATTCCTATAGATATTGTTTAGTGTAAGATCCCTCCTCATGGGAGGATTAAAGTTAATTTTGAAGGGGTAGCTAAGGGAAATCATATGCTTGTTAGTTGTGGGGGGGTTTCTGAGAGATTATTAAAGTAGACTTCTAGAAAAGGTGGAACTCCCATTGGGGATCCAAACCAATCACCAAGATAAAGCCTAAGTAACATACAATGAATTTAAAATTATGTATGATAAAGGCTATAAAGAAGTTTGGGTTGAGGGAGAATCCCTCAACATCATTAGGTGTCTAAGAAAAAATAGTAAGCCAAGTTAGACCATTGAAGCCCTCACTAATGATTCTTTATCAATGTCCATCATGTTTGAGGATGTTAGATTTACTCACATGTTGAGAGAAAGAAAATTATTAGATGATTTTTTGCCAATGAGGGCATCACCCTAATGAGTGATAATATTTGGGAGGGGTACAAAATTGTACCTATGAAGACCTTATTTTTATTAATAAATAAAATCCAACATGGATTATGAAGTGGGATGGGATGGGGGATTTATTATTTCACAAAGACTCACACATTTTGTGGGAATTTTTTAGCCCATTCCCTTCACTTTCTTCATTAATATAAGTCTCTAGAATTTGTAGCAAATGAAACATAGTGAGAAAATGGGTGGAAACTATAGCATAGTTGAGCACATTTCATGCAATGGTTAGAGAAAGAAATGGAAACTTTGGAAAATATTGGAATACAGGGTGGGGTCTTTGGAAGGAGAGGAACAACAAGATTTTTAGAGAGGTGAAACTTAAAGAAGATATTATATTCTTCAAAATTTGGAGAGACATTAAAGATAACTTTAATTCCATATTCCTAGATTATCCTGTAGATTCATAAAATTATTCCTTGTATGGATATGATTTATTAGTGGAAAATAGTTCAAATATGGCCTCTGAAATCCCCATTCCTCTCTAGAATACTATGATTCCTAGAGATATTTTTTAGTGTAAGAGCCCTCCTCATGGGTGGATTAAAGTTAATTTTGAAGGGATGGCTAAGGGAAACCCTAGGCCTATTATTTGTGGGGGGCTTGTTGAGAGATGATGAAGGTAGGCTTCTAGCAAAGGTGACACTCCCATTGGGGATCTAAACCAATCACCAAGCTAAAAAATAAGTAACATATAATGCAATTAAAATTGTGTATGGTAAAGGATATTAAAAAGTTTGGGTTGAGGGAGAATCCCTCAAAATCATTAGGTGCCTGCATAAATTTATTAAGCCAAGTTGGATCATTGAAGCCCTCATTAATGATTCTTTAGCAATGTCCAACATTTTTTAGGAGGTTAAATTTACTCACATGTTGAGAGAAGGAAATTATTAGCTGATTTTTTTTCCAATGAGGGCATCAAACTAATGAGTGATAAGATTTGGGAGGGTTACAATGATGTACTTGTGAAGGCTTTATTTTTATTAATAATTGAAAGCTAACATAGATTACAAGGTGGGATGGGATGGGGAATTTATTATTTCCCAAATAATCAAATATTTTGTGGGAAATTTTGAGCCCATTCCCTTCCCTTTCTTCATTAATAAAAGTCTCTAGAATTTTTAGGAGAGGAAGCATATTGAGAGAATGGGTGGAAATCATAGAAGATTTGATCCCATTTCATGTGATGGTTAGAGAAACAAAAGGAAAGTTAAGAAAATATTGGAAGATGGGGGTGGGGTCTTTGGAAGGAGAGTAATGACATGATTTTTAGAGAGGTGAAACTTAAGGAAGATATCTTGTTTTCTTCAAAATTTGGAGAGAGGTTAAAGAAAAAATTTGATTCCAAATTCCTAGATTATTCTCTAAATTCCTAAACTTATTCGTTGTATGGTTATAATTTATTAGTGGCAACTAGTTGGAATACTACCTCTATAATATCCATTCATCTCAAGAATACTAAGATTACTAGAGATATCATTTAGTGTAAGAGCCCTCCTCATGGATGGATTAAAGTTAATTTTGAAGGGGAAACTAAGGAAAACCTTGGGTTTGTTATTTGTGGGGGGGTTGTTGAGATATGATGAAGATAGGCTTCTAGAAAATGTGGAACTCTCATTGGGAATCCAAAGCTACCACCAAGCTAAAGCCCAAGTAACATATGATGAAATTATAATTGTGTATGATAAAGGCTATAAAAAATTTTGGGTTGAGGGAGAAGCCATCAACATCATTAAGTGTCTGCAAAAATTTAGTAAGCCAAGTTAGACCATTTAATCCCTCATTATCGATTCTTTAGAAATGCACATGTTTGAGGAGGTTACACTACTGTATTTGACTCCGATTTCTGACAAAAGTTTGTTGGAATATCAACAATCCATTGTAGAAATACAATCGAATCACTGAAATAATTTTTGTCGCTAAATTTTCATCACTTTCCTGACTAGCTTGAAAATGTCAAAATCACAACTCAGCTTTGTCGGTTGCCACCATGAAAAAGGGACCTGGTGTTCATCATAATATCGACAAAAAATTTGTCGATCAAGCAATGAATAGTAGCTAGAAAACAAGTGGCATGCCTTTGCCAAAGCATCAGATCAACAACAAAATTTCATTGAAATTGCGATGAAATAGGCAATTCATTATGACGAAAGTTTTGTCGAACGTATTGCAAATATCAGTGAAAGATCAAGAATGTTAGAACAATCAAAATTTCTTGAGAAGATATATCGAGAGGACTGGCCTGTGGTCTCAGCAATAAAGTTTCATCAGCGAGATACTCATCTTGTCTCATCGATGAAGCACGAGGGAAGCATATTGACAAGACATATACCATTGGAGTAGGTTCTAAATGTCTACCCAACCGGCTATGTCATGCCGATAAGATTACATCAAAAGGAGTCTTGGTGACATACTTGAGATCGAAAGAACAACAATTTTCTTTTGTCAAAATTGTGACATAATAGGCAAGTCATTATGATGAAAGTTTCATCGAACATATTGCAAATTCTTCTGACACTTTTGGAGGTTTGTCGAAAGTTCAACGAAACAATACAATTTTTTAAGAAATCATTCAAATGTAGGCATATCGGTGAAAGATCAAGATTGTTACATCGATCAAAATTTCCTGAGAAGATATATTGGGAGGACTGGCCTGTGGTCTCATTGATGAAGTTTCATCGGCGAGATACTCATCTTCTCTCATCGTTGAAGCATGAGGGAAGTATATCAACAAGACATATACCATTGGAGTTAGTTTTGAATGTCCACCTAACCCACTATGTCATGTCAATAAGATTACATAGGTAGGAGTCTTGGTGATATACTTGAGATCGAAAGAATAATCATCAGGGAGACTCACCACGTCAGGGAAGCTGTAAAATATCCTAGCGATACATGATCTCTTGCCGATGAAGATACAAATGGATCAAAATAATTATCGAGGTGACTCTGGGTGATATTTCATGTATAAGACATCTCTGAAAGGGCATTTCCTTTCAAACATTTGATGTATAAGTATCTATTTTTTGATATCAAAAGGAGAGAGGAAAATAGGAAAAAATAATACTATTGATATTTTTTTTTGTAATGATCTTTTCATCAAAAAGACTCGAATGCATGCATGAATTTCGATGAAGTTAATGAAGATATATGAATTTGTGGATTAGTCTTTGGTATCAGCTATCTATGGAATTATACAGTTATTTGATTGTCTCTATTTTGATGCTTTTCTATTGTTCAAATTGGTATATCAATTATATATTAGTTTGTTGATACACATGTGTTGTATTTGTGTGATGTGATCCTTTGGTTCTTTCAAGTAAATATTAAATCCTTATAATCAATCACATTAACTAGAAAGTATTAATTGGATCAATAAGAAGAATCAAATAATTAGGGTTGGGCATTATATAAACCACTACTATCACATCTATTGAAACATGCTCAGTTATTGGGTTCTCTCCCCTAGATTAAATTAAGGAAAACATTATTGTAAACACAATATGTATAGAAGAATATGAATGTAAAGGAAAATGGATATGAGCAAAACATAAATGTAAATAAAAGTACTGTGAGAAAAAAATGAATCTAAATTGGTCTTGAACAAATAAAATAATACCCAATTAACATTAAGTTATACTGACCTTGAACTCATTTCCATTGTCAATCTAGAAGGTTACTTTGATGCCTTATTCAGAAACTCTCTAGTCACAAGGCAAGAGAAGGCAAGAAAACCAAGTGTATATTGATGACTTCCTAACAATCAAAAAGAAACAAGCAACCAATCAACCCTATTAGAAGAAAATAATCTTATGAATTGATTTTATTTATTTTATTGGCTAATGGATAGTGGACCTAGTTCTCTTGAATTGAGATACTACTAAGATGTGTTGACTTGTGATTTTAGACTACCAATATTCTGCTTCAATCACTATTCTGCTTCAATCTCTATAAGTTACTTTTTTTCTTAAATATATTCAAGATAACTCTGCAAAAAAATTCCCCGATCTCTTAGAAATTATGCAGATTATTTTGTTAATACTTCTCCATTTTGATATTTTCTTTCAAAAATTCATATAAAAATATGTAATTCCATATTTGAAACTTACATATTTTAATTTTACTAGTTCTGCAATTATAGGATATGATTCCAACAATTGTGAAATGCATTGGCAATATGCTGGATGAATGAAGTAAACTATGCAATTGGCAGGTGTAAAGCCAAATTCCTTAACCTTTTCCAGCATCCTTCTTGCCTATTCTAATAGATGTGCTTTGGAACAAGGCATGAAAATCCATCTAAGTATAATGAAAAGGAGATTTTTGTCAGATATTATACTACAATAAGTTGAATGAATGTAAGTTGAGAAATTTTTGTATACCTACAGATGGTACAAAATTTCATGGTTAAGTTGAAGCCTCCCATCAACAACAAGATCCAAACATCCATGTATCTATCTCAATTGAGCCTCTAAACCCTCTAGAGCTGCCAAATTTTCCACTAACTTGTTATGCACAAAAGTCAAATTTTAGAGCTATGCCACCACTAAAAAAAAAAGAAACAGAGCTTTGAAACCAAATCCACACACAACACAATGTTCATACTCACATATTGAGAGAAGGAAAATCATTAGTTTATTTTTTTCCAATGAGGGCATCGATCTAATGAGTGATAAGTTTTGGGTGGGGTACAATGATGTACCTATGAAGGAATTTTTTTTATTAATAAATGAAAGCCAAAATAGATTATGAGGTGGGATAGGATGGGGGATTTATTATTTCCCAAAGAATCACACATTTTGTGGGAATTTTTTATCCTTCCCTTCACTTTATTCATCAATAGAAGTCTCTAGAATTTCTAGCAGAGGAATCATAGTGAGAGAATGGGTGGCAACCATAGTAGAGTTGAGACCATTTCATGTGATGGTTAGAGAAACAAAATGAAAATTTAAAAATATTTAAAGAGGGGGGTATCACCCCCTATATGGAGAGGCTTAATGGGTTTGACCATGAAGTCTCATAGCTCTTTGTGAAAGGATGGCACAAAAAAATCTTAATAGTGAATGGTGTGGAGTTCTCTATTATTCAGGAATTCATAGCCTAAATTTTTTAATTGTAGTCACATGGGTGAAAGCTCTTCAAATACTAGAAGAGAAATTATGATGCCATGATTCAATTCTTCAAAGGTGATGAGAAGAAAAAACTGGTTAAGCTTGCTTCTTAGGGTTGTGATATGCTTTCTATTAAACCCAGCTAGGCAAAAATAGTTGAAGTTTTCTATGAGGTATGTGATGCTTGATGGGTGGTTCACTAAAATTCTTGGTATACATTTCAATTTTCTCAACCATTTCAGGCACAAACTCCTTGTGTCTTTTCCTTTCTTTTTGTTGGCCTTTTTAGAGGCCTTTATGAAATCTCATCTGAAAAACCCTCAAGCTCCCATTCTTCACGAGGGTCTTATTCTACTCATGGTGGAATATGATATAGAGAAATCTCTGCCAAGGCCATCAAAGGTAAAGACTCTGCTCATAGGGATAGTAATAAGGTGGTTGATTATTCCACCATGTACACATATTCAAATGGTGTAGATAATGAGGATGGAAGATGGACTCTTAGGCTAGGGATGAGGAGGTGGAAATTACATTTTTTTTCTCCTTCAGATTGAACTCAACACAAGACGAGGAAAGAAAGTGTGAAGAAGACTCCTCATAAGAAGAAGACCAAAAAATAGTGCTCGTGATCAAGTGGCTGTCACATAGGGTAGGATGAGGAGGACAAAAATTTATTGTCACAACAAGAGATGGATACTTGATGTGTAATGAGAAAAGGAAAATAGAGGGATGACAAGAATTCCTGTATGAAGTAGACTAATGGTTCACAATAGGTGAAAGATTCTAGATTTGGCTCAAGTAAAGGAAAACAAAGTGTTTTTGAGGTTGCTACAAAATACATGAGGAACAAGTCATGAAAGGTTTGGTATAGCTCAGGTAATATTCACCCCTTTCAAGGTTGATATAAAATGTGGACATGATAGATATTTTAGCTATGGAAAGGGAGGGGGCCACTTGTAATTTCAAGTTTTCCAAATGGATAATGATGAAATTAATAAAATGAATGTTAAAATCAGAAGTCTTAAAGAGAACTTTGTGAGTCTGAGCAAGGAGCCTCCATCTAATTTTTTAGTTGATAGTGTAGACACTAAAAATGTCTTAAGCATACTAACACCATTTTTCCCATTATCTAGGGTCATAATTCTACTATTAATTAAATAATCCTTAATTATTTAATTAGTTCATTTAATTCATTTCTCCATTAATCTTGATTAATTAATTAAATTATATTTATTCAATTATATCACTAATGTATTTCCTCTATAATTAAAGAAACTTTATTTATTTAATTATTTCCACTTTCCACCATAATTAAGTAATTATATTAATTATTTAATTATTGGGTTTGTGCAGGATCATGATGGGCCAAAAAGTGGCGATATATAAATGATATGATGGCCCATGTGGCTGATGACATTTTTTTACCCAAAATTGATTAAACGAAAAGGATTTTTAAAGGATATTCTTAGCTTTCCACCAATATAAATTATGCTTTACTTTGAATTTAATAAATAATTATTATTCATTTTCTATTTGAATTACAACTAAAGTCCTGATTGATAGGTTGATTGAAAAACATCTATAGCTTTCAAATGGTATCACAGTTTTTGAATCTGAAACATGTGTCACATTATATGCTTCACATAATATAGGATTACAAAAAATAAAATTGAATTTCATGAATTTTTTACCAGGTTAAGGTGGTCAGACATACGATTTTTTATATTTTTTAAAAGTTGTAATAAAAAAATCATAATTATTTATTTACTTGGAAAAAGATTACAAAAAAATATGCATCACATCGGGACATGAGTCCTCTACTTACATCTAAAATATTATAAAAAAATATTATCATTTTATTGTGGTTAGTGTGGTCAGACAAACACCTACTTATTTTTTCCCTAAAATTTAAGTACTACTGCATTGAAATTTTAAATTTTTACCAAATAGTTTTTTTTTCTTTTAAATAAACCTAGTAGTTTAAAAACTAAATTCAATTTTATACAGATTCTATTCTTACATAAATTTGGAGTAATATAGATAACTTATTCAAATTTTTATATCAAATTACCTAATTGTGATTTTCTAAATTTTCATTGCCACTTAAGGGCTTTGTTTTTTCCATGATGATCTTGCACATACCCTATTCACTATTATATTTTCTATCACAAATTAATTAAATATTATTTAATTAATGACTTATCTTTTCTCTCACTTTTTGGAATTAAATTTCTATTAAATAAAAAAGAAAAGATAAATCACCTTTTCCTCTTTTAATTAAATAATTGTTATTATTATTTAATTATGCTTACTTTCCTCTTCTAATTAAAAAATATTTTTATTATTTAATTATTCTTTCTTTCCTCTTCAAACTAATTGATTTTATCAAAAAATCATTTAATTTCCTCTTTCTTCACTCTCAATCATTTATTTTCCATTCATCTCTCCATAAATACCATTGTCATTTATCATTTTGATCATCTTAGAAAATATTGAATTCATAGGCTATCATCTTGTTGAGATAATAGTTAATCTTCGATATTTTTCTAGTCACTAGTCATAGCCTTTAGTTCAATCTTCAATACTAAGGGCACTTGGAGCTTCAAAAAAAAATGGAGAAGGATGATGGAGGTCACTTAATGGAGGAATGAAGATTATGGTGAAATTGCTCTTTATTTCTTACTTTTATGCACTTCTTTGTTCTCTATCATTAGATTAGGAATTTCAAGTTTATTTATTGTCTTTAATAATCTTAATTCTGATTTTCCTAAGCTGCATTTGGTGAATCTGACGTGAATCTTACAATTTTGTAAAGAAATCCATTTGTTTTCTTGTTTGTTTTTGTTGTTTTGAGGTTACAACCAATAATTCAGACAAAATCCCATCATCTTCTTTCGAGCACAAAAAATGGGTGCATAAAATCTTAAAAATGATTATGTGAGTTTTGTAGTCCTTGCTTTTAGCTTTCCAAAACTTTAAATGCTTTAATTTTTTTTTAAGATTTGATAATGTTATGGCTGTTTTAATATTCATTGTTTTTTTTTAATTTTAGTTGTTAAAACCCAAGTTTTCTTTTTCCTATAATTTTTTTTTATGTAGAATCTTGGAAAAATACTTTCTAGGTTTTGAAGGTTTGAGTTTCAGCTTTCCATAGATTCAAACAGTTTAAAATTTTGTTAAGGTTTGAGAAATTTATCGATGTTTTAATTTGTTGTTATCATTAAGGTTTTTTTTGGTTACTAATCTCTTGTTTTCAGCACGTGGCACAACTTGGAGGGAGTTCTAAAAACTATTTCTTTTGAAACATAACCATTTTTTGCCCTATCATTTCAATTACTTAGTTGGTTTTATCATTGCTATCTCATTTTATTTTGCAAACAACTATAAACTTGCATTACATGCATAAAGGTTAAAATGAACACACGTCATCATTCATGAAGCCTAAAATGAACAGCAAATTGAATTTCACATTCATGGATTAAAATGAACTATGTTTACATTCATTGGGTTTAAAAAGAGCACAAATTATATCTACAATCATCAAGGCTAAAATATAATTGCATTTTTCATAGCATTGGGCTAAAAAGAACCTTATTTGTTTCATAACAAGAAGGTCCTTGTTTTTAAGCAACGAAAAAAAAATAACTACAAGTTTCATTTCACATTCATGGGTTAAAATGAATTGCATTTACATTCATTGGGTTTAAAAAGAACACAACTTGCATCTACACTCATCAAGGTTAAAATTTACTTGCATTTTTCATAGCATTGGGCTAAAAAGAAACGTGTTTGCTTCATAATAAGTTGAGTTAAAATTTACAAGTGTTTGGCATGTTTTGTGGTATGATAGTGATTTCTTAGTGCATATGCACTTCTCTTGTGCCTCACAGTGATTTGGAGAATCAAAAGCACTTAAGGATTATTTCTTTTTCACCCACACATTTTGGATTTGGGCATTAAAATGAACAATCTTGCAAGTGTGAAGTGAAATCTTTGTGTATGCACTCTCCTCACACCTTTGTGCGATCTTGGAGATCAAAAAAAAAAGTTTTCAATTTTCTTTTGTTTACCCATTATTAGAGGGCCTACCACCCTACTTCAAAATGTGGGAATGACCCAAGTGATAATGGGCTAAATCCAAGCTCTTCCGAACTACTATATAAATTTGTGATTGCAAGGAAAGTTTGTAATCAACAAGAAGTGGTACGTGATAGCTCTCCCCCAGTATCTTTATGATGCAAAAATCCCTTGTTATAAGAGTTGGGAGATCTCTTAAGGGATTTTATCATAGTATCCCCTGAATCATATGCCCTTACTAAAAACCTTTGTGTAGAAACCCAAAATCCTTCTATTTGTTGGTGCAAGAGGTTAGACCTCTCAAGTCATCCCACACTTTCACAATACATTGTAGAGATGGAAAGATTCTTGAGATCCTTATGGTCTTAGGGGAGTTAAAATTTGGTATTCCCAAGAAGTGAATGTCATGGAGGGGAGACAATGCTAACAAGTTCCTAGGTCATCCACTCTGAATAGGCACGGTTGGAGAAATCCAAGTGGGAACCCAACAAATATTTTCCTTTCCAACCATAGCGCTTGTGCTTGTTGTCTATGTGTGCTTTATTTTCAAAAAAATTCACATGCAAACTAGACCAAAACAAGTGTTTGTGACTAGATTCTAAGCTTTCTAATCAAAATTCATCAAAAATAGTCAAAATTTATTTAAAAACCAAGTCAAAACATCAAAATTGTAAAATCAACATTCTATGAACCACAACTACTTAAAACAGAGCCACATTTTCCTAATTACAAAAAATTCAAAAATCATTGTCCAAAATTGAACCAATTCATCTTGACAGATATCTTGTTATCTAAACCTTAGACTTGCAGAGTTTTACCAGTCTATTCCATCATCCTCATTTAGGTTTGCATTATATTTTAGATTGTACGTTAGGTCACCTTTTCCTTGCATAATTAATCTTAGGTCTTAGGTTGCACATACCTTCTATATTTCATACATAGGAAAATTATCAAGCCATTGGACAATCCTTAGTTACTTATCCAACTTTCCATTGACCTCCATCTTTTAATTTATCAAACTTTGTCTTTATCATCTTGGTAAAAAATTTGGGTCTCAAACTTGTGTCCTAGTTTAGACTCACCTTGTCAAATCCATCATCTTGGTCATCACAAAGGTCAATGACATTTGGACTTGTTATCTTGAACCTACATTAGCTTGGTTTCCACCTTTTGCCCTAAATCTTAAAGATTCATCTCTCTAGCCTCATTATCTATCCTTAGTCTTGGACCTAAATTGCACTTTGCATTTTACATCGTTATATATTAAAAACACAAAAACATAGATTAATTTTATTTTAACCTTATTTGCGCCACTATCTTTGATCATTCACTTAGCATAATTTAGTCTCCACTATCTTGGTCTACCTTTGGTATTCTTTGCATACATTAGTCTCATTTAATCTCATCCTTTAGTCATTATCATCCTTTCATGATCATCTTGCACCCTTATATCCAAAAATCATAAAAGCATAGCTTAGTCTCATATCCTTTGGTCATAGGGTCATTATCATTCTACCATTCCTTAATCTTGGTCTTAGGTGCATCTTTATATCCAAAAAAAAAAACATAGCATAGGTGCATACCTTCCATTGCATTGGAATATCTTAGGCTTCATACCATCCACCACCATGCCTTTCATTCACCTTGATATGCTTGATATTAATGTTGAACAGCAATTACTCCACATTGGTCAATCCCAACAAGCCATAGACTTCAAAAAACAATAGCTTGAATCCAAATGCAAAGCACCCACAACCCATAAAATCTAGTCCTCCATCCATCTACCCTTACTATCAAGAGTCCCTTGGCATAATCCATTGCATTAATCCACAACAAACATCCATTAATCACCCTTAGCCTAACCTTGACAAGGGAAACCAACCTTCCATTAGTCCATTCCAATGTGCTATCATAATCCATCATCCCTCAACCCATTCCAAGTCTCCATATCCTATCCTAGTCCATAATCCACTAATTCATACCTATTCACTCCATCCCAAGCTATATTTAGTCATGAAAATACATTTTGTTATGGTATCCAAAAAAACATCCCATTACCTAAACTTTAGGATACATGTCAAGAGGAAAACCCAAGGCATCACATCATAACTTCACCTTCATGTCAAAATCAAAGTAGTCCATCACATGACCCAATCCTTAAGTCCATTCAAGAAGTCCTTCTAGATAACCATGGCATCCAAAACACACCTATCCTTGATCAAGATCCCATTCCCAATCATGTTGTCTAGGACAAACTCATCTTTGACCAAGACACTACCATTGATCAAGAAATCCAAAATGGTCCGCTCATCGACCTTTGTGCCATTCATGATCAAGAATTTGAGGTTGATCCTATGCAAAATCTGAACACCATTTCCAAACATGAGACACTTGCCTCCATGGGACACATAGATCATCTTCCTATAGAACATGAGTCTCCTACTCTAGACATATTTGCAATTGATCAAGATATATTTGAATTCACTAGACTCTATGATAGTGACCATAAGGAAGGCTTATAGATCAACTTGGAAGCACCGAAATCTTTTGTAGAACCGTCAAAACCCAATATGTCACCAAATCATACCAAAGATATCAATCAAAAATATATCCAATATGTTAATGAGGCTACAAAATCTTATCAACTATGATCATCTATCTTTGTTAGAGCATGATTTCTTGTAGATGAGAAAATATTGACTAATGATCTCGGCATACACAATGATGGGTTTTCATCTTGTTTCCAAAACAAAAAACACCCCATCGCAAACATAATCTATAAGAGCATGCAGTATCAATGAAAAGGACTAGGCCTACATGAGAAAGGAATTCTAGAACCAATATAGTTTCAAGAAAATTCTAGACATCAAGGTCTTTTCTATTCTCTAATAAGGAAATCTAATGATGTTAGTGGCACCTCCTTGATATTGGGGCAACTTTATCTGATACAAACATCAAAATGGGGTCATGATTAGTTCTTATCATAAGGTTGCTTCCAACAATCCTTCCATCCAAAACATAAACTATCATTCCAACATAATTAAGACTACCAATTGGAACCAAAAAAATGGAATTTATTACAAGTCTAAAGCCCAAAATCAAGTGTCAAAGGCCATTGAATCAAACAAAAATCCAAGTGAATAAATGAAGTTAAAATGGACCCCAAGAGAAAAATGGAACAAGAAAAGAAAATATTCAAAATCCAAAATTCAATCAAAATGTAGAGTCACAAGAAAAGAGGACTCCCATGTATAATAAATGTCCACGGTCTCCTTCAAATAGGTCATCAAGCAAAGCATACAAAAGTGTTAGTTCCAAACACTATCCAAATCAAAATTCCAAACTCCACCATCCAAAATTCCAAGTTTAGAGTATAAAAAGTGATTTATCCAAACATCCAAACAATATTTACACATCTACCATCATCCATCATTCTAAAAATTATACTTCACAAATCCATCGCATCTTGGCAGAAACTCTTTATCATAAGGACTCTCATGGAACTCTATCATGATGTGAGTATTCTGATAAGGCCAACTCTAGTATCAACAAGGATCACAATGAAATCAATCAGTTGTATGCAGATGCTATGATCCTAACAAGGAAAATAGTTCATAAAGGTCAATATTGGAATATGATGGTGCCATTCTCTACATCAACACTAGTGAAGGATTAAAAACAATCCATGATATCTAAAGCACCAAGGCCATCCAAAAAATACAAAAATACAAAAAAATTGAAAAATAAAAAAATTGTAACCTTGATGAAAACTTGGAAAATTGGTGTCTTGGTGACACCAAAAAAATAAAAAATAAATAAAATAGCAAATAATTTTTTTTGTCCAATAGTGAAAACCATTTTTATGGTGGTTAGGATAAGTACCATGATGGAAACCTAGAAAATAGGCATCATGTGTAGAGTCAATTATCTATGTGGACAATTACACTTGGGGCAAGTCGTCCTATCTTCGATGCCTTCCTCATGACATTTCTATCTGTCCATTTAACCCATATCATTTAAATCCATTTTTCCACCTACTTTGATCTTGATAAGAACTAGGGTACAAACATAATACATGCTTTGGAAAAACTCTTGACATGTCTATCCTTTGGTCATATACTATCCTTGAAGTATCATGTCATTTCCTTCATAGAATTATCCACACCCATACCTAGAAGAAAAAAAAAAATATTTATGCAACATTTTCCTTAGAAACCAAATGCTAATTCTTCCAGCCCATAATGCTCATGTCTCCTATCTTTTACCAAATCCACCCATCATCTTTTTATACCTATCACCTATCTTGGTTTTCGCTTGTCAATGGTCTAAGGATCCTCCATCATCCCATCTATTCCTAAACATGCCATTCCAAATGTAACCAGCCTAATCCATATAATCTTGTTAGGCATCCTAACACATCATCTAAAACATTCCTTGGATTTTTTTCTCACCTTGCTGCAAACCTTGATCCTTAAGTAACATTATCGTCATCCTCGCATTGTTTCAGGATGTGCCCTTCCCACATCAAACAACTTCGTCATCATAATCACTTCTTAATTGGTTTTCAACTTGACTAGGAGCAAGATCATGGTTGTCCTTTGATTGTTGTGCATAGGCATCATTCATATGCATTTTCATTGTCCTTATAGTGTATCATCCATAACAGAATCCACACTTCCCAAAAAAATTCAACCGAAAAAAAGACAAAAAAATCAAATATCCACAAAAAGATGAAAAAATCATAAAAATGACAAAATCCAAAAAAAAAAAAAACATGCAAAACACCCAAAAACATTTAGATAACTTCCAAAAAATCCTAAAAATAGTATCAGAGTTAGTCATGTCAATCTTTGTCAATGTTGAACTACATTGCCTCCATGATTGGATGTAGTAGGCAAGGCCATCTATTGATGAGCCCCTGAGGCCCCCTAGGTCAGTCAAAATAAATTGAATGGTGTCAACTTAGAGACAACATCATCATTTGAACTTCAAACACAAATCCTTCATCAACAAGACAAGCAAGCCAACAAGTCTCCAAGTAAAATAAGTTATTTGTCACATCATTCAAACTAGTCAAATCGATCAGAATAAATGGTCTTATATAGGATGTGTCCTTCCTAAAACAAGATGTTGTCACTATCACACTATGTAATATTCCTTATACACGTAGTTGCATGATCGACACCAGACTTGACATTTTATACAACATGTTTCTTCTCCGAAAACCATGCCTTGTGAAAATAGTCAACCCATCACTCACTTCATCCCTTAACACACTGGAAAACACTTATTGGAAAACAATCTGAATGACTATTGATCTTGTTGGTCTATTTTGTCTTATTTATTTGGATTTAATTGAATCATCTTACTAGCCACCTCGAGGATGTCCCATTAAGGATTTAGAGGAGTGATGTTGTCTCATGGCTCGTCTTTTTTTTTTATTGTTGTTTGTAGTTTATCTTGACTAAAAGATAGGGGCAACATGGCCCTTAGTATAAGTTAGGATGTTTCTTGTCTGTGACTATCTCTTTTATAGATCGATGACCTTGCACACCTTGGTTTATGTCATACTATGATGTTTGCTGTCCATTTGTCATATTTTACCATCCAATGATGATTGAATACACAAGCCTTGCATAGAAAAATATATGTCTACAAATTATCTCAACTAGCACTATCTCAACATCCATGTCTTCCATGCTAACATCCATGTCTTCTATGCTAACATTCATCTTTTCCGCTCTCATATTTCTTTTATTCTGCATCTTCATCATCCTTATCTATTTTCCCCTATTCTCTTGTCCTTCATCTTCCAATCCTCTCATTACTTTCGAGAGCATAGTCATGTTCTTGAGCTTTCGTGTCCTCTCGAGGGTGCATACCACTACCTCCTCATCATTCTTCCTTACATTGATACATGTTTTTCTTTGACACAACGTGAGAAATTGTATTATATCAAAGAGGGAAAATGTAGACACTGAAAAACTTTCCTAAGCACACTAACACCCTTTTTTCCATTATATAGGGTCATACTTCTGCTATTAATTAAATAATCCTTAATTATTTAATTAGTTCATTTAATTCATTTCTCCATTAATATTGATTAATTAAATAAATTATATTTATTCGATTACGCCACTAATTTCTTTCCTCTATAATTAAATAAAATTTATTTATTTAATTATTTCCACTTTCCACCATAATTAAATAATTATATTAATTTTTTAATTATACAGTGTTAGCTTTTCTATCACAAATTAATTAAATCTTATTTAATTAATAACTTAAATTTTTGCTCTCTTTTTGGAATTAAATTTCTATTAAATCAAAAAGAAAAGATAACTCACCTTTTCCTCTTCTAATTAAATAATGTTTTTTATTATTTAATTATGCTTTCTTTCCTCTTCAAACTAATTGATTTTATCGAAAAATAATTCAATTTCCTCTTTCTTCTTCACTCTCAATCTTATCTTATATTGTCTCATTTAATTGCAGCCATTGATGGAATTTATGTATTTTCAATCTTGATCATTCATTTTCCATTTGTCTCTCTATAAATACCATCGTCATTTATCATTTTGACCATGTTAGAATATCTTGAATTCATAGGTATTATGATGTCCCCATCACAAAGGGGCATCTGAGATAAGTATACACTTAATATATATTTTTAGATATACCTTAACATGTTAAGGATAGAATACTCATATCAAAAATATAAATGTAGAAGAAGGTAATTTAAAATATCATTATTATAATAGTAAAGTATAAATAAATACAATTTAAAATATTATTATAATTATAATAATATATATATATAGAATAATATTCTAATTACAATATTTATATCATTATAATTATCATAATATATATGAATATATATAAAACTAAAATATAAAATAATAATGAATATATTTTATTGAGGAATATATAATATAAAAGAGTGGTATAAAATACAAGCAACAACAACAATGGATACCAATGTATGCAATCATATATAATATAAGTGACATGTCCCCACCATATATATTGCAGTTTGTCCTAAACACACTAATCACTGGCCAAGAAATACTCATCGTTGACAATACTAATCGCAACCTAGGCAAACAAATGATCATTGGGAATAAATAAAGGATGATTAGGAATCGATTCCCCAAGGACAAATAATCAATATTTAGAAAAGTCTAAGATAACACTTGGGCATGAAGAGACGTATCCCTTACCGAGGTAAGGGTATTAAGGAAAAGATGTGATTGTTCATGAAGGATATATATAAAGGAAGGAGAGTAAAGGAAATAAGGGGGGGAGGACCACGGATCAGCAAAAAGGAAAAAGATATATTCTGAATACTAGATCATCGAATCATCAACAAAAGAATATCTTCTAAAAATGAGATCACCTACAAAAAATACATCTATTATCCAAGCAACAAAATATTATTAGGAGAATTTATGAAGGGAAATGAATTAGAAATCTGATTATGGACAACATAAGGAAATAAATGGAAGATCATTTGGGATAAGAGAAAAATATCAAGAGGCATGAGAGACATATGAAATCAGATAAAGGGAAGTAAGTTAAGTATAATTGTATATTTGAAAGTAGTTAGAATTATATATATGTGTATTTATATAAAATATGCATATATATATATATATATATATATATATATATATATATATATATATATATTATTTATATATATTATTTGCAAATATACAATAATGATGCTTGTAGAAATTATTAAGTCTTATAAGTAATTATGATATTTTAAACAAGTATGGATAGTAGATTTTTATCCGCTTGATCAACACTAATGATATATTTTAAGTGTGAAGACCAAATCGATTGGGAATGAAGGACTTCAATCAAGGTTTCAATCGAGTGAAAATTATTCTCTAACTCATTTTCCATTTGGAAATTAAGGAATTAGATAAAATAAAGGACATTCACTAAAGGGGACATTACAGGTATCGTGTTGTTGAGATAATAGTTAATCTTCGATATTTTGCTAGTCACTAGTCATAGGCTTTAGTTGCATCTTCAATACTGAGGGCACTTGGAGTTTCAAAGAAAAATGGAGAAGGATGATGGAGGTGATTTAATGGAGGAATACAAATTATGGTGAAATTGTTCTTTATTTCTTCTTTTCATGCACTTCTTTGTTCTCTATCATTAGATTAGGAATTTCACGTTTATTTATTGTGTTGAATAATCTTAATTCTGATTTTCCTAAGCTATAGATAGGTTCTTGATGTGGATAGCTCTGTCTCTAACCTCAAGAAATAATTTGAAGAGAAAATTTAGGGCATGGATAAATATGATGAATACCTTCAAGGAGTGGAAGAAAAGGTCAAATAAATTGATGATGATAGTTAGAAGCTAATGAAAATTAGTCAATATTCCATCAAGAACAATGATAACTCCCTCAAAGTCCTTTTGGTGAAGCTCAAAAATTTGAGGGAGGATCAAATGTATAATGGTCAAGGTAAAGGTTCTTTCTACTAAATATAAGGGTAAAAAGGTAGTGATTGAAGAAGGTAAGGGCCCTAGTGCCAAGACAAATAGTAGTATGAAAAATCCTTTGAGGAGGAGAAGAACGAATTGATATCTTTGGTGAACTTGCGCTACAACCAGGAGATGGAGGTGGCAAGTAGTGTGAAATATTCCACACTACAACGAATATTTCACACTACAACCAGGAGATGGAGATTGAAATATTCCTCAATCTTAGGAATATTTAGCCATAATTTTAAATATTTAGCCCTAAGATTGAGGAATATTTCACGTTCTATTATAAGATATACCTAATTTGTTTTCATCAAAGGTAGATACATTATGGAAAACCTAAGTTCCAACTTGGAAGCCTTGAACTGGACCAAAGTAGTTGGCCAAAACATTTGCATTCTTTTTCTCAACTTCAAAAAGGAATATGATAGGATAGAATGGTCATTCATTCGAGTGGACCTTGAATCCTTTGGAATTCCTAAATAATTTTACAATGTGATTGATACCCTAGTACAAGATGAGAATGTCCTTGTGGATATAAATGGTTTATTGACAAAACCAATATCCTTACAAAGGTCAATCAGGAAAGGATTCCCATTGGCCCCTACTTTGTTTGTGTTAGCCTTTGAAACAATCTACTACCTTATAAGATATAACTTATATAGTCCAAGGGTTAAATGTCTAACCTTACCTGATGATAGTGAGTTAATCAATATCCGCTAGGCCAATAACATTTCCTTATTCTTGAGATTGTATGATGAAAAATTGGGATGCCTAATGCATAAATTGGAGGTTTTGGCAAGGCCTCTAGTACAAAAATTTCAAATGAAAAAATAGTTCTCTTAAGTCAAGAACTTGAACCACCTTCTTGGTTAAATAAATATGGGTTGCAATGAAGTGACCCTAACAAAAAAGTTAGGTATTTGAGCATCTAATTTGTAGTTAACCCTAACCTAAAGGATATGTTAGATTGGATAAAAAAAAAAATAGAAAATAATTTGGGTAGTTAGAATAAAAATATCTCTCATTTGTTGGGAGGTTTTGGGTATGCCAAAAATTATCTCCACCTATTCTGTTTACTACTCATCTACTTGGATTTTTTACAATTATCAAATTACATAATTTAGAGGAAGATTAGGTAAATTTTATGGTATAATGGACACAGTAAAAAATGAAACATAATATTAAATGGGATTGGTGTTGAGTAGAGAAGGAAAATGGTGGATTGAGCCTTAAAGACTTGAAAAATCAAGGGATTTCCTTGATTGTAAAATTGGTAATTCACTCAAATGAGATAAATGAGCCATGGAAAGTTCTTGTGAGACATAATATTAAATTATCCTCCCCTAAAAGGCCAAAAGCTAGAAGTCACTACTAGTAAGTGACATTCTTATAGTTGAATTCACTATAATTGTTGTTGGTTCAATGGTTTTTAAAAACATCTAGAAATCATGGGAAGTTATAAAAGGTTTAAAACTCACTAAAAAGTCAAATAGAAGATATAGAAATTCATCAATTTGGTGGAATCTGCAACATATAGGGAAACTACTTGCCATTATGTAAGGATGCTCAACTAAAACCTCAGAAAAAAAAAGATATTACTTGTTTAAATGATATCCTTTAACTAATAATGTGCCTAAAATTTGGATCCCTCTTCTTGTTCCTTCACACTCACACCCCTTTTTCTCTTGGAAAATGGGGACCCCCTTGTATTTTCTTTGCATATCTTTGTTTCCCTTTCCTCCTTTATTTTTTTATTTTCTTTCCTTCCTCTCCCTTGTTCTTTTGCTTTGTTTTTTTCTTCTTTTAGAGTTTGGATGTCAAGCTTCCAAGGAAGGGTATTCCATCCTTGTTGGTCCCAACCCCTTACCCTACCTCTTTGGTCATTGGCATTTTCTTGTCCTACCTTCATCAAGTTTCACAAGTTAGAGTTCCCTCTTCTGGCATGCTTCCACTTGCATGGCATAAGATTGATTCATCATCTACCATGCATATCACATCACATCCTATTAGATGATCATACAAATATTTAAGTTTAATGAAGATGTACTAGAGTTTAATGCCTTAATGATTGGATAGTATAGACACTTAAAAATGTCATGAATGATATCACACACTTGAATCTAATATACTAATACTATTTCATCCTAAAATCCATCCTCTTTTTTCTTTTTTGATTAAATTAGCCTATCTATTTAAATAATCGCATCATTTTCATCTATTAATTTGATTAATCTAATTAGGTTAATTCCTACCCCTTTCATGCTAACCTTGCATCTTGTTAAATTGGAAAAATCAAAATTTCCACCCAATCTCTCGAGGGGGAAGGGAACCAACTTATTACTTCCATTGGGGCAATAATAGGACATCCAAAAAAATCAAATTTTTAAATTTTTTTAATTTGAGTAGCTTAGTTTTAATCTGAAAAGCATCATTCTTTGAACCAACATAACAAGTGCCTTGCTTCAAAGAGGGGAAAAATGTAGACACTTAAAAATGTCCTGAATGATATTATACACTTGAATATGACATACTAACACAATTTCATCCTAAAATCCATCTTCATTTTTCTTGTTTGATTAAATTAGCCTAGCTATTTAATTAATCACAATATTTTCATCTATTAATCTAATTAATCTAATTAGGTTAATTCCTACCCCTTTCAAGCTAGCCTTCCATCTTGTTAAATTGGATAAATCAAAATATTTAATTTTAACACCCTAAGTCCTCTCATTTAAATTAGATAATCTTAATTATTTAATTAAATGTCATTTTGACCCCTTTTCATAAAATAAGGTAATTATTTAATGGATATCCTAAATTCCCCTAATTTGCATAATTAAAACTTTGGTTGATTATAAAATTACTAATTAATTCTAAATCCCCCACTTGTAAGGGAATATTCCTTAAGAATATTCTTCCTTCACACATTCCTCCAAAAGGGAATATTCTCATGGAATATTCCTTCCCCTTTGCACATTAAAATTTGGTTTTCATTAACTAAATGCTAATTTTCCCCATCCATGAGAATATTATTTGGGAATATTCTTCCTTGGAACAAACTTTCAACAAGCTTCTTAAGCAAGTTTTGAAAATGTTCTTTTTTGCATGATTGTGAGCCCTTGATTAAATGTCAACTTACATTTTCAACCCTTGATGGGAATCCATTATCCATGCCTCCATCTTCTTTCCATCCCAACCATTGAATGATTCTTTCAATTTTAACATCAATTTATTTTTTCCTATTCTATAAATAGACCTTGCATCTATTGAATAAGGATCCAACTTTTCAAAGAAAACTTATGTTGTTGAAAACCACTCTCATTTGCATCCATTTTTATGTTTAAAATAATTTTAGATTAATTTACATGCATTTTTAGCTTAGAGCATCCATTAATGACTTCCATGGTAACTTAGTTCCATCCATTTAGTATATTTTTAATCTAAGACTTACATATTTCAATCTTGTGCACATTTAGAATATTTTTGCATACACTTACATTGATCATCTTAGATTTCATCATGTTAATTTAGATTTTATCATGCTTTCATTCATATTTTTCATCGGTTTCCATCAAATTTAATCAATAAAATCAATTGGAAAGGCTCATATTATTTAATGGATTGGGAAAGGGTTTCCATTCCACATCAATGCAACACCACTCCCCTAATAGGATAAGATTGTATGGCTTAGAATAGATGATTTTCAAGCTTTCATGTTTTAGAAAATTAGTTTTAATGGCTTCTTCAATTTTATTTACATTGAATATCTTATTGGGATTGATGCTTAGTGGATTAAATATGATTTTAATCCTTATGGATCAAGTGTAGTTAACCTATACTATGCCATTGGTCACATTTTGGTGCTAGAAGGAGGGCCCTACTAATTGAATCTAACAAATTTATCTTTAGATTCCCATTTTCTTGTGTTTGAAGGTTCATTGATGCACTTCATCAAAATCAGTGATGCACCTTGGATGTGTCATTATAAAATGACACACTTGGGTTTGAAAATAGTAACACATAATTAGTTTAGTGATCCACTATTAAATTTCATCACCGCTTAATTAAAATAGTGATTGTAGACTTATTTTTACTCGCATCATAAAATTTTAATATAGTGATGCATTTGATTTAGAGACACTATTGATGTCACTATTTATTGTAGAGTGACACATTTGATATTTCAATACAGTGATGCACTTTCTATATGGTGATGAATCTAATGAAATTTAGTGACACGATTGATTTTAGCATCTCTATTTACTAGTAAACAAAAAAAAAACTTAAATTTTGGAATGTGTTTTAATTTTTTGATCTCATCTGATTGCTAACATGTAACTAACTTCTGGTTTTTTTTATTGAGACTAACTAGTTTTGCAAGTTTGGGCAATAAAATTTGAAGTGAAGGAGCATATCGTCATTTGACTATATATTGTAACAAGTTTTTTTACAGTTATGAGGAAATTATAACCCATTAATGAGGCTTTACTTCATGTTTTAGGACTAACTAAAATTCCTTTTTGGGTTTAAAATTAACATTCAAATTGGTTAAAACTCAACCCTCATATCCTCGTTTTGCAATATCAGGTTTAAAATTGAAAAAAACAATCCCAACGATTCATTTGGTGCTTAAAATGAACTCGTTATGCTTCTCAAAATTAAAATGAACTCTTTAAGCTTCTCAAAATTAAAATGAACATGTATCTAACTTATTTGCATGTGCTTGTTGTGTGTATCCTCTCCCCTTGCACTTTGTTTGATCTTAGGTGAAGAGAAACACACAAGTATACTTTTATTCTTAGAAGCACCTATCCTCCCTCCTTGTGCCTTTCAAAAATCTTGGGTGATGAAAAGAATTTTAAACTTCACAATATGTGCTACCTTTAGAAATCCTACCTCCCAACTTGTGAGAGGGAATGACCCAAGGGGTACTTTCATTTTGGTTCACTATATAAATAATTTGGTCTTACTAAAGTCATTAACTGAGTTGTTGTTGCTATCCTATCTCTATAAATGTCTCCCTTAGTATCCATGTGATACTTAAAAACCCTTAGATATTTATAAGGGTTGGAAGGCCTCTTAATTGAATGAATCACCACATGTATAGCACTAGTTTATCCAATATATGGCCATTAAAAACCTTGTTTTTAGTGGCTATCCAAGTCCATTTCAAAAATGTATTTTAAGGTATTGCATTCGAAAAACATCATTCCAAGAAGTTACTTACCATGTTTTGTTTTTGGTTGAGGAAATAAAGAAAATAGGGAAGGGACTCTTTTGCTTGGCATGTCATGATGTTACATTTCCTTAACATAGCCTATTTTCCATTCCATATTCATGGATTAATCATCTCTTAGGAGATGGTAGTAAGCCTACTGAGAAATGTGTACCCACTTAAACTAGGATTGTCAATGCTTGTGAGTCAGTTTAAAACCTTCTTGGTTCTAAAACATTGAAAAAAAAACATCAATGATCTTTTTCAAACATTTAAAACCCTTTGAAAAATCCTTGATATTGATTCTTGTCCTAAGGATTCTATCATTAGAGACTTCTAAATATCTTGGCTTATACCTCAATCCATACTTTCCAAAGTCAACATAAGTAACTATGCCCCTAACTTCATGACTTTCACAAAATGGACCTTGTGAAATGAATTATGTTTTTGACATAGACATTTAGTTTGAAACTTAATCAATACAAGTGTTTGTGGTAAAAAGAAACTCATTTAAGCAAGATGAATTGAAAAATTGAACCCCACACATGAGCATTTGAAATTTGATCACTCTGGTTCAACAACCAAACTTTGAATTGATTGAAGGAGAAAAAACATATATAACTAGTTGTTTGAGGAGCTTCAGTTTTGAATCAAAGGAAACACCAAGCTAGTGGAGAAAAACAACAAAAATATTAGACAAAGAAGAGGAAAAATACAATATTACGGTTGTAAGGCCTATATTACCACCTCCCATGTGGCAATAAATATCCACTTTTTTGTGCTTATCTTCACGATCTCCTGCAAAATCAAAATCCCCAAGAGAAGTTCCACATTCGACCATTTTAAAACTAGACATCATAGTTCAAAGTTTATTAGGAGACATATATTAAGGAATCACCATAACAAAGACAAATCAATAAGGAGATTTTATCTATGCTCTTTAATAAATAAACTAGATCTACACATTTCAGAGGCACTTCTCATTGAAATCATTGAGTTCTTATGGTTTGATCACTTTAGAGGTCTAGCATGTTTCTCAATACATTGGTCTTTCCAAACAAAGCTTCATTATGGGTTAACGTTGGTCAAACATTTCATCCATCCTCCATCAAATTTCACACTTCACTTCACCAAAATTTTAAAAAAATTTAACACAACAACACTTTTTGACTTAGAAATCATTAAACCAATCCCCTAACTTAGCTATGTTGTATGTGAAATGAATCCTTTTCCATGCATTTAGTTAAGTTAGTTATCATTTTTGGACTAGTTTATCTTGAAGGTCACAAGTCTACCATAAATATTCACAAATTCATTAACATATTTTATCCAAACATCAAACATCAAACCTATAGTCAAAAGTATTGTGCTAAAAATTTAGCAAATATCACTCCCTATATCATTCACCTTTTCATCTCCCACTCACACCATTTCTCCAAAATGACTTAGAGTGGCCTTTTACCTAAATTTGAGTCAACTAGAGAGTTTAAACATTAAAAATCCCAACATAACTCTCCCATAGGTGACCCACAATTTATGGTAACAACTATTGAAAGAATGAAGAAGAACACCTATTCTAATATAGATTTTTGCTGTCATTGATGTCACCATAATATATGAGTTGAAACTGCAAGTTGAAAGTCATGTTGATCCAATATTTTGAACTGGTAATGTAGAAACGTCCTCTGGTATTTTGGTTTTCATTTCTCCTTCAGTGATCGTCGTTACTCACAATCTTGGGAAATGGTTTTTGGTTGATGAAATCATGCATGGACAAAATCTCATGCATATAGATGCTCATGTTCATTGTTGGCATAATTTTGTTTATATTTTTGTTATTAGGTCTATCTTTGGACAATCTAATAAGCGGTTGAAGGTGTAATAGATTAAAATTTTGTTGGAGCAATCCATTTTGACATGTAGTAACATGCTACACGCTTGAATTTATTTTGAGAAGATTTTTTATTTACTTGGATCTGACTTGATTGATACTTGTGGGAAAGTCAGATATATATACAAGATAGCTTTGGATATAGAAGGAGAAAAATTTGTGTATGCGAGTGTTGGTGGATTGATTTTGGGTGCGAAAAGAGTGAACAATGATCTGCTAGCATGTGAATTTATTGAGCTTCAAAGGAATGTAATCTGCACTTTGAGGTGTACTTACACTAGTTCATTCTCTAAGTATAAGCCATTTTGTTACTATATCTTTTGTAGGAAATGAGCCTCTCTTTTGGATAGTGAGTCTTGGTAGTGAGCCACCCTTTTATAATATCTCTTAACTGGTATACTATATTGTGAGTTAATCCTCACCGTGGTTTTTCCTATTCTAGGTTTTCAATGTAAAAATCTTGGTGTTCTTGAGATGTGTGTTTCATATTTAGTTAATGCTTCTTCTTATCTTATCTATCATATGCATTGGATTAATTAGATGGTATTTGTTCAATAAGTTTAAGAAGATATTTATTAACCCCCCTCTTAGTAGCTTTTATATTCAACAATTGGTATCAGAGCTCAGTTCCTCTAGAGAAGCCTAAAAGCTTGAGGGATATCTTGAAGATTGAAAAAATGGATGATAATACAAAACTTTAGACTACCTTTGATGACCTTGAAAAAGATAAAATTGAAAATATAGATCTAAAAGAAAATATTGATGAAGCAAATGGATGCATTCAAAGTTGAAAGATCAATTAAATAAATTTAAAGAGAGACATAGAGAAATTAGTGAGCAATTGAAACAAGAAAATGAAGATGTTACCGAACTAAAGGTGCAAGTGGAGGAAAATAAGAGGATTGAAGATTGTTTGAGTGTAGTAGTGTAGAGAAAGTCTGATGAGTCTTCCAAGATTGAACAAGAAGTGGTGAACCTGAAAACAAAATTGGAAAAATTAAAATACTATAAAGATAGTTTAAAGACAAGCTCTACCAGGCTTGATAAACTGATTGCAGGACAAAAAGAATCTATAGACAAAGGTGGATTGGGGTTAGAATCAAGTGAAAGTTCAAAAGTTGTGAACAATCAAAAGACTCAAAGAAAGGGGAAAAAAAAAGAAATCCAAAAAGAATATCACCTATCAGATAGCCAAATGCTCAAAGGTAATTGTCCTTCAATGACACTTGTTTTTCATGCAATAAGTTTGGTCATAAGGAAACTAAATTTAGAAGTAGGATGAATTAGTTCTCTTGTTCCTTCTCCAATAAATGCTATGATTTTAACAAGATTGGACATAGAGCTAGTGAATACATAACTCAGATGAATAACTTTTTTAATGGAGGTAGAGTGAATCAATCCTTTGTTGGTTATTGCTATACTTGCAAAAAGTTTGGGCATAAAGTGAATCAATGTAGATCAAGGATTAATGGAAGTCAAACATATCAGATAAATTTTGTTTTTTATAATTGCAAAAAATGAGACATATCTCATAGGTATGCAGAAGTGAAAAGGGAAAACAATCTGCTCTGATAAAAAGGAATGAACCTGTGAAGAAGATTTACAAAGAGGAGGTTAAGAAAGAAATGAGAAAGATATGGGAAAAGGAATAAGAGATAGAATCTTCTGATGCATCTGTTCCCTCATCTGGTACAGATAGTTCCTCCAAGAATTAGACCTAGCATGGTCTTAGGGGGAGCTTTAATAGAAAATCCTTTAAACCCCCTAATTTCAGGCGTGACAGCCTTTGGCATGAGGATATGTTGTAAGAAAAGAATAGGAAAAGGTTTTGAAAAGGAAACCACTAGAAAAAGTGCATGTATGCTCTCTTGTGGAGCATATTAGGGTTTTTTAGTATAGTTGAAGGGTTTTATCAAAATTATTGGATTTCATCCCATTTAATGTGAATTAGGGCATTGCATTGGTTTATAAAGAAAAATTGTAAAGGAATTTTAATCACTTGTGCATTTGAAGGAAGTGAAGAGTGATTTGGAGCATTCTTGAGGTGATTTTAAGTGCAACCTGTGCAAACCCTAGCTTCGGTTCTTTGTGAAAGAAAAAAATATTTTTTGATTATGTGTCATTGTGAGCTTGTGAAAATTCTTTTTCTGAATCTATTAGAGCTTCATGTGTTGAAAATGGCAACTTTTGTAGTCGTGAAAGCAATAGAAAGACCTAGATCCTCCTACAAGAAATATTCAATGAATGTTTTCGAAGATGACCCTATGGGCGCCTTCTCTTTGATTCCTCATGGCATCATGCCTACAGAGGATACCTAAATGTACATTAGGGTTAAGACTAAGGAATTCAATCACACAAAATTGATTAACATATGGTTGAATAAACTCACTGGAGATAAATTCATGATGAAACCCGAGTATTCAAATATTGTGGCAAAGAAACTAGATTGTTAGAACAACTTCCTTAATTTATGCTCCACTATGGATGATTAGTATGTTAAACCAGTCCTTACTAGAATGCATGATCAGTTCATGTGGACTGACAAGCCACATTTGATAACTAAGGAAGTGATCAAAGTTGTCAAAGGACTTTGTGACACCAGACTGGTACCAGAGCTAAAAGTAGCAGAAAATGAAGTGGTGATGGATCTCACAAGTGCAACATATGATAAGAGGGATCTTACAACAAAGTGTATCACTAATCCACCTATGAAGTATGCATCAATAATGATAAGAAATAAAATCTACTTCACCAATGGAGAGAACTCTGTGTTCGCTACAACAATCTATACTATTTTGACATGGATGCAAAATGTTGAAGTTTATGATTTATGTGAGCTTCTCAGACAATAGCTACTTGAGAACCTAAGGATATCGAAGGAGAAAAAATATCCTTTCAAGTTTGGTTCCTTGATTGTTTGTCTATTGTTCTATTTCCTTATGAATCTTTCAGGAAAAGATGTAACAATGTTTTGGGATCCATCTCGACTACTTTCTCATCAAATATTTGATCATATGCATAAGTTGGATGGTTTGAAGAACAAAAAAAATTCCCAGACAATATTCTTTTCTCTATTTAAGAAAAATATGAATGAGAGACACAATTCTGAGGAAAATTGTTGAAAAGTACAAGGATGACATCATATTCGATGTTTCTTCTAATGAGTGCATGGTTGAAGTGATTAAATCCCTAACTATCTAGATTCAACCCTTGGGATATGAAATCATAGAAGAGGAAGTTGAAGGTTATGTGAAACTATTATTGAAAACCCCAAAGGATGCCAATGAACCTTTGATTGGTAAATATGTAGGAAAACCCATGTAAGTTCATTTGGAGCACAACAAACCTACAAGGAGAAAAAGGGTAGCTGAGGCACTTAGAAAATCTGGCCTTCCTAGTGAATTGTTAGCCCAAGGAAGAGCTCTAGGAGAAAAAAACTCTGGAGAATTGTCTGGCATAAGGATATCTAGTAGGATCCCTCCTTCCAAACCAGCTTTTGGCCTAGCTACAGTAAATATTGAACGTAGTGCTTCCAAAAAAGGAAAATTCTTGGCCCCTTTGGGACCCACTACTAGATCAAGCAAGAGAAAAGGTGTTCCTCTAGTAGTGCCAGCTAAGCAAGGAAGAAAAGAAAAGGCTACAAGGGAGAAAAATCTCAATGTTATTGAAGACCAGGAGGAAGAGGAGGAAGACCCAACTTCTAAGCTGATAAGAAAGAAAAGGGAAAGCATTTCCTCTGGTGAAGGTGCATCTCAAAACCTAGTCTTGGATCAAAGAGACTTCACTATATATCATACTCAGAGGATGTTGATGAACAAGACATTAGTGATCATGAAATAGATGCAAAGAAGTCTAGAGTTGTAGAAGAGGTTTTATTGGACTAGTTAGAACAAAAAAATTCTTCGGTAAGACCTAGTACCCCTCTCAGAGTAGAAGCTCTACGAAATAATTGATTATATTATGAGAATATTTTGAAACCCATAGCAAAAGTTTATAATCAAGTAGGTGAAGAAGATAGGGAAACAAAAACAATGGCTATCATTAAATATGTCATTATTTGGAAGTTAATTGTGGGATGATGTACCCAAAAAAATTATGGGAAGATCTAATGAAGAGAAGATTAGAGGAAGTTGAAATGGATGATAAAATAAGGGCTAAGGAATATAATTAAATTGGATCCTCTCTAACTCTGGGTGATGTAGAAACCTTGGAGAAGGTTTGTTCTACTAGTTTTTGGATGAAGAAGAGAGTTAATATGTTAATGACCAAAGAAAAGAGGCAGATCAAGAAGATAAAGAAGGAAACTATAAATATAATCAAAAGTATGACTGAGAAGTTTAGTATGCTAGGTGCATCTGGTTTGTGACTTATATTAGGGAAATAAAATTCTATAGAAGATAAGGAAAACCCTCCCTCCAGTACTAGTGATGCAAATGTACCTCTGGAAATGAATGACTTAGATATCCCTCTGAAAACAGGTGGCACAAAAGCTCTTCCATAAATTAATGTTGATGATGAGGCTCTAGAGATTGAAAACCAGATTGAAGAAATTATTGAAGATAAAGTACATGGTGTTACTCCTCTAGTATATTCTGAAGAAACAGAGGACACGGATGAAAGTGGAAAAGAATAAGAAAAATAAGAAAAAAAAAAGATAAAAAAGAAGAAGGAAAAGAAGAAGAAAATATAGAATAGGAAAAGATAGAAGAAAAGAAGATGGAAGAAAAGAAAGAAGAGGAAGAGAAGGTTGAGGGAGAAGAAAGAAATGAGGAATTAGGTTAAATTTATGGAAAAAATGAAGAAGGATCTAAGCAGGTAGTGGATTCACAAGATTCCACTAGAGAGTCTCTCTAGTGATGATGTTCTAAAAGGCCTATTATCTAAGTAGATCATATTCTAGTTGGTAATTCCTCTGGAACTCCTGCAACTTCCCATCAATCAAGGTTATGCGGATCTGGAAAAGATTTCTCCTATGCATAAAATGGTGTTATATGATGTATTTCATGCATCCAGTAGAATAGAAATAATAGAAATGCATTATAAGGAAACTAAGCTTATCAAAGATGTTATTAAGGATTTGCAAGATATCACACTTGATATTTTAGTGAACACATCTCTCACTTTGATAGAGAACTTTAAACTTCTATTAAACTCCTTCAAAGAGTATTCCATTAGATTAAGTGAGAAAAAAAAGGAAATTGAAGAGAAATTGGCTGAGAAAAGGCTATTGGTTCTTCATGAGAAGTGTGCTCTAAGACACACCAATGTAGAAAAGATCCTTGAATTTGTGAAGGCTTGTGAATCTGAAGCAAAATCTATGTTTTCCTATTGCATAAGGTGGCATGATGCCACACAAAGTATAAAATATATTATGAAATCCATTGATTCCTAGTTGACAGTTGTTTCTAGTACATACGACGTATCCATGGATAGAGATAGGTCAACTTTGAATGCCATCTTTGTGCATAGAGAAAATATTTTCATGTTACAAAAGTAGAAGGAAGAAATAATAAAAAATAAATGTTTTCTTGGTAAAAATGTAATGATGGAGTACAATCCAATAGCCAACGCTTTGGCTAATGCTAAGAAATTAGATAAGATCAATCTGACCCCAGATACTCTGGATGAGGTTGAACAAAGTTTTATTGCATTGGAGTCTTTGAACAAAATTTTGATATCTTCTAAATAGAGTTGGGAGAATGGTAAAGCATCCCAATAAGGCATTCTTCAGGAACTTCAAATCACTCCCTCCTCTAGGTAAAGTTCTTTTTGGTTTACACACTGTTTGGGTTAAAATCCTAAGGGATATTTTAGTATTTTTGATTTTTTGTGTTGTACATTCTAGACCA
Source organism: Sequoiadendron giganteum (assembly GCA_007115665.2). Taxonomy (NCBI): domain Eukaryota; kingdom Viridiplantae; phylum Streptophyta; class Pinopsida; order Cupressales; family Cupressaceae; genus Sequoiadendron; species Sequoiadendron giganteum. The sequence goes on from CM021108.1 coordinate 587,608,174, forward strand.
TGTGTACATATTTATGTTCATATTTTTTGGGTCACCTTTTATCCTTGATGTCAAAGGGGGAGAGAGGAAAGATAAAAGGAGTATGCTATGTACATAGGAAGTCTATAAATTATTTTGGCACATGTTTCCATGAATGAGAAAGGGAGAGATTGTTAGAATAATGAAGAAGTACACATCTCCTGATATAGCTTTTTGTTGTCATTGATGTCACCATGATATATGAGTTGCAACTGCAACTTCAAAGTCATGTTGATTCGATATTCTAAACTGGTAATGCAGAAATTTCCTCTGGTATTTTCATCTGTATTTTCCCTCTAGTGATCATCATTACTCACAATCTTGGGAAATGGTTTTTCATTGATGAAAGCATGCATGGACAAAATATTGCGTGTACAGATGCTCATGTTCATTGTTGGCATCATTTTGTTTACATTTTTGTTATTAGGTCTATCTCTGTCCCACCTAATAAGTTGTTGAAGGTGTAAGAGATCAACATTTTGTAGGAGCAATCCATTGACATGTAGTAGCATGCTATATGCTTGAATTTATTTTGAGAATTTTTTGTATTTACTTGGATTCAACCTGATTGATACTTGTGGGAAAGTTAGATATATATACAGGATAGCTTTGGAGATAGAAGGAGAAAAATTTGTGTATGCGAGTGTTGGTGGATTAAATGTGGGTGCAAAAAGACCGAATAATGATCTACTAGCATGCAAATTTGTTGAACTTCAAAGGAACTAATTCTACACTTTGAGGTGTACTTACATTAGTTCATTCTCTAGTTGTAAGCCATTTTGTTACTTTATCTTTTGTAGGAAATGAGCCTCTCTTTTGGACAATGAGTCTTGGAAGTGAGCCACCCTTTTGTAATATATTATAATCGGTTATACTATATTGTGAGTTAACCCTCACCGTGGTTTTTCCCATTTTGGGTTTTCCACGTTAAAAAATTGGTTTTCTTGTGTTGTGTGCTTCATGTTTAGTTAATTATTCTTCTTATCTTAACTATCATATGCATTGGATTAATTGGATGGTATTTGTTCAATAAGTTTAAGAATATACTGATTCATCCCCCTAGTGTCTTGGATATTCAAGAACAACAAGATCACAACATAAGAGAATCATGGAGAAAACTGAAATCCATCTACCACAAGTGATACCAATCCTCAAGAATTTGATCCAAGAGGTCCTTCTACCCCCTCACAATAATCCTAAGATGTATAGGGACCATATGAGGTAGAATACATTACCAATAATCTATTTCAGCTTACTAAAGATGAAATCATTGATTAAAAGCAATAATAGTTAGCCTTAGAGAAAATAGCTTCAATTCCCCCATCTTGTTTTGCACAAGGCTTGACACAAGGCTCAAATTCATCCATGCTTAAACCAACTCCATCACGAGGGAGAATTCAAACACAAACTCCTAGTCTTGCAACTAGCCTTGGTAAGGACTTTGGCCAAACTATTCATTTGGAAAGCAACACACTTGTGGGTACCCTCAACACCAATCCACCCTAAAAAACCACTTGGAAACCTACCTTTGGTGCTCCTCCTATTACTAAACATCCACTACATCCACATAAACCACTTACACTTCATGAAAGCATGACAACCTCAAATTTTTGAGCACAACCATCTTCATCTATACACATAAGTACCAAAAGTGTTCCCAACATCATGCAAGTTATTATAGAAAAAATGTGTCGAATGGATCAATAAGGGTATGTCAACACCCTTATGAAAAATGAACCATTAATGCAAATAGGGACATATTTATCCAACCACCCCATTGGTTCATCCCTCCCATTGAATTCACAAAACATGTCCATCCCATCCATCATCAACCCAAATAAAAAAGACACCTTGGTTATGAATCCCATCAACTAAGCTAATATATTGACTCCACCTCAAGTACAACAAGGGAACCCCCTACCTGTTAGTCAATGTAACCCTTTCAATAAATTGTGAAGGCTGATGGTACTATTGACATCACAATACCGAAAAGAACCATCATCATCATTACCTTTGGTCCCCCACATCATGAAAAGCCAAATAGGACCTCAATCTTACATTCCTCCATCCCAATCCACCATCCTACAAGGAATGTTAAACCAAGGGAACCCCCAACCTCTTGTCAAAAACCTGCAACCCATGCAAACCATAAACAACCAAAACCCATCATAGATGTCCCGACCACCAACTGATCCTATATTACAAGCACATTCTCTAGCCTTACAACAAGCACAATAGGCTTATCAACAATTTGTGCAACAAAAAAACCCAACAAGCAGCCCTAGTAGCACAACAACAACAACAACAACAAACCCTATCAACAAAGCAACAACACTAAGCCCAACAAGCAGACCTAGAAACTCAATAACAACATAAAGCAACCCTAGCAGCCCAAAAACAATGAAAAGCCCAACAAGTAGCCCTATTAGCACAATAACAACAAGAAGCAACCCTAGAAACACAACAACATCAGGCCCAACAAGCAACCCTAGTAACACATCAACAAAAATAAGCAACCCTAGTAGCACAATAGCAACAACAAGAAAACTTAGCAGCACAAAAACAATAACAATAACAATCCCTTGTTGCACAACAATAACACCAAGCAACCTTAGCAACACAATAAGTAGCCCTAGTGACCCAAAAATAGCAAGAATCCCAATAGTATACCCAACAACAACAGGTTTTATAATATAACCCTAAACAAAACATCACTAATACAACTATGTTGGGAACATATAAACCTCCACCACCATCACCTTCACAATATACTACACCAATATACACACCATACAACACTCTTCATATAAAAATCCCACATACAATCCATTCACCATCCCACAATATGCAGCATATGTTCCTTCACCAACCTCGTAAGTTGATGTAGCATCACAACTCAAGGAATTAATTCAAAAAATGTAGGACATCTAAATGGGAAAGATGAAGAAGCTGCATACCCCATAAGACCTATGTCTATATCCATTTGACCAAAAAATCACAATAGTACCTTTCCCTCTTGGTTTTTAAGTCCCCAAAATTGATAAATACAAAGGGAGAGGAAATTATATGGATCAATTCAAGGAATTCAGTGTCATGTGTATGGAGTTTACTTACAATGATTCCTATTTGATGCATCTCTTTTTACAAAGCTTGATAGGCCCGACCATTGACTAGTTTTCTTAGTTGCCTCCAAGTATCAAAATTTTCAAAGAAATCACTGATAAATTCATAGATCACTTCTCCTTTAATCTTGACATGTATGTATGCTTAGAAGAGTTGGATACTCTCAAAAAAACAAAAGAGAATCCTTCACCAATTTCTTACAGTTTTGGAGGGAAAGAGATAGCGAGAGAAATTGGCCCATTCCTGATGAACAACAAGTGGTGATCATCATAGAAAATGGTGATCCAGATATATCCTTCCACTTGAAGATGCATTGCATTACCACCTAATATGAGCTTGTCCCTAGAGCCCTTAGTATTGAGCACTCTCTATTCTGATTGCGAAATAACCACACATACAAAGGCAACCGCCCATCAATTACTTCAAGCAACAAGCCTCGAATCTGGGCTAAGAAAAAGAATGTGATGAATGATGGCATGGTAGATGCTAAGGTGGTCCTAAGTGCTCTTAGGAAAAACACCAATCAAATGACTAATGCACAACCAACCGTACAGAAAACCACATCACCACAAAACAATAAAATCAACAACACCAAAATACAACAAAGATGAACACCCAATCAGAACAACTATCCAAAATGAAAATATACACAGTTATCAAAATGTATTGAAACTATCATGAAGAAATGGTATATTCAAACTTGATAATGCTTCCCAATTTCCAAAACTACCAAGAACCACAGGATAAAGCACCCTGGATCAATGAAAACAACCTTTATGACTTTCACAAAATCAAAGGACATAAAACATCAAATTGCATGAAACTCAAGAATGCTATTCAAGATTTTATCGAGAGTGGAGATAGATTTATTGAAGTACCAACCAGTAACCAAGATCTTAAGATATGCAAGAACCCCATTCCAAATCATATCAAATGGAATGATGATGTAAAAGGGAAGACTTACAACAACATGCAACATGTCTATTCCAATGTAGTCACTTCCTATGACAATGCTATCACCATCGTCACCATCAAAGGGCCTAGTGAGAAGTGTGGAGTCACCACATGATGTGCAAAGGTCACCATCCAAGGATCTCCATCTCAACCTAGGGCACAAACTACTTTTCCAACATCAAAACCCTAGAAAATGTTTTCTCCTTGATTATCTTAAGAAGACCCCTACACAGATCTCGATCTTGGAACTATTGAGGCTATCCCATGCACATAGGGATATATTAGAGAAGGATTTATTGATATCATCTATCCCTGAGGATATGGATACAAAATAGTTTCAATCTATGGTATGGCATATCACTATCCCTCATCTTCTCACCTTCTTGGAACAAGACCTGCCATTGCATCCATCTCATAACCATTCTTTACACCTTGAGGTCATTTTTTATAGGAACAAGGTTAAAACATTCCTAGTAGATGGAGGTGTTGGTTTGAACATTTGCACCCTTTATTTGATAAAGAACTTGGGTTATTAAAAATATTATATTGAGAAAGGAAAGAGTACAACAATAATAGCATATGATGATCAAGATTGGGTATCATAAGGCATTATAACCCTACCCATCTGAGTGGGACCTTTTATTGCCAATACTTCATGCCAAGTGTAGAACTTGATCTCCCCTACAACATATTTATTGTTTAAACATGGATCCATTCCTTAAAATCCATAGCTTCAACCTATCACCAATGTGTAAAGTTTCATTTTGAGGATAGAGAAGTTACCATCCATGGAGATCCTGAGCCTTTTTACTATTGCAAGAACCTTGAGGAAAAGTTCTATAAAATACAAAAAATCCATAAAAATGATGAAGGGACTACACCCTCCTCATCATTTGTTGACCCATCATCCCTTGCATCTACCTCAGAAATAAAAACAACCATTATGCAAAACATTCTCGATATCAAAGAAGTGATCTAGGATGATGGTTGTAGAGATTATAAACTAACAAATAAGACTTTTGTATTGGGAGAGAAATGTATTTCTCCCAAATCTCATGGGAAACCTACATTTATCAACAAGGTGGCTGAAACATTAACAATGACATTTACCACCTTCACCAAGTGGAGGGACTTTAACAAAGAAGATGTCAATGAGGAGGATGTCTCTAAACTACTTTATCAAGATGATTGATCCATCCTTGTTATTCCCATGGAAGATGACACTAAATCCTTGTAGCTAATGAAGGGATGGGGATACAACAAGAATGAGAAGTTGGGTCAAAATGAAAATGGTTTGCTAGAACCCATCATTCCTAAGAAATATACAAAGAATCTTTGGTTAAGATGGACTACTGGAAAGGTTACGCTTATTAGAAAATGTACTTTTTCTTAATAGGCTGAGGCTTCCTCTTGGTTACCAAAATCACATGATAATAGCCTAGAAAACTTCCCTCTCAACGTTGCTGACCTATTAATAACTCTCTCTTCATGATATCCACATATTTCACACCAAATGACTAAACCTCTGAAATAAACCTAGTATACCCCCAACTCATCGACTTGGACCAACGAGGACCACCGATTCAAGATTTATTCGAAAATGATGAAGCAATCTAAAAATTCATGGGACTCCATGACAACTTACAATGGGTAGATCACAAAGCTATTTTTGATATAGAGCTAGACACATAGACATACTAAAGGGAGATAATTGAATCCTTCAATTCCAAATCGACAGCATGCAAATAACATGCAGATCTTTGAGTGAACACCACACTATGAAACTTTCTAATCCTAAAATAGTAAAAATAGAGAATGCATCTGAGGGTGAAAACCTCTTTGAGGTGCCCAAGGATGAGGGATTAAATCTCCCCCTTAGTGTAATGCATCCAAAAAAGTCAGTAATGTTAGAAAAGAAGGCTACTCCATTTAATGTGGGAACAAAAGAGGCACCAAAGATAACTTTGTATGAAAAATCCTTGTTGGATGAAGAACAAAAAAACCTAGCAACGTTCCTAAAAGAGAAAAAAATCAACTTTACATGGTCATACATAGTTATGCTAGGCCTTGATCCAAAAGTGGTTGTGCATCATTTAGTATTCTATCCTAAATCCAAACCAGTAAAGCATAAGTTGATAATGATGCACCCTCAAATAACACTCTTGGTGAAACTTGAGTTACAAAAGCTTCTTGACATTAGATTTATCTGGCTGATTGACTATCTTGAGTGGGTTTCCAACTTGGTACCAGTCTCTAAACCCATTGGGGGCATCAAAATATGCACAAATTTTAGAGACTTAAACAAAGCATTCCCAAAGGATGATTTCCCTTTTCCTAACATCGACATCATTCTTGATTTAACAACTGGTCATGAAATTCTATCACTCATGGATGGTTTTTAAGGCTATAATCAAATCATGATTGCCAAGGAGGATCAACACAAAACTACATTCACTTGTCCATGAGGATCATATTGTTGGAACATTATGCCATTTGGACTGAAGAATGCAAGAGCAACCTATCAAAGAGAAATTACCCTCATCTTTTATGATATTATCCACAAAATAGTTGAAGACTATGTGGGTGATATTTTTGCCAAATCAAAGAAAAGGAGTGGGCAGATAGAGGTATTGGGACCCATATTTGATAGGGTCAAAGAGTATAAGGTATGGTTGAACCCAAAAAAGTGCATCTTTGGGGTTACATCAAGAAATATTCTTGGGTATATTGTGTCACAAAGAGGGATAGAGATTGATCCAACAAAAGGGAAAGCCATCCTAGAAATGGAACCACCCCAAACATTGAAGAAGATGAGAGGGCTACAAGGAAGGTTACAGTCCATTAGAAGGTTCATAGTGCAATTATTAGATAGAATATGATATTAGGTTTCTTATAGATGTGAAAGAGTTAAATGGTATCCCTGATCCTTGACCACCCAATGACTTGTAAAAAAATTAGCAAAATTTTTCAATTTTAGGATGCCCTTTCACACTTTAGGCATTGAGCATACCATTTATGAATTTCCTTATTAAGGTAGGAGGTATGATGGGACCCCGATTCTTGATGTCTATAAAGAAAAGTATTTTCCTTCATCACGTGTTCAAGAAGTGTGTCTCACATTTATTTCACTAGTCAAGGTCAAGGTTCGAAACAATGAGACCGCTAAATTGAAAACTTTTTAGCAAGGTGTAAAGTGAAATGTTGAACCTTGAGCCCCAAAATCCTTTTTGACTTCATAGATCAAGTTTACTTCTTAAATTTTATTTTAATATCAAGAGAGGAGTAAAGTTCAAAAGAATGAACCCCAAAATTTGAGGACTATTTCGAACTTCATAAATTGATGATACCACTTGAGAAATGTTGATGTTAAGAATTAAAGGGGGTAGAAGGGATCCCCAATCCCTAAAGCCTGATCAAGTATAAACATATCCTTAAAGAATCCTCATTGCCAACAAGGGGTAAAGGGGATCTCTGATCTTTGATGGCTGATGAGATGAGATCTTAACAAAGAAGATCCACAGTATAAGGAAGAGATAAAGGGGGCCTCGATCCCCAACATTCAAATTGAATACAGTTTTTAACCTAAAGGAATTTATAGTGTAAAGAAAAGGGTATGAGGGATCCAAAATAATTGATTCCCAAAAAGGGTTAATAAAAGAAATTAGAATCTTAAGGGTAAGGGGTAAGCCTGTAGGTTAATCCCCAAGAATTTATATGGCTTCTCTCTAATAGGTTATAATTCTAAAATGAGGAATTTTTATTATCTAACATGGTTTGTCTTGTAGGGTTTCTCTTCTTGGTATATGAAAATTTTAAAATATATGGTGTTGGTACTTGTAGGAGATATGCCTCCCAAGGACTTAGAAAAAATGAAGTATCAATACAAATGATACAATCTTCCTTCCAAAATTCTCTCTTCATACAATGAGATTGGATACAAACCTAGGCTATTTTGAAATGGGGGAGTTTAAATGAAGGATGGGTGATAGTGGGGCCAAAAATCCAATGGATAGATCCCTATCAAAATTAAGATTGGTGGAGGATGCTATTTTTCCAAGTCATAGTTCAATCCTCAGAGTCAATCCTAACTTGCGCCCTTCACTACAACCACAAATATCAGAAAGTCAAGGGAGGAATGGGGAAATTATCCTTAGTGTCAGCCCAAAATATATAGAGAAAATATTCAAAACAAATTCCCATGCTAATATTAGGTAGTAGACATGAAGAAGGGAATTGATTATTTTGATGAGCATACAACTGACAATTTGAATTATGTAAACAATAATTTATTGGAGAAATGAAGAAAGGTGACTACCAAATTGAACAGGGTGCAACATAGAAGTAAATACAAGGAAGATGTTAAAAATCTAGTTGTTCTATTGAGTCTAGTATTTAGATACCAAAATTAAAAGGACTTCTACCCATGGATGGTTAGATTCATTAATATCATGAATTCTTTAAACAAGAAGAAAATTGACTGGGATTCTCTTACCAATGATACCATCCATGAGTAGTTGAATACTATTCTGACAAATCATAATTTGTACATTACATCCTATCTTGTCTATTTGGTAGCTTCCCAAGCCTCATTCCCAACACTCTCCAAGGTTATATCCTTTGAGCATGGAGAGGTGACAATATATCAACATTATCCCTAGTTGGAAATGGAAGTAAGTTTCTATATGGTATTGTGAATTACAATTTGGTTTATATTTATCCAGAGGATTAGAAATAGAATTCTCTACAAGAATATCTAATGAAGCCATGGAAGTAGTCAAGTAAATTTGGTAATGGTTCATCTAGCTTAAAACTTTTGGTTATATTAGGGTAGTTGGATTTCACAAAAAATCATACAAGCTCCCTCAGTACCTATCAGATAAATTATAGAGGTGCAAAAAATTTTTTTTGGGAATCACAAGCATGGGTATGGATTTCTTATCAAGGTATGAGTTTATTCTTGTTCCAATAACCAAAATTCAAAGAATGCAAAGATTGAATTGGAAAGGTACAAATTTTATTTTTACAATGATGCCCAGGGAAGATGTGACCCCATTAGTAATATCAACAAAGTAATGGACACATGCTTCATTCCTGAGCCTAAGCTCAAAATATCACTAGGCCATTTGTGAGGAGGAATTTGAAATAAGAAGAAAGGACTACAACTAGCTAACAATTATCTTGATGAGAAATAACATAGACAATTGATCCCAACGGAAAAAAAAGATGGAAAAGTCCTTGACCCAACTTACTAAGGTCAAGGGGTACCAAATCAAGCCATTTATAATGTTGATTACTTAGTATCGAAGAATAATAAAATAAAATAAAGAACATAGGGTGTGGTGGACCTCTCTCTCCAATAGTACAAAAGGCCTTTCCCTATGCCAATATTGCCAAAAAATAATGAAGGACCTAAGAAGGAAAAGAAAGGAGAGGGTATGTGTAGGATCATCATGGAAAAAATAAGCCCTTAAGTGGCGATGAAAATTCAAAAAATCAGAGTTATGCAACATGACATAAAAATGTGAATAAGTTATCTATATTATTTTAAAACTATGTAATAATAGAATATGTAGAAAATTGAATGTAATTTCTAAAATACTAGGTTTATTTTAAAAAAATAAAAATATTATTTGGTGAAAATTTTAAATATCAATGGAGCAATACTTAAATTTCAGGGAAAAAAAAAGAAGTAGGTTTCTGTCTGACTACCCTAAGCACAATAAAATGATAATATTTTTTTATAATATTTTAGATATAACTAGAGGACTCATGTCTCAATGTGATGCATATTGTTTTGTAATTTTTTTCCAAGTAAGTAACTAATTATGAATTTTCTATTACAATTTTTAAAAAATATAAAAACTCGTATATCTGACCACCTTAACTTGGTCAAAACTTCATGATTTTTTTATTTTTTTTAACCCTATAGTATGTGAAGCATAGAATGTGATAGATGTTTTGGATTCAAAAAATGTGATACCATTTGAAAGCTATAGATGTTTTTCAATTATCCTATCAATTAGGACTTTAGTTGTAATTCAAATAGAAAATGAATAATAATTATTTATTAAATTCAAAGTAAAGAATAATTTATATTGGTGGAAATTTGAGAATATCCTCTAGAAACCCCTTCTATTTCATCAATTTTGGGTAAAAAATAGTTGTCATCCACATGGGCCATCATATCACTTACATATCACCACTTTTTGTCCCATCATGATCCTACACATACCCGAGAGAGCATGATGGAAGAACCCACAAAGGGGAAAGACCCACGTAGTGTTGCAAAGAAACTATAAAATAGTACTATGACTTATAATAAGAAGGAAAGAAAATAAAAGGGAGGATCTAGGTAAATATTTTCTCCTATGAAGGTGAAGAAGAATGTAAGGATGCTAGTGGCCTGATTCGAAAGAAGAGGACAAAGCAAGAGATTAAAGCAAGGGAAACCCAAAGGAAGGATGAAAAAACATACTCCACAACTCACCCCCATGAAACAACATCACCAACTCCTCCACAATCACCCAAGGAGAAAATTTGAACTACCCCTTCAAAAGATGATTTTCTAGAGGGAGAGGAAATCTCTATTGAAACAACAATGAAAGAAGGAGTAATAGAAAAGGAGCCTCCAAGAAAAGAGGATATGAAAAAGGAGGAGGATGTGTTTCCTTAAAATGTTCAACTTGATGTGAATGTTGAAGAAGTGTTTGCTGATGAATTCAATAAAGAGGAAGAAGTGAATAGAGAGGAAACTCACACAAAGGAGCATATTGTTCAAAAGGGTGTGCTTGGTGACCAATCCATTGATCTGGAAGAGAATGTAGTTGAGGAGTTACCTCACACTAAAGAAGAATGGAAACAAGAAAAGCCTTGGGGAGAAGAAAGAGTTGCCCAAAAGCCTAACCAAAAGGGCGATAAGGATAGAATGGAGAAGGAACATGTGATGTAGGAGCATCCAGTGGTGTAGGGCAATCTTGCATCACCCAATTTTTTTCCTTATTTTTATTTAGTTGTTTTGAGTCCAATGATGACACTTAAGGGGTTGAAGATAGTCAAAAGTTAGAAAATTTGAAAATCGGTCACTTACTATTTTTAGTAAATTGGCCTAAATGTGCTTGTGTGGGCTTGAAAACTTACCCCAAGGAGAAAAACTAAAAATATTTTCGTTGGCGAAAGAATCATCTTAGGACTCTATATGGTCTGGGAGATATTAAATTTTCCATCCGCATGAGAAATTTCTTTAATCTAGCTTCAAATTCAAATCTGAAAACCTTAGAAACCCTAAAACAGTTTAAAAAGTGGATGAAATAATCTCTTATGGTTTCAGTGCTATATATCTCTTTGAGAGCTTTCAAACGATATATTGTAATAGAAAATCGAATACTCAGATCAAAAGTTATAGCCTTGAGAAGCCACCCCACTAAAAAGTGAATTTCATTAAAATATCTTCTTAGGCAAGAAATCAAATGGTGGGAATTTTGGCACTAAAACAAAAGGGAAAGTTACACTTTCTAGAACATTCTAGGGTGATTATTGGGTAAAATAAAAGTGTTAAGTGGGGGTTGTAGAAGGTGGCTACATTAGTGTAGATTATGGCTCCAGAAAATAGATTTTATTTTAAGAGGAGTTGATTTGGATGTAATGAATCAAGCCTGTGAGGTTGTAGCTCTATAGTTTCAGAATCTGTAATTTCATTTTCAAAAAATAATTGAAAGTGGGTTGTTTTCTATCTTGAATTTTATGTGTTGTTATTTGTTATTGTATTTTGTGTGGGTTTGGGTAGAGAATCCCTCATCAAGTGGTATCAGAACAGGTCTTCATGTGTGTGTAAACAAATCACCAAACGTGAGGTAGTTTGTACTAGGACTTATGGTTGTGGGTTTCTGAGAAAAGTGATTAGAATGCCCCACGAAAAAATTGTGATGGTTGAAGAAATGTTATTGTACTAGAAGAGGGTTTTAGAACCCTATAGAGAAAAGTTCAAGAACTGCAAGAGGAGCTACATCAGTGTTTTGAGCCAAGAAGAGGAGATGAAAGTGAAGATGAAGCTAAAAATGAGGAACAATATGAAGAAGAACAATATGTAGTAGATCAAGAGAAACTTAGATTATTTAAGGCAATCTCTAAGATTGGGAAAATACCAAAGATTGATGTTTCTATATTTTGTTGAAATGTTAACCGATAAGAGTTGATTGATTGGATCAATGATATGGAGGAGTACTTCGAGTATGAGGAGGTGGAAGATCCTGAGAGGGTCAAATTTGCAAAGACCAAGCTCAAGGGTCATGTGAATATTTGGTGGAAAGAGGTACAACGAGAAGTAAATCAAAGAGGAAAAGAGAAAATAACTAGATGTGACTAGATTCTAGATAAATTAAAAAGATAGTTCATTCTTGTGGACTATGAGCTATATTTGTTGAAGAGGATGCAAGGGTTGAAACAACTAAGAAAATCTGTTAAGGAGTATACAAAAGAATTCTACCATGTCCTGATTAGGATATGCCATTTTGAGGCCAACAAGGAAAAATTTTCTCCTTACATAAATGGGTTGAAGTGGATTATTCAGGAAGAGTTTGGTGTGGTAAGAATTTCTACCATTGAAGATGCATATTAGTTTCCTTTTAAGGTAGAAGAAAAGTTGAATAAAAGGTTTGAAATTTAGAAAAGAGGTGAGGGTCGTGGTGCAAAGAGTAGTGGATGGTCATATGGAGGTCAAAATAAAGATTAAAAGAAAGGTGAAGGATCCAATACCAACCATAACTAGAAAGGAGATTACACCTACCATTCTTGTGATAAAAATAATGGAGACCAAAGAGGAAGAGGAGGCTTTCATGGAACCTGTTTTGAGTGTGAAGAAGGACATAGACAATATGAGTGTCCTCAACATCAAGGAAGGATAAATAGAATACTTGAGGGTAATGCACGATCTGCACATATAGATGAAGATGGTGAGTCTTCACATTTCGAGGATACAAAAAGAGGAAAGGTTCTTGTTACTAGAAGAGCCTTGCTGAATGAGGAGAAAGAACCAACTCAAAGGAAGAATTTTTTTTGGACCAGATGTAAGTGTGAAGGTAAAGTTTGTAATTTTATTATTGATGGAGGTAGTACTGATAACATTATTTCAAAAGAGATGGTTAGTAAGTTGTGGTTGGAGAGACGAAATCATCCTAATCCATATAAGATTGCTTGGTTGTAGAAGGACCATAAAGCTTTGGTAAATAAACAATGTCTAGTAAATTTCAAGATTGTAAATTACCATGATGAGGTATTATGTGATACTATTCCTATAAATGTTTGTCATATATTGTTAGATAGATTGGGGTAGTTTGATCAGTGAGCAGTACATTATGTACATGCCAACACCTATTCTTTGAAAAAAGATGAAGTTCATCATAAGTTGAAGCCCTTGAAAGAGGTAAAGGAAAAGGTATCCAGTAATGCAAGAATTTATTTGGTTGATGAAATAATTTTTTTAGAAAGTATGAAGCATGAACATATGTGTTATTCTTTGATTCCTAGAGTTGATAAAGAAGTTAATAAAGAGATACCCATATTGTTTTCACATTTATTGTATGAGTTTCAAGATATTGTATCTGATAATGTACCTAAGGTTTTTCCTCCAGTAAGAAAGATTAGTCATCAGATCAACCTGATTCTTGGAACCAATTTTCCAAATAAGGTATCTCATCATATGACTACAATAGAGAGTGAAGAGTTGAACAAAAAATTGCAAGAGTTGTTGTGGAAGGGATTAATAAGAGAGAGCTTGAGTCCATGTGCAATACCTACAATGCTAGCACCAAAGAAGGATGGGAAATGGTGGATGTGTATAGATTCTAGAGCCATCAACAATATCACCATCAAGTATAGATTTCCCTTGCTAAGAGTGGATGATACTATGGATTGTTTGAGTAGAGCTGAGTACTTCATGAAGATAGATTTGAAGAGAGGATATCACCAAATCTTGATTAGAGAATGAGATGAATGGAAGACAACCTTAAAGACAAAGGATGACTTGTATGAGTGGTTAGTCCTACCTTTTGGGATAAAAAATGCACCAAGCACATTTATGCGGCTTATGAATGAGGTATTGAAAGAATTTTTATGAAAATTTATTATTGTTTATTTCAATGACATTTTATTTTTTAGTAAGACATTGGAGGAGAACCTAATACATATCGAAAGAGTTTTTGATAAGCTAAGGGAGGAGAATCTATTGATTAATTTGAAGAAATATAGCTTTGTGAGTAGAGAGTTAGTGTATCTGGGATTTGTTCTCTCAACAGAGGGTCTTAAAATGGATCTAGAGAAGGTGAGAGATATCATTGAATGGCCTACCCTAAGGAGTGTTGCAGAGGTAAGGTCATTTCATGGTCTATCAAGTTATTACAAAAAAAATTTATTAATAAATTAAATAGTATTTGTGCACCTCTAATTGAAGAAATGAGAGGGGTTAGAAAGGATTTTAAATGGACTATAGGAGAAACAAAGAGTTTTGATATGTTGAAGAATAAAGTCATAGAGAAACCTATTTTGGAACCTCCATATTTTAGTAAGGTCTTTCAGGTAGATTTTGATGCTAGTGGCACTATCATAGGAGCTATTTTGAGTCAAGAAGGTAAGCTTGTTTCTTATTTTAGTGAGAAGTTGAGTGATGCTAAGAAGAAATATTTTGTCTATTATCAAGATTTTTATGCTATAGTTCAGTATTTGAATAAATAGAGACTTTATTTGTTGCCAAAATATTTATTTTTATATACTGGTCACAAGGCTTTGCAGTATCTCAATAGTCAAGGAAAGCTAAATCAAAGGCACTTAAAATGGGTTGAGTTTTTGCAGAGTTATACTTTTGTTTTGAAGCATAAGAGTGGAAGGTCAAACATAGCTCTATATTCCTTGAGTAGAAGGAAAAAAATGTTGATAGAGATGAATATAGAGGTTGTTAGGTTCAATTAACTCAAGAGTCTGTATCCTAAAGATCCATAATTTGTAAAAGCTTGAAACGATTGTTTGGAACCTATTACATTGGATAAGAAAAGATGGTTGGTTATCATAATCCAAGATGATATATTATTTATAGGAATCCAATTGTGCATTCCAAGGAGTTATATGAGAGAGAATCTAATCAAGGAGAAGCATAGTGGAGGATTGGTTAGAAATTTTGGTCGAGATAAGACCATTGCTCTTGTTAGTGAGAATTATTACTGGCCATAGTTACAAAAATATGTGAAGAATTTTGTACAAAGTTGTAGAGTATGTTAGATGGTGAAAGAAACAAGTCAAAATATTGGATTGTATCAGCCATTACCTATACCTAAGAGTCCATTGGAGAATATTAGCATATATTTTGTTCTTGGCTTCCCAAGAACACAAAGATGGAATGATTCCATATTTGTGGTGGAGGAAATATTTTCAAAGATGGCACATTTCATTTTGTGTCATAAGACCAGTGATGTTGTTTATATTGCAAAGTTGTTTTTTAGAGAGGTGGTGAGACTACATGGTCTACCGAAGAGTATTATTTAAGATTGAGACACCAATTTTTTGGCTATTTTTGGAGTACATTAAAGAAGAAGTTGAAAAAATATTTGAAATTCAGTTCTACACACCATCCATAGACTAATAGACAAATGGAGCTGGTGAATAGGAGTTTGGGTAACCTTCTAAGATGCTTAGTAGGAGATAAGCTCAATGGATGGGATTTGATTATACCATAGGAAGTTACAAAAATTCTATTGAAAATAGTACTAGTAAATACCCATTCTAGATTAAATATGGGAGTAGTCTGAGGAATGTTTTTGAGTTGAAAAAGATGGACAAAGGAGAAAATAGTAGTGTCGAGACTGAATATTTTATAGAGAACCTAAAGAGCTTGCATGAAGGGGTAAGAGATCAGATCAATTAGATGAATTCTTAGTACAAAGCTAAGGAAGATCAAATAAGGATATTTAAGGAATTTTAGGTTGGCGATGATGTCATGGTTCACCTAAGGAAAGAAAGGTTCCCAATGGGAACATTTAACATGTTGAAAATGAAGAAATTTGGAGCGTGTAAGATCCTGAAGAAACATTATTTAGAAAATTCTTATGAGGTAGAGTTTCCTAGTGAAATAAAAATTTCTCCTATATTCAACATTTTTGATTTGATAGATTATCATAAGGGTGATATAGAGGATGGGTTGATAAAAGAATAGTGGAAAATTCCAACACCTACTTCAGAGAAGAAAGAGGTAGAAGAAATATTGGATAGTTGTGTGGGAAGGAGTACAAGAAACATGTAGTATGAAGAATATCTGATTAAATGGAAAGGAAAGCTTGTTGAAGATTGTCTAAGGCTGAGTTTAACCATCTTGGTTTCCTACAAAATCCTAAGAAGTGACAAGGTCACTTTTCAAATTACCCTGGGTGTTTGATGCAAGAGCATCCAGTGGTGTAGGGAAAGTTTGCATCACCAAAAAAGAAATCTTTTTTCTAATTTTTCTTTAGTTTTTTTGGGTCCCATGATGGAACTTAAGGGGTGTGAGATAGTCAGAAGTCAAAAAAGGTAAAAATCAATCACTTACTATTTTTAGTAAGTTGACCTAAACGGACTCGTATGAACTTGAAAAATTACCGTAAGGAGCGGAACTAAAAAATATCTTAGGTGGAAAAAGAATTTTTTCAGTACCTTGTATGATTTTGGAGATATTAATGTTTTCATCTCGAGAAATTTCTCCAATGCAGATTCAAATTCAAATTTGAAAACCTTAGAAGCCCTAAAATAGCTTGAAACTTGGATGAGATAATCTCTGATGGTTTGGGCATTGTAGATCTCTTTGAGAGACTTCCAACAATATATTATAATAATAAATTGGACACCTAGATCAAAAGTTACAGCCTCAAGAAGTTGCCCCACTAAAAAGTGAATTTCATTAAAATATCTTCCTAGGAAAGAAATCAAATGGTGGTACTTTTGGTGCCAAAATAAAAGGGAAAGTTAAACTTTCTAGAACATTCTAGGGTGGTTATTGGGTAAAATAAAAGGGTTAAGTGGGGGTTGTAGAAGGTGGATCCAGTAGTGAGGATTGTGGCTCTGAATAATAGATTTTATTTTTTAGAGTTGATTTGGATGTAATGAATCAAATCGATGAGGTTGTAGCCTTGTAATTTTTGAATCTATAATTTCATTTTCAAAATATAATTGAAAGTGGGTTGTTTTCTATTTTTCTTTTCTATGTTATTTGTTATTGTGTTTTGTGTGGGTTTGGGTAATGTAACTCTCACCAACATGACACAAAGGTCACCTCTTATCCTCAAAGAGAAACTATTGCAACCATACTTGTATTGTTGAATCAGACTATTTGTAGAAGGTAGAGGACATATGTAGAAAATCTTGTGCAGAGCTTGACCGTATTATTAGAGGCCTTCAAGTCTCTTGGAAGAAGAAAAAAGAAATATTGGAGGATTTATACATTTAAGACAGGGGGGCCACCCATGTCAAGGCTCCAAGTCATGGAAAGCCAAGAGCAAAGGGCTACCCTAACTTACCTCAGTCTAAAGGGGTGTTTCAGATAGAGGTTGAGAATGATGAGGGCTATAAGGTACTTCTATAACCCTTCAAACCTAAAATCCAAGTTTAGGCTAGGTGAGTTGGTTTTTAAAGTCAATATTGTACCTTAGGCAACTCTCTATCAGAGGATAGTAGTGCAGTTATGGTATGCCAGTATGACACACTAGAATATCTCAAGTGTATTTGTATCTATACTATCAGAGGACAAAAAGTATAATATAAACTACCAGAAAACAAACTAACAACCTAGCTAGTTATTCCTAAATGAACAAAACAAAACAAAAGAGTATGAAAAGTACAAACAAAGGTGATAAAGTAGATATATGAAAGCTAGATTAATTAAAATGATCTCACCAATGCACTAGTTTGCTAGCTAGCTCCAAATGCATGTTCACCTACACACAAGAAAGAGGGGAAAATGTTAGGGCTATATAGGGTTTTCCTCAGTCAGAACTTGACTTTGGTGTTCCCACCTCTATGGAAATCCAAATAGTAAAGAAGTAGAAATTTATTTTAGAGAAGTAATGAATGATGAATCTATAATAAACACTAGAAAAAATTAAATTTCTACTCAACCAAATCATAAAGGAGAGGAGTGAAATGTTACCACCTCCACCCTAAAGATTTCTCACTGATGGAGGAGAAAGCGAACTTAGAAAGGTCACCAGAGCCTCAATTGTGGTGAAGGGAGGTATCATAAGACTCCAATCCCACATTGTTATGGCTTGCTTCACAATTTCTATGTTGAGTTGATGGAGTGCCACTATTGCAATGGAGTGTTGAAGTGTTGCTTGAGAGTGAGTGAGATGCAGAAAGTGATAAGAAGATTGCTAGAGCTTGTGAAGAGATGGAATGGAATGAGAATGAATGAATTTAAAGGAATAAGTAGGAAGAATCTACCATTTTTGGGGTCAGTTGGTCAAAAAGGGACCTTACAAGTCAACCCTAATTGAAAGTGTAATGCCTCTGCCAACTTCAGATGTAAAAACCCATCAAGGACAATAGTGTGTCATGCGGATGTCTGTACACCATGCACATGTCCCCAAAAAATATTCTCCCTCTGACACAAAATACATATGCCAAGTGGAAGGAAGGTAGTTGTGTGATGTGGAATTTCTCCATTGGATTTGATTTTCTAAGGTGAGGATGTGCGAAAGGGGAATTTGCATAAGCGGTAAAAATTTGCACTAATACATTTTCCCCCACTTTAGAAAGGATGAGTACTAATGAGTGCTTTGATAAAGTAGATTGAAGAGTTAGTAGGGTTACAAATTTATACCTAAATCGTCAAGGAAGAAGATCACAATCCGGCGAGCTCAAAAGTGTAGTAGAGAACAAAAGTCTCCATAGCCCTACAGAACAATGAAGCTAAACAAGGTACACCAAAGGTCCTCAGACCAACGATGGAAAAATCCTGTAGGATGAAAGTGTCTTAGAGGCCCATAGACCTGTAAGGAGGCATCCCCCAAGATCTCTCACATGAAGGAAACCTAGATTAAAGTACCTTACAAGCCCAAAGACCTACAAGTAGGTGTCCCCCAAGATATCTTTCAAGGAGGAAAGACAAAGGAGGAGACTATGCAGAGTCAAAAAGTAAAGCGAATTTGTAGGAGAAAATGAAAAGAGACATGTTTACCTGTACATAAAGCATGTAAAAAAAAAAGAAACCATGCAGGAAGTCAAGCGTATAGTCATACAAACCATCAAAAAATTGGAAATCATTTAGAGGGGTCCCTCGAGAACTTGACATGAAAAGGGATTCACTCAAGGGATGCTTTGTTCGGAATTGTAAAACAATTTTTTTTTCTCAAATCAACTAATCATCAAGAAATCCTTTCAAAAGACGTTCACTTCATCAAGGAATTCAGAAAGAAGAAAATTCCCCCTCATGTGGGGAATGTCAAAGCTGCTTCCACCTCATAGGAAAGTTCTCAAGTTCTTTCTTTGGGAACCCATGATGAATGAAACACATTCTGTTAGGTGTCCAAGTCAAGAATGTGATTCTTGAAAAGGTTTTCCAATATTCTTGAGAAAATATTCATTGGCAACAAATGCATTTATGAAAATTGAAGTATCATAGAAATGGATCTGTCACACATGAGAGGGACAAGTTAAGCAAGGAAGAGAAAGAAAATTAATCACAAATAGAGGACACAAGGGGATTTAGTTTTGTGGGGTCAAATCTACTCATACTTATATAAATAATAGGTAACTACGGTGCAAGGTGAAAGATCATCAATCTCCAACTAGATCAAGAAGAATGCATGTAAAACAAATAAAAAATAAAAAAATTAGGTCAACATGAAAGGGATACGTAAATGCCCCAAACGTTTTGCATCATCCCCAATTTTCCAAAAATCAAATATAAACATGGAAGAATGATGATGTAGATAGAAGAAAATTCATGACAGAAAAATCACTCATGTATTCAAGCAACAACAAGGGTGATAGGGGTCATATAGGAGCACATAAAAAAATATGAAGGAACATATTACAACAAATGCACACACATCAAATCTAAAGATAAAGAAGAGGCCTCTACCTAACACTCATCGACCAAGAGGTCATCTAG
Source organism: Sequoiadendron giganteum (assembly GCA_007115665.2). Classification (NCBI taxonomy): domain Eukaryota; kingdom Viridiplantae; phylum Streptophyta; class Pinopsida; order Cupressales; family Cupressaceae; genus Sequoiadendron; species Sequoiadendron giganteum. The sequence continues at coordinate 587,628,392 of CM021108.1, forward strand.
TTCCCACTCTATATCATCATAAGGGGAAGGAGGATGAGCCTGTTGTGGTGGAATATTAAGGGGAGGAGCTTTTTACCCTCCCACGACAAGGGCCAAAGAAGAAGGCTCAGCAAGGTCTTCTTCGTTGGGCTCTTATCGAACTATGGTTAATGACTTTGTGAAGATCGCTGAAAATATCAAAACTTCTACTAAAGAGCTAAACATGCGCTTTACTAGAGGGCCATGTCATACCTCAATGGATGGAGAGGACTACACTCGAGATTCACTACTTGGCTCACTGAGTAATTCAGGAGCAGTGAAAAACTTAGGGGAAGCCAGAGCTGGCTCTGTTACTAGGATGGAATAAGCTAGCAGATGACCACCTTTCGAAGAAGTTGGGATCCTCTTATGCCCTCTATTACTATAAGTACCAAATTCTACCACCAACTATTTTGGGGGATGGAAAATCCCCATGAATGAGGTGAGGGGCATAGAAAAAGAGGAGAAAACCACGGCAGACACCACTAAGGTATTTGACATGTATGTAGGTTATGGGAAAGGTGGGATGTTTGGAAGGGACATCAACAAGGCTGGATCAACTGAAGGAGTGATGGACACCTGCACCTTTAGGGGGTTAGGCATGCTCACAAAAAGAGTTGAAGGTGATACAGAGCTTGGTTGAATGGAAGCAGAGGGGAGGAGAGAGGAGGGTGCATCAGGAGGCCCTGATATAGGGGTGGTTGAATCCTGATCCTTTCTCTGCAAAGCAACCTACTTAGCCTCCATAACCTTTCATTGGTGCTTGCATTTACATGCAAGGTGGTTTCTATAACTCTTTGAGCTATATGTTGGGAGTTGTGAAGGGATGGGAGGATCCTACTCAGCCATAGGAGTTTCCACTATAGATGTCTCCAATAGAGGGATCGATTTTTGAATGGGAGCAAAAGGAACAGGTTGAGAAACAACAGGGGTAGTTGACTCTAGTGCCTTGACAGTGGGCCTTTTATCATTTACTTAGTTTGGAGCAAGAGCAGTATGAGACCTCTAAGACATGTACATAGAGGATTCCCCATGGGGACCCTTCCTTTTACCATTAAAGTAGTACCATGTTCCAGGTGGTTTGGTAGGAAGATCAAATATCTAACCCTTGGGCTTTCACCAAGCCATTATCATCAAACTCAGAGGATAAAAACTAGGAATATTCATCCAAAAATATTCTATTGAAAGAGGGGTAGAAGAGGCACCCTAAGGATGGAAAAACTTCTCCTTCCCCTTTCAAGAAGAGGGGGTAGCTTGCTAGTGCACTATTGGAAGACTCAAATTTAGATATCCTTTTCCCCCAATCTTGTAATTTACATCTCTTATAAAGTAGGCTCATTCTTGGAGGAATGGACTGATCAAGGTGGGCCAAAAGTGACCAAAAAATATCCCCATGAGATACTAGAGGTTGGTACCCAATGTCATGCAGTACATGCACAACATCTTCATGGGAGAACTTTAAACATTTTTGAATGAAGGAGGTGATTCCATTCATGGAAGCTAGCTAGAGTATGCCTAACTTTACCCTGAACATATCCGACTCTAGAATGACATCAAAGACTATGTCTATGGCCCTAGGTCCAACTAGGATGAATAGAGTTATTGAACCATAAGGTTGAAGAGCAAGGACATCATGTGAATGAATGATGGAATTCATTTCTTCACAGTCCTCCTTATGTAATGAATTCAGCCACATTGTCTCCTCTATAAAGGCATTCAATCATCTTACAGGTCAAAAAGGACCCCTATGACCATGTTCCCATTGAAATGAGTGATAATTTAAAGGGGAGAGGTATTTTTATTCAAAGGCATATCCTATGGTGTGAATGTCACATTCGACAATCCAATCAAAGGTTGTGCAATAGGAGCTATTGTAACCATGTTAGCATATGCCTCAGGACATGTGGTGGAATTAGAGGGATCAATAATCATGTTGGTAGAATGTCATGGAAATGGGTCCATGTATATCTACAACTCACTATTCACTTTTTCCATTGATTTGTTTGCATTTTGTTTGTTTCCATCAAGATGAATGGTACCATCCTCTATGCGATCTTGCATCTTGCTATGTAGGTGTCATGTACATTATCTTGATGGTATTGATAGAAGGCATTCACATTGTACCAACTAGGAGAAAGTTACTTGAGAGGCTTAGGGTTCTTCAAGGTTATGATCTTATCCCTCAACAACCTTTCCAGGATGGAAGACTAAGATTCTACTAACTTTGTGAACTTTATGTTGTGTCTAAGGCTATTATCATTCATAGTAGCTACCATATTCGCAATAGCCTTACCCTTCTTGAGATTGATACTTTTGAATTTCCTTTTGAACAGGAGCAAAGGGAGTATCCCCCGAACTAGACTACCATATATTGATATTCTTGTAGCACTACACATAAATGCACAAAAGAAGAGTACTTCATGAAGGTGAAATTTTCCTACCAATTTCTTTGAAAGTTCCCTATGAATACCTTCTACACATCAAAATTGGGTAGTGAGTACGATATATGTGAGAAAAGTGCTTGATACTACACTATAAAATCAATAATCTTCTCATTATCCCCTTTCTTGCACCAAACAAGATCTGAAAAGGTCATCTTCAATATAAAGTTGGCTTGGAACTGTCGGAGAAACTTATTTACAAGTTTATCAAATGAGAAAATAGAGTTGTCAAGGAAGGAATAGTACCAATCAAGTGTTGTATCTTTAAGAGATTGAGGGAAAAATTTTAACATCAAGGCATTGTAATGGAAGAATTTTGTACATAGGGATTTTAAGGCAGACACATGCATCTATGGGTCCCCTTTTCCATCATACTTCTTAAATTTAGGAATCTCCATTCCTTGTGGGAAGGGAGTAATTGAGATTTCTATCCATAATGAGCTATGTCAAAAGAAGGGATGAAAGATAGAATAGGTAAAGGCTTGGGAGAGACTCGCTAGCTAGCTTTTCATCTTTCCTATATTGTGAAGAAGGGTGTTCAGAATAGGGTCATTAGATGCCATAGGACCAATGGGACCTCCTCCAGAACCTCCACCAGAGCCACCTTCAAAACCATGAATGTGGCCACTACCAAAACCACTACCGAAGCAACCACCACTAGAATGGCCTCCATCGGAGCCACCTCCACTTCCAAAGTCACCACCATTGCCTCCACTAGAACCAACTCTACTAGAACTACCCTCCCTCCCAAAGCTACTGCCACTACCAAATCCCACACCACTCAACCCGCCAAAGCCTCAACTATGAGAGGTGACAAGAGGGGTGAAATTGAGACCTAAGGGCATTCTCTTTACTTTGATAGTTTCATATCTCTCAAAGGTAGGGGGGATGCTAATCAAAAGGATCATTTCAACCATGTACATGGATGTGGGAGGCATTGACTCTCCTAACTATCTCTCATGTTCCTTGATAGTGGACTCCTGTATAATGTTAGCATTATTTGAAGGGGCACATTCCTTAGTTAGAATAGAGAGGATAGCTAGGATCTCTATACCTATTTGGTCCTTTCTCACCATATACATTATCTCGTTAATAAGCTTAGTAGCCCTAGCTATCTTCGGGTCCTTCTCTAGGTGATTCTCCAAGTTGCCCAATGCTTTACTAAGGGTAGTGATATATTTCGAAGGAATGTGAATAGCCTTATGCTCATCTATTGATGATGATGTAGTAGATGTAAGAGGAGTGGGGATACGGTTAATCTCATCAAATAATCCTAACTCACCCCTCGATAATATCTCCTAGGAAGTAAGACCAACGGTAGATCCAGAAAGGAGGCTTGTAGAAAAACCATAAGTGACCTTCGTCTACTCCATTGGAAGGTGTCAAACACTTCTCCTAACAATTTACTCAGAGGTCATGGACTAGTTTGTGATGCTCATAAACCTTTACAACACTGAAGGATTCAATGATCATAGGGTCCAATGGAAAAGCCTCAACACCGACAGATGGTTAGACGTTGGTTCACGTTGGGTTCACCAAAAATGTAAGAGAGGGGATCACCCATGTAAAGACTCCAAGTCATGGAGAGATGAGAGCAGAGGGAATCCCTAACTTACCTCAATCTAAAGGGGTGTTTCAAATAGAGGTTAAGAATGATGAGGACTGTAAGGTACTTCTATCACCCTTTAGATCCGAAATCCAAGTTCAGGTTAGGCAAGCTAGTTTTCAAAGTCAATACTACACCTCAAACAACTCTTTGTCTGAGGATGGTAGCACAATTTTGGGACAATGGCATGGCATGCTAGTGTCTCTTGGGAACATTGGCATTCATATGGCCAAAGGATAGAAATTACAATATACAATGCCATAAAACAAACTAATGACCTAGCTAATTATTCTTAAATAAACAATATAGAATAATAAAGTATGAAAAGTACAAATGAAGGTGATAAAGTAGATAGATGAAATCTAGAGTAACGAAAATGATCTCACCAAGGGGCTAGTTTTCCAACTAGCTCCAAATGCATGTTCACCTACACACAAGAAAGAGGGGAAAATGTTGGGGCTGTATAGGGGTATACCTCAGTTAGACCCCCGCTTTGGTATTGCCACCTCCACATATAGCCAAATAGAAACAAAGTAGAAATATATGATAAAGAAGTAAAGAAAGAAGAAGCTACAATAAACTTTATAAAATAGTATATTTCTACTCAACCAAATCACAAAGGAGAGGAGAAAATTTTAACAGCTCCACCCAAAAGCTCACTAGCCAATGTAGGAGAAAATGAACTTGGCAAGGTCACCACAACCTCAACTATGGTGAAGGGAGGTCTCGCAAGACTCAAAGATCACTATTATGGCTTGCTTCACACTTTGTATGTGTATTTGATGGAGTGCCACTACTGCAATGGAGTGTTGTAGTGCTTCTTGTGAGTGAGTGAGATGCTATTCAGTGACAAGAAGATTGATAGAGCTTGTGAAGAGAAGGAATGGAATGAGAATGAATGAATCTAAAGGAATAAGTGGAAAGAATCTTCCATTTTCAAGGTTGGTTGGTCGATGATGGATGTTAAAAATCAACCCCAATAGAGAGTGTGACACCTTTTCCAACTTCAAGTGCAAGAATATGTTAGGGAAGGAAATATACCACATGGATGTCTGCATGTTGCACATGTGTCCCTAAAAAATATTCTCCCATCGACACAAAAGACAGACATCAAGTGGAACGAAGAAATTTGGGTGATGTGGAATTTCACCTTCGTATTTGATTTCCTAAGGTGACAATGTGTGAAAGGGTAATTTTTGTAAGGGGTTCAAATTCCCTCCTATACACTACAATTTCTAGAGATGAGCATGGAAATCAAGTAGAATCTAGATAGCTATCCCTTTAGTTGACAAATTGCAATTGAAAATGATGGTTTATGACTACCAAATCTACCAAGTGGATTTGGGTGTAAAAACAAGATAAGGTGAGCAGTAGTCCCTGCAAATGTTTGTTTCTATAATTCTAAAAATAATGTAGAAGGATGAAAGCAAAAAAGAAGAGTTAAAGGCTCAAGTTGCACAACTAATTTCTTGTATAAATAATCTCATCAAGCTTGGTGGAACCTTCAAGTTTCATGTTCCACTAGTCTAAAAATGCTTTTCCTTGGTGTTCGTTGGGTCTAGGGTTTAAGATTTTATGTGGGGATTTGTTTTACTTAGAATATTTTCTCCTTTATCTAAACCCTTGGTCTTTTGGTCTAACCTTTTTTTGACCTGCTATGACCCATTTTCGGTCAATCTAAAACAACTTATGTTCTTGATACCATGAAATGACTATCCCATTTTGGTTAGGGTTCCTTGTTACCTGTTGCTTGATTATTCTCATGTACCTTGATTCGAGAAGGTCCTTTATTTTATAAGGTTGATGTTTGGCCTTGATTAGCCTTTACATCCTTTGCACAAAATGTTATTGTCTTTTAAGGCTTTATCTGATGTTTTCTTAGGAGGTCCCCTCTTTAGAAAAAAATAAATTAGTTCACGTGCATAGTTTTTTCACTTAATTATATCACTTATCACAAAAGTTGTTTCTACCATCGGTTTCATTACTGCGATGAGCGATAAGAATTTGGTTCTCTTTTACATCATGTGTCACTAAAATATCTTGATCTTAATAATTAATTACTATGACGAGAAATATGGTCGTTTGCCTTCCATATCTTATCACTGATTTTATTTGACTTCTTGGTTGCTCTTTAGTGCGACACGGTAAACATTATTTCTTCCTTGTGTCATGCCAATGTAAAAATATTTCATTCCCTTTTTCAGTTACTACAATGAGTGATGGAAAGGTTGAGAATGGATAATTTTGATCTTGCCACTTGTCAGAATCTAGTGTGTTGGTGAGAGTTCCCCCTCGCCAAAATACAAATGCAACCTTGAGATAATTTTGTGACTAGCGATGAGGGATATACTGAGGAATATTCCTTCTATCAGGGGGGTTGCACTCATCATCAAAGTTTAGACATAAATTAAAGGCATTACTACAATGAGCAACGAAGTCCAAAGGGCATGGTGAATATATAGGTGACTATGTGGCAACTTTCTAAGGTATCATCGTTCCAAAGAACATGTGTAAAAGCATGTGGCGATAGTTTAGGATGATCATTGAAAATGTTTTAAATCATAAGGATTGATGGCCAAGATTCAAAATTGCATGGTTGGTTGTTAGTTTTCTCATGCAAGCTTTATTTTGAACATTAATGGTGGACATGTTCCAGTCATTTGACTTAAAGAGGGTTTTTTGCAATTTTCTATCATAATTACAATCTTTGAGGGTTGAAGAATTGGTCTGGAGCTAGAGAAGAAGGGGTGGAGAGCTTGGGTGAATAGTTGCAGAGGTATTAAAGACATTTTTTTCTAGGTAAGTAGGTATTCACAGCTTATTGTGCATAAATTAGCTGGTTTGGGGAATTTTTGAAAGTTCTATAAGCTTAAGACACTAGGTTTTATAGGGATTTGGTTATTTGCAATTCCATTTGGGTTGGTAGGAATTGTCCATGGTCTAGGAAAGGATTTTGTTTTTCAAGTTTGTTTCTAAAATCTTAAACTAGTGAGTTTCTTTTGTAAGTGAGGAGTTTTCAAACCCTAGTCCCATCATACCATGCAAATGAGTGAGTCTAGTGAGTCCTTTGTAAGGCTAGGGAGAAAAATAAAATAGAGGAGGGTCAAGAGGCCTAAACCCCAGGATTATAACCCTAAAATTAAGAGATATATATGTGAGAAATCTATAAAGTTAGGGGAAGAGAAGAGAAATTTTCCCAGATTCATGGAGGGTGAAGCTAAGAGTACTTACATCTTGAGAATTAGACTTGTTAATTGTAATCAGGGCAAGCCTAGTAATATGTTCATGAAGGAACAAAGTGCAAAAAAGAATGAAGCTAAATCAATGGAATTTCTGAAGTCTAAGAAGAAAAAGGAGGAGGATAAGGACCACAAGGCATATGATTCTTATATGGGGGAACCTGATGTTTCCATTGAAGATGAGGAAAAATATGATCCATAATATACCCAATATCTTCTTACACTTACAAGTCTAGAATACTCTTATGATGGCAAGACAAACTATCCAATTTAAACAAAATCATGAAGGAGACATGCACACTCTAATTCTGAAGATGATGAACCATTGCATAAACAATATCCTAGTTTAAAGTTTTTGTCTTAGAGGCTAACATGGAGGAAAGATTTTGATACTGTAATGATGGATATTTTCTATAAGGTAAAACTAGGTTAATAACACATGCATATTAAATTAAAATCCAACAAACAATCGAATGCATAGGAGAAATAAGAAAGAAAATGAATGAAACTAGAACAATCTCACCCATTCTTCTCTCTTCCATGGCTTGCTGTGATGAAGAATGTGCCCTCACATTTGTGTGAGAAAACTCTATACTTGACTAGTTCTAAGAAAAAATTTGAAGGATTTCTTAAATATGATTGCACAAGAAAATCAATTCTAGAGTGCAAGTAGCTAAAATGACCAATGCAAAAGATGATAAATAAGAGATAATAAATAGAGATAAGATTAATGAAGATGTCAAAAATGAGGACAAGATTGCCATTTTATAGAAAATGCAATCTTGCATGGACGAATGAGATGGGAGATTGAGAAATGCCCTAGAATCAATGGTCAAGATTCAAAATAACAACTCTCAATTAGGGTTAGGGCAAAAATCCCCAAATGTGTGGACAAGATTTAATTTAAGAAATTAAATCAATGATGGAGAATGAATGTGACAGTGAGATGAAATTAGCAAAAATCAAAATATAAGAAGATGAGATTTTAGAAAATCAATAATTTTAGCAATTACTTGATTTGTAGAAAAATATTTCCTTTTTGAATTAAATTAATTCAAAATATGGATTTTGTGAGATAAAAAGTAATTGATTTAATATTAATTGCTAAAAGAAGAATCAGTTAACTATGTGAAATCATTTTTAAATAAATTGCTTTATTTAAAAAGAGGGAAATGTCACATATGGCAATTAAATAATTAGGAATAATTATTTAATTTAGAAGAGGTAGTTAATTAATTAAATAAATTAATGAATCTATTTAATTAAAAGAGGATTTAGGAATTAGTCACATATTAAACAAATATATTAAAATATATTTATTTAATAATCAGAAGGACATTAATGATAATGATTAATTAAAGAAATTGAGGACTTTATTTAATTATGAGAAGACTTTGATAATTAGTGACACATTAAATAAATAAATAAGATTTATTTATTTAATAATCATGAAGACTAGAAGATCATGAATTAATTAAATAATTATGCATTATTCAATTAATAGTTGAAGGTAGGTTAGAAACATAATTAAAATGCCATAATTATGCTAGGACGAAAGGTGATAAAATATTGCTTGCAAGATTTGGTCATTTTTATGTGTCTACATTTGCCCCTCTTAGTCATAATGTAGTTTATCATGTTATGGCAAAGAAAAAAAGTTTAGAATATGCCCTAGCAAAGGTATGGAGTGCCTATGCCCCCTCGGGAAAATTTTTGAATTTTGACTCGGGGTGAAATTTTTTTGGAAAGTGTCCTAATTAATTCAATTAATGGCCAGAGGAACAATAGTGTGATCAAATTCAATAGTGAAGAACGTTAAGGTATCCAAAATGCTAGAGAAATACGGTCCAATGGGCCTCCAGTAGAAGCCTACTAGGTCAAAACCCTAATTTTCAGCCTATAAATAGGTTGAAAAAGAAAAACCAACTATCATTTGTTCATTTGCTATATAACATTTTTAGAGATCAGAGCTTAAGGAGACGATGGTGATTCCCATGATAGACCACCATGGCTACCACGTGTGGACCTTCAAATGACCCGAGGGCACAGAGGCACCGGTAAGTACCGTATCCCACTTGTAAATTTTTAAATTGTATGCATTTATGAGGGTTTGTAGGGGGTTATTTGAATGCATTGTGATGAAAATATTGTCGCATAAGCCGCAAATGCCTTCATGTTGAACACATTTTTTTGTGTCGCGACGCAAGTGCATCAAGTAGATAGACGAAATTATAAAATTTTGCATTTGATAGGGAAAATGATGCAATCGTCAGATTGCAACACAAGTGATGCATCTGCAATGTTGCAACACAACTGCCAGGTGAAATGACGTAATTGATAAATCATGATGCAATTTCCATATCAAATGATGCAATCATTGTTAGGATATTCAATAGCTAGATAGCGCGACACATTTGACAGATTGTGATGCAAATGCCATGTGGAGAGCCGCAAGTGACCAATCGTGATGCATTTGTAGTCAACACGACACAATTGCAGTTGACTCGAGTTGACCAGTGTTGAATTTGTGCAAATATTAGTTTTAGATTCACCTTTGACTTCACAATAGTAATTATTTATCAACAATTTTCTCCCATGTGTGCTAATTCTTGTCTCTGCCTTTGCAGAGACGACTTGTGGTGATTTATACACGAGAGTTTAGGCCGGCGACATATGCCTTTAGAGACTGTTTGAGTGACAAGGAGAGACAACGCCTGATGACACTGGGTTTATACTACATCACATACATGCCCATTATTCAGGAAAATAAGGGTTTTCTGATAGCTCTTTGCTAGAGGTGGCACTCAGAGACTTGCTCATTTCACCTGCCTATAGGAGAGGCGACAATTACCCTAGAGGATGTGTATCGCATTCTTCGCATACTGATCAATGAAGAGAGAGTTGTATATGAACTACACTGAGGGTGATAGGCCCTATTAGAGATGTATGAGGATACTAGTGGTGCCCAGATGGGTATCGATGGTTACGAGATTGGCTGGGATGTCATGGCCAACCAGTTTCCCAGGTGGGATGCTATGCTTATGACCCTGACTGTTGGATTACTGATTCGAGATCGTTGTGTTTATGGATTTCCTATTGGATGGGTGATATATTAGTCTGTATGAGAGGACAAAGGACCATTTTTTATTAGGGTCCTTTTTTCTTGGCCATGCTATATCATCAGCTACATGAGGTCATCTATCATCAGGGCCAGCATATAAGTTGCAAGACTACTCTCCTCATGATCTCGACATGGGAGCGTATTCCCATTTTTTGGCCACCAGTATAGATGCAGTAGATGGGCAATGGGATTCCATATGTCTATCTATATGCGGGTTCAGTGAGTAAGACTCGCATTGGGGATACCGGTTATTGGTGGCATCAGATTAACACTATGATCAATTTTGTTTGGAGGCCTTACAAATATTGTGGTCAGTGGCCAGTTGAGGATTATCACTTATCATTGTGTAGATAGTTTAGATACCTGATCGATCATACAGTGTAGAGTTATCATATCATAGAGATGTACCTACCCCAGCGGGTACTACGATAGTTTGGGGAGTAGCAGGATGTGCCCGTAGGCACTGCAGAGTATGCACGGTCTTCCAGAGAGACCATATGGGGGCCACCTATATCAGTGATAGTGATTGAGTAGTGGGTAGATGGCCTTGTTTCCATTCAATGGATGTGCAGGGGTGATCCAACAGATGCAGGTACATCTACCAAGTTCGATGCCTGGTGGAAAATTCACTAGCCTATCCCATTGATAGATCCAGATAGTCCATCGCCTATAGATCGATGATCATTCATCCCACATATATAGAGAAGAGGTTGAGGTGTCAGGGATGGAGGAAAAGATGGAAGAGGTTCTAGAGGGAGAGATGGAGGTAGGGGAGATAGAGGCAGAGATGGAGGCATGGGTGATAGAGGTAGAGATGGAGGCAGGGGGATGGAGGTAGCGGTGATGGGGATGATGGGGTTGGTGGGGGAGGAGGGGATGGAGGGGGTGTTAGGAGGAGGAGGGATGATAGAGGGTGAATACATCCCAGGAGAGTTAGGCAGAGGGTGGGTGGTGCACCATTGTCACCCATTCATGAGGAGGTTGAGGAAAGAGAGATGCTAGCCAAGCAAGAGGTAGGGGAGGAGATTGGAGGGAGTGAGGAGGAGGTAGAGGTGAGGGTAGAGGATGTGGTTAGGGGGGGAGAGGAGGAGGGAAATGTGAGGGTAGAGGAGGATCCATTTGTCAAGGGACAACCTCTTAATATAGATGTGGAGGAGGTTCGAGGAGAGGAGGAGAGGGATGAGGATGAGGAAAAGGACAAGGGAGAGGATGAGACATACCAAATCTTATGAGAGTGGATGATCACTGGAGATGAGGAGGGTGATAGTCCACCCATTTTGCCTATAGATTCCACTATTGATTAGAGGATCACAGATCTTCAAAGCAGACTAAATGCGGCCTTGTCTCAAAACAAGTCCTTGGCAACAAAGTTAGAGGTCACCAAGGTTGAGAGGGATCAGGTTGTTATCTAATGGCAAGAGTCAGATTGGTGGGTTACCAAGTTTGTAGAGTTGTGCATTGGGCCGAAAGGGGATATGGCTTAGGAGCTAGCTAGGATGGTAGAGAGTAGGGGGTGGTATAGGTTATTTTATAAGCAAGCTATTCCATGAGATAGATGGGACCCAGGATTGTCCCAATCCTATAGCAGGACAGGGAGTGGCAGCCAAACCCATAGCAGCAGTAGATCACACAGTCGTAGTCATACTAGTGTTGGGGGTCCACTGCATCAGGTCAATCATCAGGACATATGTCACATAGGCATTCATCAGGCCATAGCCACCGGTCAGAGCATGGTCATAGATTAGTTTCACTAGGACACCAGACAGAGTAGAGCTAGCCTCATGTTACCAAGGCCTCAGGCTCTCAGAGTCAGACTTAGGACACCACTCCCATTCAAGTCATCTTTCACTTGATGAGTAAGCCACAACTACCTCGTAGTTCGCCTCCATGGGATGGAGGAGGGACATCATAGGACTTGTATTTTAGACACTTTCATATTTTAATATTCGAGCTTGCGAGCTCCATTTTTGGGATATCATATGACTCTATCCTTTGACATTACATTTTTGAGATTATATATATGCGATGTAGTTTTGATGTGGCCTATATGATTCTATGAGTTATGGCGGGTTTTTATATGCTATGTGATGTCTTCATGATGCTATGAGATGTGTGGAAATTATGTTTATGATTATGAATGCAATTATGGATGTGGTTATGTATGTATGCATTGTGTAATGTGATGATGTTGTAATTCTTATATGCTAATTCAAATGTTATTTATGATGCCTATATGTTGATGCAAGTGATGGTTTTATGGATGGATGTAAATGCATTGTGAATATGATATTTGATTTATGCAGATGTGAAATGTGAATATGAGATGCTCATATGATTATGTATGCAATTTTCTTTTTGTGCATGTCATAGGATATCAATAGAAAATGAGAGAAGAGAAGATGAAGATGGATGTTAGTGTGAAGAAAGACATGCATGTTAGTGTGAAAACAAAAATCTTTCAAAGCTTTGCTATAGTGCTATTCTATTTGTTGTTCTATAATCATCATTGGGCAAAAATGTCATGATGGCCGAAAAACACTATGATATGACATAGATCAATAGTGTGCAAGGTCGAACCATCACGTAGATCAACAGTCACAGACAAGGATGATCATGACTCATACGATGAATAGAATTTCCCCTAGTAATTTTACCAAGACCGACTATCAGAAAAAACCAGACCAATCATGAGACGGCATTGCTTCTCTAAATCTTGATTCTTAGAAAATCCTTGAGAAACTAGCCATATGATAGTCAAAATAGATAGGAAAACCATCGTGCTAATTCATTGCGTCTCTAAATACTAAAATCAGGACATCCTTGAGACACTATTAGCAAGGTGATTATAAAAGACAATGATGATCATCATGATATGTCATAGCTCCTATGATAGAAGGAAGTAATATCATGATAACCATCAAAAAGAAAAATAAAGTTTTCCAAGTGTTTGCCAAGTGTTTTAATGTCAAGTTTTGTCAAATGTCAAGTGATATCCAATTCAGGAAGAACACATCCTAAATGAATTTGATATATAGGAGATGAATTCTCAGAGTTAGGAGAATCCATCAGAATGAAAGATGATGATGATGATGCTTAGGAAGGGCACATCCAAAAGCATAAAGAAATGACGAGAGTTGCTTTTCAGAAGGGCACATCTGAAGAAGAACCCAAAATTATTCCAGGTTTGAATTGTCTTGATAGAATTTGATTACATGTCATTGCTAACATGCTGAATTGACTGAAAATATTGATGACACAAATTGTTGATAGAATTCTTGATTGATGGAAGATTTGCTTGATTGGAAGATCCTTCAACATGTGTGAAAGTGCAATGCCATGAACCCTAATGGACTAGCCTAGTGTGGCCTCAGGGGCTCATCAATTGATGGCCTTGCCTACGTCATGCACTCAGAGACCTCATAGTTTGACATGACCAATGATGTTGTCCAAAGGACAAAATTTTGAATCATGATTTTATTTTGAGAAATTGAGAAGGACTAACCTAATGTCTCGGGGATTCACAGATGAATCTTTCCTACATAGCAAATGTGTAGAGACAACATAGTTCAGACATGGAAAAAATATTGATTGATGTAACTGATTGAATTGACTAGATAGACATTGACTTTGACTCTGTTTTTGGATTTTCTTAGGACATTTTCAAATTTTTAGGATTTTTCAGGACTTTTACAAATTTTTAGGATTTTTTCAGGACTTTTTGTAAATGCACGATCATATGCGACACCCACTATAGTCACACGATGGAGTTCTTTCCCCCAGATAGATCGAGGATTACCCGAGTCCAATGATATGGAGATAGGTAGACACAAGGCAAAAGGCAAGGATATGCAACGGGTGATGTCAACCAAATACTAACCATGGCCAGAATCGAAAGGACTTAGGATGATTGCCATGAATGTGTCAGGCCTTTGTGATTATGGAAAGTGGATAAAGTTCATTTTGAGTAACAGTAGATGGCGAAGCAATGATCGACTACACATGGTGCCTGTTTTCTAGGTTTTCACCATGGTACTTATCCAAAGTGCTCGTTTACCAGGTTTTCACTATTGGATGAATTTATTTCTTTTTACTGTTTTGCCATTTTTTTATTTTTTTTATTTTATTTTTGGTGTCACCAAGACACCTGTTTGCCAGGTTTTCATCAAGGGACAATTTTGTTTCTCTAGTTTTCAATTTAATTTTATTTTAAAGTTTTGTAGCCAAGCTCTTTGATGCTGTGTAGAAATTTCATAGATGTAAGTTGTTGATGGGTTATGTCAGTCGTTCTCCATCAGATGTGGCCAACTAATAAGCTTCAGAACCAAATGTTGTAGTAATACTATAGGGACCAAGCCAATTAGCCTCAAACTTTCCAGGTTTTTCATGGTCAGCTTGATTTCTTGGATTTTGCATAAGGACCAAGTCACCGATTTCAAATTTACTCACCATTACTCTTTTGTTATAGATTCAACAGAGACAATTTTGATATTCCTGCAAATGATTTAAGGAATTTTGTCATCTCTCTTGTAACATTTCAAGCTCATGTAGGCAAGACTGTCTATACTCTTGATCATCAATCATTCCTTTCAAGGAGACTCAGAGAGAAGGAATTTCGACCTCGATGGGAAATATGGCCTCCAATTCATAGAGCATGGAAAATGGAGTGGCTCTAGTGGGGGTACGAATGCTGGTACAATAGGCTCATAAAGTAGGATTAAGTTGTAGGTGCCCATCTCGGCCAGTATTTTTGACGGTCTTCTTAAGAATGCAAAGAATTGTTTTATTTGATGCCTCAGCTTGGTCGTTACCTTGTAAGTAATATGGGATGGAAAAATGATGTTGGATGCGGAATCACTCATAGAGTTCATGAACATCCTTATTTTTAATAGGACTATCGGTGATGATGGATTATGGGACACCATACCGACAGATGATGTAATTTAGGATAAACTTGGATATTTTCTTACCAGTGATGTAAGTGAGAGGGATGAATTCAATCCACTTAGTAAAGTACTCAGTGGCGGTGATTATGAATTTATGACCATTAGAAGAGGAAGGATGGATCTTTCCCATGAGGTTAAGTCCCCATTGTGTGAAAGGCCATGGAGAAGTGATCGGTCTTAGCTCCTGTGTAGGTGCATGAATTAGGTCACTATGCACCTAGAATTTTTGACATGTTCTGACAAACTGAAGAGCATCTTTTTCTAACGTCAGCCAATAGTATCCTAATTTTGTGACTTTTTGAGCTAACATTGGACCACTTGAATGAGATCCGCATATACCCTCATGTACTTCTCATAAATTTGTTTGGGCTTCATCAGTGTCAAGAAAGAGAATAAGGGTTTTATCAAAGCCATAATGGTAGGGTGTCACTAATGATGGTGTGTCTAGCCGCTTTTCAGATAAAGGACTTTCTTTGGTTGTTGGAAAGGTTGGGTGATAGAGTTTGGGACTTAAGATAGTCATAGATGTCCTGGTACCAAGGCGAATTGGGACCAATAATTTCACACACCATTTCTATCTTTGGGATATCATATGTAGGCATCAACAACTATTCCACTAAGAACTCAAATTGTGACACATTTTTAGTGATGTCCAAGAGAAATCCAATAGTAGCCATTGCATCGGCGTCCTTATTTTGTGTCCTTGGGATTTGTTCAAAAGCAATCATTTTTAAATATGTCATGAAACTAACCACCATTCGCTTGTAGGGAAGTAACTTCTCATCTTTTGTTTCATAATCATCATTCACTTGGTTGATGAATAACTAAGAATCCTCGAATACGAGCAATGTCTGAATTTTCCATTTAATTGCTATCCTGAGACCTATGACCAATGCTTCATATAATGCAATGTTATTTGTACAAGGGAAGGTGATCCAAAATGATTTAGGAATTGAATCCCCTTGTGATGTGATGAATAAGATACCAGCTTCCGATCCATGACCGGTGTGGGACCCATCAAAATATAGTTTCCATGGTAAGGTTGGTTTCGTGTGAAAGATAGACTCATCAAGAAAATCAATTATCAGTGGATGAGTGGCTTGGATCGGTTGATCTGCAAGTTGATCTGCTATTACTTGACCTTTTATTGCCTTGCACTCAACATATTGTATGTCATACTCGCTCAATATCATGACTTACTTTGCCAAATGGCCTATCAATGCTACCTGGCTTAGAAGATATTTTAGTGGATCAATCTTGGCTACTAGGTGTGTTTGGTGGCTCAGCATGTAATGTCTTAGTTTCTGCACGACAAAGACAACTACAAGTCATGCACATTCAATGGTTGCATAGTTCAACTCATATCCTATCAGTGTGTGACTAATGTAGTATATGGCTCTTTCTTTTTCCTCGTTGTCATTTTGTGCCAATAATGCCCCTAGTGCATTTTTAGTTGCAGAGACGTACAGGATCAATGGCTTGCCTTTAATGGGTGGCATTAGGACTAGTGGTGTCAATAGATATTCCTTATTTTTTTCAAAAGTTGTGTGGCATTTATCTATCCATACAAAGGGAATGCTTTTACATAGTAGATATTGAAATGGTTGACACGTGTCCACCAACTGCATCATGAAGTAGCAGATGGACTATAGTCTACCCTAAAGTGTTCTCAACTCATTGATTCCTTTTGGTGGAGGCATTTTCAAATTTTCTTTCACTTTAGTGGGATCAACCTCAATGCCTCGTCATGAAACTATGTATCACAACAGCTTGCCCGAAGTAACTCCAAAGACACATTTCTTTGGGTTCAACTGAACCTTGAACATTTCTTTTCTAGAAAATTTTTCTAGGACTTTGAGATGATCTCTCCTTGTCAAATATTTTTCCAATAGGTCATCCAAATAATCTTCCATTAGGATATGCATCATGTCATGAAAAATTTTTGTCATAGATCTTTGGTATGTGGTGCCTGCATTATTTAAGCCAAAATGCATGACATTCCAATAGTATGTTCCCCATGGGTAGGTGAATGTCATTTTGTGCTGATCCTCTATTGCAATTCAAATTTGGTTATAGCCCGAGAAACCATCCATGGGAGATAGCATCTCGTACCCTGCTGTGAGATCAACAATCATGTCTATATTTGGTAATGGGAAATCATCCTTTGGGAAAGCCTTGTTTAAATCTCTGAAATCCGTGCAGATATAAATTTGTCCATTTGGCTTTGTGATAGGGACAATGTTGGATATCCAACATCCAAAAATTTCTTTAGTTCAACCTTTACTAGTAGTGTAGTATGTGGATTCATTTTTCGTAACTTTTGTTTGACTAGCTTGATATTTGGGATTAACGAAAGCTGGTGCAGTACCAATTTTGGATCTAGCCCTTGCATGTCAGCATATGACCATGTGAGGTTAACCTTCCTTTCTGTGAAGAATTTTTGGAACTCAGGTTGTTCTTCATCTATTAATGATGCGGCCAGAAGAATCATTTTGGGATTCTCTAGTGTGGCTATGTTTACTTTGATGGTGACTTCAATGAGCATTGCCAATTTTCCATGTGTTACGGGAAGAAAGTCCAATCCTCCATCCTTAGGTGCCTCAGAGAGGTTTTCACCTTTAGATACGTCCTTTATTTTTACTATTTTGTTGTTAGAAGGTGCCTTGTGTTTTTCACCTAAAGACATTTCTTTTTTTGTCTTATTCTTTCAATTTTTGTGACTAGAGGATTACACAGTCTCCCCAAAGTAAGCTGCACAATCTAGGTCAATGGAAAATCATATTTTGTGATCACCCCATGGTATGCCTTCTCAGAGCCCCATGAATTCTGCTATTGCCTCATCATTCTGAAAAATGTCCATCACTCGTGGCACTTGTTGGTCCCAGTCAATCAATTTTGGGTAAACAAGGTGAATCCCATCATTAGTGTTGGTAAAAGATAGGGAAGATGTGGAAAGTGTGCAAATTGATGCCTCAAGTGTAAAGGAAAAGTTGTCAATTTCAACTTTCGTGTCAGATGCAATGGATGGACCGTACTTCAAGTCAGATGAGTCGAATTCAAAGTCATAATAGGGGATAAAATTATCGGCATCATGACTAGTTGTTGATATTTCAGAAGCATGCACAGTAGGTTCAGATGCATTAGGTTCTTGGGTGGGCTCGAGAATGGGGTGGGATGATTAAGGTGTTGCCGAAGACAGCTTATATTCTTCTGGATTACAAGGAATGCTTACCCATTCCTTATTTTTGGAATGTCGGTCAATAGGGTCAATGTTATATTCTTGTTAGAATCATTCTTCAAATGGGAGTTGACCAAGATCCAAGAATAGTTCATCAATATCATTGTCACTTATGGTTTTCTCAAATCCCCATTCCCATTCATTTGAGTTAGTTTTAGTAAGGGATTCTTCACATGTCTCGACACTTTCTATAGTCGTTACACCCTCACTTGAAAGTTCATAGGTTCATCAATCATGAGTTTTGAGTTGGTCAAACCCTAGCCCTATGTACCTTGGTCTTGCAAAAATGATAATAGGTTCCCTCCTTCCATCGCTATCCTTTCCAAGACCTCTTGTGCCATCAAAACCTATGGCATTTCATATATCATAGCCTTTTCCATAGAGATGCACTGGTAGTGGAGGCAACTCTTCTGGGTCTTTGTAGATCCATCTATCTATGTTGATAATGACTTCATTACCCATATTGCCCCATAGTGTGAAAACTATTTTTGGTGGAACCTTGAAAGTTGTTTTGGGTTCGATTGTGCAACATGGTCTACCATAGACTTTAGGTGGCTTAGGTATTGTGGTGATAAAATAAGTCATATTCAATTTGAATTCTCCATAACAAAGGTCCTAGATTTGAAGGTCTTACTTGGTATGGAGGCCGAGGAAGATGGTGTGGAAAAAATTGGTGGGATAGATGATTTGGTGAGTGTCGATGGGTCAATATATTTGGAAGAGGTGGAAGTTGAGGCTTCTTGATTGATGGGTACCTGGTGCTCAGTAGTGGCTTGCAGATTGGTACAGTATTGAAATGGATCAAGATCTACTGGGATAATGATTTCAGTACCATCAAAAGGGAATTTCAGGCATTGGTGGTATGTGGAGGCAATGGCCTTTAGAGAATGAATCCAAGGGTGACCTAATAAGATATTGTAATGTATGTCCCGATCCAGGACTTGGCATGTTGTATGTATGATAATTGGTCCCACCTGGAGTGGAATTTTAATGATGCCTTTAGCAGCGCGTTCTTCATCATCATATGCCTTGATTACACTGCTCTTGGTAGCATCTACACATGCTTCAGAGAAGCCAAGAGATTTAACCAATTTTAAAGAGCAGATGTCCAATCTTGCTCTACCATATATTAAGAATCATCTAACCACATGTTTGTGGATAAAAACCTCAATATGAAGGGTATCATTATGAGATAGTTTGGGCAAGGAATAGTCACTGTCCAAAAAGGTAATGTGATGAGGGGAATTCAGATATCCGACCATATTTTCAAAATTGTTGACATCAATGTTGGTTGGGACAGATGGCTCTTGCAAGACTTTATCCAAGATGGCCTTATGTGCGGGTGAGATATAGAGCAGTTCAAGAATGGATATTTGAGTGGGAGTTTTATTCAATTGCTCAATAAGGTTGAACTCTGGTTTAGGGTTTGACTATTTGGTAGATGGACTGAGTATGGTGATTTTAGGCTGACGTGCAGAAGGACCTGGGATAGTGACCTTGCCTTTACATGTGGTGACATTGCATTCTTGGACCTTTTTAATGGTAATATTATTAACACACTCATCTTCATCAGCAACATGAAGATTGTTAATAATGGTACTTTTGGGATAAGTGTAGGCAAGACAAATGTGATTGGCTTGATTATTGTTATTCTTCATCCTAGATGAAGAGGGTTTACTATGATCCTACAGTGGTTTCTTGTGGATAGTATGATCTACATTAGACATAAATGATTGACCACCTATCTCAATGGTGTGGTTCTCAATAAGGTCTTGTACCAGATTTCGCAACTGGCGACAAGAGGGAGTTTTGTGTCCTTTGACATGGTGATAATCACAAAATGCGCTATCATCCCACCATGATGGCCTAAACTGACCAGGGTCATATGGTTTAGGTTCTTCTAGTGTTATGACTCCATTTTGGAGAATTTTCTTCAAGACAATTTTGATAGGTTCACCCAAAGGGGTGTATGTGCATTTTTGGAATTGTCGCAGTTGACGCAGCTGCCTTTGATTAGCTTGAGCAAGATTACTTTGAATAGCATTGGCAGTTGGTGTTAGTGTAGTTATAGGTGCATTTTGATTTTGTAGCCCTTTGATGATGAGTACATGACCTATTGCATTTACGGTTTTTATATTAACCACACCATCATTGGTGATGTGTTTGTTCTTAACCCTGTATTTAGTTTTGTCATTGGAGATACTTGGGTTATTATTTGTTGTGGTGTTGATGGTTTTGCCACCATATTTTAATTCGCCTTTGGCGATCAAGGATTTCTCGAGTTGAACACCCTTTTCAACAAGGTCAACAAAGGTGGTGAAACAATGGACTTATAAGCCATACCTTAGCAATCCTAGGAGAGTTTGTACAAACATGGCGACTTTCTCCTTTTCAAGTATTTCGACAGGACATCTTCTTGCTAAGGTTCTCCATCTTTGAAAAAATGAGATAAAAGTCTCTCTTGCATCCTCTTAGGTAAGTCTTCATAAGGAGGCAATGTCAATATCTGTGTCAATGTTATAGGCATAGTTTTCAACAAACTTGTTTACCAATTCATCCCATGTTTTTATTCCTTTAGGCAATAGCGAGAACCATTCCATTACATGACCTACAATACTTCTAGAAAAAAGTCTCATGAGATATGTTTTCTCATATGCAATGTCCATGCAACTAGTGGCAATTTCTCTTATGTGTTCAATAGGGTTCATTTTGCCTTTGTATTTAGGAAAATGAGGTACCACATATCCATGAGGAAACAGTGTCATATACAAGGTTGTGTCGAATGGATAGGGACATAAGTCATGTGACATGTAAGAGTTTTTGTTGGATTGTTTTAAGGTCTCCACTTGCATTTGAAGAGCAGCGAGTTGGAGTGTGAGTGCCTCCACAATTGGGTTGTTGGTAGCATCACACATGTTGGTGATAGGGATGGCTTGAGTTCCCACCTATTATGATGAGATGTGTTGATATGGAATTGGTTGTGGGTGAGAAAAATGAGTGTTCTGATTGTGTAGTTGGAAATGAGTGTTTTGATGAGGGATGTGTTGTTGTGTATGAACTTGAGAGGCATAAGTGGGGATGTGAGATCCTGCCATGTTGGATTGAATTTGAGGGCCTTGTTGATTTTGAGTGTGTTGATGTCCAAATGGAGTGAAAGATTGGGTGCCTTGATTTCCTTGCCCAAATAATAAATTTTGGCCATGAGGAATGTTGGTGTTTTGGCTCACAGGAATGTTGGTATTAACCTGTGAGGAATTAGGTTGGGTTCTTTGAATGAAAAATCTTCATTTATTTATCCCAAAAGGGTTGGATGAGTTGGTTGCCATAGCATTTGAATAACCTATTAACATATTTTCTAATGTACCCATGGAACTAGAATGTACCCATGGACCTAGATGAAGTTCCAAAGAGATTTGAGGTGGTTGCACCCATTGTTTGTGAAGGGATGGTCGATTTTTGTTGGGGGATGGATTGTGATGTGGTGTTAATTTGGGTAGATGATACCCCAGTAGATGTTGTGTTGGTTGTGGTGGTAGTATGACCAAGGGAGGTGGTGTTGATGAAATTTTGTGAAGAATCTCCCATGGAAGGATTGTGTGATGGGGGATTGGGGGATGTTTCTCTAAGAGTGTTAAGATCAAATCCCTTCAGTAACTTAGCCCCTTGGTCAAGGAGCATAGCTAGGAATATTGAAGAGTCATTTAAGACTACTTCTTCCACAAAAGCAACAAGTTTTGGGTGTTGGGAAACAGCTAATATGTCTTCTTCAAATACTTCCCCATTTGAGTCTATGTGGATAAATTGTTCAAAAAGATTTTGTGGAGTGGGTGGGATGTTCATCTCACTGAAAGGATTGATATTTAAATTTCCCATGTTATAGGAAGGATTGTTCATGTCATTGGGGAAGGAATCCATTCTAGTTGTGAAACCAAGAAAGTTGGTGTCTTATCCAAAGGAATCCATGAGTCTTTTATTTTTTGTAATCTAGTTTCAACCATAAAAGTTTTGCTCAACTTTGGGATGATGGGGGACAATGATCTCAATATGACACTATGTTTTTGGGTTTTTTTTTTTTGGATTTTAGGAATGTTTATGAGATACAAATGAGACCTAAAGGAGACCAAAGGTTTTTGAATGCAAATGGTGTGACACTAAAAATGGAGACTCTAAATGGTATGCAACTAAAAAGGAGCCTAAGATGTAGTCACTATTGATAAATCTAAGGAGATGACTAGTTGAGAAAACCAAGTGTTGGCAATGCTTCAGGTTTGGAAAATAAATGGACCATAAAAGGACTAAAAGAGGACAAATTGAAGTTTCCACACTAGACTATTAAGTGGGAAAGAATTCACAAAATACTTGACTAAGTGACAAAGGGTATTTGGGTCCAATGATAACCTACTAATGAATGCAAATTTTTGACAATGGATGCTAAGAGTCTACTCCTAAAATATGTAAAATTAAGTGTCTAAGGAGATGGTAGAGTTAACAATGCAACTAATGGAATGGGACCCTATTGTGATCCTAAAAAAAAAATGGTACCTATAATGCAATATTCAAGGGAAGTTGAGCAAATCAGTGTTTGGTTTAAATAGTAACAGTGAAGGAAGACTTGATTGAATTCTCGAAAAGATAAGTTGTGGACTTCAATTTTGAAAGTGGGTAAAAGGTTATGAATTTTTTGCAAATGCATTGCAGTGAATGTGTTTCGACATGGAAAATGCGGCTCATTTTGGAGAATGCGGTTCTAGAACTGGCGAATGCGACTCAAAATAGCGAATGCGGTTTGAAACTGGTGAATGTGGCTCGGAATGGTGAATGCAATGCGACATGTTTCAAATCTAGTTTATCAAAGTGATTGCGACTCAGAATGTTTCAAATGCGGCTGATCAGAGCGATTTCGGCTCAAAATATAGCGGATGCATTTTGATAGAGCGTTTGTGTTGCGGGAAGCAATTTTTGGAAAAAAATAGTTTTTGCAGAGTTTACTAGTGTTATCTTAGATTTTTGATGTTCAGTTGGTTGATTTTTTTTAAAAACAGTTTGGAAAACACTTGGTGTTGTAAAAATAATTGAGAATCAACCACATTGAAGACATTGACAAAAAATCCTAGGGCTACAAGGACAATATTCTTTTGGATCCCAGTAACCGCATATCCTTAGCAAATGAATTCATAAGCTTGGCCTGACGGGCTCCCGCTTATAGTGCACTCACTTCTTAAGGCAACCAAGCTTCCAACCTCCATGAAAATCCCATGGAAGATTGATCATTTCTACTAAGAATTGTGTAGGTATGGGTGCCTTGGCAACGACCGTTGGTGCACCAAAGAATATAAGGTTTTTGGCTTTCTATAACAAAGGATTTAATTTAGACACTCATTTGAGTGGTGATACATGGGGCACAAGATTACGCTCCATTAAGGAGGCACTCTAGCCTGAAGAGGTCAAGCTCAATAGGGTTTTGGGGAGTACTACTTGGTCCGTATGACATATCTGCAATCGTAATCCTAGGCTTTCCCTTAGGATTCACATTTATATACCGGTTGGGAGTAGCTCAGCTAAAGAGCTTCGTTTCTGGTTTGAGTCACTTTGGGGTGAGTACTTTTTCCCACCAAAGTAATCCCAATTTTCTAAAGCTTAATAAAAGTGAACCAAAATATTCATAGTTCAATCATACTTTGTTTAAAAACAAAGAGAGAGCACATGAATATTTCAGATCACACTCGCATGGTGTTATTTTTAAACCAAAAATAAAATGTGTACAAATAGAGAATGCACAAGGTTCATTTTATCCATTTGTAGTATTTTCCAAGCAAAGGGGTTAATTTTAACCATTTGTAGTATTTTCCATCTAAGAGTTAATTTTGCATGGGTTGGTAGGAATTGTGCATGGTTTGGGAAAGGTTTTTGTTTTGCAAGTTTGTTTCTAAAAGCTTAAACTAGTGAGTTTCTTTTGTAAGTGAGAATTTTTCAAACCCTAGTCCCATCATACCATGAAAATGAGTGAGTCTAGTGAGTTCTTTGTAAGGCTAGGGAGAAAAATAAAATAGAGGAGGGTCAAGAGGCCTAAACCCCAGGATTATACCCCTAAAATTAAGAAATATATATGTGAGAAATCTACAAAGTTAGGGGAAGAGAAGAGAAATTTTCCCAGATTCATGGAGGGTGAAGCTAAGAGTACTTACATCTTGAGAATTAGAGTTGTTAATTGCAATCAGGGAAACCCTAGTAATATGTTCATGAAGGAACAAAGTGTAGAAAATAATGAAGCTAAATCAATGGAATTTCCGAAGTCTAAGAAGAAAAAGGAGAAGGATAAGGACCACAAGGCTTATGATTCTTATATGGGGGAACCTGATGTTTCCATTGAAGATGAGCCAAAAGATGATCCATAATATATCCAATATCTTCTTACACTTACAGGTCTGGAATACTCTGATGATGGCAAGAAAAACTATCCAATTTAAACAAAATCATGAAGGAGACATGCACACTCTAATTCTAAAGATGATGAACCATTGTAGAAACAGTATCCTCGTTTAAAGTTTTTGTCTTAGAGGCTAACATGGAGGAAAGGTTTTGATACTGTAATGATGGATACTTTCTGGAAGGTAAAACTAGGTTAATAACACATGCATATTAAATTAAAATCCAAAAAACAATCGAATGCATAGGAGAAATAAGAAAGAAAATGAATGAAACTAAAACAATCTCACCCATTCTTCTCTCCTCCATGGTTGATTTCCATTGCACCTTCTTGGCTTGCTGTGATGAAGAATGTGCCCTCACATTTGTGTGAGAAAACTCTATACTTGACTAGTTCTAAGAAAAACTTTGAAGGATTTCTTAAATATTATTGCACAAGAAAATCAATTCTAGAGTGCAAGTAGCTAAAATGACAAATGCAAAAGATGATAAATAATAGATAATAACTAGAGATAAGATTAATGAAGATGTCGAAAATGAGGACAAGATTACCATTTTATAGAAAATGCAATCTTGCATGGACAGATGAGATGAGAGATTGAGAAATGCCCTAGAATCAATGGTCAAGATTCAAAATGGCAACTCTCAATTAGGGTTAGGGTAAAAATCTCCAAATGTGTGGACAAGATTTAATTTGGGAAATTAAATCAATGATGGAGAATGAATGTGACAATGAGATGAAATTAGCGAAAATCAAAATATAAGGAGATGATATTTTATTTATTTATTTTTAATTATACTGCAGGAATCGGGTAGCACAACCCCCTATAAACTGCAGTGCACCTAGTAAACTTTTTAAGGTGATCAGTGGTGGTGGCACGGCATGGCCTTTGGTACCACGGGGGTGGGGGAGACTAGACCTCATGTCCAACCTCCTACAATAGGAAAGATTTAGCCAACTGAGCTAGGGCCCCAACCTAAGAAGATGAGATTTTAGAAAGTCAGTAATTTTAGTAATTACTTGATTTGTAGAAGAATCTTTCTATTTTGAATTAAATTAATTCAAAATATGGATTTTGTGAGATAATAAGTAATCGATTTAAAATTAATTACTAAAAGAAGAATCACTTAACTATCTGAAGTCATTTTTAAATAAATTGCTTTATTTAAAAAGAGGGAAATGTCACATATGGCAATTAAATAATTAGGAATAATTATTTAATTTAGAAGAGGTAGTTAATTAATTAAATAAATTAATAAATATATTTAATTAAAAGAGGATTTATGAATTAATGACATATTAAACAAATATATTAAAACATATTTATTTAGTAATTAGGAGGACATTAATGATAAAGATTAATTAAATAAATTGAGGACTTTATTTAATTATGAGAAGACTTTGATAATTAGTGACACATTAAATAAATAAATAAGATTTATTTATTTTATAATCATGAAGACTAGAAGGTCATGAATTAATTAAATAATTATGCATTATTCAATTAATAGTTGAGGGTGGGTTGGAAATATAATTAAAATGTCATAATTATGCTAGGACGAAAGTGGTAAAATATTGCTTGCAGGCTTTGGTCATTTTTATGTGTCTATAGATACTACTACAATGATGAAAGGTTCCTTCTGGAAGGCATGTAAATATTCTTCAGTGATGAAAAGATTTTTTGTCTTATGTTCTTTCCCCCTTTCATCAAAGTTACAAATGTAACCACTGGTGAATTTTAAAATTAATATGAAATGAATGTCAAATGTACAATGTGATTGAAATTGTAATTTGTCTTGAAGCTTGTTGCTCCCATGTTTCTATAAATGGGAATTCAGGGCAAATTATAGGGTGGTCTTTTTTTGTTTGGAGAAAGTCTGAATTCATGTAATAGCAATTTTATAAATCAAGCACATATGAATAAAATAGTGTTGAGTCTTAGGTATTCATTCTAGTTTGTAATAGGTGTAATAGTTCTACATTAGCAATGGCGTATGAATGAGGATTGAAAATTCTAGAACAAATTCTCTCCTATGTATTTTGTCTCTCAAATTATGAATAGAATGATCAAGATATTTTATTTGTATTCAATCATTTTGGTTGAATGTATGGTTTTATTTATGCTTTATTTCAAATAATTAATTAAATTATTTAGTGAAATCGTAGGGTATGTGAGATGGAATTCAAGGATTATTGAGTAGATTCTATTTCTAGATATTATGAGTTGTGTATTGCAAAGCAATATATCAATAGTCTATAAATGTTGAGTTTAATTGCTAATGTATGCAATTTTTTATAAATATGAATCCATTACCCATGGATAAAACATTGGTCTACTAATTTGGTCATCCTAAATGCAAATGAGTTGGCTTGTACCTAATGGACACACATCATATTGAAAATTATTGATACACTTTTAGTTGTAGTAAGGTGTTATGAAGTACCACTCAGTCCATGTTCTATGTAATACTTTTCTTAAGGGTTAGCCAAATCCTTGAGGGGTTTTATATAGTTAACAACTAATGGGAATTCATATATTTGTCACAATGTTCATAATAAAATTGCACAATAATATCATCTAAACATTGTCAGGATTACCTTCTTGGGTCTCACAGAGCTTGAAGTGTAGGGGAGTAATATTTTATATCAGTCTCTCCTTTGTTGGCTGAAGCTCTCCTTGAATCTAACCATTAGGCCTAGCACCCCTTTAGGATTCAAGTTGATTGTAGATTTGGGAACCAATGGGGCTAGTTTATTTTCAAGATCCCGAGTATGCTATCCAGGTTGCTTCAAAAGGTGAAGTCAAATATTTCAACCAAAATGGATGGATCCCAATAGTTTAACAATGAAAATTAAGCTTCTTAGAATTGGTTGATATAGTTTTTAGGTATTTAGTTAAATCATCATTCAATCAGTGATGAAGATAGTAATGTTGAGAAAGTTGCATTGAGTATTGATGAAGAGTTGTTGGTCAAGGTTGTTGTAATTGAAAAGGGAGAACAAGAGTTGATCACATTCTGGGTGAGCCATAAAATTTCATGTTGAAATTCTAAATATGTGTAAGAGAATATTGAATAATGATAAGAGTCAAGAAGAAAAGGAAATGAGTGATATTAACCAAACTATACAAGACTTGAAATGTACATTTTGGGATTACCCTATATTAGTAAGAGAGCCCATGAAAGACGATTGAAGAGTTACATAATTTAATGGAGGGGTAGGTCACACAAGAGAGTATTGAAAAGATGGTGAGAAAAAATTTAGATATTCAATCTCTTTAGGAATAAATGGAATCTTTTACTAGAGTCCAACAATAGATGGAAAAGACCACATTTGACCAAAAAATCAAAATCAAGTTTCATAATGGGATGCCAATGGAAATAATGAATAAAATAGTGCCATGGTCTAAAAAATTTCCAAAATGACTAGATATACGATGAGGATTATTGCTGTTGCTTGTTTGATTTATTTTTATTCAATATTTCCAAGGATAACATCACCCATAGATATATGCCCAAAGAGAAGATGTCAAGTTGGCATGAAAGTTGCAACTCTTGTTGATGCTAACAATAATACCAAGATGCAATGAGGAGAAGGGCATTGTAATTTTGGTAGTAGCAGTTAGTGTTAGTTAGTTTTCAATTTATTTCTTTTAGCTAATTTTGTTTTCCTAACTTTTAGCAAGTGAAATTGCAACTGGGGCACATAGTTATGCTTTATTTTAATTTTTAGTTTAATTTAAATTAAAGGTTCAAGTGTTAGAGTCAGTTCTAGTTACTTTTGTTGTTAAGATCTATAATTATAGGAACCTATTTTCCTATATATTTTAAATATAGGATCATTACAAAGGATCCAATTCTTATGTAATTTCTACGACAAAAATAATACAACCCGGTATGGAGTTTACCTGTTGATTTTTGTGCAAAGACTTTACTTAGTCATCTAATGATAATGCCTATGTTGCATATATTAGAATCTAGCACAATGGTGATAGCATGAGCATTTTATTTTAATCACAATTGTCAAAGTAATGAGATTTGTTGGTAACTATGACATTAAGTAAGGTATCTTCCCAGATCTGTGAATGTTTAATAGTTTTCTAGTTGTATGAAATAGGAAAAACTTATAAAATTTAAAATTTCCTTTTGAAGATTGCACCACTATTGAATGTGAATGTGTGAAATACTATTTACATTTATGTTTGTTTTAAAATCTCATTTAAATGTGTAAAAGTGATTAATGAAATTTTTCTTGCTATTGTTCGATTATAATAGATTTACATTATTTCTTGTTACCCTATTTATTTTTTCACTTTATTTTATAAATGGTTTCTACATTGCGTTAAAAGAGAAAAAAATTGATTTAAATTTGTTGTACTTTAGGAATGTAATCTATTGTCTTGAATTGTTATGATTTTTTTTATTGCATGTGATTTTCTAGTTATCACAATTTTAGATCCCCTCGTGAAACTACATTTATCTCACCACTATGCTACCCATCTAGTCACAAATTTATAGAAAGGAACATTGGAGTAGTTATTACTACTTTTAAAGAGATGTAATAAGCCCTTGTTTCCTAGCATGTTGTGTGTAACCAAAGTCACTTTCAATAGAACTGGCGCTAGAAGGAGGGCCCTACATAAAAAAAAGGAAAAATTTTGGGTCATTTTCCATGGAAAGATACTGTGTGCAAGTGAATTTTCCTAGTCTAAAATGCAAAATGAAATAAAATGAAAGCAAGGAAAAACACAAACAGCACCTCAATATTTTCCTAGTTGAACTTGAACAAAATGAAAGAGGAAAGAGTGATATACATTGTCCAAGTTGATCGGTTGATTGGCCCTATTGATCGTTTGATATGTGCGCTTCTAGATCAATTTTGACAACATAAATGACCTGATTTAGCTTGTTTTGGATGTAAGGATGACTATGGATGCAAGATGGTAGTGTGTGAGAGTAGAATACTTAGATAAATGAGGTTGAGAATGTGATATAATGTGAATTAATGTGTTGAATACCAAAAATTACTTAGTGTTTTAGTCATTAGAAAGAGAGAGGATGAGTGAATGGCCAAGATTGATTCTTGGGAGAGGATCAGTGGTTAGGATCAAAGAGTTGACCAAAGGAATTAATTTATTTTTTTAATGTGCATGTAAAGGATAAAAGGAATTAAACATTCCTTGGGAAATATAAAAGGAATTTAATATTCCTTGGGGGATGAGAGAGGAATTAAAAATTCCTCTAAAGGACCTTGGGAAGACAAAAAGGAATTAAAAATTCTGTGGGGGATGCAAAAAGTTGACTAAGGATTAGATTAGGTTAGTTGATGAAGGATTAGAGGGAGGTTAAGTGGCTAATGAGGATTAGGAGCCAACTTGCAAAACTTGGAGGATGTGAAACATCCTAATCATGGATTAGGATTGTGCACATCCCTAATAAAGGATTAAGCAAGGGGGATTAAGACTAGTAGTGGATTATGGTGGATGGGACATAAAGGGAATTAAATAAATAGATTATTTATTTTATTTTTGGAGGAAAGGGATGAGGGGAAAATTATTTAATTATTTAATAATTACCTTAGGGATTTAGACGAATTTAGGGGTATTAATGAAATAATAAAAATCTTATTTAATTAAGGTGGATAAAAGGATATTTAGACAAAAAGGGATAAATTTGACCAAAATTAAGTGGTCAAATTTAGGTGTCTACATTTTACCTCTTTGAGATGGTGTTACGAAGTAGCATCATTTCAAAGAAAATTAAAATATAGCACCAAGAAGAAGATGGTTAGATTATGGAGGATTCCCCAGTCATGTAAACGAGTGACTAGGAAGAAAGAATGATAGGTGTGACTATAAAGACTAGGGATTCAGGATGCCCCCTCTAGAGGACATGTGGGTTCAAGAGAACATGAGTGTTCTCTCGAAATGGATGAGATAATGAGATGATGCAAAATGATGGATCAGAGAGGATGATAAGAAATAAGAGATTGGGAAGAGAAGATGAGAAGAAAGAAAACACAAATGAAGTCAAGGACAAATATGATGTTGCCTTGGTCAAGCTACAAGCCAAGATGAATTGATGATGGATGGAGTGTTGTTGATGATGGAATGATACATCACAAAACAAAACCAAAGGATAGGGAAGGATACATATTGATGAGGGAAGGATACATCCCAAAACAACAGAAAAGGATAGGGAAGGATGCCTCCCAATGATGATGATGCGAGTGCTGTTTATGAGGGAAGGATACATCCAAAAACAACACCAGAGGATAGGGCAGGATACATCCTAATGATAAGAGTGTTTTTGATGAGGGGATGATGGCTTGTAGAAAAGCTAGGAGTAAGACCAAATATGTGATTAGATGATTTGTGCTAGATTGAATGGATTAGGATTGGATTGAGATGTGAGATTGTTGAAATGAATGAAGATGGTGAAGGGAAATATTCTTAGAATAACAAATCTATATTATCCTACGAATATTGAAGAGATCATGATATGATGAGGATGAAGATAATGGAGGGATGGAAATGGATAGGATAGATAGATTAGGGAGAGTGATGAAGGATGAAACATTTAGGGTGAATGGATAGGGGTACTTGGATAGATGAAAGGATAAGATATGAGGAGATAATGGATAGTAACCTAATCAAGCAAGTTAGTTGTGACACATTATGATGCCATGTAATGAGCACTTAATTTGATATAGCATAAGAAATTATGCACCAAGGTATGAGGAACCAAGGTAGCCTTGTATCTCATGCATAGAATTGACACAACAAACAAAAGGTTAGTCCAACATCTGAAAGTCATGGGGGATTTGGTAGGGACAATGTTTGAAAACCACAAATGCAAAGGATGACCTAGCGTAACACAAGACCACATGGATCTTGGTGGGTCATACGCGGGAAAACCAAGAAGACATAAGAAAACAAAGAGATCAAGATACGCCCCTATGTCTATCGGTCAAAGTACACCATGATATGATGGATCGTGGTGACCTTGCAAGGTACAATAGGAAGCTCAAATCATAAAAAATATGTCAAAAGTATCAAAATATAGATAATAATACATTTCAAACGTCCTTTACCACAAGATCAAAAGAGTGGATGGGATCGATACAGCCTCTTAGGAAGGATGCACCCTGTTAAGACCAAAGATGGAGACTAAACTAAATGATCGACATGACACAAAATATATGATACCAAATGAACCTCATGATACTAGTGACCTTTATTTGTAAGCACCAGATAGGATAGGGACATATTAGATTAAATGACAAGATGACAAGACAAACACACCCTAAATACCTAGGGGCTCAGGGGTTGATCAAAGATCAACTTTTCCTACATGAAAGCACAAAGCCCTCATAGTTCAATAAAAGACCATGCATAAAAGAGGAAAGAGGACGATGGAGACTGTGATGGATGATAGAGACTAGACGGAAAATTCCAAGACTAGATATATGGATGATAGGGGCTCACACAAAAGGATAGATCAAAGCCTCGGGGGTGCATTGATAACTAGCCTTTCTTAAGTTAAAGTGCAGGGACAACGCAGTTCAACTAAAGGCCAAAGATAGAAAATAGATAAGGGATGATCAAATGACCATGATAAGGAGATACAATGATAGAACTGATATGATGATATAAGATAGACTGTGTGGATAGGGCGATTGATAGGCATAAGATGTGGGTTTAGTTAAAGCTCAGGGATGGGATAGTTATCCAAATCATCGAAAGATGAATTGGTAGGATGATACGATGGATAGATGAGTGATGAAGTGTTATAGGATATTATAAATATGTGAGAAATATATAGGAATGGTGATAGTGAGATTAATGGAATTGGATTTTATGGGAGTAGCCTATTTCTAGATACCAATGACAAGGTATTATGAGATGGAAGGAAAATAGAGATAAATGGATGGATTAATAAAATGGGAAGATGTAAAGATGCTAGGATGGATGGATATAGGGATAGAGGGATAAGGATTTGGAAAGATGGAATGGATGACTGGATGGATAAATGGATGGGGAGATAAGGATGAAAATATGGAAAAGGGCTAGTGGATTGGTGGATATGGAGATAAGGGTGGGGATGGAAGGGATGATATGATGGATGGATAGGAGGATGAGGATGTGGAGATGGAAGGGATGTTTGGATAGATGGACGGGAAGAGAAGGATGTGGATGATGGAAGGGATAATATTATGGATGGATAGGAAGATAAGGATGGGGAGATGGAAGGGATGTTTGGATGGATGGATGGGAAGATAAGGATGTGGATGATAGAAGGGATGTGTTTGGAGGGATGGATGATGTCTCCAAGGACTATGTCACAAAGAAGTAAATAATCCACTCCAAAGATGTCATCTGTAATGAGGCAAGAGTGATGGAAGATAGGAGGATGGATAGATAAGGTATGGAGACAGATCTGAGCAGGATGAGTGGAGAATGGAAGATAGATGAATGTGGATTGGATGCTTGGACAAGGAAAGTAGATTGAGAGGATAATGGATATTGGCGTATGGATGAGGGTAATGTATCTCAAGAGGTGTCCAAAGAATGTATATATATGTTCCCCTATCTTTATCAAGATCAGAAGGATGATGGAGGGATTGGATATAAATGGGATATGATGGGTAGGAGGCGAAAGATAGGTGGATGTAGGAGATGGAGGAATGGGATGAAGTTGCCCCCAAGTGTGAAAGTAACCTAGATGAGAGATTTACACATGATGCCTATTTTCTAGGTTTTCATCATGGTACTTATCCAAGGTGCTTGTTTCACCCTTCAACAAATTATTTCTCTTTACTATTTTTTTTGGATTTTTTTTTGGCTTTTTTGGCCTTTTTTGGCCTTTTTTGGCTTTTTTGGCTTTTTGGCTTTTTTGGATTTTTTGGATGAAGGTGGATAAGGATGGGGATGTGTATGAATAGATTTGTAAGATATGTGATAAAGGGGATGGATGAAGGATTCACACATCAAGTTCCATATGAGGTAATGAGAACCCATGTTAGAAATGACTATCGGATGTTGGTACAACCTCATAAAAATGGGTGGATTATGCAAGAGAATGGATTAAAGGGATTGGATGGGGGAGATATGTGGGATAATGGAAATTGTATGGATTAAATGATGGGGTGGATGTGTGATGCGGGAATGTGTTCAGGACCAACATTGGCACATATGGTGGTGGATGTGAAAGGATAGGGGGAGAAATGGATGGGGAGTGTGGGGATAATGGAGGAGTTGGGATGGTAAATTTTGGGACATAAGGACCCAAAATAGATTTAGGAGATGAAGGATGTGAATGATTAGCTTTGGGATTAGCCACTTTGGATGTTGTTATGGATTTTTCAATTGAATTCACTATATCTGTTTTCTTTGGGATCCACATGGTTTTGATTTTTTCTTTGGTGGGCCTTTGTATCCTTTTGGATTGATTTTGATTTTGGATTGGATTTTTATTTTCTTCAACATGTATTTTTAAGGGGACATGAGGAGCTTTATATTCATGTGGATGTTTAGACTTATGCATTTTGGATTTTCCATCCAAAGTCCAAAGTGCTTTTGATAGCAATGGGATGAGTATGAGGCAATGGATGATGTGGAGGGGATGTATATGGGGTGATAGAGGTAATATATTGAAGGTGATGTGTGGATGGAGGATATGATATAACATGCATGGAGGGGTGCCTTTTTTGATCCTAATTAGGGATTATGAGGTTAGTTTTTTTATGATGTGCTCTAGCGATAGGTGAAGGATGGATGAAGAGGATGAAAATGGTGAGATGGAGGAGGTGATTTTGGGATATAAGGGACCAAAATAGAATTTCTATATGGAGGATGTATTATGGTGGGTTGAGGGGCATAAGCATCCAAAATTGATGTAATATATGGAGGGACATAAGGACCCAAAATCGACTTGGAGGAGGAAGGAGGAAGATGGATGGTTGTTTTGAGATAATATGATGGAGGATGGGAAATGGTGACAAATGGTTTGGTGGAGCGATGGAAAGTGCCTCTTATTCCTTTGGAAGAGGCTCACTTAGGATGTATTGAGGTTGTACCAACACTTTTGGATTGTGAGTTTTGAGAGATATATCTAAGACCTTGTGTACATGGATTTTCTTTGACCTAGATGGGCTCTAAAATAACTTGCTCATGAAGGCCTAAACCTTTTCCTTGATAGTTAATGATCTTGAGCATTTGATCGATGGTAGGATATTTATTATTTTGGAAGCAGGATGCGAGTCCATTAGTAGGTGGAGGAGGAAGGGTGGTGCATGTGATTTTTTTTTCTTCTGCAAGAAAATCACCATGGATGAGTGTAATATTTTTTATTAAGGTAAAAATAGGTTTTGAAGGGACCCTAAACCCTTTACAAACAAATTTTTAATGGATTTGGAACCCTCAAGTAGAAATTTGTCTTAAAATATAAACCAAGAATGCACAAACAACCAAAGGCATAAAGACACCCACAGACAAAAACAAAGTTGCAAGAAGAACAACCTATAGCCAGCCAAAAACTAGCACCCAAACAAGAATCATCAAGATTTACATTTAGAGCTACTCTTATGGGAGTGTAGTGCAATATCAAAAGAGGGATTAGAAAATTTATCTTTCTTTCCCATTATAGTAATCCATCCCTCTTCCACTTGTGGTACCTTATCATGCCAATCCAACAAACCATTATCCTAAAAGTGAATACCTGCAACCACAATCATAGGGCTTTCTTTAGTATTCCTCCCTGCAGGAATGGATTTATCAGAAGAGCCACTAGAATTGTTAACCTGAATGCTATCACCAAAAATGGTAACCGGAGCTCCAATCACCCTCTCTCTGGGGGTTTCAACAAGATCATGCACAACATACGCAATCCCACCATATTTGATATCCAGAGAGGACACCCCATGACTTTGTGAATCCAACATGACCATCTCAGAAAAAATCCTATTTTTCTCAGATTTATTAATAAACTATATAATGCTATTGAGAGGCACCATTCCACCATGTAGCCTTCATTTCTGTTTTCTCAAACCCACATTGTGTAGCCACATGACCTATCTTAAAGCATCTTCTACATCTGAAGGGAATCCATTCATAGTCCAAAGATTGAACCCAAGAGCCCTTAGAAGATTTGAGTAATATCTCAATAGGAAACCCTTTTGAAATATCCATTTCAAACAAAATGCGGGCAAAGGTGGAGTGAAAAATATCAGAGGATTCAACATCTAAACACAAAAAATATCCAAGGGAATCACCCACTTCCTCCAAAAGAGGATCAGCCCATAAATGGAGAGGGATATTAGGAAGCCAAACCCAAATCAAGATCTTATTAAACGTTTTAGAAGAAAGGTTAAAATCAGAATGCCAAGATTTAATCATCAAAAAAAATATGTCCTCCCAAATAGAAATAATATTTTGTTTCTATCTTGGGCATTCTCAAACTTAAGCAGCAAAAAACCCCTTATCCATGGGAAAAATGTGAACTTTACCAGAAATTAAAGCCTCCCACTATTTTGAAATAGAGGTGTGCAATTGAGCGAGGCTATGCCAAAAACCCATAAACCGAAAGATCACCCCATGTGAAGAAAAGATAGAAACATTATGATCAATTTCTTCAACCGTCTCATCTTTTAGATGGATGGAAATGGAATTTTCCATAGGAACAGAGCCACCCAAAGGTAGTTGCTCATGCCCTAATTTTGAATCCCTAGTTGATGCCTTCGTTATAGGGCCACCAAGCTTGTTGCATCTCTCCACCCTCACAGTAGAGGACCCGCTAATCTCCTTCTCTCCATTCTCAGGGAACATCATCAAGACCTAGTCTCCATAGAGCCTACTACAAACCCCATTTCCTTTGTTCTCACAACCGCAA
This sequence comes from Sequoiadendron giganteum, assembly GCA_007115665.2. Lineage (NCBI taxonomy): Eukaryota > Viridiplantae > Streptophyta > Pinopsida > Cupressales > Cupressaceae > Sequoiadendron > Sequoiadendron giganteum. Next base: position 587,665,313 of record CM021108.1, read on the forward strand.
CCAACAAAGCCTTTTTTTATCACAGACGTAGATGCCACCATAGAAGCCCTAGCCATAAAAAATTAGCCAAAATTTCTTTTATGGATGAGTGTAATGTTACCAAGGTGATATAAAATTGATGTTGGGATGGTAGGGATAGGCACTAATGAAGGATCATGAGATGGAGATTATGGGATGACAACATCTTGATTTGGAGGAGTGAGTCATAAGGGATTAGGTGATATGGTAGGATTTGGATTTGTGATAGTGGCTGATAAGGGCTCATGACATGGAGTGATTAGATATTGGATACAAATGGGGTTATGGGGTGGAGAGGATGAGCTAGTGTCATCTTGAGATGGGGTGGATGGGATGGTAGGATCATGACTCAGTTGAGGAGAGGGATCATGACATGGAATGGATGCAGGACTATGATCTTGGGATGGAGTAGATAGGATGGCAAGATCTTGATTTGGAGGAGGGGATATGTAGGTATTCTTTGGATAAGGCTCTTGACATGGCTCATCTCATTTGGGAGGTATGATTATGGATGAGTGTTTGAGGGGCTCCTCAAGTGGGGGAGATGGAAGGATGGAGGATGCATTAAGGTCATGGGATTGGAATTTGGTGATATTAGGACTAGGGGCATGGATTTGATTTTGGTGTCTTCATTGGTTTCAATGGTTCTAGGAGTAGAAGATGGGGATTTAGTGGATTTAGTGGGTTTGATGGTTTCAATAGTTTGGGTGGTGTAAGGAGAGATAATAGGGGTGATAGGTGTGGGTTGGAGAAGGGGCTCATCGATGGTTGTCGTACATGGTGGAGTGGGATGGCATGATTCTGCAATATCAAGATGTGGAATTGAGGATGTCTCCTCAGTCGTGAGTCCTTGGACAACATCTGGAATGAGATCTTTAGGAATTATAGGTTTAGGTGGGGTGATGGGAATATATGAAGGATTATGGATGGGTGGAGGACTAGGATTATGGATTTGGTGGATTGGGATTAGATAAGTAGATGGGATTGGATTTAGGACTAAGAGGAGGTAAAGGATTAGGCTTAGTGGGTGGATCAAGATGAGATGGAGGATTGAGGTAGGGTGAATTGGAAGGAGGATTAAAATATAATGGAATGGAGGTAGGATTGATACAAAAGTATGTGGATGACAAACTAAGATATGAGGATGTGGACACCAGATCAGGTTGGGAAGATTGGGATGGTAGATTAATATAGGAGTATTGGGATAGTGGATTAGCATAGGATGATATGGATGGAGGATTAGGATAGCAATATGTGGATGTTGGATTATTAAGGTAGGGATACTAGGATGGTTTAAAATGATAAGGATAGGAGTATTGGGATGGTGGATTAATATATTAGGATGTGGATGTTGGATTGGAGAGAGATGTAGAGGGAGGATATGATGAATATGTGGATGGTGAGGATACTGGATATCCCTTGTCAAGGGTAGCATAAGAGTTCTTATTAGATGTGAATGAAGGCATGGGGAGAGAGCTCAGAGGAGTGATTAGATTTTGGGAGACAATTGGGGAGATATTGCTAACAATGATAGCATCAAGGGGATCTATAGTATACTCATCTTGATCAACAAGACTTTCGTTATCGTCATCAATGTAGTTGGAATTCAACTTGACTACTATTTTTGGTTGCACTAATGAAGGATAAGGATTCATGATATTAGATGGAGCGGATATAGACTGAAAAATATGGGAATAGATGATTAGAAGTAAAGAATAGATGAGGAAAAGATAAATAGGATGGATTAGAAGAAGATGAAAGAAGAGATCTTAAGATTGGTTTTCATATCAAAAGATCTTGGATATAGATGGACTAAAGCTCAAATTGGAATTTAGGTTAAGCTTAGATTGGGATCAGATTAAAGCTCATATTTGGATTGGATTGAAGCTCAGATTAGGATGATTGGAGGTTGTGATGGGATACATTAGGATTGATTAGATAGTAAGATGAAATGAATTCTAAACCCAATTCATAGATTTGACTTAGATGGCATAAGGTGTTGATGATCAGATTGGATTATGAAAAGTATGGCTACAACACCAAATCTACCTCCAGATGGAAGTAGATTGATTAGGTCATAATGAAGATTAACTGACTTAGGAAGGATGAAAACCCTGAGAAGATACAAATAATGATGATCAGGATCAAATACCTAAGACAAATTGGATAAAAACCTTTAAAATGAAGTCTAGGGGATTTGAATTGATGAACAGATGATGGATATGCGATCTAAGGATGCTCTAAGATACTGCTAGATGATTTGATTGATGAAATGTTGATATTTAGAGAATGAAAACAAATGAAAATGATGATTATGGGAAGACAAATGATGATAAAAAAATTTGATCACTGCAAATGACTCAAGGAGTGATAGGCTTTCAGTGGCCAAAAGGATTCACATTCTGGAATTTGTATGGGAAGGAAAATCACCTCTATAGGTTTTAAGTTTTCCTATCCAAACTATGTAAACTCGCCTCTGTAGATGGAAAGTTCACCTATTTATCTAGAAAGTTTGCATGTCTGGCTAGGTGACACAAGAAACAAGAAAAATCACCCCAAATGGAAAATTGATCTATCTAGTGAAGCAAGTTCACCCAAGACTTGACTGGCATAGGGAATAGGTGAATTTTCTCAGCAAGTTCGCCTATCAGGAAGCAATTTCACTAAAGAAGGCAGAAAATTCACCCAAGAAGCTAGCAAACTCACCCAAGAGGCTAGAAAACTTTCCCAAGAAGATATCAAACTCACCCAAGAAGCTAGAAAACTTTCCCAAGAAGCTAACAAGTTCACCCAAATAGTCAAAGACACTAAAGAAAGGGTAGGTATGACTTTGAGGATTTCCTAATGGGAAGAAAAAATTTCCTAAACAAAATTCAACGTGGGCTTGATCGGAAAATGGGATCACCCATGGGAAAACAAATTCACCTAAATCGACCTGGATGGGGATTCAGATGGATATTGGGATAATGAATGGGCAAATGGACACCTAAACAGATCCGAATGTGGAACCGAATGGGGAACGAGATAGCAAATAGAAAAATGGATTCACCTAAACGGATCCAAATGGGGACCTAGATGGAGAATGCGATAGCAAATGGGGAAACAAATTCATATAAACGAACCTAAATGAAGACTCATATGAAGAATGAGATAGAAAACTGGGAAAAAAGTAACCTAAATGGATCTGAACAGGGACTCAAATGGATATCAAGATCACAAACAAACAAACTGATTCACCTAAATAGACCCAAATGGGGACTCAGATAGAGAATGCAGTAGCTAATGGTCAAATAGACAGCTAAAAGGACCCGAACAAGGACTCAGATAGAAAAAAGACTTGAATGGGAAGTAGGGTGGCCCGTGTAATAAGAAAAATTGCCCAAACTAAGGAGAAAAATTGCCTATGTACAAAAAACATGAAAATTTGATGAACGATATGACGAATAGGACTGGAATGGGAAAGCAATAACACCCATGTAAGGAGAAAATTTTCCCAACAAGGTAGAAAATTCAACCAATAGCAAAGGAATTTTTTCCCAACAAGTGAGAAAATTTGCTTATGCACATGGAATGAGTGAATTTGATGGATGGGGGACTAACAGACTCACCTGAGGGATGGTAAAATTTGTTTGTTTCAAAGAACGGGAAAAAATGAGGTCACCTAAGAAAGTGATTGACTGGAAAATTTTCCTCTATAAGGGGCAGATTCACCTCTAAAGGCAGTGGTTGATGGTGGAAAAGAATGAAAAGTGTGACAAACAATAGACAAAAGGCTGGATTGACTCAACTGAAAGAAAAGTACTGGTATTTCCTAGAGAAGACATGCCAGTCTGCATGATCCTAAAATTAGTGATATGGGTTTTCAAACTTGATGTAGACCCACCACCTTGAGTGGAAAATTGAAGGTTAATAATATATGATACTGGGGTGGTTCTCTAGAGCACCCTTTCTCGCGAAGGCGGATAGCTAGCATTCCAATGGCATAGGGTCATCAACGGACACCACAGGCTCACCTTCATGCTCTCATTTGAGGACTATCATAGTCCACCATGACGATTGCTATCTAAATCCAATGGATTATGTGGTGACTAACTTCAGGGTATGGTCCACATCGCCTGCACTATACCAAGCCACGATTGAAACATGGGTCTCTATCTAGGCTACACAAGGCTATCTCGAGCATGCTTAATACATAGGGTACATGAGGCACAAACGTGAACACTAGCCCATCAAAAGCATGAGTTAGGAGTCCCAATGAGGTATAGGAAACTAAGACCAACTCTTCACGTCTTATTCAAGTATCACCCTAGCTTCGACACGTCACCAGACATGATGTGACTGGATTGGGGTACGACTTTCGTTCTCCCCCCTTTATATACGTCGCTGGTAACACATGGTTGGAATCATCCCACGGATGATGAAATCCTAGGCAAGTCCAACTAAAGGATGAAGATACTAGACAGTTTGGTTGGTCCCTAGGCTCGCACAAAGCACAAGCGGAGAGCTTAGATGCACTAGCACCTCCTAGGTAGGATCAACTAGACTAGAATGAGCTACAATTTCTTGTCACCCAGGATCACCAAATGGTGAAAGGGGATTGGATACATCAATAGTCACTCTAAAGCATTCCAAACAAGTGTATATTGACCCTCGAATTAAAGCTATGTGCCTAGCTAGTTTGGAAAAAGGACAAACATACTAACTAATAGGTCTTGGACCGATTGTTCTTTAGAAGATGCGTTAGTATTTTTCAATCACCAATCTTGGAAGAATGAGAAACGATTGTACAAAAAATTAGAAAAAATGAGGGACAGTCACAAATAGACAAGTTAGAGGGTCAGAACATAAAACTGAAACCAAAATGGTACTCAAAAATGAAGATCAAAGTCTTAGATTCACCTCAGATTTGCCTCTGTATGAGGTAAGTTTTCCCGTCTAAGTAAGCAAGTTCACCACTATAAGGAGAAACTTTACCCATCTAAGTAATCAACTTTGTCTATCTCTGGAGGTCAAGGAAAGTTTTCCCTTGAAGGAAGAAAATTCACCCTAGAAGGAAAATTTACCTCTATAAATGAGAAAGTTTTTTCCTGTAGGTGAAATATTTGCCGTTGTTAGCAAATTTGCCCATCTGGCTACGAAAATTTTCCCTTTTAAGGAGCAATTATTCATGTCAGGGCAGCTTCGCCTCTGTAAGTAAGGTTTGAACCTGCAAAATTCAAACAATAGAGAATGTAAAAGTATAGACCTATGACATGGGTCTGACCGGATGGGCCAAAAATGTGTGCAAGTGAATTTTCCTAGTCTAAAATGCAAAATGAAATGAAATGCAAGCACAAAGAAACACAAACAATACCTCAAGATTGGCCTAGTTTAACTTGAACAAAATTAAAGAGGAAAGAGTGATATAGCTTGTCCCAGTTGATTGGTTGATTGGCCCTATTGATTGTTTGATATATGTGCTCCTCGATCGATTTTGACAGCATAACGACTTGATTTAGCTTGTTTTGGATGTAAGGATGGATATGGATGCAAGATGGTAGTGTGTGAGAGTAGAAGACTTGGATGCATGAGGTTGAGAATGTGATAGAATGTGATAGAATGTGAATGAATGTGTTGAATGCCAAAAATGGCTGTGTTTTAGTCATTAGCAAGAGAGAGGATGAATGAATGGAAAAGATTGATTCTTTGGAGAGGATCAATGGTTAGGATCAAAGAGTTGACCAAAGGAATTAATAATTCCCTTTTAATTTGCATGGAAAGGATAAAAGGAATTAGATATTCCTTAGGAAAGAGAAAAGGAATTTAATATTCCTTGGGGGATGAGAGAGGAATTAAAAATTCCTCAAAAGGACCTTAGGAAGATAAAAAAGAATTAAAAATTCCATGGGGGATAGGAAAAGTTGACTAAGGATTAGATTAGGCTAGTTGATGAAGGATTAGAGCGAGGTTAGGTCACTAATAAGGATTAGGATCCAACTTGCAAAAGTTAGAGGATGTGACAGTGACACATTGATGCAGAAGCAAAGGGTGATAGACTCCTTCCTAAAGGAAAAACAATGACTTCTACACAACCTCAAAGCCCCATCAAACCAAACTCTCCATTCAACATCTTTCACATCAACCTCCCCTTGTAGCACTCAGAACCCAGTTCAAGCCAAATTTATCCCAACCCTTCCAAAACACCTGATAATTAAAATTTAAACCCCAAAAGCATTCAAATACATTTCAAATGGTCATTGAGACCTTATTCATAAGAAAAACATGAAAATCAAACTATTCTACTATTTAGACCTCATTGCCATCTTTTGACATTAATGGACAATTTATTGAATTACATCCTATTTTGGCATATTTTGTAGCTTCATTGTTGCATAATGATTAAAATACCTTTAATTCACTTGATAAACCTTCAAAAATCTCTCCCTTACATTCCAAGGTGATGGTGCCCCTGCACCATACACCCCCCCATAGAAAAACTCTTGCCCCAAGAGTAAAATCTTACTCCATGTCTCCACATTGCTGCTCCATGCAATTTCAGTCCTACTGTCAGAGTCCTCCTGATCCCTGGATCAAAACTTGGTTCTATATTTATCCTCATACCTTTCATATTGTGCTTTTCACTTATTGTGGTCTGACTTGTTTGTCTTTGTTCATTGTCTTCCTTTCCCACTATCATTAGACCTTCAAAGAATCCTTTATATTTTCCCTATCCAATATTTGAGTGTTCACTATGTTCTACACCTACAAAAAAACTTGTGTTAGCATTCCTTTGATTTAACTTCACTTGCTCTCATGTACAAGCCTACCATTTTCCTTAACACTCTATGTTTTATGTTCTTTACTCACTATTTCAGCAAGTTGCTCTGTCACTATCATTTTAGACTTATGTAATCTATTTCCTACAAACTTTACCTATTTCTCAACTTCATTCATAACCACATGGCACTCTATGGTTCCTACTATCAAACTCTCATTCAAACTCACCACCCAATCAAAATTTACCCCTATACCTTCCTTTAGACCTACTGCAATATCAGACCTATACTTATTCACAACATAAGAAAATTTGATTTCTTTCACAAGATTCATAGGTTCCTTGCTCCCACACATAATCCATTTTGCTTTACCCTTCTCATCCTCAACCCAAGGAGTTAAACCAAACCTTTGGCCACCTTTCATGATTGTATACTTGTTTGCTCTCCCATCATACATAGCACACCTATCATACTACCATGGTCTTCCAAGGAGTATGCGACAATAGTCCATTGATAGAATGTCACAAATAACACTATCTTTATACTCACCTATTTGAAAATATGCAATAGCTTGCTTATTCACTAACAATGATTGACCATCACTTCACCAAGATACCTTGTAGGGAAAATCATGAGGGATTCTTTTCAAATTTAGTTTATTCACCATTTCACAAGAAACCATGTTTTTAGTTCAATCTGAATCCGCTACCATCCTACATACTTTACCTTGTACCTTGCAATTGATTCTAAAGAGTTCTTTCCTTTGTGGGGGTTCTTTAGGGATTTGTACCTTGAGAAATGTTCTTCTAATCATCAAAATCTCTCCAACTTCTGATGTAAGGTTCACTATAGGTTAAGTCACACTCTCTTCATCCTCATTCACTAGTTGATTCCTCCTCTCATTGAGCTGTGATTTTTAGGGCGTTTGAAGGTTTGATGCCTAGGCTGGTTACAAGTGTAGCATCTCCCTGAGAATTGGTAGGAGCCTCTTCCTCCACTACATTTTCCTCTTGAACCTCTCCATCCACTTCTAAAATTAGATTGCTCTTGGTCCTTCTTGTCATCTCCTTGACTCTCATTATTTTCCTTTGAATTAGGATTGAATCCTCTTCCTCTAGAACCTTCTTGTCATTTCCTTGACTCTCATTATTTTCCTCTGAATTAGGATTGAATCCTCTTCCTCTTGCTACCTTCTCTTGTCTCCTCTTTAGCTTTTCTTCTTCCCTCATTTCCATTTGAAAGAATTGTTTAGATGATTTTGGTGCCATCAAGCTGATTTCATCCTGAATGCTGAATCTTAGACCATTCGATTACCTACCAATCATTTTGTCCTCATCTTCTTCATGCTTAGCCCTTATACTTAGCCTATAAAACACTTCAGTATATGGTTGTGCATCTAACTCCTTTTGTCTAATATTTTACAATTTCTTAAGCAATTGAATATTGTAATTAAAAGGAAGAAATTTACCTTTGATTTTTGTTTTCATCTTCTCCCAAGAAGTGATCTTTCTCTTTCCTTTTCTCTCCCTATCCTCTTGCACAAAATTCCACCACACCAAAGCATGTGCTCTCAGTTTTGATTTTTCCCTCTTCACCTTGTGTCCTTCATCAACATCTTCACTATCAAATTAGTTCTCCAAAGCCCCATATCTATATCCTTCATAGGCACATCCATTTTTCCATGTCCATCCTTCTTAAAAACTTTCAAAAGCTTCATTGTTATCACATCCTCTAGATCCATCTGTTCTTCTTCACTAGAGGTCTCTTCCTCTTGAGACTCACTTTCATCAAAAAGGGTCTATCCCTTAGCCTTTATTGCAGCCATATCTTACTTCATTGTCTCTATATCCTTGTAATGATTGTCAAGCTTCCTTGGAGAAAAATTTCTTTTAGAAGGAATTTTGCTTCCTCCAACTACCTTCTTCTTCCTACACAAAAACTTCAATCTTGATCTTACAAAAGACCTACTCCCTTGCTTTGATACCACTATGATGTAGAGCTAAAGGGTGATAGACTCCTTCCTAAAGGAAAAAAATGACTTCTACACAACCTCAAAGCCCCATCAAACCAAACTCTCCATTCAACATCTTTCACATCAACCTCCCCTTGTATCACTCAGAACTCGGTTCAAGCCAAATTTCTCGAAACCCTTCCAAAACACCTGACAATTAAAAGTTAGTATAAGATGCCCTTTTCAGAGCTACACAACATACATGATAATCAATAGTCACTCTTTTCTACCATCTTGGATTTTCAATACCACTTTCTTGCTCTAGGCCTCACCATTAGCTCTAATTTCCAAAGGAACTACCCTTCCAACCTTAGGTATCCATCCAAACACCTTGGAAATTCTTAGTTCATGGTTCCAAGCCTCATATTTTGACAATAATTTGTATTCACAGGGAGTTTAACCCTCTAACCCAAGAAACCATCCTAAACATTTACAAAAATAAGGGTTTTAAGAAAACTCACAACTCCAAACCTCTTCCAACACTTCCAAGGTTCCAAAAACCACACAACACATCTTCCCTGACTTGAAAAACACTCACAAATCCTTTCTTTTCATTAACTCTCAGTTTCACTACTTGGGTTCCTCACTTCCATGGTCAAATCACCCCTGGCCAGCCTTAGAACATCACCGTATGTGGATTTTATTCATTCACTCAATCTCCAAAGAACCTAATCATCTAACTATTCATGAAACAAGCAAATACACTAAGCCATAGGGTCAGAACAATAGGTGGATTGGCTAATGAGTCATGGAGAGGCTCTCAAACCCTCACCGTAGAAACATGACAGTCACTAAGATTTACTGATCCCTCACACATAATGATGAAACTAGGCCTCAAAATTAGATGTAAATAGAAGTGTACACATATATTTATAAGCAACCACAATCTTAAGCCATGACAAACCTATACGGGCCTATGTTAAGAAAAGAAAATTCAGAAAAATAGTGAAAAATACAGAGATCAGTATTCCAAATTGTTGATTTCTTCTTCAAAAAATGAACCATCCACTTTCCATGAGGAATTACATTAATTTTTAATAGTTTCAACATCAAACTACCACTTAGAACCGACCAACCACCTGAACCACCTTTTGTTTGACTGTAAAATGGCAATTTGCCAATTTTGTTCCTAATTACCAACCCTTTACAATTTTACTTTGTAAACCCCTCCTAACTGACCTACTAAGACCCAAAAATCCTTCCAATACACTTCAAATGGTCATTGATACGTTATTCATAAGGAAAACATGAAAATCAAACTATTCTACTATCTAGACCTCATTGTCATCTTTTGACATTAATGGACAATTTATTGCATTACATCCTATTGTGGCATATTTTGCAACTTCCTCGTTGCATAATGATTAAAATACCTTCAATTCACTTGATAAAACATCAAAACTCTCTCCCTTACATTCCAAGGTGATGGTGCCCCTGCACCACACATCCTAATCATGGATTAGGAATGTGCACATCCCTAATAAAGGATTAAGTAAGGGGGGTTAATACTAGGAGTGGATTATGGTGGATGGGACATAAAGGGAATTAAGTAAATGAATTATTTATTTAATATTTGGAGGAAAGGGATGAGGGGTAACTATTTAATTATTTAATAAAGTACCTTAAGGATTTAGAGGACTTTAAGGGTACTAATTAAATAATAAAAATGTTGTTTAATTAATATGGATAAAAGGATATTTAGATGAAAAGGGATAAATTTGGCCAAGTATAAGTGGAAAAATTTAGGTGTCTTCAAATACCATAGGATACTCAAGTCTTCTCCCAATCAGGAAGATGTGAAAAAATTTGTTCAACATAGAAAAACAAGGAATGACAAGGGAAAATCTAGAGGTGAAACTTCTAGATCTGTAGCTTCACAATTAAACCCAAGTTCACCATCCTAGCCTATAAGTCTAGGAATACCCCAAATAATAACTATTGTTGTACCTCCACCATTATAGATGGAATTTTCCCAATAGATGAATTTTTCCCATTAAACATATTGGGATCTCTACATGACCTACCCAAAAACCCCAAAACGTTTTATCCTAAGTTTGTGTATGGAGAGGTTAGGAAAATTGAAGATAACAATAAAATATTTTAAAAAAATTCCAATCTAGCTCAAGTTGCCCACTAGGATGTAGTATGCAAATTATTTGCCTACTCATTAGGAGAATTCACTTATAATTGGTATCTCAACTTACCCAGGGGAGGAATCACTGCTTGGAAATATATAGACAACAAGTTCTTCAACCAATTTAAAGTATATACAAATCTTGTCATTATGTACCACTAATTTATATCTTGTAGAAAGGAGGCAAATGAAAAAATTAACATTTATAATAGAAGTTTCCATAGAACATACAATAAGTTGGAATATCCATACAACATATTTGAACTGGTAGCTATACTAAAAAATCTTAGGTCCATAGATACCTTCACTATTTTATTCTTGAGAAGGCTCCCCCAAAATGATAGGGATACATTGCACAAGATTTATAGTGAATCCACTACTATTTTAGAACAACTGGACCCACAAGAAGAAATATTTCTAGATATTTGCAATCCCTTGGTCCTCTAGGGATGCCAAATTGGATCCTTGCAATAAGTAAGACCTTTGCTAACCACATCACCTGATGAATCCTATTCTAGGAGTTATAAGTGTTGGAAGTATTGATGTATTTGGTGGTGTTATCATTAATGTTGTCATTGGTGACAACAAAGTTCTGGTTGATTGCAAATGGTACTTTTATAGTTGAGATACTATAGAAGTTATTAGAGTACAAGGAGCTATATTTATGAAGTTTAAGTTATGTTTTTTCCAAATGCTTTTGAGAAAATTTGAGAAATAATGAAGGTAGTGTTGAAGTGTGTGTTTTGAGTGTGCTCTAGTATTGTGCTCTACATTTATTATATGTCGATCCTATTCTTGTGTATATTTGTAGTTATGTTCATGAGCTTCAGTGGATAATATATCATGAGTTTTATCTTCTAGTTCGATGGAGAGTGAAAGATATGTTCATCGGTATGTGAATTGGTTTGGAAAAACTATTTGTTTATAGACTCGGTGAAATGTCTTGGCTTTGCAATTTTGTGGTTTTTGGTTTCAGATCTTGTGGATCTGGGAAATGATTCTTCTTGATGGTTTCTATGTTCTTACAAATGTTCTTATCATTTTGCACTATGAAAAACCTTCTCCAGAGCTCCTATGTGTTGCTGGTTGGTCCGTTTGGACTGTTGAAGAGTTTTATGTGGATGAAGTTTGTTGTAGTTGTTGTGGATGTACCTGAGGTATTCTCAAAGATGGTAAAATTTATGGTGATGTTTATTGATTGATACAACTATGATCATCTTGTTGGAGATGTGTGTACTTCAAATATCATTGGTTTTTTCATTAGGTTTGGCTGACCTGATGTCTACACACTACATTAAGTTTCTTCATCAAATTAAGGAAGCATGTGATTGATCCAAGATGTTATTTGGGTCCTAAATTAAATATGTAATTGGTCCTCTCTCATTCATATCCACCAGAACAATTTTGAGTAGCCGACCTAATTTGAATTTGTAAATTGAAATTATATAGCCAACCTTCAATAATGTTTCTAGGGTTGAAGATGGTATAAAAGAAAATCAAGTTGTTGCTAATTTGATATCCATCCATCCATGAATTGAGCAAGCAAGTGAAGTGTATGAACAATTTTGAAAAGAAGGGTGTGCAAGAGTGAGTTGAGGTAGCAGTACTTTAATGTGTTCTATTCCTGAAAGCGGTGAGCTAATGGTGTCTACAATCTTCTAATTAAGTTGCGAATGTGTGGTAAATTTGTGGTGGATCTTAATTTATCTTTTCTATAGGTAGTGATCCTCTTTCTAGATAGTGAGTCCTTTCTTTGTAGTGAGCCCTTTGAAAATGAGATTTTGTATCTGATATTGCATTACTACTATATTGTGAGCTAATCCTCACCATGGTTTATCCCTCATTGGGTTTTCCACATAAATCTAGTGTCTCTGGTGTTTACTTTATGTTATTTTAATTTCATGTTTACACTTAATAATAGACTAGATTAAAGTGGAACTAATTAAGGTTAGAAGTAAAGTAATTTGATACAATTGATTCAACCCCCTCTTAGTTATCTTGTGCATATCAACAATTGGTATCAGGGCTCCAGTTCCTTGGTGAAAAGCTTAACTGCTTGAGGTAGATAAGATGGCACAAAATTTGCAAATCCCTATCTTTGATGGAGCTTATTACAGTGACTAGAAAGAATAGATGAGAGGTTATTTGGTTTCACTTGGTTTCAAGACCTAGAAGGTTGTGAATCCAAAGTATGTGATACCAACCACTGGTCCTTCCTTGGCTGATGATATTCTAGTTTATGAAGAGAATGAAAAGGTAAGGTATGCTATCTTCAGTGCTCTATCTAAAACTGAAAGGACAAAAGTTATTTCTCTAGGCACTGCTCACGAAGTAAGGGAAAAACTAAAAGACATTTATGAATGAAATGATAGAGTAAAAATGTCAAGGAAACTGAATGCTAAGCGAAAATTTGTGAAACTGAGAATGGAAGAAGGAGAAGATATTGCAAGCTACTATTGGAGAGTTGAACTTATAGCAACTAAAATTAAGAATCATGGTGGCACCATGTAAAATAAAGATATAATTGAGAATATTTTAATGACCCTACCAGAGAATTATAGTGAAAAGGTCTTTGTCATTGAAGAATCATATGATCCAAAGACGTTTACCAAGGAGCACCTATTTGGTGTCTTGACTGCATTTGAGATGAGAAAAATTGCAAGAGATAATGAGAAGACTGAAACAACGTTTAAAGAAATGAAGATAGGAGATGACTTTGATGATAATGATTTAGAAGAGTTGGAAGAAAACATCACAAGGAGATTGAAGAAAGGTGTATAGGAGAAAATTTTCACCTCTTGGGAAAATTCCCCTTTTACCCTTCTCCACTTTAGAAAACCAATTTTGGAGGCTTAATTCCACATTATCCTATTGCCTTAACACACTTGGCACCTATTTTGTGTATTAGCAGAGGCATTTTTATCGATGATGCCAAAGCGACACATAGATTTCTATGTAGTGCATAGATGTTTGTGCGGTGCGCTGATGTCCCTGATAGATTCTTGTGGTTGGAGCCTGTAGAGGCATTACATTTCCCATTGGGAGTCGACTTGTAATGCCCTCTTTGGCCGACTAAACTGAATATGGCCATTTTCTTCCCTCTTTCCTTCATATTCACTATTTATTCCTTCCATTTGCATCGTTGGACCTCTCCATCCTTTCTAGATATCACTTCCCCATCTGGAGACTCTCCTCTTTGTTCCACAATCTCTTCACAAGCTCTAAGCAGCTTCCTCACCATCTCTTCAATCTCTCCAAACACTTTACACTTCACAACAACAACATCAACACTCCATCACTTCAAATAGAGAAAATGTGGAACAAAACACCATGGCAGCAGGGGCTTGAGTTCCTCTCATTTTCTCCCCCACTAGCCTTGAGCGCTTTGGGAAGAGGTGGATAAATTCCACTCCTATCCTCTATTATTTGGTTGAGTAGCATAACACTATTTTGTAGTGCTTTAGTTCTCTTTACTTCATTTCATACTTTTCTCTCTATCTATCTGGCTATCTGTGGAGGTGGGAACACCAAAATGGGGGTTTGACTAAGGAAAACCCCTTTACATCCCCAACAATTTCTCCCTTTCTTGTGTGCATGTATTGAATATTTTCATGAGCTAGAGGCTTCATCATTCACATGGTTGTAATCATTTCCTTTCCCTTCCTCTCCATGTCTTTATCTCTTCTATTTCAATCTACTTAGTTCTATCACATTCTGTTATTTCTTACACTCTAGAAGTTCTTAATAATTAGAGTAGAAGCATTCACCTTGCCATTTTCTATGACATTCTTGTTCTTTGGTCAGTACAAGATGCCAGCATGCCTTGGGGACACCCATGCACCGCGCTATCATTCGCATTCTACATTGATGTCCTCTGGTTGAGAGCTTGTTATTTTGTCCAGAGAATCTCTGTGACCTACTCTCTCTGATTGTAGAACTCTCACCGTTGTCCTTTTAGGTAGTTTAGTTAAGTTTTCCCCATGAGGCTCTCTACGTGAAGAGAACTTGTGAGTAGTGAATCCCCCTTCTCTACATTTTGGTGAATCTAATGTGAATAGTATCTTTTTGGAAAACTAGGAGTTTATTTACCCCTACTTGGTGAGGTCATAACTTTTGACTTGGTGCTCTGAATTCAAAACCGTTTGCACTATTGGTAGTCAAATTTTAGCGACCGATGCAAGTTTTGAACCCAAATTCTACTTCAAAAAATTCCAAAAATACAAATTACTAGAACCTAGAAAATACCAAAAAAATCATAATGAATTTAATATTTTATTTTATTAGTTCTATATCTAATTTTATTCAAAAATTAAATTATATTCAATTTCATGCATGTGATGGGTATGTGTAGGATCATCATGGAAAAAATAGGCCCTTAAGTGGCAATAAAGTTCAGAAAAATCAGAGCTAGGCAACTTGACATAAATAATTGAATAAGTTATCTATATTATTTCAAAAATATGTAAGAATAGAATTTCTAGAAAATTTAATTTAGTACCTAAAATACTAGGTTTATTTTTAAACGAAAAAAATCTTTTTGGTGAAAATTAGAAATTTCAATGCAGTAGTATTTAAATTTCAGGTAAAAAATAAGAAGTAGGTGTTTGTCTGACCACCCTAACCATAATAAAAACATAATATTTTTTTATAATATTTTAGATATATGTAGAGGACTCATGTTCCGATGTGATGCATATTTTTTTGTAATTTTTTTCCAAGTAAATAATTTTTTATGAATTTTTTATTGCAACTTTTAAAAAATATAAAAAACTCGTGTGTCTAACGACCTTAACTTGGTCAAAACTTGATGAAATTCATTTTTTTATTTTTTTATTCCTATAGTATGTGAAGCATAGAATGTGACACATGTTTCGGATTCAAAAAAATGTGTTACTGTTTGAAAGCTATAGATTTTTTTCAATCAGCCTATCAATCAGGACTTTAGTCGTAATTCAAATAGAAAATGAATAATAATTATATATTAAATTCAAAGTAAAGCATAATTTATATTGGTGGAAAGTTGATAATATCCTTTAAAAACCCTTTTCATTTCATCAATTTTTTGTAAAAAGAAATTCATCAGCCACATGGGCCATCATATCGCTTACATATCACCACTTTTTGGCCTATCATGATCCTACACATACCCTGATAGTGACTTGTCTTTTCCCATGTCACTTTATATCTTTGATCCTTCTCATGAGAGTCCTCCTCCTTCTGAGGATATCTTGTTGCAAGAAGATCAAATAATTGATACCTTTCTTAATGTTACTCTACCTTCTCTTCATTCCAATGCACTCTCTTCTAGAGATGATGCATTTGTGAATGATGAATCTTCTACTCATTCCAATGCACTCTCTTCTAGGGATGTTACATTTGTGAATGATGAATTTCTTATCTATTCTAATGCACTCTCCTCTATAGATGATGCATTAGTTCATGATGAATCTCCTTCCACATTTAATCCTATTTGGATTGATGTTGAGAATATATCTTCAAATAACTATTCTACTAGGTGTAATGATTTATCTAAATGTAATCTATGTCTCTACTACTCCTCAAAGTCCTAAGAGACCAGTCACTTATGTGACTCCAACTAGTCCTCCTAATAGGGTTTGTTTTGTTGATGGTATTCCATTTGATAATGATTCCCTTGATATTTCTAAGGCTCCCTCAGAGAGGTAGCCCATACCTATGATACTAGAATGAATGAACAAATAAGACTTCCTCAAGCACCTGGACCTATTACTAAATCACCTAGTGGTTATGATCTTGTCACTTTGGCTAATATTTCAATATGGGACTTGTTTTAGTCTACTTTGATTTATCAAGGCATGCTTTAGCAATCCTTGCAAAATATCCTCTTTCCTTATTCCACTAGGTTGCCAGAGGCTGATGTGTTGATAGCTTATATTCATGCAAATTTTCCAAATATTATGTTCTATGCCTAGGAACTCACACCTTTGAAAGTACAAAAGCAAGTGGATCCTCTAATGATTATAGTTAATATTAATAAGATTGGCATTAGATGTACTCTCATTGACACTAGTTTGTATTTTAATGTTTGTAGCATTGATCTATTGACTAGGATTAATATTGACCCATCTTCTATTAATGCTTCTTATATTGACATTTGTGGGTTTGATAATGTTAGGAGATAAGCAATAGGTACGATAGTATTACCTCTGCAACTTGGACCCATTACTATACCCAATCTTGTATATGTTATGTCAGAAAATTTTCCTTATAACCTTCTCCTTGGTAGACCATGGATTCATGCTACAAGTGTAGTCCCATCTACCTTACATAAATCAATTAAGTTTGTTTGCAATAATAAAGTAGTCATAGCTAAGGATGATCCTGAAGCTAAGAACTTATCTAAGATGGTAGCTGTTGGTCAAGCTTCAATTTTTCCTACTCTTATTCCTTTGATATCTTCCAATGCGTTGATGTTTACTCCGGAAGTACCTACTACAAAGGATACTCTTGAGATAGATATCCTTGAAGAAGATCCTTCTAAGGCGAGAAATAGTAAGTCTTCTCCTTCTACCTCTTCTCAAAGGAATGCATGCCTTGGTGATGATTGGGGTCCCTTAGACTTTATAGATTCCTTAGTTTAGGAATATAAAGTTGACCTGATCCACTTAGACCTTTCGATGTCATCATTTACACCCGCTATCAAAGACAATTGTCCTTCTGTATTGCGGGATAATGTGAATGTGAACTGTAATGCTCTTAGTATTGATCCTTCTTCTGAGAAAGATGATTGCACTTCTACTAGAGAGGATAATTTTGAGAGTCCTATCAAGAAGGATGATGATGATCCCATAGAAGAGTATGTTCCCCCTTCTCAGAATAATGATCTCTATTAAGATCCTCCTTCTTCTCATGATTTAAAACATGATATGGCCCTAGCTTTAAGCTCGTCTCTAAGTATGGCTATGAGTGTATAGGTTATGGGTGTAATGAACAAGGCATACATGTCCCTATAGAATTTTCACCTTATAAGCATAACTTGGGGCTTGGTTTCTCGAATAAAAAATTTGAGTAGAAACTAGGATTGAATATTGACATGATATCCACTCAACCTCATTCTCACAAATTAGTCCATCCTCCTTTGTCTTCTATCTTTGTAGCTTCTTCTTGCAAGCAGTCAAGCTCTTCTCCATGAGAAAAAGGGTCGCTTCCTACTCCTCATTCTTTATCTGAGCAAGAGCATATTTTGTTGCAGCTTCTAAAACTCACTTAATCAATCTTCCTCCTCCTACATGCAAGAAATTTCACAAACATAAACATTTTTTCTTTGTATACAACCAAGTTCCTAGCCATTCAACTAGAAAATGTAAGCCCTTGAAGGATAAAATACAACAACATCATTCAGGTGCCATCACTCATTCGTTTGTTGGTGCACCTATCTCTTCTTTGAATGACAAGTGATATCGAGGTTTACCTCTTTCCTATTCTAAATATCTTGCATGGTTCTCCTCCCCTTTATCCTTGGGGTAGTGATAACATTTTCTTGAGATGTGTGTCCTTCTTAAGGACCCCCCCTCTCTCTCTAGGTATTTTGAATGATGTGTCCCTTGAGTGGACCCCCCTTTTCTTTTGAAGGGTTCCCGGGGGACCTCTTTCAAAGCTTTTCTCTCAAAAAAATTCCATGATGTCTAGCTTGGGGGTAGCCTGACTAGACCTCTTTTGCATCATTGTGTCTAGCTCGAGGGTAGCCTGACTAGATGATTTTCACATCTTTGCATCTAGCTCAGGGGAAGTACATCTAGACCTATCTTTGCATCTAGCTTTAGGGAAGCCTTACAAGACTTTACTTTTCAAACAACGTGTCCCTTATGCTGAACCCTCTTCCGTTTGAAGGGTTCCCGAGAGACCCCTTTAAAAGTCTTCCTACTTAACAATGGTCTATGTGACTATTTTCTTACCTACTCTGCAAGACCGAGAACCTATAGGGCTCCTTCACATTGGTGATATAGGTTTCCTTCCTTGAGCAAGGATTTCTTTTATCACTCTTACTCGGTGATATAGGTTTTCTCCTTGAGTGGGGGTTTATTTTATCACTTTTACTTTGTGATACGAGTTCTCCCCCTCAACTGGGGTTTGATTTTATCACTCGTACTATGTGGTATGAGTTCTACTATGAAGTGGGTCTTTCTTTCACTAAACGGCTTGTTTACTATGTGGTGTGGGCTCTACTCCAAAGGGGGTTTTTCTTTCACAACTTGTTTTTTCCATTTCAATTACACTCTCTCTTTCTATCTTTCTCTTCTCAATTGTATATATTAGATCGAAGATCTATGTCTTCTTCATCCTGAGTATATGCTATCTCTTTAGCTTCATGGTTCTATAGAACTATGACGTCGTCTTTTGACCCTACACCCTTGGGTTTTCCAGATCACGATCCACTTCCTCGACAGTTCATGTATACATTTCTAACTCTACTACTTCTCTAATCTACTTTACAAAAGCACTCACTAGTGTTCATTCTCGCTAAAGTGGGGGAGAAATGTATAGGATTGAATTCGCACCCCTTAGGAAAATTCCCCTTTTATCCTTCTCCACTTTAGAAAACCAATTTCGAAGGCTTAATTCCACATAGGCCCACTGCCTTCATCACACTTGGTGCCTATTTTGTGCATCGAAAGAGGCATTTTTGTCGAGGATGCCCACACGATGTGTAGATGCCTATGCAGTGCATAGACATAAATCATAGATTCCTAAGGTTGGAGCCTACAGAGGCATTACATTTCCCATTGGAAGTTGACCTGTAACGCCCTCTTCGGCTGAACGAACTGAATATGGTCATTTTCTTCCCTGTTTCCTTTATTATCACTATTCATTCCTTCCATTTGCATCTTTGGAACTCTCCATCCTTTCTATCTATCTCTTCACCATCTAGAGACTCTCCTCTTCCTTCTAAAATCTCTTGAAAATCTCCAAGTAGCTTCCTCACCATCTCATCAATCTCTCCAAAAAGTTTACACTTCACAACAGCAACATCAACACTCCATCACTTCAAATAGAGCAAGTGTGGAAGAAAACACCATGAGAACAAAGGCTTGAGTTCATCTCATTTTCTCCCCACTAGCCTTGAGCGCTTTGGGTGGAGGTGGTAAGATTTCACTCATATCCTCTATTATTTGGTTGAATAGCATAACACTATTTTGTAGTTCTTTAGTGCTCTTTACTTCATTTCATACTTTTCTCTCTATATATTTGGCTGTCCATGGAGGTGGGAACACCAAAATTGGCGTTTGACTGAGGCAAACCCATTTACAGCCCCAACAATTTCTCCCTTTCTTTTGTGAAGGTATTGAATATGTTCATGAGTTGGAGGTTTCATCATTCGCATGGCTGTAAGCATTTCCTTTTCCTTCCTCTCCTTGTCTTTATCTCTTCTATTTTAGTCTACTTTAGTTCTATCACATTCTATTATTTCTTACACTCTAGAAGTTCTCAACAATTAGAGTAGAAGAATTCACCTTGCCATTTTATGTTACATTCTTTCTCTATGGTCTGTACAAGATGTCAAGGTGCCTCGGGGATGCCCACACATCACGTTTTCGTTTGCATTCTGCGTTGACGTCCTTTTGTCAAGAGCTTGTTAGTCTGTCCAAATAATCTTTGTGACTTGCTCTCTCTGATTCTAGAACTCTTACCATTGTCCTTTGAGGTACTTTAGGGAATTTCGCATCATGAGACTATTTGAGTGAAGAGAACTCGTGAGTAGTGAACCCCCCTTCTCTACAAAAGGTAATATTAAATACAAAGGTAAGTTTCCCTTTAAGTGTTTCTGTTGTGGAAATATTGGTCATTATGCATGAAGATGTCATAATAGAGCCACACACAAGAATAACAAGGATAATAACAATAATCACAAATATAAGAAGGATAGGAAGTCCAAGAAATTGTATTATGTCAAACAAGATGCAAGAATTTCTAATGATGAATCCAAATTTGAGGAAGATAAAGATGAATGTTTATTTCTATCTTTGGAAAATAAAGTTGTATCTTCTAACAATAGAGGATGTGCAAAGGAATCTATTTCAGAGAGCAATAAGAATGAGATAGAAGGTACTCTAGTAACTTCTTTTCATGCTAGATAGGATGAAGACTTTTGGGTAATTGACAGTGGGTGTTTAAATCATATGACTGGAGATAAAATTAAGTTCACTAAACTTGAGAAATATGATGGAGGAATAGTTATGTTTGGAGATGAATTTGGTGCTAAGATTATTGGTAAAGGAATAATTAGTTTTGATTGTAAACATAATACTCAATTTTTTTATTATTTAGAGGGTTTAATGCATAATCTCTTAAGTGTTGGAAAAATGTGTAGAAAGGTTTTAAACTTGTGTTTTAGTATAACACTTGCGAGATTAGAAAAGGACCCGAGACTATGGTAGTAGCTAGAAGAACTCATGGAAATATCTATAAAATTAAGGGTGGTGATGGTAAGTGTTTTTTTTTCTCAGATTAATGAAAGTTGGCTCTGGCACCAGAGGATGGGACATGTGAATTTTGACAATCTAATCAAGATCAGTTCTAGGTAAGTTGTTAGTTGGGGAAAGAAACAAGTAGTTTTAAGGAAAGGAACAATCATCTACCAAAATGCTGGAATTAATTCATATAGACCTGTGTGGCCCTATAAGAACAAGAAGCCTTAATGGTGATAGGTACTTTATTCTCTTGATTGATGATTACTCTAGGATGACATGGGTTAATTTTCTTAGAGAGAAATCTCAGGCTCTTGATAGATTCAAGTTATTCAAGGAAAGATTAGAGAATGAGGAAAACTTGAAAATCAAATGCTTAAGGTTTGATAAAGGTGTAGAATTTACTTCTGGTGAGTTTAATGCATTCTGTGAAGAACATGGCATAAAGAGACATTATTCTACTCCTAGAACTCCTCAGTAGAATGGAGTTATGGAAAGAAATAACTAGAATGCTAAAGAGGATGTTAAAACTATGATGAAAGAAGAAAATGTTCCAGATGTGTATTGGAGAGAAGCAATCCACACTATTGTTTAGATTCTTAACAAAGTTCAAATCAGAGGTAACAACACTAAGAATCATTATGAGTTATGGACTAGAAAGACCCCTACTCTTAAATACTTTAAAGTATTTGGAAGTAGATATTATATTAAAAGAGATGATGAAAATCTTGGAAAGTTTGATGCTAGATGTGATGAAGGATTTTTTCTTGGATATTCAAATAACAACAAGGTATATAGATGCTTTAATAAAAGACTGAGGAAAATAATAGAAAGTTCTAATATGAAAGTTGATGAATCTATGTATAGACCAGTAGAAATAAGTGAAGTTGAACCTGATGATTCTATATGTAGACATGTACAAGAAGAAGAAAAGGAAGAAAAAGAACAGAGTGATGAAGAGGAAATTTTAGAACCTACACCTAAGGCTCCTAAATATGTATAGAGAAATCATCTAGAGGAATAGATAATTGGAGACATAAGTGAAGGTGTGAATACAAGTAGCAAAGTGGTTGAAGTAAACTTGTGTTTACTTTCTAAGATAGAACCTAATACTGTGAGTGAATCATGTAATGATGAAAGTCAGGTTAAAGCAATGAAAGAGGAACTCTAGTAGATAGAGAAGAATAAAAAATGGGAACTAGTTCCTAAATGTTCAAATAAGAATGTAATTGGTTCAAAATGGTTATTTAGAAAAAAGTTGAATGAAGATGGTGAAGTGGTATGTAATAAAGAAATAATAGTATGTAAGGATATTTATAGGTTGAAGGAATAGATTTAAAAGAAACTTTTGCAACAGTAGCAAGAATGGAGGCCATTTAGATATTCTTGACCTTTTCATCTCATAAAGACTTCAAAGTGGATCAAATGGATGTCAAGTCTACATTTCTCAATGGATAACTAGAAGAAGTATATATGGAGCAATCAGAAGGTTTTTAGCTATCAAGAAAATCAGACATGGTTTACAAGTTAAAGAAGGCACTATATGGACTTAAACAAGCTCCCAAAGCTTGGTATGAAAGGCTAGATAGATACTTGAAAAAATTAGGATTCAACAAAGGGTCTGTAGACAACAATATTTACTTTAAGGTCGAGAAAAAAAATGTGATAGTTGTGGTATATGTTGATCACATTATCTTTGAAGGAAATGATGGAATGTGTAAGAAATTTGTAGAAGAGATGCAAAAAGAATTTGAAATGTCTATGATTGGTGAATTGAATTTCTTCCTTGGACTTCAAGTAAATCAAACTGACAAAGTGATATTCATTTCACAATCCAAGTATGTTAAGGAATTATTGAAGAAGTTTGGAATGAATGACTCCAAATTAGTCTGTACCTCTATGGTAACTAGATGTAAGCTAAGTAAGATTGATGAATCTATTAAAGTTTATCAAAGCATGTACAGATTTATGATTGGTGGACTGTTATATTTTACTGATACTAGACCAGATATCATGCATGCAGTATACTTAGTTACAATATTCAAGAAAAACCTAAGGAAGCACATGTTACAGTTGTGAAGAGGATATTCAAATATCTTAAGGGAACTCAAAATTTTGGGTTATGGTATCTAAAGGATAATGATTTCACATTAAATACCTACACTAATGTAGATTAGGCTAGTTGTATAGATGACCAAAAGAGTACAAGTGGTGGTATATTATTCCTTGGAGGAAGATTAGTTTCATGGTTGAGTAAGAAATATGATTCAATTTCTTTATCCATTGTAGAAGCAGAGTATATTGCAATAGCATCCTATTGTACATAGGTACTTTGGATGAAGAAAAAATTGAAGGACATAAGTGTGGTTAGTGATGAACCTATCTCTATATTCTGTGACTATACAAGTGCTATAAACATTTCAAAGAATCTAGTGATGCATTCTAGGACAAAGCACATATCTATCAAGTATCACTTCTTGAGGGAGAAGGTATTGCATAATGAAGTTAGACTTCAATATGTATCTACCAAGAACAAATTGATGAAATATTCACTAAGGCCCTTCTAAAGGATACCTTTGAGTATCTCAGAGGGAATTTAGGGGTTACTGCCCCTCCTTCTTTGAACTAAATGTACATGGAGGTGCACCAGTCCAGTGGATTAATATAATTTTTTATTTGGACTGATAAGTAAGGTCTACTCCTCAAGGGGAGTAGAGAAGTGCATTATTGCAGTATGTGATGTGGGTGCACTCCTAAGGGGGAGTGAATAGATCTTTATATGGAAAGAGTTTTTATGCAAAATTTCCTTTTCCATTGATGTCAAAGGGGGGGAGAAAGTCATGTGAAATATTTAAACTTGTGTAGGTTGTTGACTTCAAAGGTTTTGTATGCTATGTTGTCTTTGATGGTTTTTAAAATCATGTGTTGCCATCAATGACAAAGGGGGAGATTGTTGCAAGTATGGATGTGATTGGTGGTGTTTTCATTAATGTTCTCATTGATGTCAACACAATTTAGATTGATTGAAGATGGTACTTTTATAGTTGAGATATTATAGAAGTGCTTAGAGAACATGGAACTATATTTATGAATTTTTAGTTGTGTTTTTGCCAAGTGCTTTTGAATTTTTATAAGAAATAATGAAGGAAATGTTGAAGTGTGTGTTTTGAGTGTGCTTTGGTGTTGTGCTCTGCATTTCTTCTTTGTTGATCCTATGCCTATACGGATTTATAGTTATGTTCATGAGCTTTAATGGATAACATATCTTGAGTTTTATCTTGTGGTCTAATGGAGAGTGAAAGATATGTTCACCGGTATGTGAACTACTCTGGTAGAACTATTTGTTTGTATATTGGGAGAAATGTCTTGGCTCCATAGTCTTATGGTTTTTTCTTTCATATCTTGTAGATCTGGGAAATGATTCTTCTTGATGGCTTCTATGTTATGTCAAACATGCTTGTGATTTGACACTTTGAAAGACTTGCTCCAAATCTCATGTGTGTTGGTGGTTGGTCCAATTGGAATGTTGAATATTTTTTTGAGGATGAAGATTGTTGTAGTTGTTGTGGGTGTACATGAGGTATTTTCAGAGATGATAAAATGTGTAGTGAAATGTGTTGAGTGATCCATGTGTGATTATCTTGCTAGAGATGTGTGTACTTCAAAGATCATTGGTGTTTTCATTAGGTTTGGCCAACCTTGTGTCTACACATTACATTAAGTTTTTGCATTGAATTGAGGAAGCGTGTGATTGATCCAAGATATTTTTTGGGTCCTAAATTAATTATGTAATTGGTCCTCTCTCATTCTTATCCACCATGAGAATGTTGAGTAGCCAACCTAATTTGAATTTGTAAATTGAAATTGTATAGACGACCTTGGAGAATGTTTCTAGGGTTGAAGATGGTATGAAATCAAATCAAGTTGTTGTGAATTAAAAATCAAGCCACCCAAGAATTGAGCAAGCAAGTGAAGTGTGCGAATAGGTGTGAAAAGAAGAGTGTGCAAGAGAAAGTTGACGTAGCAGTATTTTAATGTGTTAGATTCCTAGAAGTAGTGAGTTGATGGTGTCTACAATCTTCTGATCAAGTTGTGAATGTGTTGAACCTTTGTGGTGGATCTTCATTTATCTTTTCTATAGGAAGTGAGCCTCCTTCTAGACAGTGAGTCCTTTGTTGGTAGTGAGCCATCGTATCTAGGAAGTGAGCCTTTTTATCTAGTATTGCATTACTACTATATTGTGAGATAATACTCACCGTGGTTTTTACCTCATTGGGTTTTCCACGTAAATCCGATGTCTCTAGTATTTGCTTTCTATTATTTTTACTTCATGTTTACACTTAATAATAGGCTAGATTATAGTGGAATTGATTGTTAGAAGTAAAGTAATTTGATACAACTGATTCACCCCCCTCTCACATGTCTTGTGCATATCAACAATAAGAACATTGTAGAATTTCCTATCCTATCCTTACACAACCCAAAAAACCCATATTACACCCATACTTTCATTATGGGTCATGAATGAGAGTCCAATGTCACTCACAAAATAGGATAGCTAGTAAAACCTTTTTTGAGCAATCGAAAATGAAGCCAAATCAAGGAAAAAATTCTCTAGTAGGTTGTGAGTTCGAAATAATAAAAAATATGTTATCCCAAGTAACCAACAAACTCACCAACCTAAAGGTCAACCCCCCTAGCTCAAAATATAGCTATAATCGGGGACAAAGTCATAACAGTCAGGGACAAAGCCATAACAATTAGTAATAGAGCTAGAATAATCACAACTTCCAAAATAGAAATCTCAATCAAAAAACCAAAATTAGATCATGGAATATAAGAACTAATGATGGGGGAGTAGCTAGACCCTCAGAAAATGTTAATGTGGCTAATTCCATATAAATCAATGGTTGTAGATTTCATAAGATATGATGATAGTGAAAGTGATTTTCTAGAAATATAAAGAGTGTCTAACCTTATGTAGAGGAATACCCAAACTCCAACCATCAATATGAATTCCATGATGGTGAATTCTTATCCATTATTTAAAATAAAAAATGAACTATAAATCAATGAAATTTTTTCCTTCCATAAAAGCAAGAGCAACTATAATTTAAGATGTAGGAAAGAACCCATGATAGATGGGATTCCAGCCAAATGAGCTTTGACTCTTCTAGAACCCCATGTGAATAATAATACCCCTACCCCTATGGCACTATTTAGAGGAAGATTTAGATCTAGTAGCCTTCAAACTCCTAAATTTTCTAGTAGAATTGAAGAAAAGTATAGTGTTGTAGATGATCTAAAGAAAAATAAAGCTAACATATCAATATTTGATATGTTGCAGCATTTTACTACAAAAAAATATGAATTACTAAAATCATTAGATAGTTCCAAAAGTGCTTCTATTAACAATCTGAAATGTTGGAATAATTTCATTGATGATGTTGATAATCTGAGCATGGAAGGTACATAATGATATGCTATAGTGTTGTCATTGATGTCAACATTATTATAGATCATTTTGATCAGTTCTAAAAGGTTTTGGAGTTGATAAGGAAGACATTTGTGCAAAATCATTTGGTTTGGAAAGATTAGTTGTGTGGAAACTTGACTAAGTGTCAAATTTTCCAATACAATATTATTGTGTGTCAATTTTTGGGTCCACACCACTCTGCAAATGAATATATCACTCTACGCTTCTAACTTATTTTTTTTGGATGTTAGATGTACCTAATTCTAAGATTTCATCATGTTTGGACAAGTGGTTTGAAAGTTATGATTAACAGAGTTCAACCAGGAAATTCACAATTATTCTATGTATAGTTTGTTTATGTGGGAGAATCTGCACTTCTTTGAAGATGAGTTTTTGGCCTTGTGGTTTGAGGATATGTTCTTATATGTTAGTAGAGAATGGATCCCATATGGTATCAAGTTTGGAGATCCACGTGTCAAGATATGGGTACACATATGAAGATTTTTTTTATTAGGTCTTATGTGAATTTGGCCTAATATGTTTAATGATATGCAAAGGTTAAATATATATTATTATCTTATGTGTGATATATTATATTATAGGTCCATGCCAACCTATCCTAAGATTTTTTGAGTTTTGAATTGTGTCATGTTATGCTGATGAAAAGTTTTGAAGTTGAAAAGGTATATTTTGATTGTTACATCTAATTAGCCCAACCTATTTGGTGTTATACTTGATGTAAATATATATGTTAGATTTTTTTCAATGTCCTGTGAATATATAATGATGATATAATGTGTATGATGTGAATTTGAGTAGAGAAGTGCAAAGTTAAGTTGTGAATGTTAAGTTGAGGATCAAAATTGTTCAAATAAAGAGCGCGGTAGAGTGTTGAATTAAAATCAAATAAAGATTATTTATTTTTCTTCAATGGAACTATAATTAATGCATATATTAGAACAAATTGTAATAGTTCAAAAATAGGCTACGAGAATCCATCTCTCTTATATTTTTTCTATATGTAAAATGAGTCCACTTGGATAGTGAGTCCACCTATAATGAGCATTTATGTAAATATATTATAACTGCATATAATATATTGTGAGCTAATCCTCATTGTAGTTTTCCATGTAAAAATATCGGTGTTCATGTGTTATGTGATAATGTGAATGTTTCATGCTTTCTTTCCATATTACAATTGAATATGAACTAGTGAAATGTTTCATGCTTTCTTTCCATATTACAATTGAATATGAACCAATGATTAGATGTTTATTGCTTGAATGGTTTAATAGAATACTAATTCACCCCCCTCTCAATATTTTATGTGCTCAACAATTGGTATCAGAGCTTGATTCCTTGGAAGGATCTTAACCTCTTTGGGAAGGTCTTGGAGATTGAACACATGGCTGAAAAAAATTCATATTCCTTTCGAAGAGATTCCTACTATTGATTTTATAGTTCAAGAAGATTGCATGTTTGAAAGAGATGAAGAACTCAAAGTTTCTCTTGAAGATCTAGAAAAAAATGAAGGTGAAAACAAAGATATGAAGGAAAATTCCAAAGAAGCAAATGAGTTTGTCAAAAAATTGAGAGAGTAAATCAAGAAGTTCAGAGAGAGGCACAAAGAAGTCAGTGAATAGTTGAAACAAGCAAATGAAAAAATCACCAGACTAAAAATGCAAGTTGAAGAAAAGAAAAGAGTTGACTATTTTTTGAATGCAATGGTGAAAAGAAAATATGATGAATGGACAAGGCTTGAATAAAAAGTGGTAAACCTAATAAAATAAATAAGTCGTGAAGAAAAATTCAATATAAGTTCTACAATGCTTGATGAGATGATTGTAGGTCAAAAATGATCCAAAAAAAAAGGTGGCTTAGGATTTGAAAAAGGAAAAATCTCAAAAGCATATCAGAAACCTAATATAAAAAAGAATATCAGTGAACAAAAGAAGACTAAAGATAAGAAGAACAATGGAAAGGTTCAGAATCAAATAAATGAAGCTATAAGACCACTGTTCAGATAACCAAATTAACAAAGGTACCCATATTTCAATGGTTTTTTATATTTTTGCAATAAATTTGGATATAAAGCAATGGAATGTAGAAGCAAAATGAATAAGAATGTTCCACCCTTTTCTGGTCAATTTTTTACATGCAAAATATTTGGTCATAGAGCTAGAAAATGTAGAAATCAAATGATGAATGGCTATAACAATAGTATAATTATTTAATCTTTCAATGGCTATTGTTATACATCCTATGGATTTGGACATAGAATTGATCAATGTAGATATAGAATGAATGGAAGGAGTACTATTAATAGGAATATTGCATGTGATAATTGTAGTAGACCTAGACATATTAACAAGTTTTTACAAAAGTAGAAATACAAGGAAGGATAATTTGGCAAAAAAGAATGAACCAGTTAGAATGGTTTATTCAATTGAAGTAAAGAATGAAATGGGAAGGATTTGGAGAAACAAGGAAGAGATAGAAGACAAGGTATAATATTTACTATCCTCTAGTGCAAATGCTTCCTCCAAAAATTAAGCCAAGAGCTATGGCTTAAGAGAAGGTTTAATGGATATATTTTGTCCCCCATGAGATAAGAGGTGTTGAGGTCAGAGCATGAAGATATGTGATGTAAATCACCATGCTTGATCTATTGGTGAATATTGTGAAAGAAAACGTGGAAATTCAAAAGTTTTCAGAGCTCCAAGAGTTGCCTATGCAAATAGATAAAGTTTTTTCAGCATTATGGGTTGAAGAATTCAATGTAGAATTAGGTCAAATCAAAAGGTTATAAGAAAAGTCACTAAGGAAAATCCATTTCATAAAAGTATTTGAGAAGGAGCAGATCAATGAGAAGATCATTCAAAGTTTTCAAGGTAATTTATGTTTTAGCACATCAAAACTCTAATTTGACAAGCACAAAAAAGTTATTTATGAACCTGTTTACCATAATTTTTGAAGAAATTTTCTTGGAAACAATTTGAATCTATTTTGAAAATGGCTACACCAAGGGTTATAGAGGTTATAAATAAACCACGACCAAAATTCAAGAGGTATCTTGTAAAAGACATAGATGATGACTGGTAAGGTGCATTCTTGGATATTCCATATGGGGTTTTACCGAGTAAAGATATTAGGGATTACATTCATGGAAAAATGGAAGAGAATTCTCCCACTATGTTAAGTGATATATTGGAAAATGAGTTAACATAAGATAATTTCACCGTAAAGCTAGAATATAAAAACCTATTTGAGAAGAAATTGGATATATGGTAATGGTTCCCTAAGTTCCTTTATAATATCAAGTGGAACAAAATGGCTTTAAGCATAATACATGATCAGTTTTTTTGGAATGATATGCCAAATATGATCACTAAGGAAGTAATAAGAGAAGCACCGATCTATGATCCGTGACCCATCCCTATTTTGAAGTCTATTAAAAATGAAGTGGTTATGGATAAAATAGGTGCAACTTATGAAAAAAGATCCCTTGTAGCAAATCCTATTGAGAATCCAATTATAAGATACATAGTTATGATGATTGGTTACAAAATTTACTATACAAATAGAGACAATTATAATTCTTCAACCACAATCAATGTGGGATATGAGATGGAAGAAAATGGTGTAGATTATCACCTATTTGAGTTTCTTAGGCAATAATTAATGGAGAATTTGAAGCAGACTAAGGAAAAGAAAGATGCATTTAAGTATGGCACCTTAGTCATGTACTTACTCTTTTATTTCTTGAAGGAGATTCCCATGATTGGAAGTGTAACTTGGATAAGAGGAAGGCCAATTGAACATCAAATTTCATATCATATGAGAATTCTTGGAGATGTCAAAGCACAATATGATACCCTTACTACTTTATTTGTAGTATTATAGAAGAGAATTCATGAGAGAGAAAATACCAAAGACAATTGTTGAGTGATAAAAAAATGATATCACATTTCTTGTATTTATAGACTAATGCCTTAGTAAGGAAGTCAAACTAGGAATTTTTTGGGTTCTTGAACTAGGTTATGAGGTGAAAAAAGAAGATCTTATTGGTTATGTTGATATACTTTTAGAAAGCCCCAAAGACAACACAAAACCTAGATATATATATCCAATTAGAGTGATCCTACATGGACCATCTTACATGAGTTTTCCTTGGGGATTCCTAAAATTGACTAGGTCCTACATTTTTGGGGTTTCAAGTTGTCACTTACCTTCTTCCTTCCTTCACCCTTTTCCTCTAAGTGTTTCAAGTTCCACCCTTTGGCCTTACCCTTTACCTCCTCCCTAATCTATTCCATATTAAAATTCCCACTCTTCTCCTTTCAGCCTTCAGCCTTCACCCTTGTGTCTTACCTCTTACTTTTAGAAGTAAGAGGTAAGGGTTCCCTCAGACCTTTGCAATTTTTCTTTTCTAGCTTCCATTCATCACCTAAGGTTCCTTTTCTATGTCAAAGGGACTTCCTCTTCGGTCTATCTAAAATATTCTTCTCTCACCAATGGTTTCCCTTTCAAAATTTGACAAAGCATCAAAACTCTAGAGTTCAGCCTTTAGCCTTCTTCGTTACCTCTTACCTTTCATCGGTAAGAGGTAACCCTCCTCTCTGACCCTGACCTTTTCTTCCTTGATCGTAGATAACAACCAAAAATTGGCTAAATCATGCTAAAATCCCCAAATTGATAATGAAGTGCAATGAAAAAAAGGAAATCAATAAATACAAATCATATCACCCAATTCCTATGCCTTCTTGACTCATCTTCATTATTCTTATCCACTTCACTTTAAATTTCTTAATTTCCCTCTGATCGTGAGTATGAAATATTCACCTACAAGTATTTTGACAAAAAAATGTTGAAGATTGTGGTTACGAAAAATAGAATTGAATATATTATTTTATACAAGTTTTACAGATTCAATGGTGTAGATTGATTTAAATTCGAATGGACCAAATCACATGTGAGGACTTGATTGCATAGTTAACTGACTTGATTTCTTAGTTTGATTGAATAGTTAAGTGATTTGATCAATTATTTTAAACAGGTGTAATTGAGAGAATGTGTGTGTCATATGGAGGTGACAGATCAATTAGGTGAGTGAACAGAGAGAGAGTGTTAGTCAGAAGGAGGTGACAGATCAATCAGGCGAGTGAACTGAGAGAGAGTGTTAGTTAGAAATGGATAGAATTATACATAGGATGTTTACTTGAAAATATAGGAGACATATGCTCAAATAGAATAATTAATTATTAAATTAATTCATTTCTTTTGTGGAGAAAGTGTGTGCATGTGATTAAATAGTTGAATGAACTATTTAATTTATGGAGGCACTCTAGGTGAGAGGATATAATTATTTAATTAAAAAAATAACCATATATTTAATTATTTGTGGGAGAATATGAATTAATTTGAATGACATAATTAAATAAATTTATGAGAATTATTCAATTAATTAAAAGAAGAGATTACAAATAAATAACATGTGTAATTAAATAAATTTAGGAAACTTATATAATTAATTAAAAGAAGATATTAGAATTAATTAGTGACGTAATTAAGATAAATTAATGTAATTTACTTAATTAATAAATTTTAAAAGAATATTAAAATGAATTAATTAAATGGTTAAAACAATTTAATTAATTAGAGGAATTAGGATGTCAAGTTACAATTAAATGATAAAATCATTTAATCAATTAGCAGGTATCTTGAATTGATAACAAAAAATGTAGTTGTAGGCCTAAGCCATTTTTTAGTGTCTATATTTTTCCCCTCTTTTACATAATGTCATTTTAGCGTTTGTGTCAAATAATAAATAATAAAATGCCCCATTCATGCCCCAGTATGAAGTAGGTAAAGGTATGCCCCCTCAAGAAAATTGATGAATTTTTGAAAAACTTAGAAAAAATTGGAAATTGTCCTGATTAGGTAATTGGATAGATAAAAGTTCAATGGTGGTGAAAGAAATTAGTTTTGGAAAGGTTTAGTATGTGAAATGGTTGTTGGAAGAAGAATGTTAGTTTGAAGATGATTTATTTTAGTGTGAAAGAAAGATATTTCATCACTTTGTTTTCATTATACTAAGCATTTGCATTTTAGTCAACATTGGGTGGTTTATTGCAACAGACAGGAAACACCATGATATGAGATAAACCAATGGTGTGCAATGTCGTTCTTTTTCTGAAAATAAATAGTCATAGACAAGGATTTTCCTGACTCATACCGAGGAACCCATTTTTTCCCAGTCCTTTTTTCGAAATAAATCACAAGCATCAAACCAAAGAAAACATGTCATGGAACATTGTTGCTGCAATAAATCCTATTATTG
The DNA here is from genome assembly GCA_007115665.2 of Sequoiadendron giganteum. Lineage (NCBI taxonomy): Eukaryota > Viridiplantae > Streptophyta > Pinopsida > Cupressales > Cupressaceae > Sequoiadendron > Sequoiadendron giganteum. Next base: position 587,698,492 of record CM021108.1, read on the forward strand.
GGACATCCTTGAGGTGACTAGTGACATGACAGCTTTGAAAATATAAGAAAAACATCATGATAAATCATTGCTCCTCTAAGACCTGTTACTAGGAAATCCTTGAGGTGGCTAGTAACATGACAATATCAAAACGATAAGACAATTAGTCAAAAAGAAAAATATTTTCATATAACATTGTCACTCCTCTAAATCCATGATATTACATCATCGAGGTAGCTAGTCACATGTTCATATCCAGTTGTTGAAAAATAAATGAAAATACCTATCAAGACATGTGTGTCAGATATTTTATTTGTTTGCAAAGGTTGAATTGATGATGACAAGGTTGAATGGTCATTCTTTAGGAAGGACACATGCTAAAGAAGATTGAAATGTCAAATTTGATTATTGCCAAGGTTAGGATTCATGAAGGACACACATCCTGAATAGATGATACAACAAGATCTAATGTCAAGAAGGACACACCCTAAAGACCTGTAGTTGACAAAATAAGGTCTGACGTCAAGAACGACACATCTTGAAGACTCTTAAGTGATTGATTTGATAGATTTGATGTTGATTCAGGAAATGCTTATCCTGAATAAATTGTTTGACTGAAAAGAGTCTGACGTTAAGAAAAACACATTTGAAGACTCTTACATTCTCGATTTGATAGATTTGATGTTGATTCAAGAAATTCTTATCCTAAATTTGAGGTGGCTAGTAACATGATAATTTCAAAAACATAAGATATATGCATGTGACATTATCGCCCCTCTAAATCCTTCATAGGACATCATCAAGGTGGCTAGTCACATTGGTTTAGTCATAGTACGAGGGTCCTCAAAGACAATAGTCCATACCATGTAGGAAGAGTTACACAACAAAAGCCACTCAGAATATGTAGGAAAATATAGATTCAAACATTCTTATTATCAAAAATTTCAATTACATACAACAAACAACATCCAAGTTTACAGATTGGGCTCAAAGGCCTGATACAGCATGCTCAAAATATGGTATTCCTACATGCTCCTTAATGCGAGCCAAAATATTATAGATCGAATCCCCTATTCATTCTAATTTCCATCCTAATGATCTATTACAATGATTTATATCACATCTGAGATCTAGAATCATCCGCGTTGACCAAAGATCATTACAATCTCCGATGAAGGAAATGTAACATGCATAAAATAGGTCAAACTTCAATTTGAATTTCTCCTCAGCAAGTGCATATGATGAAACTTGTGGACCTAAATTAAGGTTGGGGATACTCCATGGAATAATTTGAAAAACAACGCGAGGATCTGAAAGTTACAGGAAGGATCTATAATAGATCAAATTAGTCATTAGGCTCGAAACTACTTCGGTGTTATGTTCTAGAAACTATCACTTAATCTGGAAGAGATAAATTTCTGGAAAAATATCCAATTGTGCTAAAATCTTGCAATAAGGAAAATGAACATGTCCACAGTGAAAACATAGATCCACAGTGTCTAGTGAGAAAATATGATTAAATACCAAATCTACCAAATTGAACTAAACAAGAACAAAAATTGAAATGAAAATATTTTTGGTTGATGCTGGATTGCAAAGAACCAAGGATGCCCGTGCATCAGACATACGGGGTTATTTGAAAAGAGAGTCGCTCACTTTGTTGGGGCTAAAGGAAGACCAATACGGTCTACCTTAGCCTGAGAAATCCAAGAAGAATCCTCCACTAGTCTGCCTTTCCACTTTACAAGATACTCTTTTTACTATCTTCCACTTGTTGTCCTCCCATCTCTGATATCCAAAACCTCTTGTATCTCATCTGATTATTGTTTAGGAAACTATTTCTCCAGAATTTCTTTACCGTCTTCACTTAATTTTTATTCATGGTACTGATGTAGGTCTGCAATGTTGAATATAGGTGATATACCCATGCCATCTGGTAACTGTACTTCATATGCATTTCCTAAATCAAATTTCTTCAAAATCTTACAAGGTCCAAACTTCCTCATCTTGAGCTTATTGTATGTGCCAAATGGAAATCTTTCCTTCCTCAAATACACCATCACTTCATCTCCAACTTCAAAGTATTTATGCAACTCTTTTCATCTTCTCACTCTGTATACTTCCTGTTCATATCTTCCAATTGTTGTTTTACTTGAGTATGCACTTTCTTCATATGTTTTGAAAATTCCTCTACTTCTTCACTCCTTTTATATTCCTTGCTGATGTCTCACAACTCATATATACCTCTAGGATGAACTCCAATAACAATCTCAAAAGGCATCTTTCTAGTACTCATGTTCACTGAATTATTGTAAGAAAACTCTACTTGTGCAAGGACCAAATCCCAACTTTCGGTCTTCTCCCCAACCAAACATCTCAAAAAATTCCCCAAACTCTTGTTTACTACCTCTCTCTTTCCATCATTCGGTAGGTGAAAAGTAGAACTGAACTTTAAATCTGTCTTTAACTTCTTCCAAAGTGTCCTCCAAAAGTAACCAACAAACTTTGTATCTCTATCTAAAAAAATACTCCTAAGTAATCCATGCAATTTGACTAATTCCTTGAAAACCAAGTCTACTACATGTACTACATTTGTTGTTTTCTTACAAGGTATGAAATGTGCCATTTTAGAAAATCTATTCACAACAAAAAATATAGAATCATTACCTCAGTGTCTTCAGAAAACCAAGTATGAAATCCATGTTGATATCCTCCCAAGGTCTCTCTGGAACTGTCAAAGGTTTATACAATCCAACATTCAGACTACTCCCTTTTGTAGCTTGACAAACTCTGCAATAATGCACAAATTTCATAACATCCTTATGAATCTATGGCCAAAATTAATTCTCACTTACCAATGCTACTATCTTGTCAGTTCCAAAGTGTGTTATCAATCCTCCACTATGTTTTTCTTTCACCAAGCTATGCCTCATTGGACTATGGGGTATACACAAGTGATTCCCTCTAAACAACATATCCTCCTGAATGAAATAATCCAACCACTAACTCCTATCCTCCAAGACTAGTTCTTTACAAGCTCTCCAAGGTTTTGCAAAATCTGGGTCTTCCTCATACAAGTTCTTCAATTCATCAAAACCTAATACCTCCACTCTCATTTCTACCAGTAAATTATTTCTCCTACTCAAAGCATCAACAACTCTATTTGAATTTCCACTCCTATGTTTTAAAACAAAAGTATAACACTGCAAGAATTCCACCCATCTCATGTGTCTCTGATTCAACGTACCTTGACTATTCAAATACTACAATGCTTGATGATCCATATACAACAAAAACTCCTTAGGAAACAAGTAATTTCTCCACTTCTTCAAGGCTTGAACTATGGTATAAAACTCTTGGTCATACACTAAATACCTTCTCCTAGCATCATTCAATTTCTCACTAAAATTAGCTACTAGTCTCCCTTCTTGACTTAATAATGCTCCAATTGCATTTCCACTTTCATCATAGTCTACCTAAAATACCTTATTAAAGTCTAGTAAAGAGAATATAGGCTACTGAATCACCTTATGTTTCAACAACTCAAAACTTTGGTTTGCTCCAGATGTCCACCTAAAATTTTTCTTATATCCTCTCATTGTTTTTTTCATAGGACTACAAATAGAACTAAAATTCCTAATGAACTTCTGGTAGAAACTAGCCAATCCATGAAACGATCTTACATCTGCAATGCTTTTCAGTGTAGGCCATTCAAGAATTTATCTTACCTTCTAAGGATCCATCTCCAATCCATCAGTAGATATCAAAAATCCTAGATATACCAATTATTTCTTCATGAAACTACACTTCTTAATGCTTATCAACAATTTTTCTTCTCCCAACCTCTACAAAACTTTTCTTATATGCAACAAATATTCTTCTCTAGTCTTACTAAATATCAAGATGTCGTCCAAATAGACAATCACAAACTTACCCAAGAATTTCTTGAATACCACATTCATCAGCCTCATGAAAGTACTCAGTGCATTTGTTAGTCCAAAAGGAATCACCAACCACTCATACAATCCTTCATTTTTCTTGAATGTTGTCTTCCATTCATCCCCTTATTTGATTCTGATTAGATGATATCCCCTCTTCAAATATATCTTCGTAAAGTATTTAGCTCCACTCAAGCAATCCATAATGTCATCCATCAAGGGCAAAGGAAATCTATACTTCACTATGATTTTATTTATGGCTCTAGAGTCTGTACACATCCTCCATTCTCCATCTTGCTTAGGTGCTAGCACAAGAGGTACTCCACAAGGACTTAAGCTTTCTCTGATCAAACCCTTCCTCAAAAAATATAACACTTTCCTATTCAAATCTTCATTCTCTGCTAGTGTCATCTGGTGTGTTGCTTTATTAGGAAAACTAGCTCTAGGAATCAGATCCATGCAATGACTAATACTCCTCATAGGTGGAAATCCATTAAGTGCATTATCCAAAATGATAACTTCATATTTTTCCAGCAACTCCTTTATCTCCTTTGGTTGTTCTTCTATATGCTTCAAGTCTTTAGCCTTCTTAGGAACCAAGGCATAGCACATTTTCTCATGTCTCAGTCGATCTAGAAATCTCCTTCCATCAACCAAACAAATTCTAGCATTCATACAAACCTCAACTTTAGGAACATCCTCCAAGGAAAAAAAATTCTACTTCATCCTATTAGCAGCAATGGTATATGTGTTATTCTTTCCATCATGAATAGCTTGTGTATCATATTGCCAAGGTCTTCCCAATAAAATATAGCATACATCCATAGGCATGATATCACACAAAAAATCATCATGATAATTTCCTATCTTCAATTTCACCAAATATTGTTCACTTACTAGTATCTTATGCTCATCTTGAATCCATGCTATCTGATAAGGCTTTGGGTGTTTGAATCTTTCCAGATTCAATTTTTTCACCATTTCTTCAGAAACCAGGTTCTTAGAGCTTCCACTATCAATAATCACTCTGCAACATTTACCAGCTACCTTACATTTGGTTCAAAACAAATTATTTCTCTGCAAAGGTTCCTGCTCCATCTCAATTTGACAAAATACTCTTCATTCACCAACAGTTATCCCTCTTCAAGTTTATTAGATGATCTAACATGATCCTCCTCAACAAATTTTGGTCTTCTACTATTCTCTATCTTTTTGCTTGTCTCTCCTTGATTACATTCAAATGCTCTATGTCCTTCTCCACCACACTTAAAACAAGTTCCTCTGAATACTCTTTTCTCCTACCCTCTATCACATTTTCTATAACCCTAGTTCCTGTAACCACCATATCCTCCTCTCCAATAAGAGTTTCCATCATCTCTATGGTACAAATTATCATTCTTAATAACTTCCTTATCTTTATTATGATCTATAAAAGATCCTCTTCCTCCTCCAGTGAAAATTCTTCCTCTCTAGAATCTTCCACCTCTTCCTCTCTGTCTCTACTCATGTATTTTATTCAGCTTATCTTCTACTTTTAGGGAACATTGATATGACTCCTCTACACTTAAAAACTTGATCAAACTGATTTGATCTTGTATAGATGATCTCAAGCCATTCTTAGATCTGACTACTTTCTCGGTCTCATGCTTCAAATGTTTGGATCTGATATTAAACTTGTAGAACTCCTCAATATATTATGTCACACTTGACTCCTTTTGCTTCAAATTTTTCAACTTTCAGAATAAACTAATCTGATAGTATGCAGGCATAAACTTCATCTTTAACTTATTCACTATTTGATCCCATGATTTTATCTTCTCCTTTCCTCTTCTTTTCCTATCTATTTGCAAATTTTCCCACCAAAGGGATGCATGTCCTTTCAACTTTGTACAAGAAAATTTCACCTTCTTTTCTTCAGTAGTACCTTCAAAATCAAAATAATTCTCCATCTCCATTATCCAATCAAGTAACTCATCTGAATCCAACTTACCACTATAATCTAGTGGATTGAAATGTAGTTTAGTATTTACTCTGGTTAGGGATCTTATGAACCTCTCTTCTCCCTGCTCGAGGCCAGGTTGATTTCCTCTTTCCTCTTCATCGTGTTCTTCTACCTCTTCATCACTTACATCATCAATTGGTTGACCTCTCCTTTGGGACATTTCGACTACTTCTAATCGACCAAAAAATCCTCTCAACATCTCCATTATAGCTGGGTATGCATTTCCATGAACTCCATTTCCTCTACCATTTATTATTCCCACCATATTTACACAAGTACTCTAAATCTATAGGTCGGATCCCCAGTCCGTCACCCCACAACAAGTCTTCAACAGGACTTCACAAACTCTGACGATCTCTCATGGAAGGAATCTAGCTTTGATACCAATCTAGTGTAGTCACAGTAGGAGGGTCTTCAAAGAGAATAGTTTGAACCATGCAACAAGAGTTACACAACATAAGCCACTCAGAATATGGAGGCAAAAGAAGATTAAAAAATTCTTATTATCATAAATTTTATTTACATATAGTCGACAACATCCGAGTTTATAGATTGGGCTCAAAGGCCTGATACAAGATGCTCAAAATATAGTATTCCTACATGCTCCTTAATGTGAGCCAAAATCTTATAGATTGAATCCCCTATTCATCCTAATTGCTATCCTAATGATCTATTACAATGATTTATATCACATCTGAGATCTAGAATCATCCATTCCGGCCAAAGATCATTACAATCTTCGATGAAGGAAACATAACGTGCATGAAATAGGTCAGCCTTCAATTTAAATTTCTCCTCAATAGGTGCATATGATGAATCCTGGACCTACATTAAGGTCGAGGACACTCCATGGAACAATTTGAAACACAATGTGGGGATTTGCAAGTTACAGGAAGGATCCAAAAGAGATGAAATTAGCTGTTAGGATCAAAATTGCTTTAGTGCTTTGTTCTAGAAACTCACTTAATCCGAAAGCGATAACTTACCGAAAAAATATCCAATCATCCTAAAATCTTGGAATAAGGAAAATGAACATGTCCACAATGAAAGCATAGATCCATAGTGTTTGGTGAGAAAATATGATAAAATACCGAATCTACCAACTTGAATTGAACAAGAACAAAAACTGAAATGAAAATATTTTTTCTTGATACAGGATTGCAAAAAACCAAGGATGCTCCTACATCACACATGGTAATATAAAAAAGATAAGACAATAAATCAAAAAGAAAAATATGTTCATGTAACATTGTCACTCCTCTAAATCTGTGATAGGACATTGTTGAGGTAGCTAGTCCCATGGTCATATCCAATCATTGAAGAATAAATGAAAATGATTGTCAAGACATATGTGTCAGATATTTGTTTGTTTTCCAAGGTTGACTTGTTTATGACAAGGTTGACTATTCATTCTTTAGGATGGGCACATCCTAAAGAAGATTGAAATGTCAAATTTGATTATTGCCAAGGTTGGGATTTAGGAAGGACACATCTCAAATAGATGATATAATAGTGTCTGACATTAAGAAGGACATATCTTGAAGACTCATAGTTGATAGAAAAGAGTCTAATGTCAAGAAGGACATATCTTGAAGACTTGCTTGCTTGATTTGATATATTTGATGTTGATTCAGGAAAGGCTTATCCTAAATAAATTGTTTGACAAAAAGAGTCTGGCATCGAGAAGATCACATCTTGAGGACTCTTGAATGATAGATTTTATGTTGATTCTAATTTTTCATTGGTTGTATTATGTGTCATCTTTGACCTTACATTCAAGTGGTTCATTATATAACCAATGTTGTGGATATGTTTAACAAATGTTTTGGTTTTCATATTTTCCAATATTTTTATGTTTGCTTAGGTTTTGACCAAGAACCTAACCTAAGGACCTATCCTAGGGATCTCAGGGGTTGTTAAGCCTTACCTAAATTGTACACGTAGAGACCATGTAGTTCGACAAGACTTTGACCGATGGGACTGACTTAAAAGAAAGATTTGTTCATTGGAAGATATTTGATGTGTGTGATAGTGAATGTGATGAACCCTAAAGAAATGACCTAGTGCAGCCTTAGGGGTTCATCAATTGATGGAATTTCCTATGATGTTATTCATGTAGAGACTTCGTAGCTTGACACAACCTAAATTTTCTTTATTTGACGAATAATAAGTCATGAATTTATTGTGTGTTATTGGAAAAACCTAGAAGGAATTGATATAATGCATTAGGGACACATCGATAGATGGCCTTGCCTACATCTTGTCACAGAGGTAATGTAGTTCGACCTTGTAAAAGACTGACATGATAGACATTGACTTTTTTTTTTTATAGTTTTTGAATTATTTAGATGTTTTTGGGATTTTGACGTTATTCAAATGTTTTTTCATTTTTGACATGTTTTCTAAATTTTTTTGTGTTTTCCAAGTGTGTTAGGTCCTGGAGATCTAGAGGTTTACTCCACCAAGCATGGGTATTAGGTAATTTCCCCCAGTGAGATATTGTGTGAGATTGGATGGTAAGATGGATACTATGTAGTGCACTGTGTTGGGTCTCAAAAACATAGGTTTGAATGAGCTACGAGAGGTTTCCAAGCTCTCACAATACTATTGGCCAACTAACAAGGCCAACTAGTACAGTTGAACCTTCTACTCTTAAGGCTCTACTAAACCTAGGTGGGTGTACCTATATGAATGCTGTAGATTTTGAACTATGCTTCCTACTTGACTAAACTATCCACAAATGGAAATTTGACAGTGGAGAGATATGATCTAAATTTGGTATAAATTGTATATGCAATATCAAGGTTAAGGCTGATGTGTTCAATTAATAGATGTTTAAACAAAGTGAATAAAACTAAATAATGAAAATAAAGGAAGACCAGTGCCTTGTTAGGTAAAATGGAGTCAAATGAAAGTCTTAGATGAGTGGTTAATATCTGGTAAATTCTCTAATTGTTTGGCATACACATATGAGTTTATAACTCGTATAAACATGCAAGAATATGATTGACAGACCCTACTTGAGGAAGAATATAAATCCTAACTATTTTATTCTTCTTAATGATCCAAATAATATTCCTAGATTACTGTAATTGACTAACAGGTTTTTAATTCTTCTTTAAAGAAACCAATTAATCAAATCACATAGATAAAGAAAACTTGCACTGATAAATTGAACATATACTTGATATTTCAACTTAATTAATCAAAAAACATCAGACTGGAGACAAACAAATAATTGCAGAAATCCAACAAATAACTGATACCAAAATGAAGCCACCAAATCAATAGTCTTTCATTGTCTTCCTTAAAATTTATAAATGCAACATAGTCTTCTTGAATGCAAACATTTTGAAAACATTATTCTTGCCAGAATGTATCCCTATTCTAAAATCTTCTAATTCCAATTACATCCCTCTCTATTACAAAAAATAGATATCTATATATATCAACCGCCTGAAAAGATGCATCCTTTCATTAATGTCTTAAGCATGAAACACTAAAAAGATTAACATTAACTAAGCTCTGTTAAGCCATAAATGAAATCTCAAAATGTGATATGTGTAGTTTCGAAGCTCGTGTGTATCTGCATCTCCTAGTGCATTGCGGATCACGATCTCCATCATCACCATCCGTTCATTTTTCTCACATGCTTCATCGAACATGGCATCTTTTGTAGTGGATGTCTTTAATATCTCCTAGATTATTAATTCACTTTCCCTTTTCCATGTAGCCATTTATTTTAATTTACCTCCATCATCAAAGAGCATAGCCAATCCATTCTCAGCGGCTTCTATCAATTCTTGCACATCCTCTTGTAACTCCTCAAAGAATCCTTTGTGCTTATCCATAACATGATTAGCATCCTCAATCGTTTCATTATCAGGAGTATCCCGCTGTTTTATTTCGTCAAGTTTCTCTTGGATTCTATCATCCACTCTTTTATGTTCTTTTATTGCATCAAAATACTGTGAGTGTTTTCCCCAAAGTTTATTTAACCAAGTGGTTAAAATGTCATTCCTCCTTTTGATTACTTTTGTAAGTGTGTCAATTTTCCCTTGAGAATATGCACTTGATCCCTCCCAATGGTCCTTCACCTGTGAAATTTCACCTTGGGTGAGCATCTTTGTTGGCCCTGTTGTAGCATCCACTAAGTCCTTTAGACACTCATTTTATCTCAACATTCTTTCGTTATTTGTTTTGTACATCTCCTTTTCTCTGATCAATGCCTATATTTGGGCTTTATTAAATTTTGCTACATTAATCCCAATTTTTGTTGTTGCAACTAGATCAGCCTCTCCAGCCTTTAAAGTCATGACATGTCCAAATGCTTTCTCAGTATCAATGAAAACTAACCTCTTGTGAGGTGGATATAAGGCCCAAATCATCAATGTCTCTTCATCTTGATTGTATTTTGATTCTATATATACTTTTGTCACCTTTTCTATGCTGAGCTTGTGTGTAGTATTGTTGTCTTTCAGGAAACTATCAAAAACCAATACAGAATTGAGGTCTAATCCTAGGAAAATCATGACACTAGCCTTTTCCAACATTTCTCTCCCTTTCTCAAGGGTCATACTTTTCATCTCTTTCTTTACATCATCTCTCAAACTCTTCAACAATTGTTCTTCATTTCTTGGTGTCATGTTCTCAACTAGTTCTCTTATTTATTTTCCTTTTTTCTTGCATAAAAATATATTGAATTTTGAAGTTTTTAAAAATTCATCATCTTCTATAAAATATCTATATTCTTCTTGTCTTGCATTTGTATCTACATTTTCCTCAATATTTATTTCTCTGGCAGAGTAGGTATAACCCTGAGTTCTTGTCCTTGATACTTTATCGGATGGATCCTGTGACATGTTAGCCCTTGATGCCTTTTCACTAGTGGACAACATCTCCATATCCAACAACTCCTGATTATGTCACTCAATCACCATTTTTGCCTCTTCTGCTTCCAAATTTCTTATCATATCATAAAACAGGTAGGGAACATGATGGTACCCTCCAAAGTTTATCTTTTGTTTAGCCGAGTGGATATACCCTTCTGGATCAATCTTTTTTCTCAATGGCCCTCTCTTCATGATGTATTATAATAACCTATCAATAATCAGGTTATATCCTTCCTTTGCTAACACATTAAAGTCACCAAAACATAACGTACTGGGCATAAAAGCCTACTTTCCAAAAGAGCTTAAATTCATGACACTAGAGAAATCCATTTGCCTAACAATTTCTAAGTAGGTAATCCTGTCTGGAACTGTTCTAGGCAAGATAAATGGAGCATCTTCAAATCCATAGACCCTAATCATGGTTGTGTTCTCTATAAAATACCAATCCCCCCAATTGTGGTTGATTCATCTGTTAAAATATTTAGGTCTGAGAAACCTTTTTATCTAATCAGAGAAGGAATAATCACATGGATGATTGTAGAATTTATACAAGGGTTTTACAAAATATTCCTCAAAGTTTACAAAAATGAAATTAGCAAACCTACTATCCCAAACAACAATCCATTAGTAAATAGAAAATGGCCTACCTTCTTTGTCAAATTATAAAACTCTCAGCTCCAGGGGCCACAACCCTAATTCATGTCTAAAGTATAGCACCGAGTGCATCAATAAAGAATAATTCCTAAGGTGTAGGACAAAGGCTCCATTTTTTATTGCCATCAACCTAGCGTCAAGTTCTTTAAACACATATGAAGCATAATCCAAAGGCTTGGAGTTATGATATTGAATATTTGCTGTAATCACCATAGGCACAATTTCCACATACTCTGGAACCTCCATTCCCAATACATATCCTGCCGAAAAATACGTGTACTTCATATAAGGTTTGAAAAGATCCACATGAAATGGTGGTCCCTCATTTTCCTCCATTGGAATTAGTTTGTGACCATGCCTAATTTTGTGCAGGGGTAATCTCGAACCCTTATAAATGGTTTCCATCCTTCTAAATTAACTCTCGAGTTCTTCACTTATAATTTTTTCATTGCATATCCTTTCTAATTTGAAAACCTCGCTTATTGCATTTTTTGACAAATGTATTAATGGATTCCCAAATAGATCACATATGGACCTATGTTTTGAATTATAATTCTAGCTAATAATTTCACCAATTCAACATCAACAAAGACACTAGGGAAAACTAGTTTACCTAAATTGAGCTTCCATGGGTTACATACTGGCTCAAAATGATTCCTTTGGTAGTAATGGAAACTAAACAGTTCATAGCCTCTAATTGGGGCCCAAATATCTCCAATGAATTTTCATTTTTCATCTAATTTATCTATTTCAGCACTAAGTTTTGCAGAGCATTTGGCCTTAGGTCTAGAATCGGGTAACTGGTCCATGAGATCCTGGTTCTATATTCACTCCGTGTCCTCCAACTGAATTTTGGTTTTCTGCCTTTTTCCTTTTGATTGACTACTCTCCCCGTGTTTTCTACCTTTTGATTTCTTTGGACCAAAACTTTCCAGTTTTGGAAATTTACAAGATTCAAGGGATGAGGAACTTAGCATATTTCACCTGAAATTCCAAGCTGAACGAATGCCCCAATTCTCTGCTCATTCTGCTCCTCTTCCTTGCTGCTAATTCCACAAAAAAAAAAATTTAATTGAATTCACCTGGATTTGTAAAATATTTTATGTTTTCATGGTGCCATTAATGCCTTGGCTGTGACACGAATGAAGCAAGCTCCTTGAAATTCTCGTTGTCACATCACGTAGCATATCTGTAGGACATTTTAAATCTTTGGCCGATCCTTCTGTTGAACGTTCACATATCCGCTAAGACATCTTGCAACTCCCCCGATGCCACAAGTCTCCCCGACAGTTTCACTTTTAATTTTTAAATGTTGCCATGACTCCCAATGAATAAAACCTATCACCATAACTTAACGAATCAGGCCAGCAATTCTCTGCTTCATTCTGAAGGTTCTTTGTCTCACTGAGATATTCCTTGTTGTCAACTTAAGTCGCTAAGGCAAAGTAATTGTTCTGTCAATGAAAAAATATCGTTGTGGCCTTCCTTAGATCTCTCCACTAAGGTTTATCTTATCGATACATATTTTCTTCGACGAGACCATGCACATTGTTCCCTCGACAATTTTTTTAGCTCCATACATATTTTCACGCCCAATCCTGTCGGTATAACACAGGAGGTCGATAATTCTCCCTGAACTCTTCTCACCATCATTTGTCTCATCGAATAAGTCTTCCTTTTATTTATTGGCAAGACCGGTAAAAGTCTCAGGTTGTCTTTTGGAACCTTACTCCGATGACTCCAGTCTAGTCGATACATGTTATTATGCTCCGAGCGGTGGGGTAAATATGAGCTCGATATGACCTCACACCGTCATGCCGATAGCCATTGTCCTACCGATAGAAACTATGAACCCATGTAATCCTGACATATGTCCTCATCAGCATGGCAAAACTAGTTTCTTGCTAGTATACTAAAGGAAATGTGCATTAGTATCGATGAGACCTACATTATCTTATGCCGATATGTTCCATATATCAAAATTTTCAGGGTTAGATAAAATTTATGTGATTATATGATAAAAATTGACCCAGACCTTGGTAAGTATGCTATATAAAGAAAAAATTATGACTCCTTGGGACACTAATGAGCATGAATGGGCAATGATATGTTTTCAAAATTTTACAGTTCCAACAGTGGCTCCATCTAGGGATGAATGGTTGTGAGATCATTGCAAGGATCCAAATCTTTGGGTGAGCAGACCAATCTTTATGGATCAAGGAAAGAATGAAAGCAAGTGGAGATGAACATGATCCTAAACTACTGTACATGGAGAAAATTCAAATAAAGGAATCCCAAGATTGTCCATGTACTAGAAAAACTTGTACCTTTTATTTCCTATACTACTGTGCATGGAAAATTTATGAAAGGTTATGTTAAGAGTTGTCCATGCACTAGCAACCCTTGATCCTCTATAATTTTCAAGAGAAACAGTTCTTTAAAAATTTCCTATGTACAAGCAACTCCTATTTTCCACCACTTATGTTTTGTAAGTAATATGAATCCTCTCTTCATTTACCAACAACAACAAAAGGTCCCAACCACAAATATTCAAATTTCCCATGTTTTCCTTTCTCCTGGCATGCCACATCAATACCAGATCATTCTCTTCAATTTTTTTATTTTTTGCCTTTTTATCAAACAAATACTTCATTTGTGCTTGCAAATTCATATTCTAGTTTTGATCTAGTCTTCTCATCTCATCAAGCTCTGCCAATTGTTCCATTCTCTATTCCATTGGTTTAGGAGCCTCTATGTCTTCTTGAAGGATAAATTTTTAAACTGGCAACAAATTTTGTAAAGGCATTCTGGCTTGTGTTCCATATACTAGTTCAAATGGGGATTTTCCAATTGCCTTTTTGATAGTGATCCTATCAGCCCATACAACCATTTTTAATTTTGAATCCCTTATCTTTTTACTTTCACCTAGCATTCTCCTTATGATTTTTAGAATGCTTTTGTTGTTGGACTATGCCTGACCATTAGCTTGCAAGTGGTAAGGAGAAGAATAAGAAATAGTAATACCATGCATTCTACAAAAGGTCTTAATGTCATCCGATCTGAAACTCATCCCATTTTTTGTGATTAATATCAATGGCGTACCAAACCTAGTAATGATATTATCCATCAAAAAATTGATCACAACTTTACTTGTTGCTTGCTTGGTTGGGATTGCTTCTACCCATTTGGTGAAGTAATCAGTGGCTACCAGTATCCATTTGTGTCCTCCACTTGATATCTCTTGTATATCTCCAATAAAATCAATCCCCCATTGATGAAAAGGGGCTTCAATCTACATAGGTCTAAGTGGTAAAGCTCGCTGATATTTTATTTTGCCTAAAAACTATTTACATGGCTCACACTTTCTTACATATGAAAAAGAATCATTAAAGACCTTTGGCTAGTAATAATCCTCCCTAAGAATTTTATGTGTAGTTGTCTTTGCAGAATAATGGCATCCACAGACCCCTTCATGCATTTCTTTCAAAACATGATTAGATTGTGACTTATCTAAACATAACAGCAACATTCCATCCCTGTTCTTCTAAAATAAATCACCTTCTATGAATACATATTTAGATGCTTGTAGTTTCAAGGTTCTTCTCTGGTTATCATTAAATCCTTTAGGAAACTTCGTGTTTTTGAGGTAATACATGATGTTTGTATACCAAGGTGTATGCTCAATACTTGCAATCGCGTTTCCTTCATCCTCCACATTGCAAATTTGATTTGCCTCAATATTTGCTTCTACCATTAACTTGGCCAAACCTTGGCCTCTTACCAATTTAGTATTTTTTATTTCCATATCAATTTTTTGTATTTTATTAATCCACTTGCATCTCTTCCCTGTTACTTCTAACTATGTTAAAATGTCTTTAACAGTTGCGTGAGGGACATAAGCAGTCACTTTGGTTCCAACAAGATATATTCTAAAATATTTTGTAGCTTTTACTAGTGCAAAGGCTTGTTTTTCCATTATGTCATATTTCAATTTTGATCCCTCGAATGATTTACTAAAAAATGATACATGTTTCTCATGACCATCCTCATTTTTTTGTAACATAACAACATCTATAGTGTGCAAGGAAGCGAATGAAAATATTTGAAAAGGTTTTGTGAAATCGGGAGATTTGAGGATAGGGGATTCTTTGATGGCCCTTTTAATGGATACAAAGGCTTCCAATGCTTCTGGAGTCCATTCAATTATTTGTCCTTTCCTTAGAATTTTTGATATGGGATTAATAATTTCAGCAAAGTTAGACACAAACCTCCTATGAAAGTTAATTTGTCCAAAGAAAAATTGGATGGCTTTGACAGTTTTAGGAATAGGAACCTTATTTATGGCTTCAACTCTATCAGGATCTATTATAACTCCTTCCTTTGACACAATATGTCCTAAGATTTTTCCCTCTGTGATAGCAAAATGACATTTTTTAGAGTTCAAACTAATGCCATATTCTAAGGCTTTTATGAATATTTTTTCCAGATGTTCTACATGATCTTTAGCCCTTTTTGAGCAAGCATTAAGGTCATCTTGATATACTACCATTATAGCATTAATCAAGTCTGCAAATGCTAAGTCCATAGCTCTTTGAAAAGTTGCTCCTGCATTTGTGAGACCAAAGGACATTCTCACATAAACATATGTTCCACGTGGAGTTGTAAAAGTTGTCTTGTACTGCTTAGATTCCCTTACTTTAACCTGATTATAACCAGAGAAACCATCCATCATAGATAACAACTCATACCCTGTTACTTTGTGTAGTATACCCTCCATATTAGGTAGAGGGAAATTATCTTTGAGGGATGCCACATTTAAATTTCTGAAGTCCACACATAGTCTGATATCTTCATTCTTCTTTCTCATAGGAACTAGGTTTGACACCCATGTTGAATGTCTGACCGGTTTAATGATACCCCCATCTCTAAGCTTTTCCAATTACTCCTACATATTTGGTTCCAATGTAGGGTTAATAGGTCTTTGTTTCTGCCTAAATGGCTTTGCATTCGGTTTCAACAAAATTTCATGTTGAAATAGGTCTTCCCTATATGCCTTGAGGTCTTCATAAGACCATGCAAACACATGTTTATATTTTCTTAGTAATAAAATCAACATTCTCTAAATTGTTGGGCTTATTTTCTTTCCAATATATACTTTTCTTGGTGCCAGTTCAGTCCCTAAATTTACCTCTTCAATATCCTCTTTCTTAACTGGTGTTTGTTTCCTGAGGAATCGATCATTTCCATCATATACTCTCTCCAATGCTACTAGTCCTTTGGGGAGTTTATTAGTTCTAAGTTGTAAGACCTTCCCAAATACTGTCTGCTCTCCATCTATTTCTTTTACAAAGGCATTAAAGTCAATTTCTCGGGCCTCATATTGGTCTATACAGTGAAGAAACTTTAGAATGTCAGTGTCCTCATTAAAAAATACCAACTGTATATATTGTTAGACATAGTGGGTCTTGTTTTGAATTCAATTTGAGATACTCCTACCAATGTGATGTCATATTTTTTTAGTGCTACATTGGCTAGGAAGTCTGCCATTATATTTTTTGACCTATCCACCCAATCAATGGAGAAAGAATCAAATAGATCGATTGTATCCCATATCACATTCTTGTATTGCTTCAACCTCTTGTTCTTTGTAACATATTTTGATCTGACCTGTGAACCAACCAGTACCGAGTCTCCAAAAATAGTTAACAGTTTAATCTTGTGCTTCACAGCCATATTCAAACCAGTTAACAAGGCTCCATATTCCGCCACATTGTTTGTACATTCAAACACCAACAAAAATGAATATTTAAATGTAGTACCTTCAAGAGATATGAAAACTACCCCAACTCCATTACCTTCTTGGCTACATGCCCCATCAAAGTACATTTTCCATACCCCTTGCTGATTTTAAGAAATATGTTTATCAATTGGGTCTTTGTTCACTAATTCTAGTTGTGATAATTCTACTCTAAAACTCCCCAAATCTACATCACAAAAGCAATTAAGTTGTTCTTGAGGAACACACTCAACAATTTGATTCATTCTTGGCTCCCTATATAACTTGACCTCTTCACCATTTACTGGTATAGTGGCATATGATAAATCGAACTGCATATTACCCCCTACTGTTGTTGTCCATTATCTTGACAAAATCATTCCAAACTGAGGAGGTGTGTCAATTACGGTTATATCAATATTGTAGGTAGCTTGGGGGTAATTTTCTAATCTTACTTCCACATTCTTTATTATTCCTACAATCGGAACAAGCCTTCTATCCATGGCATAACATTTACCTCCTTCTACATCTAACCACATACCAAGCTATTTCATTACCCCCACTGGCATAATATTCATGGAAGCACCTGAATCAATCATGCAATTTCTCACTAACTTGCCACTTATGAGCAAGGTGGTAAAAAATGGGTCAATTTGTGGTTTATTTATTAAGCAGGCTTCTAAAATTTTTATTTCCTTCTTCTTATTAGTAGTTCTGGGGATCTCGTTATTTTCAAGGTTTATATTTTGATTCCCATTAGACATCAATTGAATGGAATATTCCCTATATTCCTTAATTTTCATCATCTCAAGTAATGGATAGATATTATTAGTTGAGATAAGGTTTGTATGAAATCAAAAGATGTACCTTTAGTTCTAATCACCTTCTTTGGTTCTATCAATTCTCCTTTGCATGTTTGACTTGACTTTTATTTCTCGACGGGGATTTCTTTACTTTCCTCTTTAGGAGACCACTTCTATTTTTTTTTGTCAGATTTCTTATCATCTGTCCTTTTTAATGTCTCATTTGGTACCTTTTTATTTTTTACAAATATTCCTCTCAGGAGACCCTCATCTTTGTTCACTGTTCTATTCCTCAACCAACATTTGCTTCTAGCTTCTTCTACTACTGCAATAGTCAACCTCTCAATCTCTTCTTCACTCGGTCTCCTTATACTGTACCTATTAGTTTGACATGATGCAATAGGGGGATTTTTCTCATTTTCACTTTCTTCATGGTCAACAAAAACCTATTGCTCTGCCATATGAATATTGTATTTTTGCTGTTCAACATCATACTCATGTCCCTACTCCTCCAAAGATGAGTATTCCTTCTCCAAAGCAATAAGAGTGTGGGAAGTTAAATAGACATTTTGGTCTTCACCACCATCATTTTCTAATGTATCTTCTTCTGGTATTGATTGAGCTATAACACAATGCTCTAAGGAATGTGGTGCGTAACATACTGAGCACTAGGGACTCTTATCTACCATATATGCTCCTTTCCTTTTTAATGCATCCAATTTTTCTTTATTCCTTGGTCTATCATTTAATGGATTCCCTCCTTCCAATTTATATTATAAGGCATGTTATGCAGCCTTGGTCTTTCATTCTTATATATATTTTCTTGTCTATTTGGGGGAGCCCTAGGGTTTTCCCTTTTATAAATCATCCCTACAACCTTCCTATTATTCTCAATTGTGAGTGTTATCTTTTGAGATTTAGCCAAATTCCTAGGATCTCTATTCCTAAGCTCATATCCTGTCTTGGGATCAAAAGCTTTCAAGTAGATGCTCAATGCAGCAGGGTCAGCCAACTTGGATCCATGAGGTATCTTATTATGCAGTTTGGAAAACCTTTGATTAAAGTCATACGATGACTCATTTTGATGCTTTTGGATAGTTACCAACTCATCCAAAGCAAACTTTGATGCACATTGATTCCCATATTGTTGGAGAAACTACTCATAAAATATATGAATAGAATCAATGAATGCTGTCAGTAAACTATTAAACCAGTCCTTGGCATCCTCGATCAGTGACATCATAAATAATCTCAAATGTACATCCTCATATTGCATATCCAAATCTTGAATAACTGCTTTAAAGTTTCTCAGATGCTCCTCGATTGTGACTACACTACTTCCTGTGAATTTGGGGACTAGGTTTCTCCAATTGTTATCCAGAGGGTAAGGGTATATCTGAAACCCAATCAAATAAAACTGCCTAATCATGGTTGTTTATTGTGGAGGAGGGTTTTGGTAGTGTTGATGCTGGTACAATGGATTACTATTTGCCACATATTGCTGACCTTGTGGGGGTACATGCTGCTAATAAGGAGGTGGTTGAAAACCCTTATGTTGTAGTGGAGCATTTTGATGTCCACATTGGTTCCTTGGCTGATTTTGGTGGGCATGTGGAGAATTTGATGGTCTCATATTATTATTTTTATGAGGGTTCATATATTTAGGTGAGTCATCCATTGGCATTTTAATCTGAGCCTTTTGCAACTTCAATTTTTCAAATTCTTTCATTGCTTGAAGCCTTTGCTCATACTCTATCCTTAATCTTTCTGTTTCTTGTCTCATGCATTCTAACTCTGCATCTACCTCATTTTGGGTCATGAGTTCATGATTTTCTTCAGACGCTTCTTCATATTCAAGTCCCTCCTCAAAGAGTGTTGTTCTCTACTCATATTCAAACTCTCTTCTTTTTTTAGCCTCAAAATCAGCCATGAACTCATCATCCCTCTTATGATTCATTTTCCAGGGGCAGTCTCTCTTCTCTTCTGGAGTGTGAAGTTCTTTAGATGGGTTGTTTTCATTTGTTAATGCATCATATGAATTATGTGTTTCCACCGATGGTTTTGATGTTTTGTTTCCTATTGCTAGGCCCCAGTCATCAGCCACTTTCTTGCCCTAATCATTTTTAGAATTCCACTTACTTTTATCATTAGGACCATCATTATCTCTATATAAAGATCTTCGTCCTTGCATGTTGTGAGTAATCGTGATGGTCTAAACTCTAGGATGATTTCTTTCTGATCTATATTTTATTTTATTAGTCTCAATGCTTTTGTTCATTCAGAGTCGCCACCCACCCTTTTTTTTAAAGTGAGAAAAAATGTTATTATTTCACCTAGAGGGGTCAATTTTTTCAAAAAAAAATAAAAATTTAACTATGATTCTCTTTTAATGACTCGATATGGAAAAGTTTCCTACCACCAGACTTCTCTCAAGTTTCCCCAGTAGAGTCACCAATTTGTTGGGTCTCAAAAACGTAGGTTTGAATGAACCACGAGAGGCTGCCAAGCTCTCACAATGCTATTGGCCAACTAACAAGGCCAACCAGTATAATTGAACCTTCTACTCTTAAGGCTTTGCTAAACCTAGGTGGGTGTACCTATATGAATGCTATAGATTTTGAACTATGCTTCCTACTTGACTAAACTATCCACAAATGGAAATTTGACAGTGGAGAGATATAATCTAAATTTGGTATAAATTGTATATGTAATATAAAGGTTAAGCCAGATGTGTTCAATTAATAGATGTTTAAAAAAAGTGAATAAAACTAAATAATGAAAATAAAGGAAGACTAGTGCCTTGTTGGGAAAAACAGACTCAAATGAAAGTCTTAGATGAGTGGTTCCAATTTGGTAAATTCTCTAATTGTTTGGCATACACATATGAGTTTATAACTGGTATAAACATGCAAGAATATGATTGAAAGACCCTACTTGAGGCAGAATATCAATCCTAACTATCTGATTCTTTTTAATGATGCAAATAACATTCCCAGATTACTGTAATTGACTGAAAGGAATTTAATTCTTCTTTAGAGAAACCAATTAATCAAATCACACAAATACAACAAATGTGCACTGATAAATTGAACATATACCTGATATTTCTACTTAATTAATCGAGAAACATCAAACTGGAGACAATCAAATAATTGCATAAATCCAACAAACAACTGATACTAGAATGAAGCCACCAAATCAATAGTCTTTCATTATCTTCCTTAAAATTTATACATTCTAGATAGTCTTCTTGAATGCAAATATTCTAAAAATATTATGCTTTCCATAATGTATCCCTATTCTAAAATCTTCTAATTCCAATTCCATCCCTCTCTATTAAAAAAAAGGATATTTATATATATCAACCGCTTGAAAAGATGCATCCTTTCAAAAATTTCTTAAGCATGGAACACTAACAAGATTAATATTAACTAAGCTTTGTTAAGCCATACATGAATTCTCGACATGTGATCTGTGTAGTCTCAATGCTTGTGTTTATCTGCATCTCCTAGTGCATTGTGGATCACGATCTCCATCATCACCATCCGTGTGTTTTTCTCACATGCTTCATCCAACATTGCATCTTTCGCAATAGCTGTCTTTAAAATCTCCTGGAGTATTAATTCACTTTTGCTCTTCCATGTAGCCATTTCTTTTCATTTACCTCCATCATCAAAGAACATAGTCAATCCATTCTCAGTGGCCTCCATCAATTCTTACGCATCCTCTTGTAACTCCTCAAAGAATCCTCTGTGCTTATCCATAACATGATTAGCATCCTCAATCATTGCATTATCAGGAGTATCCCGCTATTTTATTTCCTCAAGTTTCTCTTGGATTCTACCATCCACTCTTTTATGTTCTTTTATTGCATCAAAATACTGTGAGTGTTTTCCCCAAAGTTTATTTAACCAAGTGGTTAAAATGGCCTGCCTCCTTTTGATTACTGCTATAAGTGTGTCAATTTTCCCTTGAGAATATGCACTTGATATCTCCCAATTGTCCTTCACCTGTGAACATTCACCTTGGGTGAGCATCTTTGTTGGCACTATTGCAGCATCCACTAAGTCCTTTAGATGCTCATTTTCTCTCAACATTCTTTCCTTATTTTTTTTGTACATCTCCTTTTCTCTGATCAATGCCTGTATTTGGGCTTTATTCATTTTTTCTAAATTAATCCCAATTTTTGTTGTTGCAACTGGATCAGCCTCTCCAGCTTTTAAAGTCATGACATGTCCAAATGCTTTCTTAGTATGAATGATAACTGACCTCTTGTGAGGTAGATATAAGGCCCAAATCATCAATGTCTCTTCATCTTGATTGTATTTTGATCTTGTATATACCATTGTCACCTTTTCTATGCTGAGCTTGTGTGTAGTATTGTTGTCTTTTAGGAAACTATCAAAAACCAATGCAGAATTGAGGTCTAATCCTGGGAAAATCATGACACTAGCCTTTTCCAACATTTCTCTTCCTCTCTCAGGGGTCATACTTGTCATCTCTTTCTCTACATCATCTCTCAAACTATCCAACAATTGTTCTTCATTTCCTGGTGTCACATTGTCAACTAGTTCTCTTATTTACTTTCCTTTTTGCTTGTATAAAAATGTTTTGAATTTTGAAGTTTTTACAAATTCATCATCTGCTATAAAAGATCTATATTCTTCATGTCTTGCATCTATATCTACATTTTCCTCAATATTTATGTCTCTGGAAGAGTATGTATAACCATGAGTTCTTGTCCTTGATACTTTACTGGATGGACCCTGTGATATGTTAGCCCTTGATTCCTTTTCACTAGAGGACAACATCTCCATATCCATCAACTACTGATTATATCGCTCAATCACCATCGCTGCCTCTTCTGCTTCCAAATTTATTATCATATCATCAAACCTGTAGGGCACATGATGATACCCTCCAAAGTTTATCTTTTGTTTAGCCGAGTGGATATACCCTTCTGGATCAATTTTTTTTCTCAATGGCCCTCTCTTCATGTTGTATTGTAATAACCTATCAATAATCATGTTATATCCTTGATTTCCTAGCACAATAAAGTCACCAAAACATAACGTACTGGGTATAAAAGCCTGCTTTCCAAAAGAGCTTAAATTCATGACACTAGAGAAATCCATTTGCCTAACAATTTCTAAGTAGGAAATCATGTCTAGAACTGTTCTAGGCAAGATAAATGGAGCATCTTCGAATCCATAGACCCTAATCATGGTCGTGTTCTCTATAAAATACCAATCTCCCCAGTTGTGGCTGATTGGTCTATTAAAATATTTAGGTATGAGAAACCTTTTTATGTCATCAAAGAAGGAATAAGCACATGGATGATTGTAGAATTTATACAAGGGTTTTACAAAATATTCCTCAAAGTGTACAAAACTTGAATTAGCAAACCTACTATCCCAAACAACAATCCATGACTGAATAGGAAATGGCCTACCTTCTTTGTCAAATTCAGAAACTCTAAGCTCCAGAGGCCACAACCCTAATTCATGTCTAAAGTATAGCACCAAGTGCATCAATAAAGAATAATTCCTGAGGTGCAAGACAAAGGCTCCATTTTTTATTGCCATCAACCTAGCATCAATTTCTTTAAACACATATGAAGCATAATCCAAAGGCTTGGAGTTATGATATTGAATATCTATTGCAATCACCATAGGAACAATTTCCATACACTATGGAAACTCCATTCCCAATACCTGTCCCACCGAAAAATACGTGTACTTCATATAAGGTTCAAAAAGTGCCACATGAAATGGTGGTGCCTCATTGTCCTCCATTGGAATCGGTTTGCCACCATGCCTAATTCTATGTAGGGGTAATCTCCAACCCTTATAAATGGTGTCCATCCTTCTGAATTCACTCTCGAGCTCTGCACTTACAATTTTTCATTGCATATCCCTTCTAATTTGAAAACCTCGCTTATTGCAGTTTATGACAAAAATATTAATGGATTCCCAGATAGATCATATATGGCTCTATGTTTCAAATTATAATTATTGGCTAACAATTTCACCAATTCGACATCAACAAAGACATTAGAGCAAATCAATCTACCTAAATTGAGCTTCCATCGGTTACATACTAGCTCAAAATGATTCCTTTAGTAGTAATGGAAACTGAAAAATTCATAGCCTCTAATTGGGGTCCAAATATCTCCAATGAATTTGCATTTATCATCTAATTTATCTATTTCAGCCCTAAGTTGTGCAGAGCATCTGGCCTTAGGTCCAGAACCGGGTAGCTAGTCTATGAGATCCTGGTTCAATTTTTGCTCAGTGCCCTCTGACTGAATTTTAGTTTTCTACCTTTTTCCTTTTGATTGACTACTATCCCCATGTTTTCTACTTTTTGATTTCTCTAGACTAGCACTTTCCATTCTTTAAAATTTACAAGATTCAAGGGATGAGGAACTTACTATATTTCGCCTGACTTTCCAAGCTAAACAAACACCCCAATCCTCTGCTCGTTCTTCTCCTCTTCCTTGCTCCTAATTCCGTGAAAAAATTCCTTTAATTGAATTCACCTAGATTCGTAAAATCTGTTATGTTTTCATGGTGCCAATAATGTCTTGGCTATGACACATATGAAGCAGGCTCTTCGAAATTCTTGCTATCACGTCATATAGCATATCAAAAGGACATTTTAAATCTTTGGCCGATCCTTATATTCAGCGTTCACATTTCCGCTAAGACATCTTGTAGCTCCCCCGATACGACAAGTCTCCCTGACAGTTTCACTATTAATTTTTAAATGTCGCCATGACTCCCACCGAAGCAAACCTATCGGCATAACTTAACGAATCAGGCCAAAAATTCTTTGCTTCATTCTGAAGGTTCTTTGTCTCACCCAGATATTCCTTGTGAACTCAAGTCATCGAGGCAAATTAATTGTCCTGTGAATGAAAAAATACTCGTCGTGACCTTCCTTAGATCTCCCACTGAGGTTTATCTTACCGATACATCTTTTCTTCAGCGAGACTACACACATTGTTCCCCCAACAATTTTTTTAGCTCCATACATATTTTCATGCCCAATCCTATTGGTATAACATAGGAGGTTGATAAGACTCCCCGTACTCTTCTCGGCATCATTTGTCTCATCAAATAAGTCTTCCTTTGCTTTATCGGAAAGACTAGTAAAGGTCTCTGGTTATCTTTTGGAGCCTTACTCCGATGAATCTAGTCTTGTCGGTACATGTTCTTATGCTCTGAGCAGTGGGATAAATATGAGCTCAATATGAACTCACACCATCATGCCGATAGCCATTGTCCCGCCGATAGATATTGTGAATCCGTGTACTCCCGACATATGTCCTCATCAGCATGACACAACTAGTTTCTTTCTGATATACTGAAGTAAATGCACATTAGTATCGGTGAGACCTGCATTATCTTATGCCGATATGTTCCATATATCAAAATTTTTAGGGTTAGATAAAATTTATGTGATTATATGATAAAAATTGACCCAGACCTTGGTAAGTATTCTATATGACGAAAACTTTAGGACTCCTTGGGACACTAATGAGCATGAATGGCCAATGATATTTTTTCAAAATTTTACAGTTCCAATACATTGTGAGCATCAACCAATCTCAAGCCATAGGACTAGCAACTACTCTTATTGTGGTTGTCACAGAATGAAGGAGGGACAATTATATTAACATGGGTGAAGGTGACAAGACCATGCAAAGTAATAATATATGACAAAGTGAAGATTCTCTACATATGGCACGTGTTTTCCAAGTTTTCACCATGGTACTTATCCAAAGTGCTATTAAAATGGTTTTCACTATTGGATGGATTATTTTTTTTACTATTTTATTTTTTTCCATTTTTTCAATTTTTTTTGTATTTTGTGGTTTTGACTGAGCTCTCTAAAGCTATGTGTAAAACTTGTGTAGGTGCAAGCTATTTATAGGCTCAGATAATGGTTCTCCCTCTAGAGTAGACAACTGATATGTGTCAGAACTGAAGGAAGTTGTGATGACATAAGGGCCTAGCCTGTTATGCTCAAACTTACTAGGTTTATCTCATTCTACCTAGTTTTTAGGATTCCGCATTAGTATGAGGATGTTGATGTCAAAATTTTTTACTTGGACCCTCTTGTTGTGACTTCTACAAAGACGGTTCTGATATGCTTGTAAGTTGGTCAATTCTTTCTGTCTTCGCTCATCCAGTAATTCTAGCTCATGTACCCTAGATATCCTATACTCTTCATCATCAATTAACCATTTCATAGACACTCAAAGAGGGGAATTAAACCTCGACAGGGAGAATATTCTATGAACCAAAGAATAAGGAAAATGGGGAGGCCTCAGTGGGAGTACAAATTCTAGTTTGATACACTCGTAAGGTAGGGTTGAGTTGGATGTGCTAGTCACAACCAACATCATTGATGGTTTTCTTAAGGATTTTAATGATGGTTTTATTGGATGCCTAACAATGAAAACAACCAAAAATTTCCTAAATCATGCTAAAATACCTAAATTGATAATGAAGTGCAATGCAACAAAGGAAATCAATAAATAAGAATCAATTCACCCATTTCCTATGCCTTCTTGACTCATCTTCATTATTCTTCTCCACTTTGCTTTAAATTGCTCAATTTCCCTCATCTCGTGAGTATGCATTATTCACCTGTAGGTATTTTGAAAAAAAAATGTTGAAGATTGTGGTTACCGAATATAGGATTGAAAAGATTATTTTATTAAAGTCTCATAGATTTGATGATCGAGATTGATTTGATTTTGAATGGTCCATATCGTGTGTGAGGACCTGATTGCATATTTAACTGACTTGATTACCTAGTTTTATTGAATAGTAAAGTGATTTTGATTGATTAGTTTCAATAGGTGTAACTGAGAGAGTCTATGAGTCATGAGGAGGTGATAGATCAATTCAGTGAGTGAATTGAAAGATAGTGTTAGTCAAAAATAGGTGATAGATCAATTTAGTGAGTGAACTAAGAGAGAGTGTTAGTCAGAAGAGGTGAGGATTATGCATGAGATATTTACTTGAACATTAAAGAGACATGGGTATGTGCAGGATCATGATGGGCCAAAAAGTGGCGATATGTAGGTGATATGATAGCCCATGTGGCTAATGACTTTTTTTTACCCAAAATTGATGAAATGAAAAGGGTTTTTAAAGGAGATTCTCAAGTTTCCACCAATATAAATTATTCTTTACTTTGAATTTAATAAATAATTATTATTCATTTTCTATTTGAATTACGACTAAAGTCTTGATTGATAGGTTGATTGAAAAATCTATAGCTTTCAAACAGTATCACATTTTTTGAATCCGAAATATGCATCACATTCTATGCTTTGCATACTATAGGATTAAAAAAAAAATGAATTTCATAAAGATTTGACCAAGTGAAGGTGGTTAGACATACAATTTTTTATATTTTTTAAAAGTTGTAATAAAAAAATCATAATTAATTATTTACTTGGAAACAAAATAGAAAAAACTATGCATCACATTGGGACATGAGTCCTCTACTTATAGCTAAAATATTATAAAAAAATATTATCATTTTATTGTGTTAAGTGTGGTCAGACAGACACCTACTTCTTATTTTTTCCCTAAAATTTAAGTACTACTGCATTGAAATTTCAAATTTTCACCAAATAGATTTTTTTTTATAAATAAAACTAGTAGTTTAGAAACTATATTCAATTTTCTACAAATTCTATTCTTACATATTTCTAAAATAATATAGAAAAATTATTCAAATTTTTACGTCAAGTTGCCTAACTCTAATTTTTCTAAATTTTATTGCCACTTAAGTGCTTGTTTTTTCCATGATGATCCTGCACATACACACATGTGCTCAAATAAAAGAATTAATTATTAAATTAATTCCTTTCTTTTGTGGCGAAAGTCTATGCATGTGATTAAATAGTTGAATAAACTATTTAATTTATAAAAGCACTTTCGATGAGAGGATATAATTATTAATTACACAAATAATCATTTATTTAATTAAATGTGGGAAAATATGAATTAATTAAACAAATTTATGAAACTTATTTAATTAATTAAGAGAAGGGATTACAAATAAATGACATGTGTAATTAAATAAATTTAGGAAACTTATTTAATTAATTAAAAGAAGGGATTAGATTTAATTAGCAACATAGTTAAGATAAATTAACATAATTTACTTAATTAATCAATTTTAGAATAATAATGAAATGAAATAATTAAATTGTTAAAAATGTTCAATTAATTAAAGGAATTACGATGTTAAGTTACAATTAAATGATAAAATCATTTAATCAATTTGTAGGTATCTTGAATTGATAATGAAAAATGCAGTCACACGCCTAAGCCATTTTAAATGTAATAAGGGAAAATAAACAAGAAATAAAGAGAGCATAACAATGACAACAACTACAAATTGCCTAAATCATCCTAAAATCCCCAAATTGATAATGAAGTGCAATGCCAAAAAGGAAATCAATAAATAAGAATCATGTCACCCAATTCCTATGCTTGCTTGACTTGTCTTCATTATTCTTCTACACTTTTCTTTAAATTTCTCAATTTCCCTCAGATCGTGAGTGCAATATTCACCTTTAAGTATTTTGATGTAAAAACGTTGAAGATTTTTTTTACTGAAATAGGATTCAAAAGCTTCTCTTATAGAAGTATCATAGATTTGACACTCAATATTGATTTAATTTTGAATGGTCCAAATCACGTGTGAGGACCTAATTGCATAGTTAACTGACTTAATTGCTTAGATTTTTTTGAATAGTTAAGTGATTTTGATGAAGTAGTTTCAAGAGGTGTAACTGAGAGAGTCTTTGAGTCACGAGGAGGTGATAGATCAATTCGGTGAGTGAATTGAAAGAGAGTGTTAGTTAGAAAGAGGTGACAGATCAATTCAATGAGTGAACTAAGAGAGAGTATTAGTCAGAAGGAGGTGAGGATTATGTATGAGATATTTACCTGAATATGTAAGAGACATGTGCTCAAATAAAGAATTAATTATTAAATTAATTCCTTTTTTTGTGGACAAAGAGTGTGCACATGATTAATTAGTTGAATAAACTATTTAATTTATAAAATCACTTTAGTTGAGAGGATATAATTAATAATTAAACAAATAATAATTTATTTAATTAAATGTGGGAGAATATGAATTAATTTCAATGACTTAATCAAATAAATTTAAGAAACTTAATTAATTAAGAGAAGGGATTACAAATAAATGACATGTGTAATTAAATAAATTTAGGAAACTTATTTAATTAATTAAAAGAAGGTATTATATTTAGTTAGCAATGTAATTAAGATAAATTAATGTAATTTACTTAATTAATCAATTTAAGAAGAATAATGAAATGAATTAATTAAATGGTTAAAACTATTTAATTAATTAGAGCAATTAGGATGTTAAGTTATAATTAAATGATAAAATTATTTAATTAATTTTCGGGTATCTTGAATTGATAACGAAAAATTTAGTTGCAAGCCTAAGCCATTTTAAATGTAATAAGGGAAAATACATAGGAAATAAAGAGAGCATCATAATGACATCAATAAAAAATTTCCTAAATCATGCTAAAATCCCCAAATCGATAATGAAATGCAATCCAATGAAGGAAATCAATAAATAAGAATCATATCACCCATTTCCTATGCCTACTTGACTCATCTTCATTATTCTTCTCCACTTCACCATAAATTGCTCAATTGCCCTCACATAGTGAGTATGCAATATTCACCTATAAGTATTTTGACAAAAAAATGTTGAAGATTGTGGTTCTCGAAAATAGGATTGAAAAGCTTCTTTTATAGAAGTCTCATAGATTTGATGGTTGAGATTGATTTAATTTTGAATGGTCCAGATCGCATGTGAGGACTTGATTTCATAGTTAACTGACTTAATTTCTTAGTTTGATTGAATATTTAAGTGATTTTAATCAATTAGTTTCAAGAGTTGTAACTGAGAGATTCTGTGAGTCACGAGGAGATGATAGATCAATTCATTGAGTGAACTGAAAGAGAGTGTTAGTTAGAAAGAGGTGACAAATCAATTCAATGAGTGAACTGAGAGAGACTGTTAGTCAGAAGGATGTGAGGATTATGCATGAGATATTTACTTGAAGATGTAGGAGACATGTGCTCAA
The DNA here is from genome assembly GCA_007115665.2 of Sequoiadendron giganteum. Lineage (NCBI taxonomy): Eukaryota > Viridiplantae > Streptophyta > Pinopsida > Cupressales > Cupressaceae > Sequoiadendron > Sequoiadendron giganteum. Next base: position 587,728,702 of record CM021108.1, read on the forward strand.
ATAAAAGAATTAATTATTAAATTAATTCTTTTCTTTTGTGGAGAAAGTGCGTGCACATGATTAAATAGTTGAATGAACTATTTAATTTTAAAAAGAATTTTAGATGAAAGAATATAATTATTTAATTAAAAAAAAATCATTTATTTAATTAAATGTCAGATAATATGAATTAATTTGAATGACTTAATTAAATAAATTTATGTAACTTATTTAATTAATTAAAAGAAGAGATTAGAATTAATTAGCGACATAATTAAGATAAATTAACGTAACTTACTTAATTAATTAATTTTAGAAGATTAATGAAATGAATTAATTAAATGGTTAAAACTATTTAATTAATTAGAGGAATTAGGATGTTAAGTTATAATTAAATGATAAAATCATTTATTCAATTTGCAGGTATCTTGAATTGATAATGACAAATGCAGTCACAGGCCTAAGCCATTTTTGAATGTGTACAATTTTTCCCTCTTTGACATAATGTCATTTCAGAGTTTGTGTCAAAGAATAAAGAATAATATGCCCCAATCATGCCCCGATATGAAATAGGTAAACTTATGGCCCCTCGAGAAAATTGACTAATTTTTGAAAAATTTAGAAAATTTTGGAAATTGTCTTGATTAGGTAATTGGATAAATATAAGTTTGATGGTGGTGAAATAAATTAGTTCTGACAAGGTTTAGTATGTGAAATGGTCATTGGAAGAAGAATGCTAGATTGAAGATGATTTATGTTAGTGTGAAAGAATGATATGTCATCAATTTTTTGTCATTATACTAAGCATTTGCATTTTAGTCATCATTAGGTAGTTTATTGCAATAGACAAGAAACATCATGATATGAGATAGACCAATGGTGTGTAATGTCATGCATTTTCTGAAAAAAAATAGTCGTAGACAAGGATTGTCATGACTTATACCAAGGAACCCAATTGTTCCCTGTCTTTTTGTTGAGACAAACCACAAGCATAAAACTAATGAAATTTTTTCATGAAACATCATTTCTCCTCTTAATCCTTTTTCCAAGGCATTCTTCAGGTGACTAGTGACATGATAGCTTCAAAAATATAAGAGAGTCATCATGATACGTCGTTTCTCCACTAAATTTTGTTACCAGGACAACCTTGAGGTGGCTAGTAACATGACAATTTAAAAAATATAAGACAATCATCATGATATATCATTGCTCCTCTAAATCTTGTTGTCGGGACATCCTTGAGGTGGTTAGTGTTGATGGTGTTTTTTGCACAACAACTCAGACAAAATATGATATCCTGTCTCTCTTGAAAGGTAAATCTCTATCAACAAGCCTCAAGAGATAACCCCAAGGTCTCTAATGCCAGGTCTTGACAAATGCAATGAAACAACTCAGACATAATGTGAAATTATTGGTAATCACAAAGGGACCTTACAAACAAACATTGGATCTTCAAACTTATCAAATTTTGTATTATGTTGATACTTAAAATTCCTAAGTCTAACCCAGATTCTAAGAAATAACAAAAGATAAGGGCTCAAGAGAGATCCTAAGATTAAAATTGCTCCTAAAATCAATCACAACAATGATGAATGTTGCAAATAGATAGATCTCCAACAAAACCAATCTCTGCTTGATCAAGGACAAGCCTGCAACTACACAAAAATGGTGCAATATTATAAGGAAACTAAATATTTTTAGACTATGAACATTCATCCACATATCCATTAAATGGTGCAATGTAAACAAGCATTCATAGTTGAACTTAGCACAACATGAGGCCCAAAATAACTTTACACAACAATCTAAAATCAACAAATTGCTAAAAGAATGGACCCGAAATAGATCAACATCATTCACATTTCAACATTGGCATAAAGACCTAAAAACTAATATCTAACACTGAGAATTGAGAACAAGAAACCATAAACTATCAAAAGTAAAAACAAAGTTTTTCAAATCAACAACTCAATTGCATTACTTCTCCAACATTACATAACAATTTCCAGTCTCTCTCCTCTCCTACAACTATTAACTTGTGGAATCTAACTTCTAACTTAGCCAATTTTGGCTTTGCAGCCTCTAATCACCTATTCTCTAACCCTTTACAAGTGAGAAGGCACTAGCGTTTTATAGATTTTACAATTCAGGTTCAATGGCATAGATTGCTCATCGAGAAACATCCATTAGTTACATTAGGTTTATGTCATCTAGATACATCATCATCCAATGGGAAAATTTAGTTACATCCTTCAGCAATGAGAAAATAATATTTGCCAACTTTGCTTTGATAACAATCCTCATTGGAAAAAGCAAACATCACATGTCACTCCATATTTGAAACATATCTTCCAACTGTAGACAGGTTGTGGCACATATTCTTATGTAAGTGCATTTTAAATATTTGGTTTGCAAATAAAAGAATAGCTTGAAATCTTCCCTACAGCACAATCTAGGCACATATCCATATGCAACTGGGTTCATTTGAATAGATGGGCACTAATTCACATGTAAATAAACATTACAATAATTTCCAGATTTTCCTCTTGGCACAAATCCATATGCAAGTCCCCCTTTTTTGATTTATTTAATCTTGAAAAATAGATATCATCATTAGTAGCTCACATGTTAAAAATAATCCAATCCGAATTAAATTTAAATACAATTTTGGCCTTTAAAGAAAAATTTTCATTTTCAGATATTTTCCATTTTCAAAAATTTTCCATTTTTCAGAAATTTTTTACTTTCAAATGTTTTTCTCCCTCTCAAGAATTTCATTTTTGAGAACATTTTAAAATTTCAAGAAAGAATTACCATTTTGGAAAAAAAATGCATTTGAAAAATTTCCATTTTCAAAAAAAATCCATTTTGGAAAATTTTGGGTTTTGAGGGCTTGGAAATTTCCAAAAAGAAAATTCCGATTTTGAAGGGGCATGGAAATTTCCATTTTGGAATTTTGGGTTTTGAGGGAGGTTGGAAATTTCCAAAAAAAGAAATTTCGAGATTTTGAAGGCTAGAAGGAATTTTGGGGATTGGAGGGTCTGAAGGAATTTCAGGGATTTGAGGGCCTAAAGGAATTTTGGGGATTTTTTGTTGTACACAAAATTTCTCGAAGAGCCAAAATCTCCGAAGCATAATGCAATGTAGTCCCCATCCGGTATCCAAGGTATGGACAGAAATCAAAGAATTCCATGCAGGGAGGAAAATCTTGAAATTCCAAGCAAGGTCAAAATCCCCTAAGAGGCATAACTTTTTTCTAGAAGGAATTTTCAAAAATTTCAAAAAGCAACCCACCTAATTTTTCATTCTCTATGCATGGGTGCAAAATTTTTTTTCATATGATGCTAAAAATTTCCATTTTTGGTAAATTTCGAGATTTTGAGGGGGGCCAGCAAATTTCCAAAAAATGAAATTTTGGGGATTTCCATCATGGACAAAAAATACCTTGATTTCCAAGCAAGGTCAAAATCCCCTAAACCTCATAACTTTTTTCTAGAAGGAATTTTCAAAAAATTCAAAAAACAACTTGGCCTAAGTTTTTGCCCTCTATCCATTGGTGCAAAAAGATTTACACATAACATTGAAAATTCACCTCAAAAATCCCCATTTCCAAAATCCAAGGCCCCAAAATGCTTCAAAATACTAACCTTATCAAATCAAATCCAGACTTAACCCTAAAATAACCTCCCAAGAAGAGAAAAAATAAAAATTAACAAAGCCAAGGTGCAGAGATGCAAAAGAAAAAAGAGGGTCCCTACCTTTGGCGGGGCATGTGTTGGAAAACATACACAACAAATGGAAACTCTAGTTGGGGAAATTCTCCAAATCATTTCGATGACAAACTAGAATCACGAACCCAAAATCTCTGGTTTTGATCCTCACATCAAGTCAACCAATAAACTAAAGTTTCAAAATCAATGAACAAGCTAGCCCTTCCTGTGTTGGAAATTTAAGTGTGTGATAGTGTATAAATTTCCCTCCTTAAGCTGCTGCAAGAAACCAAGTTCAGTCATGTTAAGCTACATAAAGATTCTAACTTCAAAAGCAACCTGGATAGAGCCTCACTGTTAGTCAAGCGTTCATAGCCCTGGCGAGGTTATCGTTGTGATTCTCCCGAACATAGATCTATTGCCAGCTAGATGTCCATAGCCTCGGTAGAGATATTTGGATCCCCCTAAAAAGTTGAAATCACTTTCTTTTGATATTCAATATTTTATTTTCTTTTTCTTTTTTTGATATTTATTTTCATTCTTTTCTTTTTCAACCTGTAAGCAATGAAGCTCACACTCAGAGCTGAGAATCATAGTGGCATTGAAGCAAAACATAAGTTTTTTCACTTAACAAGACATCATGAAGATCCTACAACAACCTCAGGATTCTTAAGATGTGTGTAAAATTTGAGATTCAAGCACATTCAGGAGCTAATTCAATCTAATGACTTGTCCACTTTAAATATTTAGCACATGTGACACTCAATAGAAGACTTCCACCAACATATCCTAGATGGATGATTATAGCCTGTAAAAGGAATACCCAAAATAGTCCCAGATAAAATAATTGTGGTCATGTGAATAAGACACTCCCAACAGAAGATAGGGGAAACCAAGCCAGAGAAGAAAATTAAACAACCAAACCGAAACCAAAAGAAAAACAAAAGCCAACCAAAGACAAAGCAAAGCAATCTAAACTAATGTCATATATCCTAAAGAAAACAAAAAGTAGACTTAAAGCAAAAGAACAACAAGGAAAGCTGCATTTATTCAAATCAACATTATGTACAAAGAGACTCAAAATGACTCATGATTAGACAAGGTGAGTTGAGACCCACACCTATTTGGCTTTTCAGTGCATGGACAAGTAGTAAGATGATAGTAATAGTCCTCAAGAATGAAAATTCATCCTTATATTCAGCAAAATAAACCTCAATAATGTAGTATTCAAACTCAACATTCTTAACAGGAATAATCAGCAACTGAGACAACTCGTTGAATCCATGATAAATCCATAGGCATGTTGTCTTCCCTAAACCTCCATAATCAAAATGATAGGCTTCAGAAAATTTAGCAAGGAAAGAAACAACCTGGTGTTTTTCTTGTTCAGACATGTTGTGTTCATTAACCTCCAATTGTGAAGAGTTGATGGCCATGTCATCAGGAGGTCTTAACTGATGATGAAGTATCCCTCTTGCACTCAAAATATGTAACATAGAATTAGAGTCATCAATGAGCAATTCAAGATAAAAATCATATTCAATAGATTCACAGTTAACATCATGGAACTTTTCACCTATTTGCATATCTTCATGAGGGGCCAGTGATGAATCTGTAGTAATATCCTCATGTGCATCAACTTGTTCATGAAGATGTTTATCAAAAGCCACTAAAGGTTGATCATCAAGCACATTTTTACTTCCAACTATATAATCATATCCATCCATCATGACTACAACATCACTATTTTCAGCGTCACTCAGATTTTCCTGCATATTATCATGAATAACATTAGCTACCTCATCCTTTATACATAAAATCTATGAATTTTCAATATTTAGCCCACCAATAGATAGAGAAAAAATAGAATTAGATTAATAAGAAGACTCTTTGAATTCTTTTGTTGGCACTAGTTCATTCTTGTAACTGTAACCCTTAGGAACATCAACTTCTTTATCAACAACATCAACTCCTTCAATTTTCTTCATGGGATGTTCATTGGCAATCTTCTGAGGCTCCTCAATTGAAAGCTCAACCTTCTCCAAGGCCGCCTCAATGGTTACTGCTATGCCTTTCTCAAATCCAATGCTAGTTGACTCTTCTACTAGGAATTCATCGATAACTTGTTGAAATTATTCTATTGGAGACTCATTCTTTGTAGTTTGATGTGGATCCTTTGTATGATCTAACAACCAGACTTTCTCTTCCACCTCTTCTTCTGATTCCATCGATGCTTCAACACTATCATATTTATGAGTACATTTCTTAGGAATATCATATAACTTAGGGATTTCATCAACATCCAATCCTTTGACTTTCTTGAATTCTTTTGCCACATACTCTCCTATTTGCTCTGTAGTCATGGAAAAATAGTTCTCCTTAGAGCTGTCCACAAATTTTTCCTTGTTGTTTTCAACGCTTCTCCTTTTATCAACATCAGATTGTCCCCCATTTGCAAAATAATGAGTAGGAACATGATGGAACACTTGAACCTCCTCAATCGTAAACTCTTCCTCATCTAGTGGACCATTTCCATTCTCCTCATCACTTTCACAAAATTGAACTATAGATTCTTCATTGTATGCATACTTTGTTTCATCACTTTTGTCTTGTTCTTCTTCTGGTCCATTTTCTTCACTCCTTGGAGACGGGGCATGATCCACCACCAAGACCAATATGTCATAAGGATTAGATGGTACTATATCTTTTCCACTCAAATTGTTGTTGGTATGTTGGACCTTTTGTTGGAAAATAAACTTAGTGGTCTAAAATTCTTGACAATCCAATTCAGAGGGTTGATTGGTGTTATGAAGCCTACACCATCCAGATAGAGATGCTTCTGCTAGATATACACCAACTCGAGGCTTTTGTTGATTATTTGTCTACTCCAAAGATGCTATGACTCCTTCATTGTCAGGCCTTATACCCCAAGTCCTATTTTGACATGGTAGCTACCTTCTATCAAATGTTGGCCTTGAGTGTTTATTGTTTTGGTTCCTTAGGTAGGTGACTTTGGTGGCCAACTTCTTTACTAGCTCTGTGAGTTCATCTAGCCTCTCCTTATTTGCATTGTTTGATTAAGGAACAACACCAACTGAATTATGCATATAAACGAAATGGAACCCATGGTTCAAGGATTGGCTAAATATATCAAAGTTGTGCAAGTAACTGGGTATATTAGCTTGTTGATGAGAGAATGCAGGTTGATTCATATTTTGATGGTAATTTGACCTACATGGGGCTTGATTCAAGGGCTGACTCAGGTGTGATACCAAAGGTAATTGAGGTGTTGAACTCAACATAATTGTTTTATTAGCTAATGGCAAGGGTCTAGACAAGTTTTGCCTCAAATATATACTTACTTTAATAGCCACATCATAAGCTTCAAATAGGCTGATAGGAGGGTTTTCTCTCCATTTCACAAAGGTAGATGTTAAACTATCCAAAGCCTCATAATAGACCCCCTTGGCAGAGACATCATCTACATCATAAGGGGATTGCAACCTAGCATAAGCCCTATGGAATCTATTATTGAAAGCCCCTATTGGTTCATTCGCCTCACTCTTGACTCTAGTAAACTGCAAACGTAACTCATTGGCATTGATTGGGATCTTAAATTTATGTAAAAATGTAGTCTCCAATTGAAGCCAAGCAGTGATAGACTTAGCAGGAAGATGGTTATACCAATAAAATGGCTCATCCCCAAGGGAATATGGGAATATTTTGCATGCAACATCCTCATGAATAATTCCCCTATCCTTGAAGGTAGTTTTAAATATCCTAATGTTCTCTTTAGTAGTCCTTTTGGGATCATTAATGTGAAACTTGGAGCAGAAAAGCTCAGAATTCATTGACATAACCTTGTAGTTGTTGAAGGATAATGGAGATGGGTTATTTGCCAAGAAATCCATTGGTGGAGGTGGGGGTGGTAAAGGTTGATGGATGACAGGTTGGGGTTGTTTTATGGGGATGGCTTCAGAATCAGATGAAGATGGACTTGATGAAGGTGAGGAAGGCGAAGATGATGGAAGTGGCTAGGTAGATGATGATTCTCCCTTTCTTCTAGTCCTTCTTGACCTGGTAGGAGATTATAATTCTTGAAACTCTTCTTCTCCTGGTGTAGATCTAGTTCTTCTTGTGAATATCTCAGGAGAAATGGCGGGCATAAATCGATCCATCTTGCTTATTCAGCCCTCCTTCTAGTTCCAATCTGTTGATGGTGTTTACTGCACAACAACAACTCAGATAGAATATGATATCCTATCTCTCTTGAAAGGTAAATATCTATCAACAAGCCTCAAGAGATAACGCCAAGATCTCTAATGCTAGGTCTTGAAAAATGCAGTGAAACAAATCAGAGATAATGTGAAATTGCCAGTAATTACAAAGGGACCTTACAAACAAACACTAGATCTTCAAACTTATCAGATTTTGTAATATGTTGATACTTAAAATTCCTAAATCTAACCCAAATTCAAAGAAATAGCGAAATATAAAGGCTCAAGAGAGATCCTAAGATTAAAATTACTCCTAAAATAAATCACAACAATGATGAATGTTGCAAACAAATAGATCTCCAACAAAACCAATCTCTACTTAATCAAGGACAAGCCTTTAACTACACATAAATGGTGCAATCTTCTAAGGAAATTGAAGATTTTCAGACTGTGAAAATTAATCCACATACCTAGTAAATGGCGCAATGTAAACAAGCATTCACAATTGAACTTAGCACAATATGAGGCCCAGACTAACTTTACACAACAATCTACAATCAACAAATTGTTAAAAGTATGGACTGGAAATCAATCAACATCATTCACATTTCAATATTGGCATGAAAAACTGAAAACTAATATCTAACATTGAGAATTAAGAACAAGAAACCATAAACTATCAAAGGTAAATACAAATATTTTCAAATCAACAACTCAATTGCATTACTTCTCTAGCATTACATAACAATTTCTAGTCTCTCTCCTCTCCTACAACTATTAACTTGCAAAATCTAACTTCTAACTTAGCCAATTCTAGCTTTGCAGCCTCTAATTAGCTATTCTCTAACCCTTTACAAGTGAGAAGGCACTGGCCTTTTATAGATTTTACAATTCAGATTCAATGGCCAAGATTAAATCAATCTCATGACACAAATTGCTCATCTAGAAACATCCATCAGTTACATTAGGGTTTTGGCATCTAGATACATCATCATCCAATTGGAAAAATTCAGTTACATCCTTGAGCAATGAGAAAATAATATTTTGCCAACTTGGATTTGATAATAATCCTCATTGGAGAAAGCAAACAACATCACATGTCACTCCATATTTGAAACATATCTTCCAGCTGTAGACAGGCTATGGCACAAACTCTGATGTAAATGCATTTTAAATATTTGGTTTACAAATAAAAGCATAGCTTGAAATATTCCCGACAGCACAATCTGGGCACATATCCATATGCAATTGGGTTCATTTGAATAGTTGGGCACTAGTTCACATGTAAATCAACATTACAATATTTTCCAGATTTTCTTCTTGTCACGAATCCATATGGAAGTCCCCCTTTTTTATTTATTTAATCCTAAAAAATAGATATCATCATTGGCAACTACTATAGCGGGTGGGGTTTGTGGCCCCAAGAGCCATAGTAGGGGTCAATTAATCAGCCTGCTAGCCCAGTAGGGGGCTAGCATAAGTGGGGTCTTGGGCCCCACGGTTGTTTGTTTGTTTTTCTGAAGGAGACTTTAGCTTTACTTTCCTTTAGGTAGGCCCGGTAGGTGGGTGATGGTGATCCCTCGTCCGTCCGATCAACCCTAAACATACATGGTCAAAATGAAATTATTAGAGATGGAGGAGATAATACTTTACTTTTCCGGCCCGGTAGGTGGGTGATGGTGATCCCTCGTCCGTCCGATCAACCTTTACTTTAGGTTAGGTGGGTGATGGTGCCGCCCCAACCCCACCGGCCCCCCCCCATTTAGAATTGTAGATTCTATTCGGTGGGAGGCCCGGTAGATTATTGTTGATACGCAACTACTATAGCGGGTGGGGTAAGGGACAATTATTCTTCATTGTAGCTCACATGTTAAAAATAATTCAATCCAAATTAAATTTAAATACAATTTTGGCCTTTTAAGAAAACATTCCATTTTCGGAAATTTTTTATTTTCAATTTTTTTTCTCCATCTCAAGAATTTCATTTTTGGGAACATTTCAAAATTTCTAGAAAGAAATGCCATTTTGGGGAAAAAAGCATTTTGGGAAAAAATCCACTTTTGGAAAATTTGGTTCGAGGGGCTTGGAAATTTCAAAAAATAAAATTTTGGGATTTTGTGGCATGGAAATTTCCATTTTGGAAATTTTGGGTTTTTGAGGGGGCTTGGAAATTTCCAAAAAAGGAAATTTTGGGATTTTGAAGGCTTGAAGGAATTTCGGGGATTTGAGGACCTGAAGGAATTTTGGGGATTTCTGGGCCTGAAGGAATTTCGGGGATTTCTGGGCATGAAGGAATTTCGTGGATTTCCGGGCTTGAAGGAATTTTGGGGATGTTCGTCATACACAAAATTCTGCGAAAAAGCCAAAATATTCGAAGCATAATGCAAAGAAGTCCCTATCGGGTATCCAAGGTATGGACAAAAATCAGGGAATTCCACCCAGGGAGAAAAATCCTAAAATTGCAAGCAAGGTCAAACTCCCCTAAACCTCATTACTTTTTTTCTAGAAGGAATTTTCAAAAAATCGAAAAAGCAACCCCACCTAATTTTTCATGCTCTATCCATGAGTGCAATTTTTTTTTATATGATGATGAAAATTTTAGGGATTTCCATCAGGGATGGAAATACCCGGATTTCCAAGTAGGGTCAAAATCACCTAAACCTCATAACTTTTTTTCTAGAAGGAATTTTTAAAAAATTCAAAAAGTAACTTGGCCTAATTTTTTGCCCTATATCAATTGGTGCAAAAATATTTACACATAACATTGAAAATTCACCTCAAAAATCCCCATTTCCAAAATCCAAGGTCCCAAAATGCTTCAAAATACCACCCTTATCAAATCAAATCCAAACTTAATCCCAAAATAACCTCCCAAGAAGAGAAAAATTGAAAATTGACAAAGCCAAGGCGCAGAGATGCAAGAGAAAAAAGAGGGTCCCTACCTTCGGTGGGGCATGTATGCGAAAACATGCACAACAACTAGTAACATCATAATTTTAGAAAGATAAGATATGTGAATGTGACATTGTCGCACCTCTAAATCTATGATAGGACATCATCGAGGTGGCTAGCCACATGGTAATATAAAAAAGATAAGACAATCAATCAAAAAGAAAAATATTTTGATGTAACATTGTTGCTCCTCTAAATCCATGATAGGAAATTTTCAAGGTTGCTAGTCATATGGTGATATCCAATCATTGAAAATTAAATAAAAATTCTTGTCAAGACATGTGTGTCAGATCTTTGTTTGTTTCCCAAGGTTGACTGGTCATTATTTAGGAAGGACACATCCTAAAGAAGATTAAAATGTCAAATTTTATTTTTTCCAAGGGCGAGATTTAGGAGGGACACATCCTGAATAGATGATACAACAGGGTCTGACATAAAAAATGACACATCTTGAACACCTATAGTTGACAGAAAAGATTCTTACATTAAGGACACATCTTGAAGACTCTTAAGTTCTTGATTTGATAGATTTTGATGTTGATTGAGGAAATTCTTATCCTGAATAAATTGTTTGACTGAAAAGAGTCTATCATCAAGAAGGACACATCTTGAAGAATCTTACATGCTTGATTTGATAGATTTGATGTTGATTCAAGAAATGCTTATCCTAAATAAATTGTTTGATAGAAAAGAGTCTGACGTCAAGAAGGTCACATCTTGAGAACCCTTGAATGATAGATTTGATGCTAATTCTGATTTTTAACTAGTTGGATTGTGTGTTGTCTTTGACCTTGCGATCAAGTGGTTCATTGTATAAACAATGTTGTGGAGATGTTTAACAAATTTTTTGGTTTTTGAATTTTCAAATATTTTCATGTTTTTCTAGGTTTTCACAATGAACCTAACCTAAGGACCTATCCTAGGGGCCTCAGTGTTGGAAGAATGGAGAAGATAAATCTTAGTGTTTTGATTGATGTAACCATGTTGTTTAAGGTATCATATTGGTTTGGTACCCTGAATCAGTATGAAGAAGAGGTTTACATCCTCCTGTGTTTTTGTCTGGTATTTTGGTTTGCATTTCCCCTTTGATGATCATCATTGTTCAAGGTTTTGGGAAAATTTTTATGAATATTGGAAATGTTTATGTATGTATTTTCATATGCTCATATGTTCATATGGTGAGTTGGTATTGATTTGGTGTTGTACTTTGTTATTAGGTCTCTCCATGGCCGACCTAATAATCAATTAATGGTTTAACATGTATTGCAAATATATAAGTGACCTATCCTTGGTCCCAACCAAAATGATATAGTGTGCCCACAGTTGAACTACTTTTGAAGAATTTTTGTATGAAGCCGGTAGTTATATTTTTGGTAAATATGTGTTGCATCCAATTATTCTGACCTAATTGATGTTTGTGGATATATCAGATATATATACAGGATGGTTTGGATATTGCTGGTAGGATATGCATAGTGTGCGAGTAGAATGTGAATGCAAAGAAAAGTGAATATTAGTCTGTCGGCATGCGAATACTTTGATAATCAAAGGAACTAAATTTTAACTTGTGGTGTAACTTTATCAGTTCATATTTTTGTTGTAAGACATTTTGTTTTTGGAATATTTTGTAGGCAATGAACCTCCTAGTTTGGATAGTGATTCCTTGTAAGTAGTGAGCTTTTGTACTTGGTAGTCAGCCTCTTTTGTATCTAGTATTGAAACAACTATATATTGTTTGCTAATCCTCTCTATGGTTTTTCCCTCATTGGGTTTTACATGTAAAATTATAGTGTCAATGTGTTGTGTGAATTTTTCCCTTGTTCTTTCTCTTCTCTATTATATGTGTTAAAGTAATTGATGGTGTTTGTTCAATGAAGTTGAGAAGATACTGATTCATCCCCCCCTCTCAGTATCTTGGATATTCAACAATTGGTATCAGAGCTCTAGTTTATATGAGGAATTCTAACAACTTGAGGAAGATCCTATAGATTGAACAAATGGATAAAGAAGAGCTCCAGACTACTCTTGAAGATCTTGGCAAGGTTGAAATTAAAAAAAAATAGATCTGAAAGAAAATCTTGATGAACCAAATGCATGCATCCAAAAATTGAAAGAGAAATTAAATAAATTTAAAGAAAGACATAGAGAAGTGAGTGAGAAAATAAAACAAGAAAAGGAAGAGATTACTGGATTAAAAGTGAAAGTGGATGAAAATAAGAGAGTTGAGGAGTGTCTTAATACAGTGGTCTAGAATAGGTCTGATGTATTCTCAAGGCTTAAACAAGAAGTGATGAATTTGAAAGAAGATTTGGAGAAAGAAAAACTTTTTTAAGATAATTTTAATTCAAGATCCACCAAGCTTCATGAATTGATAGCGAGACAAAGACCTTCTAAAGAAAAAGGTGGTTTAGGTAATTAATCTGGTGAAAATATGCAGAACTCAAATATAATAAACAATCAGAAGAATCAAGATAAAGGGAAGTAGAAAATAAATCTAGGAAGAAGACCGCCTATCAGACAACCAAATTCTCAAAGTTATCCATTGTTCAATGCTGTTTTTTTTTTTATGCATTAAATTTGGTCATAGGGAAACTGAGTGCAAGAGTATGATGAATAAATTTTTTGGTTCCTTCTCCAGACAATGTTATGCATGTAAAAAGATTGGACATAGAGCTAATGAATTCATAACTCAGATGATGAACTGGTTTAATGGAGGTAGAATGAATCAATATTTTGATGGATACTTATATACCTGTAACAATTTTGGACATAAAGAAAATTAGTGTAGATCAAGGGTTAATGGAAGTCAAGAAAATTAGAGAAATGTTGTTTGCTACAATTGCAAAAAAATGGGACATATTTCAAAAGTGTGCATAAGTAAAAAGGGAAAGCAATATCCTCTAGTAAAGGAAGATGAACCTATGAAAAAAATGAGATTAAGTAAGAAATGAGAAAGATATGGAAGAAGAAAGTTGAACTAGAGACAACATATGTGTATGCGCCCTCATCCAGTGTAGATGATTCCTTTAGGAATTAGACCTAGCATGGACTTAAGGGGAGCCTTAACATAAAATTGTTTCAAACCCCTAGAAATATGGTGTGTCAAATGCTGGCATGAGGATATGTTGTAAGGAATGGATAGACAATGGTTATGCAAAAAAAAATAGAAGAAAAAGTGCAAGCATGTTCTTTTGTAGAGTGAATTAGGGTTTCTTAGTGTAGATGAAGAATGTTTTTATCAACTTTTTGAAGCTTGTTGCAATTAATGCGAATTAGGGAAAAGCGATGGTGTATAAAGAAAAATTTACAAGTTACTTTTTATCACCTAAGCATTTGAAGAACTCGAAGAGTGACTTGGAATAATATTGAAGTAATCCTGAAGTAATTTAGAGCAACTATGAGAGATCCTTATGAACAATCAAGAACAAGTGATGAAGGTGTTTCTCTCATGGCTACAAAGGAAGCTAAAAGAAGAAACTCTTGTTGAATTTGAATAATTTAAGTGTTATGATGGAATGTTTTAATAGAGGATCAAATGGAAATATCTCACTAAGGCTAAAGGAAGTTGAACTGGAAGATTTCGATCATCAAAAGATAAAGAAAACGGAATTAGGGTTAGAGTTAGACGAATTGCAAAATATAAAAAACATAATAGATAATTCATCTTGTTTTTTTTGAGTAAATTCAAGGATGGCAGCATTGTGTTGGATAAATCCTACCCTATTACAAAGGAAGCAATTGAAGCTATCGCCTGGTTATGTAGTATTGGAGACCTTCCTAGAAAGAAAACTATAAAATACAAAGAAGTAGAGGAGCTGACGGGAATCGACAAAGACCCTCAAGCTTTGTTGATAGATACTATTATCGACCCCGCCATAAAGTATGTTGTGTATGGTGTCTCATATAAATTTATTTCAAAAATTGTGATAGTTCCACTTCAGCTATTTGGTGCAAAAAATGGTAAAGGAGAATAAGAAATTTGATCTATGTGGCTTAATTTTGGAAAATATTACTAGAAACATATGAATTTCATTGGTAGAGGGATACCCTTTCCATTTCGGGTCTTTACTTATATGTCTGGTATTTTACTTTTTGGACTTGCTACTAGGAAAGGAAAATGTTGAGTGGGAATCTAGGATTCTCATTAGGAAAAACATCTACATATATATAGAAGGCATGGCAGACAATGCGAGTTCTTGTAAAGCCTTTTTCTAATCTTTGTAGAAAGATATGTGCTCTAGTATGATTGTTTCTAGTCTATTTCAGGAGGGTTCATCCTGCGAAACAAAAGAATTAGAAGTTGTCATTGGTGATTCCCCTCCAAAATCTAAGAAGAGAAAATTTATCACAGAAGACATCATTATCATTCTGGAAGAGAAGGAAAGTGAAGAAGAATCCCATCCTGGATCCGAATATTTTGATCTAGATGACATCCGAACAATGTTAGTTAAAGGAAAGATGAAGAAAATTGTTGAAGTATGGAATGCATCCTCTCTGATGGAAAAACACAAGATCGATGATGCTCTAGTTGAGTATCTACTTAGAAAAGGTATAGGTATGTGTAGAATCATCAGGGAAAAAACATGCCCTTAAGCGGAGATAAAATTAAGAAAAATCAGAGTTAGGCAACTTGACGTAAAAATTTGAATAAGTTATCTATATTATTTAAAAAATATGTAAGAACAAAATTTGTAGAAAATTGAAATTAGTTTATAAAATACTAGGTTTGTTAAAAAAATAAAAAATCTATTTGGTGAAAATTTTAAATTTCAATGCAATAGTACTTAAATTTCAGGGAAAAAAAAAGTAGGTGTCTGTCTGACCACCCTAACCACAATAAAAAGATAATATTTTTTTATAACATTTTAGATATAAGTAGAGGACTCATGTCTCGATGTGATGCATATTGTTTTGTAATTTTTTTCCAACTAAATAATTAAATATGATTTTTTTTATTGCAACTTTTAAAAAATATAAAAACTCGTACGTCTAACCACCTTAACTTGGTCAAAAGTTCATGAAATTCAATTTTTCATCTTTTAATCCTATAGTATGTGAAGCATGTTTTAGATTCAAAAAATGTGATACCATTTGAAAGCTAGAGATGTTTTTCAATCAACCTATCGATCAGGACTTTAGTTGTAATTCAAATAGAAAATGAATAATAATTATTTATTAAATTCAAAGTAAAGCATAATTTATATTGGCGAAAAGTTGATAATCTGCTTTGTAAACCCTCTGCCTTTCATCAATTTTGGGTAAAAAAAGGTCGTCAGCCACAATGGCCATCATATCACTTACATATCGTCACTTTTGGCCCATCATGATCCTACACATACCCATATTGATGTCTCAAGTGTTTTTGATTCTTTGTCGGATAATTTAGTTGAAATTGTTGAAGAAAGAATGTTACTAGAAGGTCTAGAAGGATGTAAGTTAGAATCCATGGTTGAAAAGAGATGTGCTAAAGCTAAGTAGAGGTTATCCAAACATATTAATGAAGCAAATAAATGCATCAAAGAAATGTCAGATATCTACAAGTATTGTCTCTAGTGGCTTGCTGCTATTGATAATTTTAGAAGTAAGATTGAAGCAATTGAATCCAAGACGAACAACATTGGAAATAATTTTGATATCTTTTAAGAAAAAGAAGGGAAACAAAAAATGAGAGTTGGTGAATTTCAAGTAGAGCTGATTATTGTTCAAAGACAAAGAGAAGATGTGGTGAAAACCTTCTAGCTTGTTAAGGAGATTGTTGAGGTCTAGTTAGACTATCTTTCTTGAATAGTTAATGATGTAGAGGATTGTGAAAGTCATTGCTCATACACGGATTGTTCATCTTTTTTCACATTATTGACTTTAATGAAAATCATGTGCACACGAATAGATTATGTTGTATTTACTTGGAAGAAGGTCTTTCTAGATATCAAAGGAAGATATAAGAAGGTGTTTCAGGTGAAGAGTGTTATTTTTAATTGAATCCTGAATGCTCAAATTTCTTTTGTTTTTTTCTATTGTGGAAACAAAAGGAGGAGAGAAGAAAAAGTAAAAAGGAAATTCAAGAGGGAATTTTGAAAGTTTGAATGTTTGAAAAGTTTTGAAAGTTGTTTTAAAAAAAAAAATCCTTGAATGTCTAGAAGATTTTGGAAGTATATTTTTAGTTTCGGAAGTGTTGGTGTTTTGTAATCTTGAAGGTACAATGTTACCATGTACATACATTTACATCCTTTTTGTTTTGGTCACCCTTTCCATTGATGTCAAAGGGGGAGAGATTTGTAGGAAAATGTTGTGAAGAAATTTGGATACATCATTTTTTGGCACATGTTGCCATCAATGACAAAAGGGGATATTTTTAGAAGAATGGAGAAGATCAATATTTGTGTTGTAAATGATTTCACCATGATGTTTAAGGTATTAGATTGGTATGGTACCCTAAACCGGTATGAAGAAAAGGTTTACATCCTTTGGTGTTTTCGTCTGGTATGTTGGTCCGCATTTCCCCTCTGGTGATCATCATTGTTCAAGGTTTTGGGAAAAGGTTTATGAATATTGGAAGTGTGTATGTATGTGTTTCCATATGCTCATATATTTGTATGGTGAGTTGGCATTGGTTTGGTGTTGCACTTTTTTATTAGGTCTATCCATGGCCAACCTAATAATCAATTAATGGTTTAACATGTATTGCAGATATATAAGTGGCCTAGCCTTGGTCCCATCCGATATTATACAGTGTGCCCATAGTTGAACTAATTTTGAAGATCTTTTGTATGAAGCCAAAAATTATCTTTTTGGTAAATATGTGTTGCATCCAATTAGGATGACCTAATTAATGCATGTGGATATATCAAATATATATACAAGACGGTTTCGAGATTGAAGGTGTCTAGTTGGTAGGATATATGAACTATGTGAGTAGAATGTGAATGCGAAGAAGAGCGAAGATTAGTCTGTTGGCATGTGAATACTTTGATCATCAAAGGAACTGAATTTGCACATGCGGTGTAGCTTTATCAGTTCATAATCTAGTTGTAAGCCATTTTGTTTATGGAATCTTTTGTAGGAAATGAGACTCCTAGTTTAGATGGTGAGTCCTTGTAAGCAGTGAGCCTCTTTTGTATCCGGTATTGAAACAACTATATATCATAAGCTAATCCTCACCATGGTTTTCCCTCATTGGGTTTTCCATGTAAAATTCTTGTGTTAATGTGTTTTGTGAGTTTATGCCTTGTTCTTTATCTTCTATGTTATATGAATTAAAGTAATTGATGGTGTTTGTTTAATGAAGTTGATAAGATACTGATTCACCCCCATCTTAGTATCTTGAATATTCAACACTCAAGGGTTGTTAATCCTTTCTTATGTTGTACACATAGACCACGTAGTTCGACTAGACTTTGACCGACATGACTAACTTACAAAATATATTTATTCATTGGAAGATATATGACGTGTGTGATAGTTAATGTAATGAACCCTTAAGTACTTAACTAGTGCGGCCTCAGGATCTCATCAATTGATGGCTTTGCCTACAATATACACATAGAGACCTCGTAGTTTGATACAACCTAACTTTTCTTTATTTGACAGAGTAAGTCATGATTTTATTGTGTGTTATTGGACAAACCTAGAAGGAACTGACCTAATGCCTCGAGGGTACATTGACAAATGGCCTTGCCTACATCTAGTCATAGAGGCAACATAGTTTGAACTTGACAAAGACTGACATGATATACATTGAATTTGATTTTGTAGTTTTATGAAATCCACAAATTAATAATTAAGTGCAATGCAATAAAGGAAATCAATAAATAAGAATCATATCATCCAATTCCTATGCCTTGTTGACTCATCTTGATTATTCTTCTCCACTTTCGCTTTAAATTGCTCAATTTCCCTCAGATCTTGAGTATGCAATATTCGCATGTAAGTATTTTGACAACAAAACATTGAAGATTTTGGTTACCAAAAATAGAATTGAAAAGCTTTTTTTATAGAAGTTTCATAGATTCGACAGTCAAGATCAATTTGATTTTGGATGGTCTAGATCGCGTGTGAGGACCTGATTACAAAGTTAACTGACTTGATTGCTTAGTTTGATTGAATAGTTAAGTGATTTTGATCGATTAGTTTCAAGAGGTGTAACCGATAGAATCTGTGAGTCACAAGGAGGTGATAGATCAATTCAGTGAGTGAACTAAAAGAGAGAGTTAGTCAAAAGAGGTGATGAATCAATTGAATGAATGAACTAAGAGAGAGTGTTAGTCAAAAGGAGGTGAGGATTATGCATTAGATATTTACTTGAAGATATAAGAGAAATATGCTAAAATAAAAGAATTAATTATTAAATTAATTCCTTTCTTTTGTGGAGAAAGTGTGTGCACACAATTAAATAGTTGAATAAACTATTTAATTTATAAAATCACTTTAGATGAGAAGATATAATTATTAATTAAAAAAATAATTATTTATTTAATTAAATGTGGGAGAATATGAATTAATTTGAATGACTTAATTAAATAAATTTATGAAACTTATTTAATTAATTAGGAGAAGGGATTAGAAATAAATCACATGTGTAATTAAATAAACTTAGGAAACTTAATCAATTAAAAGAAGGGATAAGAATTAATTAGCAATGTAATTAAGATAAATTAACATAATTTACTTAATTAATCAATTTTAGAAGAATAATGAAATGAATTATTACATGAAATAAAGGGAACATAACAATGACAACAACCACAAATTACCTAGATCATGTTAAAATACCCGAATTGATAATGAAGTGCAATGTAACAAAGGAAATCAATAAATAAGAATCATATCACCCAATTCTTATGCCTACTTGACTCATCTTCATTATTCTTCCCCACTTCGCTTTAAATTACTCAATTTCCCTTAGATCGTGAGTATGAAATATTCACTTGTAAGTATTTTGATAGAAAATGTTGAAGATTGTGGTTATCAAAAATATAACTGAAAAGCTTATTTTATAGAAGTTTCACAGATTCAACGGTTGATATTGATTTAAATTTGAATGGTCAAATCATGTGTGAGGACCTGATTGAGTAGTTAACTGACTTGATTTCTTAGTTTGTTTGAATAGTTAAGTGATTTTGCTCGATTAGTTTCAAGACGTGTAACTGAGAGAGTTTTTGAGTCATTAGTAGGTGACAGATCAATTCAGTGAGTGAACTGAAAGAGAGTGTTATTCAGAAGGATGAAAAATCAATTCAGTGAGTGAGCCTAGATAAAGTGTTAGTCATAAGGAGGTGAGGATTATGCATGAGATATTTACTTGAATATGTAAGAGACATGTACTCAAATAAAAGAATTCATGATTAAATTAATTCCTTTTTTCTGTGGAGAAAGTGTGTGCACATGATTAAATAGTTGATTAAACTATTTAATTTATAAAAGCACTTTAGATGAGAGGATATAATTATTAATTAAACAAATAATCATTTATTTAATTAAATGTGGGAGAATAATTAATTTGAATGACTTGATTAAATAAATTTATGAAACTTATTTAATTAATTAATTGAAGGGATTACAAATAAATGACATGTGTAATTAAAAATTTTTAGGAAACTTATTTAATTAATTAAAGGAAGGGATTAGAATTAATTAGTAACATAATTAAGATAAATTAACGTAATTTACTTAATTAATCAATTTTATAAGAATAATGAAATGAATCAATCAAATGGATAAAACTATTTAATTAATTAGAGGAATTATGATTTTAAGTTATAATTCAATAATAAAATAAATTAATCAATTTGTGGGTATCTTGAATTGATAACGAAAAATGCAGTTGCAGGCCTAAGCCATTTTTCAATGTGTAGTGTTTGCCCCTCTTTGATATAATGTAATTTCAGTATTTGTGTCAAAGAATAAAGAATAACATGCCCCGGTCATGCCCTAGTCTGGAATAGGTAAAGGTATACCCCCTCGGGAAAATTGACAATTTTTTGAAAAATTTGGAAAATTTTAGAAATTATCTTGATTAGGTAATTGGATTGCCATAAGTTCGATGGTGGTGAAAGAGATTAGTTTTAGAAAAGTATAGTATGTGAAATGGTCATTGGAAGAAGAATGATAGCTTGAAGATGATATATGCTAGTGTGAAAGAAAGATATTCCATCACTTTGTTGTCATTATACTAAGTATTTGCAGTTTAGTCATCATTGGGTGGTTTATTTTAATAAAAAAGAAACACCATGATATGACATAGACTAATGGTGTGCAATGTATTGCTTTTGTCAAAAACAAATAGTCACAGAAAAGGATTTTTGTGACTTATACCGAGGAACCCAATTGTTGCAAGTCTTTTTGTTGAGACAAACCATAAGCAACAAACCAAAGATAATGTGTCATGAAACATCATTGCTACTCTACATCCTATTTACAAGACATCCTTGAGGTGACTAGAGACATGACAACTTTGAAAATATAAGGAAATCATCATGATACATCATTGCTCCTCTAAATGTTGTTACCAAGACATCATTGAGGTGGCTAGTAACATGAAAATTTTCAAAAAGATAAGACAATCATCATGCTACATTGTTTCTCCTCTAAATCCTATTGCTAGGACATCCTTGAGGTGGCTAGTAACATGATAATTTCAAAAAGATAAGATATGTGCATGTGATATTGTCAGTCCTCTAAATTCATGATAGGACATCATTGGGGAGGCTAGTCACATTGTAATATCAAAAACATAAGATAATCAATAAAAAAGAAAAATATTTTCATGTAACATTGTCACTCCTCTAAATCTATTTTAGGACATCATTGAGGTAGCTAGTCACATGGTCATATCCAATCATTAAAAAATAAATGAAAATGCTTGTCAAGATATGTTTGTCAAAATCTTTGTTTGTTTTCCAAGGTTGATTGGTCGAATTTAATTATTGCCAAGGTCAGGATTTAGGAAGGAAACATCCTAAATAGATGATACAATAAGGTTTGATATCAAGAAGGATACACCTTGAAGACCTTTAGTTGATAAAAAATTGTCTGACATCAAGAAGGACACATCTTGAAGACTCTTAAGTGCTTGATTTGATAGATTTCATGTTGATTCAGGAAATGCTTATCCTAAAAAAATTGTTTGACTGAAAAGAGTCTGATGTCAAGAATGACACATCTTGAAGACTCTTACATGCTTTATTTGATATATTTGATGTTGATTCGAGAAATTCTTGTCCTGAATAAATTGTATGACAAAAAAGAGTTTGAATTAAGGACACATCTTGAGGACCCTTGAATGATAGATTTGATGTTGATTCTAATTTTTGTTTGGTTGGATTGTGCATCATCTTTGACCTTGCATTCAAGTGGTTCATTTTATAACCAGTTTTGTGGAGGTGTTTAACAAATGTTTTAGTTTTCAAAATTTCCAATATTTTGATGTTTTTTCAAGTTTTGAGCAAGAACCTAACCTAAGGACCTATCCTAGGGGCCTTAGGGGATGTTAAGCATTGCCTACATTGTACACACAGAGACCACATAGTGTGACTAGACTTTAACTGACAAGACTGAATTAAAAAAATATTTGTTCATTGGAAGATATTTGATGTGTGTGATAGTGAATTTGACAAACCATAAAGGACTCAGCTAGTGCGGCCTTGGTGGTTCATCAATTGATGGACTTGCCTACAATATACACATAGAGACCTTGTAGTTTGACATAACCTGACTTTGCTTTTATTTGACAAAGAGTAAGTCATTATTTTCCTGTGTGTTATTGGACAAACCTAGAAGGAACTGACCTAATTCCTTGGGGGCACATTGATTGATGGAATTACCTATGTCCAGTTGCAGAGGAAATCTAGTTCAACCTTGACAAAGACTTACATGATAGACATTGACTTTGTTTTTGTATTTTTTTTATTTTTTGGACTTTTTTTGGATTTTGATATTTTTCATTTCTTTTGCATTTTTGACATGTTTTGTGAATGTTTTTTATGTTTTCCATGTGTGTTAGGTCCTGAAGATCTATAGGTTTACTTCACCAAGCATGGGTGTTAGGTATTTTCCCCTAGTGAGGTATTGTGTGGGATTGGATGGCAAGAGGGATTCTATGTGGTGCATTGTGAGCGTCAACCAATATCAAGATATAAGACTAGAAACTACTCTTATTGTGGGTGTCATGGAATGAAGGAGGGACATTTATATTAACATGGGTGAAGGTGAAAAGACCATGTCAAGTAATAATAGATGAGAGAGCGAAGATTTTCTACACATGGTGCCTATTTACAAGGTTTTCACCATGGTACTTATCCAAAGCACCATTGAGATGGTTTTCACTATTGGATGGATTATATCTCTTTATTATTTTATTTTTGTGTTTTTTCATTTTTCAATTTTTTATTTTATTTTATGGTTTTGATTGAGCTCTTTGATGATATGTATAAATATTGTATAGTTGCAAGCTATTTATAGGCTCAGATAATGCGTCTCCCTCTGGAGTAGACAATTGATATGTGACAGAGCTGAAGGAAGTTGTGATGACATAAGAGCCTCGCTAGTTAGGCTCAAACTTACCAGGTTTATCTCATTCTATCTAGTTTTTTAGGATTCTACATTAGTACCAAGTCACTGATGTCAAAGTGTATGACTAGTTCCCTCTTGTTGTAACTTCTACAAAGATGGTTATGATATGCTTGTAATTGGGTCAATTCTTTTTTTCTTCGCTCATCCAGTGATTCCAGCTCATGCAACTTAGATATCTTGTACTCTTCATCATCGAATAACCCTTTCATGGACACTCAGAGAGAGGGAACTTCAACCTTAATGGGAAGAATATCCTCTGAACCAAAGACTAAGGAAAATGGGGTGGCCTCAATGGGCTATGAATACTAGTTCGATACACCCATAAGGTAGGGTTGAGTTGGATGTACCAGTCACGACCAGCGTCATTGAGAATTTTATTAAGGATTTTAAAGATGTTTTATTGGATACATCAGCTTGAATGTTGCCTTGTGGGTAGTAGGGAGTGGAAAAATGGTGTTGGATGTGGAATTTTATACATAGTTCACAGACGCCTTACTTTTTGAAGGGACGACCATTGTTCATGGTTATGGAGTGTGGGAGACTATAACAGAAAATGATATAATTCAAAACGAAAATTTTAATTTGGTTGTCAGTGATGTAGGTAAGGGGGATGGCCTCTACCCATTTGGTAAAGTATTCAATAGTTGTTATAATGAATTTATGGCTATTTGAGGAAGTGGGGTGAATTTTCCCACAAGGTTGAGTCCTAATTGAGCAAAGGGCCAAGGCAAAGTGATGGGCCTTAGTTCTTATGCTAGAGCATGAATGAGATCACCATGGACTTGACACTGTCTACATCTTTTGACAAATCAGTATGCCTTTTTCTCCATAATTGACCAATAGTATCACAGATGCATAATCGTTTTGGCTAAGGTGAGACCACTAGAGTGGGCACCACAAATTCCTTCATGCACTTCTTATAAAGTTTTTTTTGCTTATGTATTATCAATACATTAGAGTAGGGTATTTTCAAAGGCTCGTTGATATAAGGTATCCCTGATGATGGTGTAATAAGAGGCTTTGTGGATAAAATTATTGCGTTGGTTATTGGATAAGTTGTAAGGTAATATCTAGTAATGGAGATAATTATAGGTGTCTAGGTACCAAGGTGACTTGGGACCAAAAATTTCACAAACCATTTTAGATTCTGGGATTTCGAAAGACTGGAACAATAGATGTTCCACTAAGAACTCACATTATGACATGTTGCTAGGTATTTTCAAGAGCGATCTAATGGATTCAATGGCATATGCTAGTTTATTTTGTATGTGGGGTATCTGAAAAAAGGTGATATTGACAAGGTAAAGCTTGAAGTTGTCAACCATTTTCTTATAGGGATTCAATTTATCATCCTTTGTATCATAGTCATCATTGACCTGATCAATGACTAACTATGAATCCCGAAGACCTATATGTTTTTTATCATCCACTTAATCGCCATATGAAATCCCATTAATAGGGCCTCATATTCTACAATATTATTTTTACAAGGGAATTCTATTTTGAATGATTTCTGTAGCATGTCACCTTGTGGGGTGACGAACAATATCCCAACACCTGACCCATGATTGGTATAGGATCGATCAAAGTATATCTTCCATAGATTACTTGTCTCAACAGTGAAGAGTGACTCATCTATAAAATCCATGATGAGGGGATGTTTTTCTTGTGTTGGCACACTGCTAGTTGATCCTTTATTACCTATCCTTTTATTGTCTTGCACTTGACATATTGGATGTTGTATTCACTAACCATGACCCATTTTGCTAATCACCATGTTAACGCTGCTCTACTAAGAAGATACTTGAGTGGATCAATTTTTTCTACTAGATTTGTTTGGTGGTTCAACATGTAATGCCTTAACTTATATGTTGAAAAGACCACTACCAGGTAGGCCCATTCAATAGGAGTATATTTGAGTTCATACCCCACCAAGGTCCTACTAATATAGTAGATTGATCTTTCCTTTTCATCGTGGTCATTTTGAGAAAGTAATTCCCCCAATGTTGTTGTAGTTGTAGATACATATAATATGAGGGGCTTCCCATATATTGGTGGCATCAATATGGGTGGTGTTAGGAGATACTATTTTATCTGTTGAAAGGCTTCCTAGAATTTGGTTGTCCTTATTAAAGGGATCCCTTTACATAATAGGTACCAAAACTGATGGCATTTTTCAGCGAATTGAGCAATAAATCTCCTAATAGATTGTAGTCTTCCATGTAATGTCCTTAATTGACTGATGTTCTTGGGTGGAGGCATGTTGATGATGGATTTCACCTTGGAGGGATCAACTTCTATGCCTCGATGTGAGACAATGTATCCCAATAATTTTCTAAATTTTACCCCAAAGATACACTTCTTTGGGTTGAGATGGACCTTGTATACTTCTAGTCATTGAAAGACTTTGTCTAAAACCTTTAGATGATTTGTTCTTGTTAAGGATTTTACCAAGATATAATCAACATAATCCTCCATTAGGGTATGCATTAGGTCGTGAAATATTCTAGTCATTTCCCATTGGTATATAGCTCTTGCATTTTTCAACCAAAGGGCATGATGTTCAAGCAATATGTACCCCAGGGATAGGTGAAAGCTATTTTAAATTGGTATTTTGGATCAATACAAATTTGATTATAGCTAGAGCAAACATCCATAAGGGACCACATCTGGTATCCTATTGTAAGATACATGATCATTTTGATGCTAGGGAGAGGAAAGTCATCCTTAGGGTACACCTTATTTAAATCTCCGTAGTTAGTACATATGTGGATTTTCCCATTTGGTTTTGTGATAGGTATTAGATTGGAGATCCAGTCTACATAATCAACAGGAATGATGAAGCTAGCATCCAAGATTTTCTTTAGTTCTATCTTGACCAACAAGGTGATTTATCGATGCATTTTTTAGAGTTTTTTCTTTACTATTTTTGCATTTGGATTCAGTGGCAGGTGATGTAATTCTAGCTCATGGTCCAACCTAGGCATGTTAGCATATGACTAGACAAAATTACCATTTTTGTTGTGTGAAGATTGCTTGGAAGTTGTATTTTTCTTCTTCTATCAAGGAAGCTTCTAATAACACTATCTTAGGATCTTCAAGTGTTCCAATGTTGATCTCTTGTGTATCTTCAATTAGCATCAATGACCACTCTCATGTGACGAGGAGAAATTTCAACCCTCCATCCTTAGGCACCTCAAAGAGGTTTTCACCTTTAGATACGTCCCTTGTTTTAATTTTTTTATGATCAGAAGGAACCTCATAGTTTTCACCCAAATACCTTTCCTTTTTCTCTTTATTATTAATTTTGCGACTATAGGGTGGTGCATTCTCCTTGGAGTATGCTTCCACATCAAGTTCTATAGAAAATCGAACTTCCATGGAATTCCTTCTCACAATCCCATGAACTCAATAATAGCTTTGTCGTTCTCAAAGGTATATAAAACAATAGGACCTTATTGGTCCTAGTCAACTAGTTGTGGGTAGACTAGGGAAACTCCATCATCAATATTTTCAAATTATGGGGAAGCAGATGATAAGGTAAGGATTGAAGTATTATCTTAGATGTTAAGGTTCATACAGTTGGCTACCCTAGGGATAGGTATGTCTAGATCAGGGAAAATTTTATCCAGTTCGTAAGTGCTAGAGACATAGGACTCATATTCTCAATTGTTAGAATCATTATCGTCATTAAATTTGTTGTCAGAATCCTCTGATGTCTCGATAAATTTAGAAGCATGTACTTCCTTATTTGAAGGCAATTTGGTTTTAATGGAACTCATCTTCAGTGGCTTCCACCCTAACCCAAGATTCTTCCCCCATTTAGTAGGTATGTAGAATTCTCTTCTTCTACTCTTGTTTATGCCTAACCCACTAGTGCCATCATAAGCTTTTTCTTGCATCATTAGAAACCCTTTACCATATTGTGTATTGGAAGTGGTGTAGCTTCTTCTTTATAGATCCAGTCAGAAAAATCTTCAACATCTTCCTTACCAAGGTCCCCCCATTTTATGAAAGTAGTTTTAGGAGGTACATGAATTAGGACCTTAGGTTCAATGCTGTAACAAAAATTTTTATATGTCTTCGGTGATTTTTTCATTGTGGTAATACAAAAGGTAGTGTTCATGTTGTATTCTCCACATCCCTTGATTTGAATCTAGATCTCAAGGTTGAGGGATTTGGTAGTGGAAGTAGAGGATGTGGAGGCTAATGACTAAGTGGCCTTATATGTCTTGTGGAGTGTGGAGGGATCAATGTATTTGTCTAAATCTAATGTCGAGGCTTTACGGTTAAGTGGCACTTAACATTGAGAGACTTCTCGTAGGTTAGTATAATACTGAAAGGGATTAGGATCACCCTAGATTGTCATATTGATGTGTTGTAGAAATAATTTAGGCATTGATGATACATGGAGGGAACAACCTTCATGGAATGAATCCATGGTCGACTAAGGATAAGATTATAAGGATGTCCAGATCCAATACTTGGAAATTCATATCCAATATTATGGGTCCCACTTAGAGTGGAAGTGTTATTATACCTATAGAGGATTGTTTGTCATCATCATAACCTTTTATTACTATGCTCTTTTTCTTATCTACAAACGCTTCAAAGAAAAAAAGTTCCTTAACAAATTTTAGGGGAAAAAACATTCAATCCCACTCTGCCATCTATCAATATTCATTCGATCATATTTTGATGGATGAAGGCTTCAATATGTAGTGAGTCATTATGGTTAATCTTTTGGGTTGATTAGTCTTTTTCAAAGAAGGTAACATGGTGAGACTTTCTAGGAATCCAACCTTGGCTTTAAATTGGTCGACGTCAAGGTTATCTAGGACAATGATCTCTTTCAGCATCATATCTAGGATGGCCCTATGCTTGAGTGATGTGCGTAGAAGATCTAGTATGGTTATTTGTGCTGGGGTTTTTCCTAGCTGATCTAGGAAGTTAAATTGTCCTTTAGCTTGGAATTGCTTGGGAGGCAAAGGGCCAGAATATTTATTTTAGTTATGCGAGAATTTACTGAACACTCTAGGGTCTTCTTGATGATGATGGTGTTGATATGTTCATTTGCAGCTCAAATATGGAGGATTTTGGTGTAGTTATAGACAATAGCCACATAATTGGTCATGTTATTGTTATAAGTACCCAAACTAGAGGCTTTCCTTGAACCATGGTCTTGAAGAGGATTCTTGTAGATCATGTGATCTTTATTGGAAGTGTGTTGTTGTCCCTATACCTCGATTACTTTGTATTTGATAAGGTCCTAAATGATATTTTTCAATTATCTACAAGAGGAATTTTTATATCCTTTAGCTTGGTGGTATTCACAAAAAATGTTATCATTCCACTGATAGGGTTTAAATTTAGATATGTAAGTCATAGGTTCTTGTAAATGTATGACATCTGATTGAACACATTTCTTCAATATGGACTCAATAGGTTCTCTAAGGGGAGTGTATTCATGTCTAATATATTACCTTTGTGGTCTCTATTGCCCTAGTCCTTGATTATTTCACATGGAAATTTATGTTGGTTTATGGTTTTTTGTTATAGTTGTTGGTGTCACAGGTCCTCTCATAGTGACAATCAAACTAGTTTTGTTTACTACTTTTGTATTCACAAATCTGTTGTTTGTGACATTTTTTTTTCAAGACCAATATTTTTTTTTTCATTGAACATGTGTTGATTGTTTGTACTCTTAGAGAACTTAAGGGAACCCTTAGTGATAAGTGATTTCTCAAGGATTTCTCTCTGGCATCAGCTCACCAAGTTTCTCCATCTCTTGAAGTATTTGATAAAGGATTCTTCATCTTTTTGTTTCAAGGTACACAAAATGGCCAATGTGATATCATTTTTGGTGTTAAAGGCGTAGTTGTCTACAAATTTTTTGGATAACTTGAACCATGTACTTATGCCTCTAGGTAATCATGAAAACCACTCAAGTGCAAAACCTATAAGAATTCTAGGGAATAACCTCATCAAGTATGTATGCTTTGATGCAATGTCAACACAAGCCATGTTGAATTCTCTGATGTGTTGTATCGGGTTCCATGTCCCTTTGTACTTTGAAAATTTTGGGATTGTGTAATGTTGTGGAAAAGGCGACATGTAGATAGTCTTATCAAAGGGATATAGGTGTAGGTCCTACATGTTGTAGGATTTCTTGGTTATTAATTGCATGTTCTCCATTTGTTTATGTAATGCAATCATTTTCATATTTAAGCCATCCACATGTGGGTTTGGTATGTCATTCATGTTGTTGGGTACCACATTTTGTGTAGATACTTGATAGGTGTATTGAGGCATATGTTTTTGTACCTGGGGTATATGTGTATATGAGGGGTTCATGTTGGGTTGCCCTTTTGTGTTCTGACCTCTAGGTTCTACATGGGTACCTTGTTGCGATGTGTTTGATGTAAAGGTACTTGATTGAAATCCTCCTTGTGCTTGATTAACCTTAGGTGATGTATGTGTACCCTATTATCCTTCTATAACACTATTTTGAGGAATAGCATGACTATATGTGGTACCCTAGACATTAACATTAGGTGTGGGTCCTGAACATAAAAATATTATTCTCTTGCATCCATAAGGATTGATTGAGGAGGTATTCATAGTGTTTGTTGAGGTCCCAAATGGATTAATTCTCATCCATTTCTTTTTTGACAATGTTACAGGAAATAATGTTGATTGTGTCGCAACCTGTGTCATAGAATGTGGAATGAATTATGGTATTGGGGTAGTGTGACTCGTTAAATCACTCTATGTAGCTCCTCCTGAAAGTATATTGAGGTTTACTTGAGGTATAAAATTATGTGTTGTAGTTCCTTGGTTTTGGTTTGAGACATTTCTAGGTGAAGGCACACTTGTAGTGTGTTTATGTCAAATCTAGGTGGTAATTTTAACCCCATCCACTAGGAGTTTGGCTAAAAATTTATTAGGGTCAAGCATGATTATTTTATCGACAAATTAAGCCACCTTAGGATCCTGGGATGCTACCTCAAGTTCCTTAATAGAGATACAACCTTAGGCATCTCTTAGGAGGACATTATCCAATGGGTTACCATATTGGTCAAATTTCAAAGGTCGTTATGATGTTGACCCAATATGTGTGGTATTTGTGTTGTCTTGAGGAGGTGTAGTACCGAGGTTCAATTCACTAGTGGGATTGTAAAGATCATCAAATTTTCATGTAGGATCCATTTCTAATCATCTCTTTTATAATTTGGTTTGGACCACAAGATAATACTTGCTCAAAGGAAGATGATGTCTAAGTGCAAATATCTAGGATGCGAAAGTTAAGCTATGGTTTTGGTTTTTTTTTTTGGCATAAATTATGACATATAATAACTAAGGCATAATGAAAACTATATGTCAATACTAAGGATAATTGAGGGATGAGTCACTAACTAACCAATTTTGATGTAAGGTTCCAACTAGGATTGCCAATGATGTTTTAGGATCAATACTAGTAAAACTAAGTGATAGGTTGATCGGGTGGAATTCAAACTAGCCTAGTGAGTTCGAGGTATTCCACTAAGATGATATATGATAGATTGTAAAATGATATGTCAAGGGCATTTGTATTTGAATCAATGTTTTCAATCAAGGTAAGACAATTTATCTACCCTAAGGTCTACAAGTATTATGCAATGATGAAAATATCTAGGAAAACTAAAGATGAACCTAAATATGAGCAAGTCATAGGTCTGGATCAGGTTTACACAAAAGAGCATATCAAATAATGAAATCCTATAGTAAGTCTTCTAATTTTACCATTGGTTGATTGTAAGATATTCTATGACAAGAAAATGCATCCTTCCAGACGACAAATATGGTGTATAAGATCAGATGCATCACAAACATTCATGAATATGGTTTACAATATAAAATGTGTTTCTGGAGTTCACATATGAGGTTTAAAATGATAGATATGTTGTGGGTTTTGGAAATTGTGACTCAAAAATATTAGATGTGTTTCTGGATAAAACAGTTGTGACTCAGAATGTTAGATTCTGATTTTTGTATGAGAGATGCATTGAACAATGAACTAGTCCTAGGGTTTGACATATTTTTTGACTTCTTTAGGATCAAATTTTGGATGTTCTTGTTTGAAAAAATCTAATTGGACACACATGTAAGGCATGCCAAGCAGAGTGTTTAAAATAAATAAACAAACAATTACAATCCTAGGGTTGGCAATGATAATATGTGTTGGATTCCAACTTGGATTTCTCTAGCCACACCTATTCAGAGTGGATGACTTAGGATCTTGGTAGCACAAGATCCCCCTTAGAGTACACTCACTTTTTGGGCTTACCAAGATCTAGATTCCCACGTGAAAAAGGAATTTGTCAGCTCTACTAAGAACCACAAAAATATGGGATGGCTTCAAAGGTTTGACCTCCTACACCAACAAATAGAAAGGATTTTGGAAAATCTAAACAAATGGTTTTTAA